>OY288284.1:68439544-69042044 GCA_958450335.1 Hibiscus tridactylites
CATTCAAGAAGAAAACTGAAAAGCATACTATTTATTAAGGCAATGAGTAAATCCTCATTGAGCACTCCAAGAGATTCACGAACATGTTCACGCAAAACCCTTTTAGCCACACTATCTTCTGCAACTTGCATCAGTTCCTTGCTATTTCCAAGGTGAACAACATAGGTATCGGGCATTTTAATCCTACAAAACGCAAATGAATGGGAGAAGAAAAAAAACTCAAATGTGTAATTAGACATAAGAAATGTGAAAGATATGGATTAACTGAGGAACTAAATGCACAAAAAAGCTTGTTTGGGTTTTTGTTGCAATGCATGCAGAATGAACATTAATACTTAAAAAGCAACAATAAGCACACTGAGATTGTAGACACAAGGATTTAGAAGCTTACTTCAAACGTTCTTGAGTCCTATTCTTCCAGTATTCTGCTGTAACATGCGAATCAATCATAGCACCAGCTACAAAAGGAAGATGTTTTACATAGTCTAATTTGAAGTAATGGCCTCGCATTTCATGGATCCACCACAACACCTTCGGCAAAACACGATGAACGTCTTCTTTAAGAACAACATCCAGCCATTTCCCAGCAACAGCAGTGTTCAAAACAACCAAATCAGCTCTTAGAGCCGTATCTAAAGCTTCTTTCCCCCTAGCCGGGAAAACCTGAAAAGACATGTAAAAGCCTAATTAGACGAAAGGTAAATGTTCACAAAGAAACCATCTAAAGCCTTCACAGATAGAATGCCAATCAATCATATAGGGTAATATAAAGTTCACTACTATATGGTAAAAGCACCATAAATGGATATATAACCAAAGTGAAATCATCTGAGTACCTGTACTCCTCTGTCCAACATCTTATGTTCTAAACTATATGTTACTTCATCTGTTTCAGATGCTTTCGTAATTGTCATCCAATAAACTTCGGCACCAACACTTCTTAATAGGAATGCCAACTCCATCAGCAACAATGGTCCACCTAGAGTAAAAAGAAAGGAAACACCATATAATGAAATATGATGAAATAAATTATAAATGAATTCTAAAAAGCATCTTCATAAAGAAAGATGATAGTCACAAATGTCATAGAGAATAAGCTTTCTTCTGACAATAAATATGTCTTCCAGCAAAGGGTCATTTATGAAAAAGAAATTTTGTTTACGACAGAGTAGCAAAACTACAATTTAGAGATCACATACTTAGACAGGCTGCGCACTCGTTGACAACTGGAAGCAACAGACATTATTTATAACCAAAAAGTTACAAGATTCAAGAACAACGATTTGTCAAGAAGGGTAACGACAAGGACAAATGCACATTATACCACAAGATCCACGACAAGATGAAGATTCTATATATGCACAAACCATTTATAGCACATGTCAGCAACATGGCAAAACTACATTCTATAATTTACATGCAAAGTACATCGGAGTTAGGAGTCAACGAAGATCTCAGAATTTATTAATTATTAACGATATAACTATTTTCATCTATAGGAAATAAAGGATGGGACATAACTAGCATGTTAACAGAGACTCAGAAAGTAATTAAACCTCTAAGATATCAGCATACTGGTGGAATTTTTTTACTCTGTGTCAAAAATAATAAAATTAACAACGGGATTAAGTCAATACGCAAAGGGCCATAATGGACCTACATAGTTTCTCTTCTTCATACTTTAGAAATAGAATGCGCAGATATCCTCATGTACACTAAAGAAACTTATAGCAAATGATATGCTGACAACGATAACCATGATATTAAATCTCACATTCCACGAATAGTAATGAATGCATATGCAAATACATCTATTAATTATACTTGAAACAAAAAACCAGCAGGAATGGCTTTAAAAATTTTGGGCATGGCTAGAACAGCACACTAACCAAAAGAATCCAGGCACATTCTCGGCTATTTCCTCCATATGATAATAAAAGTCATTTATATGTGTCCACGGATCAATTGCAACCATGCGAGGACATCCCATAGATGATGCAGAAGGCTACCTCAAAGCTACTGAACATATTCGATCCATTTGCAATGACAATTCAACGGAAACAATCATACAGTAAATTAACCCTAACAAGTCACTCGACGGTAAAAGGAAGGCAATTAAAACAAATTCCAATACATTGAAATACAACCAAAAAATCATAAAATGGATTCCAAAACGGCTGAAACCCACTAAAGATATCTATTAACAAAAAAAAGGAGAGTACCAGAAAGCGAGAGCTCGTGCGACACCAGCAGAACAACCTTCGACTTCATGAAACTGAGCGGACTCGGCTTCGCAGCAGCGATCTGCGGAGCTCGCATCTCGGCGGCTTGAATGACATGCCGAGCAGAGGCGATACCATGACCAGCAGCAGAAACGTTCCGATCACACGAATCGAAGGCGGCTCTCATGAAGAAGGCAATGACCGTTGAAACAGAAAGCATTACGAGAAGAGCCAAAAGCCAGCGGTTCTGTAAGTGGTGGTGGCCCCAGCCAACGGCGGCGTGCTTCGCCATCGTCTTCGTCTTTTGGGTCTAGGGTTAGGATTAGACGGTGAGAGATCGGGTAATGCTAGCTTTGGCATTTGAGGGGTCTGTTTGTTGGCAAAATCGAGCAGCTGAAGGTGTACATTTGGCGGTGTAGGATGGAACACTTGGAAGAAGATTTTTGGCTTTTGGACTTCGATTCCTTCTTTTCGAATTTTCTATTAGACTCGGATTTTTACTGGTTTTCGTTTTCGAAGCCTGTGTGTCAGTGAAGGATTATTAACAATTTTTCATGAAGATATTTATTATTATTATTAGGCTTAATGCATTAAATGCCCCCTAATGTTTACCCCATTTCTCATTTTGGTACCTAATGAATTTTTTGGCCATTCTGCCCCTTAAAGGTTATGCCGTTACCCTAATAACTCCAAAAATAAACGCCGTTTAAAAAAAAATCAATAGCCAATAAAACAAGGCCACGTCACCCTCTTTATTTATAATTTCCGAATTTAAATAATAATTTCAAAAATGAAATAAATATAATATAATAATAATAAAATTAAAAAAAATGCCCCTTTGAAAACCAGCCCAAAAATGCCACCTAACCACCATCAAAACCATGCCCCAGAAACGCGTCCATCCACCGCCAACGGCGACCACCACCACAACGGAGGTGGCGGCCACTCCCTCGCTGCCCCACCTTTCCAACGCCACCAAACTCAAGTCTCTCCAGACTCTCTTGCTCTACCACATTGTGCCCGCCAGGATTGAGCCCAATTCCACATCCGACTCACTCCTCCACCCTACCTTGTCCAACCACCCACTTCAGCTCTCCACTGAACATTCGTCCGGGGTTAAATTCATCGGCACAGCCAGGCTCATTAACCTCAATGTCGTTAACCGTCCAGACGGTGTCATCCACGGCATCGAACACCTGTTAATTCCTCGATCAGTACAACAAGATTTCAACAACCGTAGAAGTCTTCGATCAATCTCCGCCGTCAAACCAGAAGGAGCTCCCGAAGTTGACCCCAAAACCCACCGTTTAAAGAAAGCCGCCCCGCCTGTCAAGCCCGGCGCGTCGCCCGTCCTCCCGATTTATGACGCAATGGCTCCAGGCGGAAGAGCGGTGAGGGTAGTAAGTTTGGTGGCGTTGGAAAGGTGGGGCAGCGAGGGAGTGGCCGCCACCTCCGTTGTGGTGGTGGTCGCCGTTGGCGGTGGATGGACGCGTTTCTGGGGCATGGTTTTGATGGTGGTTAGGTGGCATTTTTGGGCTGGTTTTCAAAGGGGCATTTTTTTAATATTATTATTATTATATTATATTTATTTCATTTTTGAAATTATTATTTAAATTCGGAAATTATAAATAAAGAGGGTGACGTGGCCTTGTTTTATTGGCTATTGATTTTTTTTAAACGGCGTTTATTTTTGGAGTTATTAGGGTAACGGCGTAACCTTTAAGGGGCAGAATGGCCGAAAAAATTCATTAGGTACCAAAATGAGAAATGGGGTAAACGTTATGGGGCATTTAATGCATTAAGCCTTATTATTATTATTATTATTATTATTATTATTATTATTATTATTATTATTATTATTATTATTATTATTATTATTATTATTATTAGGTTTAGATGAAAAATAAGTGTTTAAAATATTTTTAAAATTTTTATTATAAAAATATGTGTAACGTCTGTGCTTTGGGGTTAGGAGTTAGTCGGGTTTGTAGCCTGAGTCGTTAAAATTAAATTAAAACATTTTGGTCATACATGAGTTAATTGAAATTAAATAAAAAGGGGAGAGACCAAAGAGGTAATTTAACCCTAAAAAATTTAAAAGGATGACAATTTTTGAATAGTTAAAAAAGAAAAGAAAATAAAGTTGTCTTCTCTCCTCCCCACCTCTCCACCAACGTTAAACCCCTCTCCAAAACCCCCCAAAGTCTTGTCTACTATTCCATTGAGTTTCTTCATCTTTCCAAGCTCTTTTTCAAATGTAAAGATATATTCTCACTCTCCTCTTCATCCTTTATCTATCCATGGTTTTAGATTTTAAAACTATGAACTTTTGAAATGTTAGAGTTTGGTTAAAGTTTGAGTTTTTATGAAGATTTTCATTTTGTTTTGAAATATGGAGTTGGGTTTTTGATTATTCACAATAAAATGTACAATATATGTCAAAATGGTTGGGTTTTGTTGAAAACCCAAAGTGGGTTCTTTAGGCAAAATTTGAGATGTCAAAAACTTGATTTTTGTTGGGTTTTAGGTTGAAATCAAAGGGTTGATGGTTTATATAGGTTAGGAGGATGTTTTGGGACCTTTTGGGGGTGATTTGGATGATTGAAAATGGAAATTTCAGCTAGGGTTTGAGGAAGCACGAAAATTGATATATTTGGGGATTAATCTGGTTGGAGTTAGTTTGAGCTCAAGGGTTGAGAGTTGATTGAACGTTAGCATTGGTTGGGATTAATGGTTGTGTTTTTGGTTGGCTAGAAGCAAGAGGAGACGTCGAAGGAACATTGGGATCGAATCCGGGCTCGTAGGAGATTTGCTTTGGTTGCTAAGGAAGGGCGGTGAGTGGTTCTAAACGTGTTTTAAAGTTTGGTTCGAGTGTGTGTAGTGTGTGAGTGAAATGTGCTTGGAAGGCCATTTCTATATAATTCAAGATGTTAATTTAGCTATTGATTTCCATTAAATGCTATGTGTATTGCCTATTTATGCTCTTGTGCTATGTGGTTAATTTACACATGTATACCATGATATGTATATGTGATGAGCATGAGATGTGGTCGATGGATATGTGTTGTGTAAATGAAAATTGGCATTAATTAATTTATCGGGTGTAAATGATCGATCATTAGGGTTAGTGTGCACACAAATTGAGTCAAAACGTACGTGGCCTTGATGGCGTTAAGTCATCAAGGAGGAGTACGGTGATGTAATATTCCACCGGAAGCTATTATATATTCTATGAGATGATGAGTGGAATCCCATCCGTAGGGCATGTGGCGATGAGTGGAATCCCGCCCATGCAATGTCCAGTGATGAGTGAAATCCCACCGAGGTAAAATGGATGTTGTGATTTAAGTCCGCACATCCGGGTAACTAATAGTGGCCAATTAAACGTGTTCATATGATTATGATTTATGATGTTAATATATGACGATGTTATTGATGTTCGAGCTTGATATGATGTGAGACGACATACATGACTCTTGAAAGACTAGCTAGGTTTACTTGTGAAATTACCTATGCATGTTAGATATGAGATTTAAGGAATACATGCTTGAACCTTGCATTGTTGATGTTTTCGGTTTTAGAGCATCCTCACTAAGCTTATAGCTTACGCTCTCATTTTCAACAATGCAGATCATTAGCGTGGTGTTAGCTCGGAGCAAGGCAAGATTATGTAGTAGTTAAGCAATGTGGCAAGAGAGTGTGTTTATATGAGCTTGTATGACTTATATATGATTTTGATGTTTATGCTTGACTGGATTGTAAGCATGATTTAACTTGCCAAATGCTCTTTGATGTATGCCTTTTGAATGTTACTATTGCTACAAGGCATGTAAACCCTTACGGGATGAATGATGCTTTTATTAATCAGTGTTTCCAAGCATGATTTGTATGAAAGGCTAATGTATATTTGTCATGTATGTATGATTGTTTAAATTCATGTCTTGTGGGTGTTTGAGTATGTTAAAGATAGGACGTATGCCTCTAGACTCTGTTTGATGGTGTTGTGTGCCTTTAAGGGGTCCTATGGGACCTTTAGACTTGTCAAGACTCACCTAAATATGAATTTCAAAGGTTGCAGACAGCCCGCGTTTCGAAATGGGCTGGGTCGTTTCGGAACGGGTAGGCTTCAAGGACCCCGTATCGGAACGCGTTTCGATACGGTTTGGCCTCTGAGAGCCCCTGTTCTGATACGCGTTTCGGAACGATTTGGCTACTGGAATTTTGAGAAATTCACGAGATAAAGGTGTTTCGAAACGGGCCTGAAGGTTTCGAAATGGTCAAAATCTCGTTGACCACGAGAAGTTGACCGTTGTGGGCATTTTGGAATGGTTGACCACCGTTTCGATACGGCGCCTTGTATAGGCTCTAGGGTAGTTGACCTGGTCAAGGCGTTTTGATACGCCTCAAGGGTGTTTCGAAACGGCCTGTTTAAAAGATTAAAATTAGGCTGTTTAAATGTTGTTTTGGGTTCGAATGGTTGTCTCATGTATTTTATTCCGCTGTTTGATCACATAGGACTTAATTGGACTCTTAGAAAATAATAAGCTAAAGAAAAAAATAGGGTTGCTAACAGAGGGGGAACCTTAACGGGTTTCGCTTTGGTTTTCCACGTGTGGCCCACTCGGACTAGTCATCCGGCCAGACCAGGACGAGGGGGTTACATTTGTTGGTATCAGAGCCTGAGGTTACCAAGACCTCGGGCAGGTAAGTGAGGTAAGCTTGATATGTTAAGTGATTGTGTTGTTCGATGCATGCCTTGCCATGAATTCTTGATATTTGACTGTTCGCATGATGTTTTGAAGCATGCGTTGTTGTGTCTGGTGTAGAGTGTGTGCCCATTGCTACTATTACTTAATTTAAAAAGATTTTTGGTAAAAGGAGTACTTGAGCACTATTGGACCCTTGCTTTGGCTAACGTAATCCCTATTTGTTTGTTGTTGTAGTTATTACCTTGCTAGTTGTATCATGAGACCACGTGGGAGGCCTAGGATGGTTCGACCGGAACCACGGGCAGCGTCTCTAGGAGTTGAGCCAGTAGTTAGAGTGGAGGCTCAAGTAGGAGAGCCAGTGGTTGGAGTTGGAGCCCCTCCACCACCTCCACCACCACCACCTCCTCCACCTGGAGTAGGAGGCGAGGTCGGGGCCGAGGGAGAGGGACCTCAAGAAGGCCAAGGTGGCCAAGGACCGGCCGAAATAGACTTAGCTCCGTTGGTTCAGGCGATAGCCGAGGCGTTTTAGGCTGCAGTAGCTAGGGGTCAGGCAGCACACCATCAGGGTGAGGGCACTAGTTTGCCTTTAGAGAGACTTTGGGGCCTAGAGGCCAAAGAGTTCAGAGGGTCTACTCTAGAAAGATCAGAGTTGTGGTTTGAGAAGATTGTCCGTATCCTTGCTCAGATGGGTGTACTGGTGAGCGCAAGTTGGGATGCGTTGAGTCCTTGCTTCAGGGTGATGCCTACACTTGGTGGGTCACCATTACTACGGGTATGGATGAGGCTGAGATTACTTGGGAGTTCTTCGAGTCAGCATTCCGTAAGAAGTATCAAGGTCCGCGATACCTCGATGAGAGGAAGATGGAGTTTATGACATTGCTTCAGGGGAGTATGTTCGTGACAGACTATGAGATTCAATTTGTCAGACTGAGTTAGTATGCACCTGAGCTTGTTCCTACTGAGGTGGAACATTGTAACCGTTTTCGTTATAGGCTGAGTGAAGAGATCAAGACGTATACTCTAGCTTCGGACTACACCGATTTTGATGTCTTGGTCGCGAGGGCCAAGGACTTAGAGCACAGTTTGAGCTTGACCAGGCGGTCTGGCGGATCTAGTTCGAGTAAGAGGTCCAGTAACTTTGATAGAGGTGATGCCAAGAGGCATCGGGACAACATGCATCATTATGATCATAGACGTGGTGGCGGTAACCACGGTAGGGGCCAACAGGGCCAGAGAGTTGGTGGGAAGTTGCCCACATGTGCTACTTACGGGAGGAACCACACCAGTGAGTGTTGAGGAAATTTTTATTCGTGTTGGAGTTGTGGGGCTAGAGACCATATTAGGCGTGGCTGTCCACATCTGGTGGGACAGGTACCAGCTCAGGCTCCTGCTACAGCCAATGACTTTCAAAGAGGCCGTGGGCGCGGTAGAGGTAACTTCCAGCCGAGGAACGATGGTAAGAGGAACATAGCACATGTAGTTGCAGTTCAGCTTGAGGGCGGAGGTTAGGCCAGAGTTTACGCTCAGCGGGGGGATCAACATGACACCAATGTGATCGCAGGTAACTTCTCGATACAGTCTTTGGGTTTGCTTTCTTTGATTGACTCTGGGTCTACACATTCCTACATATTGAGTAAGCATGCACAGTCTTTGAACTTGCCTTGTGAAATGTTAGAGGTAGGGGTTAGTGTTACTAGTTCCTTTGGGGACACGGTAGTAGTTATAAAGATGTACCGAAGGTGTCCGTTGATGGTTCAGGGGCATGTGTTTCCAGTGGATATGATGGAGCTACCTTTCTATGGTTTTGATGTGATTCTGGGTATGGAATGGCTCACGGAGCATAGGGCTAGGATAGATTTTGAAACTAAAAGGATTTCTTTGAGGCTCACAGGTGACTATGAGATTGTAGTGGTGAGTGAGAACGTGAAGTTCTTGTCCAATGTGGTTTCAGTTTTAGAGGCCAAGAGGCTAGTTGAGTTGGGGTGTGAAGCATACTTGGCGTATGTGATGAACCCTAACATGAGTGAGGTTAGACCTCAAGACATCCGGACAATATAAAACTTTCCTAGTGTGTTTTCGGAAGAGTTGCCAGGGTTACCATCAGACAGAGAGGTAGAGTTCACCATTGAGACTTATTATGATTCGGCTCCTATTTCGATTGCTCCGTATCGCATGGCACCGAAAGAATTGAAAGAGTTTAAGACTCAGTTGCAAGAATTGACAGATAGAGGTTTTATCCGGCCTAGTTCTTCACCTTGGGGTGCACCAGTTTTGTTTGTGAAGAAGAAAGATGGAAGCATGAGAATGTGTATAGATTACAGACAGTTGAATCAGTTGACAGTGAAGAATAAATATTCGTTGCCTAGAATTGATTACTTGTTTGATCAGTTGGGAGGAGCATCAGTCTTTTCGAAGATTTATTTGAGATCGGGTTACTACCAGCTAAAGGTAAGAGAGGTTGATGTACCGAAGACGGCCTTTAGGACTAGGTATGGTCATTATGAGTTCTTAGTCATGCCTTTCGGGTTGACTAATGCACCGGCTGCTTTCATGGACATGATGAACATGATTTTCCATCAGTACCTAGATCAGTTTGTGGTTGTGTTTATAGATGACATCTTGGTGTATTCGCGAACTGAAGAAGACCATGACCGACACTTGAGACTAGTCTTGAAGACTTTGCTAGATCATCAGTTATATGCGAAGCTAAGCAAGTACGAATTCTGGATCCGAGAGGTAGTCTTCTTAGGACACGTAGTGTCAGCCATTGGGATTAGAGTTGATCCGAAGAAGATTGAGGCCATTGTTGAATGGAAGCAACCGAAGTCTGTAACAGAGGTACATAGCTTTCTAGGCTTAGCCGGATACTATAGGAGGTTTGTAGAGGGTTTCTCTAAGTTAGTCGCTCCATTGACACAGTTACTTCAGAAGAGTGTTCAGTTTGAGTGGACAGATGCAAGACAGAGGGCCTTTGAGAAGTTGAAAGAAGCTTTGACCCAAACACCGATCTTGATTCAGCTTGAGTCCGGGAAGGACTATGTAGTTTACAGTGATGCTTCTTACGTAGGCCTAGGTTGTGTTCTCATGCAAGACAAGAGAGTAGTGGCTTATGCCTCAAGACAGTTGAAGACCCACGAGTGCAACTATCCGACCCATGACATAGAGTTAGCTGCAGTTGTGTTTGCTCTGAAGATTTGGAGGCACTATTTGTACGGTGAGAAATGCACAGTGTACACCGATCACAAGAGTTTGAAATACATTATGACTCAGTGAGATTTGAATCTCAGACAGCGTATGTGGTTAGAGTTGCTAAATGACTACGATCTTACCATTGAGTACCATCCGAGTAAGGCCAATGTAGTGGCTGATGCATTGAGTAGGAAGATGGCCGTGGACTTGAGAGCCATGTTTGCTAGATTGAGTTTGTCTGGAGATTGTGGCTTGGTAGCCGAGCTTTAGGTTAGACCTACCTTAGGTCAGTTGATTAGAGAGAAACAGCTCTTAGATAGATATTTGGCACCTCACGTGCAAGATATAGCCGAGGGTAGATCTTCAGACTATAGTTTCAGCACCGATGGGGTTTTGTGTTTCAAGGATAGAATAGTTGTGCCAGAGGACAGTGACTTGAGACGTACGATTTTGACTGAAGCCCACAATAGTCTGTTTGCTATGCATCCTGGAAGTACGAAGATGTACCGCGATTTGAAGAATGAGTACTTTTGGGTTGGCTTGAAGAGAGATGTAGCCGACTTTGTGAGTAAGTGCTTAGTATGTCAGAGAGTGAAGGCGGAATATCGGGTTCCCTCAGGTTTGTTACAGCCGTTGAGGATTCTGGAATGGAAATGGGAGAACATCACCATGGATTTTGTTTCGGGCTTGCCTTTGACTCCTATGAAGAAGAACTTAGTTTGGGTGATAGTAGATCGTTTTACGAAGTGTGCTCACTTTTTGGCAGTCAACACTACTTACACTTTAGATAGATTGACTGATTTGTACATTGGTGAGATTGTTAGATTGCATGGTGTACCGAAGTCTATTGTGTCAGATAGAGATCCGCGATTTACTTCTCGATTTTGGGAGTGTCTGCTTACAACTTTGGGTACCCGTTTGAACTTCAACACGTCTTAAGATGGTCAATCAGAGAGAGTCATTCAGATCTTAGAGGATATGTTGCGTTATTGCATCATTGACTTTCAGGGTACGTGGGAGAAGCACTTGCCTCTAGTAGAGTTTGCTTACAATAATAGCTTTCAGTCGAGCATTCAGATGGCTCCGTATGAGGCCTTGTATGGCCAAAAGTGTAGGACTCCAGTTTGTTGGGCCGAAGTGGGACAGAAATTGCTACATATGCCAGATTTGCTCAAGGGGACAACTGACAAGGTAAAATTGATTTGTAATCGTTTGAAAGCTGCTTCGGATAGGCAGAAGTCCTATACCGATTTGAAGAGGAATGAAGTTGAGTTCTCAGTGGGTGAGAAGGTGTTCTTGAAAGTGTCTCCATGGAAGAAAGTAATGAGATTTGGCCGAAAAGGGAAGTTGAGTCTGAGGTATATAGGACCGTATGAGATTGTGAAGAGGGTTGGTCCGGTTGCTTATTAATTGCGTTTTCCATCTGAACTAGAGAAGATACACGATGTGTTCCATGTTTCGATGCTCCGTAAGTATAGGTCCGATCCATCACATGTTATGCCCGTGGAAGATATTGAATTGAATCCGGATTTGACTTATGAGGAAGAACCGGTTGAGATCTTAGCTTCTGACAGTAAGATGTTGCGGGGTAGATCGATCGAGTTAGTAAAGGTGCGGTGACAACGTCGAGGTGTGAACGAGGCCACTTGGGAGAGGAATGAGGATATGGAAAATCAGTTTCCATATCTCTTTCAATCAGGTAATTTCGGGGACGAAATTCCTTAAGTGTGAGAGAGTTGTAACGCCTGTGTTTTGGGGTTAGGAGTTAGTCGGGTTTGTAGCCCGAGTCGGTAAAATTAAATTAAAACATTTTGGTCATGACATGAGTTAATTGAAATTAAATAAAAAGGGGAGGGACCAAAGAGGTAATTTGACCCTAAAGAATTTAAAAGGATGACAACTTTTGAATAGTTAAAAAAGAAAATAAAATAAAGTTGTCTTCTCTCCTCCCCCACCTCCCCACCAACGTTAAACCCCTCTCCAAAACCCCCCAAAGCCTTGTCTACTATTCTATTGAGTTTCTTCATCTTTCCAAGGTCTTTTTCAAAGGTAAATATATATTCTCACTCTCCTCTTCATCTTTTATCTATCCATGGTTTTAGATTTTAAAACTGATGGCTTATATAGGTTATGAGGATGTTTTGGGACCTTTTGGGGGTCATTTGGATGATTGAAAATGGAAATTTCAGCTAGGGTTTAAGGAAGCACGGAAATTAATATATTTGGGGATTAATTTGGTTGGAGTTAGTTTGAGCTCAATGGTTGAGTGTTGATTGAATGTTAGCATTGATTGGGATTAACGATTATGTTTTTGGTTGGCTAGAAGCAAGAGGTGACATCGAAGGAACATTGGGATCGAATCTGGGCTCATAGGAGATTTGATTTGGTTGCTAAGGAAGGGCGGTGAGTGGTTCTAAACGTGTTTTAAAGTTTGGTTCGAGTGTGTGTAGTGTGTGAGTGAAATGTGCTTGGTAGGCCATTTCTATATAATTCAAGTTGTTAATTTAGCTATTGATTTTCATTAAATGCTATGTGTATTGCCTATTTATGCTCTTGTGCTATGTGGTTAATTTGCACATGTATATCATGATATGTATATGTGATGAGCATGAGATGTGGTCGATGGATATGTGTTGTGTAAATGAAAATTGGCACTAATTAACTTACCGGGTGTAAATGATCGATCATTATGATTAGATGCACACAAATTGAGTCAAAACGTATGTGGCCTTGATGGCGTTAAGTCATCAAGGAGGAGTACGGTGATGTAATATTCCACCGGAAGCTATTATATATTCTACGGGATGATGAGTGGAATCCCATCCGAAGGGCATGTGGCGATGTGTGGAATCCCGCCCATGCAAGGTCTGGTGATGAGTGAAATCCCACCGAGATAAAGTGGTTGTTGTGATTTAAATCCGCACATCCGGGTAACTAATAGTGGCCAATTAAACTTGTTCATATGATTGTGATTTATGATGTTAATATATGACGATGTTATTGATGTTCGAGCTTGATATGATGTGAGACGACATACATGACTCTTGAAAGACTAGCTAGGTCTACTTGTGAAATTACCTATGCATGTTAGATATGAGATTTAGGAAATACATGCTTGAACCCTGCATTGTTGATGTTTTCGGTTTTAGAGCATCCTCACTAAGCTTATAGCTTACGCTCTCATTTTCAACAATGCAGATCATTGACGTGGTGTTAGCTCGGAGCAAGGCAAGAAGGGTTTTCCAAATTTGTTGCTCAAGTACGATTAATTATTATGTAGTAGTTAAGCAATGCGGCAAGAGAGTGTGTTTATATGAGCTTGTATGACTCATATATGATTTTGATGTTTATGCTTGACTGGATTGTAAGCATGATTTAACTTGCCAAATGCTCTTTGATGTATGCCTTTTGAATGTTACTATTGCTACATGGCATGTAAACCCTTACGAGATGAATGATGCTTTTATTAATCAGTGTTTCCAAGCATGATTTGTATGAAAGGCTAATGTATATTTGTCATGTATGTATGATTGTTTAAATTCATGTCTTGGGGGTGTTTGAGTATGTTAAACCTAGGACGTATGCCTATAGACTCTGTTTGATGGTGTTGTGTGCCTTTAGGGGGTCCTATGGGACCTTTAGACTTGTCAAGACTCACCTAAATCTGAATTTCAAAGGTTGCAGATAGCCCGCGTTTCGAAACGGGCTGGGTCGTTTCGGAACGGGTAGGCTTCAGGGACCCCGTATCGAAACGCGTTTCGATACGGTTTGGCCTCTGAGAGCCCCTGTTCCGATACGCGTTTCGAAACGTTTTGGCTACTGGAATTTTGAGAAATTCACGAGATAAAGGTGTTTCGAAACGGGCCTGAAGGTTTCGAAACGGTCAAAATCTCGTTGACCACGAGAAGTTGACCGTTGTGGGCGTTTCGGAACGGTTGACCACCGTTTCGATACGGCCCCTTGTATAGGCTCTAGGGTAGTTGACCTGGTCAAGGCGTTTCGATACGCCTCAAGGGTGTTTCGAAACGACATGTTTAAAAGATTAAAATTGGGTTGTTCAAATGATGTTTTGGGTTCGAATGGTTGTCTCACGTATTTTATTCCGTTGTTTGATCACATAGGACTTAAATGGACTCTTAGAAAAGAATAAGCTAAAGAAAAAAATAAGGTTTCTAACCGAGGGGGAACCTTAACGAGTTTCGCTTCGGTTTTCCCCGTGTAGCTCACTCGGACCGGTCATCCGGCCAGACCGGGACGAGGGGGTTACAATATGTGCCTAAAATTTTAAATGTTATAAATTTAGGTGTTAGAGACTTAATTTTCGTTAAAAAATCATTACCTACTAAAATTTTGACATGTGTTATATTATAATTTATAATTTTTTAATTATTGTTTGTTTTTAATATTTTAAAAATTAAAAAAAATTAAAATTCTGAAATTTTTTAAAATACTCTCCAAATACCTAAATCTCAAATCCCCAAATCATCACGTTGCCGCCGTCGACCACACCCTTTCGGTCGCCGGACTCAGCCGACTATTTCTCCTAACGTTGCGTCATTGAAAAGCAGCGAACGGTGTGTCAATCGAACATTAAACGACAAATGTTAAAAAGTCGATCGATTGACACACCGTTCGCCGGTTTTCGGCGATGAAACGTTGGGAGAAATGACCGGCTGAGTTCAGCGACCAAAAGGGTGGGGTTGGAGACGGCAGCCGACGGCAGTAGTGGTGAGAATTTAGAAATTTGGGGTTTTGTTATTTTTAGAAATTTAGGGACTGATATGAACATTTTTGAAAATTTTGGGATTAAAAAAAATAAATTTTAAAGTTTTCCCCCCAAAATAATTAAAAAATCAATATTCCTGCCATGTGTCACGTTTTAAATGGATAACAGTTTTTTAACAGCCGAGCACCTAAAATTATAGCTTTTGAAACTTTAAGAACCTATTTTTACAAAAAAATACTTTAAGCACATAAAGTTCAAAAGAGGTATACTTTAGGCACTTATTTTTCATTTAAGCCTTATTGTTATTAGGCTTATTTTATAAATAAGTGTCTGAACTATAATTCTTCTAAATTTTAAGTGCCTAAAGTATTTTTCTAAAAATAAGTGTATAAAGTTTCAACCGCTACTAAAGAGTGTTTAAAAAATTTAGTTATTCAATCAATGCTTGACGCGTGGTAATAAATTTAATTTTTTTATTTCTTGAAAAAACTTTAAAATTATTATTTTAAAAAATCTTGAAATTTTAAAAAATCTTCAAATCAATTCTTAAACCCCTAAAAATAACAAAACCTCAAATTTTCACTACTGCAACCACCCGTCGTCGTTGCCGACCTCACCTTTCGGTCGCTGGATTCAGGCGACCATTTTCTCTAGCGTGTCATCATCGAAAATTAACGAACACACTGTCAAATGATTATTTCACATTCTTCGTTCAATGTTTGATTGGCACATCGTTCGCATGTTCCCTGCTACGACATGTTGGAGGAAATGATCGATTTGGTCCGGCAATCGAAGGGGTGGACTCTGCGGCGGTGATCGACGGCGGCAGTAGTGAGGATTTGAGGACTGTTTTAAAAATTTTCATAATTTCAATCATTTTTAAATTAAATTATTAAAAATAGAAAATAATTAAAATAAATTATAATTTAAAACATATCGAATGTCGAGTTTTTATTGGCTAACGATTTTTTAACGACAGTTAATTACCATGCACCTAAAAATATAACGGTTGAAACTTTAAGCACCTATTTTTAACAATAAAATAATTTAAGCACCTAAAATTAAGAAATATATAGTTTGAACACTTAATTTTATTTTAGACACTTATTTTTATAATAAGCATTATTATTATTATTATTATTATTATTATTATTATTATTATTATTATTATTATTATTATTATTATTATTATTATTATTATTAAAGAAATTAACGATTTCAATGGGGTTAGAGCAATGTTTAAATTTTGGTTTAATATATCATAAGGGTAATTATTTCATGCACAAGTACTTGTGTAAACAAAGCTCGTGCTAACTTTGTTTACACAAATGTCTTAGTTATTATAGGTTTAATTATAGTAGTTTTGAATTTAAGAGTTGTTGATAGAATTTTGGGTTTAGGGTTAAAATTTAGAGTTTATAGGTTACAATTTAAATCCCTAACTACATTACCTTAAACTTTAAACCTTAAATTCTAACCATAAACTCTAAATTCTAAATCCCTTATACTAAAACCCATAAATTCTAAACCCTAAAATAAAACCTTAAACCCTAAAAATAAAACACTTATAAAAAAATTCACCACTTGTGAATGAGATAATAATCCATATAAAAAATGATAAAGTTGGTGTTAGAGTGGCGCAGTGGGGATGGTGTTGCGGAACGTGACATGTGAGAACCATGTGGTTGTTAGGTTCATGGATGAAGCTGGGTAACAAATTGAAAGAATGTGTAAATAATGAGAAATAAATTTAGTAAAATTTTTTTAATCAGGACTAAATTGATTGAATGTGTAAATATAGAGGACTAAATGTACTATTATACAAAGTTTCATAACAGCCACTTAACGACCTTTAACTTCAATTTATCGTTTTATAACAAAATATAAAATTTAGTTGTCATTTTATAACTTTTAAAAATTTAATTACCGTTTTATTTTTTAACGAAATTTAGTTATCATATTAATACTTTACCCTTAACTTTTTTTTATCTTATCGAGTATTTTCAAACATTGAAATATTTGTGCTCAATATTGCTGAGTCCTAATTTACAATTCACAATTGTTCTAATGTTGCAGGTTTTTTTTTAATGTAGAAGAGAACAACTAAGCTGTTAGACTAACTTCGTAAACAGCCATGGACGGATGGTGGTGATGGCCAGAGGCCCCAAATTTTAAAAAAATTATATTTTACCTCTTAAGTTTTTTAAAAAATTTGTAATTTGGCCCTTCAAAAATGTTAAATTTCTTATTAAATTTTTATTGCTTTAAATATTTTTAAGTAAGTCCCTTATTAAAATTTTGAAAATCTCATTAAGTCTCAAGTTTTAAAATTTTTGTTTATTCTAAAACTTTTGAAAATTTTAAATTAGCCCTCTCAACTTGCTATACCAAGACCCGCCCCTATAAATAACTACTACAGTCGATATTTAAAGCATCCCTCACTGCGCCCAGAAGTTTGAAGTAGCGTGTATAACCAAAAGGTAATTGTAAAACCTATATTTAAATTTGATATAGTAAATTGTTTAAGGACCAAATTATAAAAGCATGTAAATTTTTAAGTACTCAAAAGTCTCACAACATGACAAGGATTTGAACCTAAAATTATTTCTAAGTCAAAAACTTAAACCCAAAAATTTTCTAATTGTTTTATACTCAAACAAACCAAATACGCTCAAACGCATCAATACGATTTTTGACTATTGTAACTTTAATTGCAAAAATATATCAATACAATTGTACCCATTTCGATACAACCTTCATCTGAGTTTGTGTTCTTGGTTATCAGTATTGATACAGTCTCACTCATACCGATATTGGGTGTTAAAATTTTCAAATTTTTGCATTAAATTTTATAATTTTTGCCTTGTCAGTCTTGGAATTACCAAACTTTGAATTTCAGTTAACTCGTACCGATACGCCTCAAAGGCGTACCGATGTAATTTTTCAAAGATTTTTCCTAAGATTCCAGTGAGCAAAATTTGTACCGGTATAGCCCTTCCATTTCGATACGCCCTTGTTTTTATACTATACTCGTTTCGGTACACCCTTAATTGTATCGATACCCCTTTGTACAACAACTATTTCTTTTTATGTCAGGTACCAAAACGACTTCACGTGTACCGATACGGTAGCTTACCAAACATCATTTAATGCGGAAAAAATAGAACCCAACGACTCTATTGATGATTCCAACCACCCAAACGATTAGAAATCAATGAGAGGGTATAAAATCAAGTTTTCAAAGCTTCAACAACAACAAATTAAAAAGTTTAAAGCATTCAAGCATAAATTCAACCAACTTTGAGCTTATTAAAGTCAAATTTATTGTAACCCACTTGAGTGATCAAATTGTATTCATATTATTTCAAGTTTGGGTCGAGTGATATTGTAAATTGGACAAATCATTTACCTTTGAGAGGTTTTCTTCTATTTGCCATTCTTTCTTGTAAAATGAGTGAATTTAATCAAGGTTTGGGTAGAAAGCTTTGATCGGTTGTAACAGTTGCCTCTTTAGCCTAGAAAAGAAAAAGAATTTTTAGTGAATTATTTGAAATTCTTAGTGGGGAGCTAAGGTGGTGGATGTAGAGCTTGTTAGAAGCTTGAACAACTATATATAATTCATTGTGTCACAATTTTTCATTTTCCTTTTGATTCCCATCATTTTTAAAAAGTGTCAATTCACCCCCTTTTAGTGAATGTAGAGCTTGTTAGCCTAGAAAAGGAAAAGAATTTTTAGTGAATTATTTGAAATTCTTAGTGGGGAGCTAAGGTAGTGGATGTAGAGCTTGTTAGAAGCTTTGATCGGTTGTAACAGTTTCCTTTTGATCGGTTGTAACATTTGTCTCCTTAGCCTAGAAAAGGAAAAAAAATTTTAGTGAATTATTTGAAATTCTTAGTGGGGAGCTAAGGTAGTGGATGTAGAGCTTGTTAGAAGCTTGAACAACTATATATAATTCATTGTGTCACAATTTTTCATTTATCCTTTTGATTCCCATCATTTTTAAAAAGTGTCAATTCACCCTCTTTTGACGAAACCAAGTTGATTAATTATCTTAACAATAATCTTCAGGCCAGTTTCGTCAGCTTGTCATGCACAATATTCCTACTATGACTCACCAGATTGAAACGCACAACCCAGTCCCACTTCATTAATGCAAATATGTGCGACATTATTGAAAAGAAGCAACTCTAATTTTTCCTCGTGTCAGTAGATCATAAGCTTCTTGATTATCAGTCTCGATGATTACTTGAGGTATACATATACTCCAAGTCGTCACTAAACCTTCATAAATACCCTATAGTTAAGTTTCTAAAACGTTAATTATTTCGAGTGGACAATGATACTGAGTTGAAGAATTGAATACATCATATGGCGAATTTTATTCTATCCTAAAATTTTTAAAAATAATTACATTTTCATTAAAGATTTTATATATTTTAAAATGGTGATTTTTCATATATTTTAAAGGTTTTATATATTTTTTATTTTTTAAACTAGTGTTAAAAAACACTAAAAATATAAAAATAAAATTTTAGTTACAATCGAGAGCGAAATAAAATATTTTTCATTAATTTTAACATGTCGCGTCATTTTTAACATCAGTAAGCGATGTAATGATTAGCCTATAACAAATAAAACAATTAATGTCTGTTTATAACATTTGAAAGTTGAATAATTAATTGTAAACTACACAGATGTCCACTGAACTATGGGTTTGGTGTCAAAATGACCACTATATTATTTTTTTGCTGCAAATGCACCACATAACTATTTAAATGGTTTCATTTTAGCCACACGCCGTTAAAAAACGAAAAAGTTGACGGAACTGTTAAAAAAATGGTATAATTACACATTTGGTCCTCTATATTTATACAATATATCAATTTACTCCTAATTTTAATCTAATAAAATAAATTAATTATTAAATAAGGTGACACGTGTCACACCTAATTGGAGGTGGAAGAATATTAATATGAAGATTGCTTCCAAGGAGAATTGAACTTGGGACCTTGGAATGAAAAAGGCAAGTGCTTGCCATTGGGCCAAGCACTTTTTTGTGCTATAAAATACAGTCTTTAATATATATTTAAATGATAAATCCTTTAGTTTTAATCTCATAGCCTTGAAGTTTCCTGTGCTGTAGACAAGGTAAAGGCCTCGGTTTGTTTCAATAGTGTTATCACCTGCAAAACCAAATCACACCAAAAAGAACAAGTCGTTTCGGTTCTTTGGAACTCCATCTGTTCACCCTATTCTCTTCTCAAAAAATGCTATGTATGTCATTTATCTTAAGGGTGAAAATAAACGTTCATACGATGATGCAATCACTAATTCATAAACAAAAAATCACTGAAACAACATCATTTACAGTCAATCCATATGTTACGTTGTTCCCGAACCATATAGACATGAGCCCTCCATGCAAGCTTTAGAATGGTAATGATTAAAGCTTCACCCTTTAGTTTTGTGCAAGCCCAGTGCATCTCTTGTTGCAAACTAAAGACATCGCGATTAATCCTGCACATCCTCAAAATCATTCCCCAAATACTCTTTAGAGAACTGGCATTCAAAGAGGTGGTTCCTTGTTTACATCTAACTGTGGCAGAGATTGCATAGTCCTACAGAAACTTTTGCTGGACACTGATGTTATCTTGGTTCAATTGGTGCATTAAGACCTGTTTATACTGCTTTGGCATTAAATTTTCCGAGAATCATCATCTTTTTGCTTTAACTGAAGAATTATGATCTTTAAACTAGATATTGAAAGGCCCTTGATCTTGAATTGTTACTATTGTCGCAGCACAAAACTAGGAAAATGATGTACGACTATTAAAAAAATAAATATAGAAAATAATAAGATATATATTAAAGCTGGTAATTTATAGTATAAACTTGTACATGGTGCAGTGGCTAAGCCACTCCCTTTATCCCTGCCTTACCCGGGTTTGAGTCCTGCCCTTGCAAGGGCGGTGATTTTGTTTTTTTCCCTCTAAATATATGGTGACACATGTCACCACTTGATCAGAGGAGAAAAATAAATTTATTAAATCAAATATAAATAATTAAGTTCCTCCAAAATGATGTTGACACGTATCGCCACGTAATTGAATGTTTAATTTATTTTATTAAATTAAAATTATGAGTAAATTGATAGAATGCATAAGCAATGAGGATCAAATGTGTAATTACACAAAAATTTATTAACGGCCACACCACTCCTTCAGTTAGTTCTAACGGCAAGTGGTCACATCGAGTCATTTTAAGAGTATAGTGGTCTAATTACTTCGAAAATAGGTATGATGGTCAAATCGCGACTAAACTCATAATATGATGATCATTTAAGTAGTTTAACTTAATTTTTAATGCGGCGATGATTTAAGTTTTAACATATAAACTTTAAATTATAACTCTAAACTGTGAATTTTTACCCCTATCTATAATTTTTATACATCTAAATTTAAACTCTTAAATCATATACTCTAACATGAATCCCTAACCTTTAAAATTAAGATGTTTTAATTTTTACCGTAATATATTAAATAATTACTCTTAAAAAACACGATATAAACTTATCATCGCAATTGTTATAATTATATATTGGCCCTGTTTGGTAAATAGCGGTTTGGGCAAAAATTAGAGGTTTGAGGTATAATTAGAGGTTTGACTAGTCAAATCAGCTAATATTGATGTTTGGTAAATAGCGGATTGAAAGAGCGGATTGAGGTGAAAAAACTAATTTTGAAAAAGCTCATAATAGAAGCTTTTTGAGATTAGAGATTTGATATTAGAGTTGTAATGACTCTTTTACCCTTAATGATTACCAAAAATTTCCAAATAACCTAAATTAATTAATAATATTTTTTAATATAAATAATAACATATTAAATATTGGACTTATTTGTTGTTGCTATTAATTTATATAGTGACATTTGTAAGTTAATTCTATTTTTTATTATCACATATTTATATGTGCACATAAAAAAATTTAATAATTATATAAATAATAAATTAATATATAAATCTTTCAAACATGTTTAGGAAATTTATATTAAAAAATATTTTTTTACAAATCTAATTAATATTTATTACATACAAAATATTAATAACTGATAAATTATTCAAACAAGTATTAAATATAATTATGTCTTTATATGTCATTTTGTTTGTTTAAATAATCAAACAGCTATCAGCTATCAGTTAATTTTACCAAACACTTTTATACAATCACCTAATACAATCCGCTAGTCAAATCAAGTAATGCAATCAGCTATTGTAATCCGCTATGAGCTATACGCTAATTGCCAAACAGGGCCATTACCTTTAGGTTATTTTAATATGGATGTTTTGTTCAATGTTCGATGAATACATTGTTTAACAAATTATATACACAAAATGGGTTCTTTCTATGCTTCTATTTAATTGGAATTGCCGTCGAAATTGCGTCTCATTGTGTATTT
Organism: Hibiscus tridactylites; assembly: GCA_958450335.1. Lineage (NCBI taxonomy): Eukaryota > Viridiplantae > Streptophyta > Magnoliopsida > Malvales > Malvaceae > Hibiscus > Hibiscus tridactylites. Next base: position 68,461,849 of record OY288284.1, read on the forward strand.
TAAGCTCCAGGCTTCAGCATCGACACTCCGGTCAAGTTCTTCTGGTATTTTCTCTGCTATTTCATATTGATTTATTCTCCGTCTTTCCCCATTTTTCCTTTTAATAACGATCGCAGACTATAAAATTCCGGATTTATCAAAAAATATTCGTAAATTTCCATTAATTTTATTCATTTGAGATCTCAATCTCAAATATTCATCTGCTTCAAAGAATCTTGCTCGAATTCCACCGTATTTGTGTTCTCCGCAACAACTTTTGAGAAAGTTCAAATTTCTGATGACAAAATTAAGCTGGAAGTCATTGAATCTCTTTCAGGACATGTTTGATTGAATACGCGAAACAATGCTGAGTGTAAATTGCTGTTTAAATGCTAGTTTCGTAATCATAGCAGTGGCAGGTGACTTGTTTTAGTTCTTTTGTGAAGTAGTATTTTGTCTACTGTTTTTAAACTTTTTGATGCAACTGAATCTGTTTCCTTTACAGTTGTTCTTTCACAATCACTTACGGTAACATCTGTTGTTGTACCAAAATCCAATTGCTACGCCCTTGATAATTCTAGCAGGCTTCTTGATTTCGTATCCTTGGTTACTTGTTCTTATAGTAAATTTCGCGTACACTTCTGAATATCGGTTGGTTCTATGCTCGAAATTTTCCATTTCCATGGACTAGAGTTTTGGTAACTAGTAAAATGTTTTCACTTAAGCTATTGACTAGAGTGATTGGGTCGGTCTTCCTTTTGCGCATGAGGGGAAGGTAACATCCTTGCTTGATTCCAAATACAGGCTTTCCATTTCTCTTTTTGAGTGTATTACATATTTGTATTTCTGCTAATGCAGGAGTCTGACTTGGTGATCCGCTTCTGCAAAGATGTGGAGAGTAGATCACAAACGGTAGTCTTTAACTTCATGTTCTTAAGTACTAAATCAATATTCTTATATTTTACTCTTTTTCAAGGAAGTTCTTTGATAAGGGAATTGCTTTAAAAATGTTTTTAATTAGCTGAAAGTATTGATTTGCATTTTCTTGCTAGCATTCTGAATATAATTCACATCATGTGTAATGCTAATTGTGCAGGGATATGTAGATTTTGGTCGATATGATAAATATAACTACTTTGTTGCTGGATCAGGGCATGTTGATCTTGTTCAAGTAAGTATGTTTGGTTTGAACTCTTGTTTGTGAAGTAACAACTATAAAAAAGTGAAGGGGTATGCCGAATCTCTCCTTGCTCAATGGGAATGAATGATTGGTATAATATTGGTGTAGGAACCTTTTTGTTGTTACTGATTATGAAGACAGAAACAAATAAAATTATCAGAAGATTCCAGCCCTAAAAATCAATTTATTACTTTTTTTGAAGTGAAAACTTTAAATAACAAATGTTATAGCCGCCTCTTAGCTCGTTATATTAAACTGTTGTTTGGCTCCAACTTTAGCAATCTCTTGGGCTTCTTAAAATAATAGGTCGATGGATGAAGTGTCAAGAAGATACAAATATACTTGTGGTCCTTTTTATATTTGTAAAGCATTCTGAGATTGAAATATTCCAATCATGTTTAAGTTTCAACTCTGTAATGTTTAACTCTGCGTCTACAGGAGTACTACAATGGCGACCTGCTGAATTGTGAGCACACCTTTGACAAAATGGGACGTACTGCACAGGTTAGTCTATTGGATACTGTTTTCTCTCAATTTTTTGGGAAATTGGTTGACATTACTGTTCTTATAAGTTGTAATTTGGTCGTGGAGCCATAAATTATGTGAATTTGAACATTAAATTTCCTCATTGCTGTTGTTTATGCATTAATGAATCTCCTTGATTGTATTTCAGGTAAATATCATATGCGGAAATTGTTTAAATGGACAATGTAAAGGTGTGTAAACTCTTCATATCCAGTCTTCAAGATCTTATTCCCGTATATGCTAGGAAGTTATTTACTTATTTTCCATGCGTCCTTATAAAATGGGTTAAAATGACCATCCACCCTCTTTACTCAATAATGTTTTACTCTGCTCAACTTGTCAAGTTTTATGCAGCAATCACATAACCTTTATGAAGACATTGCTGTGAATAAATGACTTAGAAAACGTAAAGACTGATAACTTAGTTTCTTTACATTTCTCTTTTCTAAATTTCTTTCATTTCATTCTCTTCAATTTTTGAGTCCATACCAATTGTCAATGAATTTGTTCAAATCTTCATTCTTACCCCGAATTATTAGGGAAGACTATTAATTTGGATGATTTTGTTATAGGTAACCAGTTTTGTGTTGTAACCTGTAATCTTAACTGCCACTGCTTTGTTTTATATCAATTTCGAACATTTTTTTTCATTGTATTTGGTGTTAATCTCAGGTCAAAGTAGTTGCATATGCAATGTCACTTATGAATCCACTTGCAGGTATTTCAAGCAGTGCCATAGCCTCTTTGTCTTTTTCATTCCTTATCTCCAAACATTTCTTTTTCAAGTTTGGTGCAGTAGAGGGAAATCATTATGTATGGAGACCATTATTCGTGGTGCCAAACCACAAGACTAATTGTTTTATTAGACAGTTTGCATCCAATTTCTTCAAACTCTCAATTGAGATTTGTTTTACTGTACTTAACTAATTTTTATACTTCTCAGAGTCATTGTTGAATTGGCCATTCCCTGTGAGAAATCAGCCCCACGGATATTTGAGGGCTTTACTGTTGGATTTCATCCACGATCTTGGGATATTGTAAGAATTTACATTTGATCTTGACTACTTTGCTTTAAATGCCAAAACTATTTGATTAAAAAGTTTCCTTTTATTGATTGAAGGTTTATAACGGTCTGACTCAGTTGGGTTTTGAAAAATCTCATCGTGATTTTAGGTATTGTATCACTATTACGAGTAGAATATCGAGTTTATCTATTCACGATTCAACATTTTGTAAATAGTTTTAAATGTTTCCGTGAACAGTTTCAGCACTGAACAACCTCATGTTACACTTTATCTGACTTCTATTGCATCCCAATCCAATCTTGTACAAAAACCTGTTGTCAAGGTATTCTTTCCTTTGGTTCAAGGAGTAGAAAACTGCTAATTATTGGATGAATATGCTTTTTACCTTATCATTTTTTAATGGGGCCCTTCTCAGGTCTTTCCGGAAAATGGATTGGAGGTTAAGTTATCAGGGACTGCAGCAACTGGGAAGCCACCCACAACTTTATCTCCCTCAACTTTGCTTCTAGATTGGAGATGTATATGCAACATTTTCTTAAGCAGGTCAATGTTATTTTCAATTATAATCTGATGAATTACCATTTGTAATCCTATTTTCCCCAACTTTTATTCTTCAGGTGTAAAGGCCCGAAATTCCCCATATGAAGTTAAGATCACTATTCCAGTGGAGGGCTATGAACCGATAGAGTTTGTTCTAACAAAGATGTGCGGTAAGCTCCCTGATTTTGTTTTCTTCAATGCTAGCTTTTATCAACTATCATCTTTCTGTAATCCATTAAAGCATCTATCTAGTAATAGTGATGCATTTTCGATAGAGCTTGTATCAGCTACTTCAAAGGTTTTTCCGTGGTACTTTCAGAATACACACAAAATCAGGAAGAAGATGCTACAAGAGGGTGGGCAATATTCGGAATAGTTTCTTCCATGTATGGCAATCTCCTTTTTTTTCTTCTTTCTCTCCTACATGTGAGTTGCAGTGTTTTGAACAAGTTCCCACCAACATTTTGATTGTCTTTCATTTACTTCAAACCATGCTTATGGCATGGAGTTTGTCACTTATGATTTGCATATTTCCTATATTTTCTGGGGCTATGTCTGTCACCGAAGATGACAAAAGTTGAATTGTTTATGTTCGTTCTGAAATTTACCGTATGTCTGAATTGCTCCCATGTTTTTCTCTTAAAATGAGTTTGTCTTGAGCAGATTAATGGTTTCGTCAACACTATTTTGCTGTGGGGGGTTTATTTACAAGACACAAATGGAACGCCAGGTGAGCTGTTTAGACTGTAGTTTTTACTTTTTTGGCCAGAAGATTGTATAGTTTAGTAATGTTGTGATGGTTTAAGAAACTTATATATCTTACTTGGAGTCTTGGATGCAGCATGGGATTGATGCACTGCCGGGCATGACGATTCTTTCTGCCTGTTTAGAGACCGTAAGTTTAATTTTTATGACAAATGATATTATCAGAGCTTCCGAGGATCTTTTCAGGCAAGTAGTAGCTGCTTCGGAGAATTCAAATCAGTCTCAGTGGCCAACTTGCATGACTTACTTCCAGAGTGACTAGTTGTCGTGGCTTTAATTAATTTTCTCTTATTTTCTTTCTGTATTACCACATTCATTCACACATTGAGAACTTGCAACGTAGACACCTTGCTAAATACAGTAACTTTACTTCTCCGTATATCGCTTCCCATTAATGTGCAAAATGTGTATGACAGGTGAGCGGACCAGGGCAAGGCTACTCAAGAGTAGAGGACGTTAACACTGGGTCGGCCAATGAGATCTCATGGGAGCGCCCATCCAATGCTGCTCAAGGAACACGGACACCGAGTGAAAGCAAATATGGTTCGATGTAAACTTTGCAGCCTTTCCCCTGAAATTGGTAATTTTACTTCTCACGAATCACAGGTGTAGCCAATTTTGTTCCATCTATTATTATACTCTTGGTGTAAGCATATCTCAATTGCAGTCATTTCCAGATTTCATGAAATATACGTTTTTCTCCCACTTTATTTGTACGGAAATATTCACTTAAAGTTGTTAAGATCATGTTTTTTTAGCCTTCAAAGTAACTTTCATAATATGTGAAGAATTGTTTGGTTGGTAAGAAAACAGCTCCTTCTTTTTGAAGCTGACCGAACCGGTTAAACCACCGGTTTTCCGTTCAGTCATGGTTAAATAAAATATAAAATATCCATAAATTTTAACTTTTTAAAAATGGATTTTTAACCTTTTTCTCCCCTGTTCTCGGTTTTCTATTGGTTTATGGTGATATTTGATTTTATGCTACCGGTCGAATTGGTTGGATTATCAATGTTTGATTTAATCTGTCAGTCCGGTTCGGCTTTGATAACAATGTCTGCAAGGAGAATTTAGTACCGGAGCAAATGCTATAGTTCTGATGGAGAAAGAGTTTGATTTTTTTTCATTCGATTAATTTACTCGTTTGATATTTGGGATTCAATGGCTAGTGGTGTCAGTAGGGGTCAGAAAAACTTAACTCGAAAAAAATCAAACATTTTTTTAAAAATTTTGAGTTTGAGTTTGTCTAATTCAAAAAATTGAAAAATTGCATTTTACAGTTTATGATTTAGTCTTTAATTTCTTTTTTCTTCAATTCCTCTTTTATTTTAACTTCATTTTGACTAAATTTAAAAGCATGTTCTTAATGCATTGTAGAATAACTATTTAGATTTAATTCATATTTTTGAAAATAAATTTCTCTTTTTTAACTTATACCCTCAATTTTGTATTATTTCTTCATTTTTTCAGTTTCACCGTTTTAAGTTTATTTTGGTCAAATTTAAATCAAATATGTTTAAACCATTGTAGAATACTTATTTAGCTTTAATTCATATTTTTTCAATTTAGCTCTTTAACTTTGTTTGATTTCCTATTTTTTCAATTTCTTATTTGTTTTTTTTTCATTTTGTCCAAATTTGAGCCAAATGCTCTTAAACTATTGTAGAATGTCTATTTTAACTTAAATTCATATTTTTAACAATTTTTTTCGCAATTTAAACTCTTAACTTTGCATTCTATTTAATCTGATCCTTCAACTATATATTTTTGTAAATTATTTTTCCTCATCAATTTTTTGATTCCTTTATACTCTTATAAATATTTTCTCCTCAAAAGTTCTTCCTTAAAAATAACATTATAAATATATTTTAGAATTTTAGATGATATTTTGTATTAAATAACATTACAAATCTTACTCACACATGTGATTAAAGAAATTCGTTTAAGTTAGAATCAATCTGTAATATTATAAATAATTACAATTAAATTTGTATAAAAATTCGACAACTCGACTCAAATCGAAAAATTTCAAATAAAGTGAGTCATAAAATAGGACTCATCAACTTAAATAACACAATTTTTTGACTCGACTCGATCGAATGTTCACCCATAGTGTCCAATCGATGTTTATATGTTTCGGTTTAAAAGGGATAAATTACTCAAACGATCACCTAATTTTTTGAACGTTATCAATTTAGTCACTATTTCATTTCAATTTTGATAAATTTTTTGAAAGATAAGGTGATTACAAGTAGTATCTGTTCTGAATATACTCAGAGCTCGAACCCGTGACCTCTAATAATAACAATTGTTCCCTTAACCACTGAGACAAATTAGTTCGTCCATTTCAATTTTGATAATTAAATATTAATGGGATTTGACTCGACATGTCATCTCCAATAAGACATTTGTTGGTCACTAAAGTAAAAGAAAATTATAGACCCTATAATTACTCGAGAGGCCAAGAATATTTATCAGTTTCCCTCAAGTGTGGGTCCGAATTGTATTGAAAATATGTAAAACTAATGTTTTAATATAATAATTGAAAAATGTTTTGGACTGATTTAAAAAGTATTTAAAACAATTTCCAAAGTCCAAATAACTTGGAACTATGTTTAGGGACATTTTCAAAGAGTTTTACATGTTTTCAAAGGCCAAACTACACAAAACCTTCCAGGCGTTTCGAAACACCTTAGGGCGTTTCGATACGGGGGATTCCAGTAGCAAAAACGTTTCGATATGAGTATCGAAACAGGCTTTCCCTAGATGAGATTTTTTAGTAGCGTATCGAAACGGGCTATGCCGTTTCGATACGCCTACGTGGCATTGACCACAACGGTCATAAACCCCCAACGACTATTTTCCCAACTAACATTTAAATGCATGTCGTTTCGATACGAGACTAGGCGTTTCGATACGGGTTCCGAAACGACCAGGGGCGTTCCGAAACGGGTGCCTCGTTAGACTGCAACGACTCTTTCTACTTAAAGGGTGTTTCGAAACGGGTTCGAGCGTTTTGAAACGGAGAGTTGCAGAACTGCATTTATGGTGGGAATTAAAGTCCTCAACGGCTAGTAACGGCTACAAACTCATCAATGAGTATAAAAGGGACCTCAAAGCATCAAGTAAAGGCTAATGCTCATATTGTCAATCAACAAATGATCAAGAATTGTCTTAGAGCTTAAATTGTCATTTATTGTATAGACAAATACTAGTGAGCCAAAATTGTCAAATTTACTCAAGTGTTTTAGGTTTTGGGTGAGTGCTAAATCGTGCAAACATATACCTATTAGAGGGTTTTAAGTTTGCTTATTGTTTCTCTTTGTAAAGAGGGTTTCGATCAAGGCTTTGGGTAGAAAGCTTGATCGGTGTATAAGGGTTTCCTCCTAAGCCTAGAAAAGGGGACGAATCAATAGTGGATTGATTGAAAATCCTTAGTGGGGAGCTAAGGTAGTGGATGTAGACCTTGGTTAGAAGGTTGAACCACTATAAATCATTGTGTCAATTATCTTTTTAGCTTCCACAACCCTTCCCCCAAAAATCCACCTCTCCACCACTTGGTGAGCCATATCGGTTGAACGAATCGAGCTCCTCACAACTCAACAATTAGTATCAAAGCTTGGCTCAATCGAAGGGGATTCACATCCTATTGAGAAGATCCGACAAGCTCGATCACTATTTCATCAACCGGATCAAATGGCACAATCAATCGACAAACCGCCTTTCTTCGACGGAACCCACTATGCCCATTGGAAGACAAAGATGAAGTTCTTCACCAAATCTAGAGATTGCAAGCTATGGGACATAGTTGAAGATGGTCCGTTCGTGCCTCAACGAAGCAAAGCGGAGTGGAGTGCCGACGATCGCAAGAAGATGGAGCTCAATTGCAAAGCCTTGCACATTTTATTTTGTGCATTTGGCTCATCTATCTATAAGAAGATGTCTTCTTGTGAGAGTGCCAATGAGGTATGAGACAAGCTTGAAGTCACATACGAGGGGACCGATGAAGTCAAGGAGACCAAGATTGGGCTCCTAACCTTAGAGTATGAGAACTTCAAAATGGATCCGGAAGAGAACATCGAGAAGATGTTTGATAGGTTCTCCACTACCACTAATGGTCTCAAAGGCTATGGAGAAGCCATCCCGAAGGAAAAGCTTATTCGAAAGCTCATCTACTCACTTCCCGAGTCATGGGACTCAAAGAGGACCGCCATCATTGAAGCAAAGAATTTGAAGACTTTGAAGCTTGATGAACTCATGGGGTCACTCCTTACTCATCAAATCATGAAGAAGAACAAAGAAGATGAGAAAAAGAGGGAAAAATTAGAGCTATGGGAGAGAAGAAAACCAAAGGGCTAGGCATCAACGCAAGTGTTATGGCTCTCAAATCCTCCACTTGCCATCATGTCTACTCAAGTGAAGAGGAGGATGAAGAAGAAGAGATAATTCATCCCTTCAAGAAGTGTGCCCCGTTCATGAAGAAAGCTTTGAGAGAGCTTGAACGAGATTCCAAGAAAAAGGAAAGGGCAAACACTTCAAGCCATAAGAAGAAGGCAGATGTGGCTACTTAGAGTGATGTGGACTCCACCGACGATGAACAAGCCAACCTTTGCCTTATGGCCATCAAAGAAGATTCAAGGGTAACTTCTAATTAATCTACTTTATGTTCTTACACTTCTGATGAATTACAAGATGCCTATGATGATTTGGTTTTAGACTTTAAAAATCACATTTTGAAAAACAATAAATTGATTTCAAAGTTAAAAATTCAAAATGATTTGATTTATAAAACCAAACTTGAACTTGAAGCAAAACTCGAGGAGTTTGAATTAAAATGTTTTGATTTACAAAATTTGCTTCAAAAAGTTCAAGAAGAAAAAAAATTTGATTTCCAAAAAACTTGAAAAGAATTTTTTTTTTGGAAAATCAAATTTTTATGTAAGACAATCTAGTGCCCCTAGATTTGTAAAAGGAAAATGTTTTAGAAGTGTTTGGGTTCCAAAAGGACTAACCACTTCAATTAAAAAGGATGACATTGAAAAATAGATTCCTAAGGGGACTAAAATTTGTGCTACTAACGTCTATGGATCCAAAGCAATTTGGATACCGAAAATCAATTGATTGTCTTTTGCTAGGTGTGATGGAGATGTTCAACAAGTCAAACATTGAGGGGGAGCTCCATGCACACAAGGAAGAACACTTGAAGAAGGAAGGGTTCACATCCTCCCTTGAGTTCAAGTGTTGGTAAAAATTCTAGTTGTTTTTTATTTCATTTGTTTAATCTATTTTTAATTCAACTAGATGATCATAAATGTTGGACTAACATTTTATTGATGCTTTGAGTAAGGGGGAGCCATTTTAAAACCAAATTCTTATTTTTGTCAATTTTTACCTCTATTGTTATTTTGAACTTAATGTTTTAAATTCTTTTTGATATAACAAAAAGGGGAGAAATGGTTTGAAAAATTGAATTTTCAAATGAATAAGGGGAGCTTTATTTGATTTCATACCCTCAATCTCTAATTCGCATTTTTAAAGTTAAAGGGGAAGAATCCCAAACAAATTTTCAAGATAGTTTTATTATATCAAAAAGGGAGAGATTGTAGAACTAATGTTTTAATATAATAATTGAAAAATGTTTTGGACCGATTTAAAAAGTATTTAAAATAATTTCCAAAGTCCAAATAACTTGAAACTATGTTTAGGGACATTTTCAAAGAGTTTTACATGTTTTCAAAGGCCAAACTACACAAAACCTTCCAGGCGTTTCGAAACACCTTAGGGCGTTTCGATACGGGGGATTCCAGTAGCAAAAACGTTTCGATACGAGTATCGAAACGGGCTTTCCCTGGATGAGATTTTTGAGTAGCGTTTCGAAACGGGCTATGCCGTTTTGATATGCCTACGTGGCATTGACCACAACGGTCATAAACCCCAACGACTATTTTCCCAACTAACATTTAAATGCAGGTCATTTCGATACGGGACTAGGCGTTTCGATACGGGTTCCAAAACGGCCAGGGGCGTTTCGAAACGGGTGCCTCATCAGACTGCAACGAAACTTTCTACTTAAAGGGTGTTTCGAAACGGGTTCGAGCGTTTCGAAACGGAGAGCTGCATTTATGGTGAGAATTAAAGTCCTCAACGGCTCCAATTCAATCCCAACGACTAGTAACGGCTACAAACTCATCAAGGAGTATAAAAGGGACCTCCAAGCATCAAGTAAAGGCTAATGCTCATATTGTCAATCAACAAATGATCAAGAATTGTCTTAGAGCTTAAATTGTCATTTACTGTATAGACAAACACTAGTGAGCCAAAATTGTCAAATTTGCTCAAGTGTTTTAGGTTTTGGGTGAGTGCTAAATCGTGCAAACATATACTTATTAGAGGGTTTTAAGTTTGCTTATTGTTTCTCTTTGTAAAGAGGGTTTCGATCAAGGCTTTGGGTAGAAAGCTTGATCAGTGTATAAGGGTTTCCTCCTAAGCCTAGAAAAGGGGACGAATCAATAGTGGATTGATTGGAAATCCTTAGTGGGGAGCTAAGGTAGTGGATGTAGACCTTGGTTAGAAGGTTGAACCACTATAAATCATTGTGTCAATTATCTTTTTAGCTTGCACAGCCCTTCCACCCAAAAATCCACTTCTCCACCACTTGGTGAGCCATATCGGTTGAACGAATCGAGCTCCTCACAACTCAACATTATTATCATTTTATTGTATATAAAAACTAAAAAGTAAAAGAAAGTTAATCTCTAAACTTGAGATTCAAACTAAGGACACCCAATGCAAACCCCAAACTCAATCACAAACACCAAAGTGAAGTTTTTGTTTCATGAATGACACTAAAATAATTTAAACTATATTTTGAAAAAAAAATTATAAAACTTGTCTTTAAAATCTAAAATCAAGATTTTCAATTTTAAAATTCTCAATACTAAACTCTAACCTTAAATCCTAAATTTTAAACATAAACTACGATCTTGAGGTAAAATAGACTCTCAAATTAATTGTTTTAGTTAATGTTATAAATAACTTTTATAGTTTAACAAATGGCTATATTGTGGAAATATTTCTTTTGGGGAATTAATGGGAAAAGTATCTCACGTTGTGTAGAAAAATACTTTTCTTTCGGTCCACGTAAAATAAATTCGCTTTTGACTAAGCGCGAGTTTAAAACTTGCTTCTGGCTAAACGCAAGTTATGTATTGAGTGGGTAGGTAAGAAATAAAAAAAATTAATTTATTATTTTTTTTTACAAAGAACTCACTTTTTGGCTAAATGCGAGTTTGTCTTATATGGACTGAAATGAGGTACTTTTCCAATTAATTTCCCAAAAAAAAATATTCATTCAATATAGCCTTAACAAATATTTTTTTTGTTTCCCAAGATATTTATTGGAACAAGCCTAGTAAATGGATAAAAATTCTCTGGCCCCTTTTTGGTGTCTCTTTCTATGCCCAACACTAAAAAAATTAAATTTTAAGTCCTACACCCTAAAAAATACACCATGTCCAAAATTCTCTAAACTCTAACCATAAACCTCAACCTTAAATCTTGAACCCTAAACCTAATTTTAATGTGGAGCATAAATATGAGCACAAAATAAAATAAAAAATTTCTATTTTAATGACTGACCTTTAACATGCGATTTATCAATAATTTTAATCATTGTCCTAAATTTGTTTGGATATATGCATGGGAAAAGTAATTTGTAGCTGTAGGAAGATCACATGTCTTATGTAGAACCTTTTGTTTTTCACAAAGTATATATCATGCCTTTGTCTTCCCTGTTTCTGGTTTACTTCTATCGATTGATTAATACATGCAGACTGCAACCCATCCTTTTTAGTACTTTTACCAGAAGGGTCCAACCAAGAAAGATATAATAATATAATAACTAGTTTCTGACCATCTTTTTTTCTAAAGCCATTTCCCATACCATAGTATATTTATTATAGCTCTTCGGTCCAGAATTGACATTCCTTTATGGTATTAACCTATCAATAGATCATCTTTTATATAAAACGTTAATGCTTAGGTTTGCTTAGCCCAAGAAGATACAAAGAGTAGGGTCTGCAGACTCTGCAATTTGCTATCCAATATGCCATTAACAAAGGAATAAAAAGTAAAAACCAAGTTTTTTCTTCTCCCCCTACATTGCATTCAATATCGATATGGTTGATGTATCATACTATTAAAGTAGAAATCGATTCATAGGCCCTACTGCAACCCCACATTCACCATTGCTGTTGCTGTTGCTGTTGCTATAGCTTAGCTGTTGTTTGAGCTTGAAAGACGATGAGATGACATTTATCTAACTCCTCTGCCACACCACCAACCGATGTTGACGTACAAACCATTGTATCTTCCTGAGTTCCTCGTGTTTGTTCTTCTGAGTTCTGACTGAACAGAAAGACGTGATCATATGAGAATCGTTTACAAAAAGAGAGGGAGAAAAGATGATTCCGACAGACTCATAATGTTGGTTTTTTTGTCATCGATTGCTTTTAGACATTATTAGCAATATCCGTTGTGGTTTTAAGTGGGTCAAGCAAGCCATACACCGCACGTTCTCCCCTCTTTGCCAGCTTCGATTGCAGAACGGCAGAACCACCCACCACATGGTTCACATGCACGAGAACGGACCGCATTTCCTTTTTTTATATTGGCTTTTTTTTTAATATACTAGTGTTATACAAGTGTAGCATATGTTCAACTTTCTTAATTGGTGCTCGAATTCGAATCACATAGAGACAATAAGGGTGAGCAACAACACTTTCGACTTCGTTGCTGTGTCATAAAACTCATTAACAGTTAACCCCCAAGGCCTCAAGAGATTGTGTTGTAAAAATTGCATGAAAAAGAGAGGGAGAAAACAAGTGGGTGGGTGGTGAGGCCCACTGGGCTTCATTTAACTTATTTTCATGGTCCGAAGTTCAATGTTGAGAGACGAAGATAACTACGGATTTAATGAGTGAAATCCTTGAAAATCCAAGTTTGGATTTTGATAAAGAAATTAAGCAAGTTCATTAATACAGCAGCAGCAAAGGGATTTTAAGGCTACCCCACTCATATATACATAATACACATATATATGGTGTATTATGTGAGCCAAAGGCAGCAGGCATGGGTACATATATCTCTATCTAAATGAAGAGAAGACAATGAACTAAGCCCTTCACTTCACAAGGACAAATTACTTTTCTTCTTTTCTTTTCCTTTTTTCTTGACATGCCAAGTAGTGTCAAACCAGAAGAAAGAAAGCTAGGGTTTGGCTGTTAGAGAAGATGGAATGGGGCATGGGATTGTTGTTGATGATGATGCTGGGTATTTTTTTAAGATTGTTTTGGTACAACAAGATGAGGATGAGAGAAAAGAATAGTGGTGGAGTGCCAAAAGGGAACTTGGGTTGGCCTTTCATTGGTGAAACTCTTGACTTCATCGCTTCTGGTTACACCTCTCGACCTGTCAGTTTCATGCACAAACGCAAGCTTCTGTAAGCTTTTTTTTAACCCACTGTTCATTTCCTTTTTCTCTTTTGTTTCTGGTATTGTCTTTCTTCTTTGCTAATTGTATTTTCCCCCCTTTTTATCTCCTTTCTCCAGGACTCCATTTCAGTTTTCATATAGTACATATATGTTTTTAAAATCAAGTGTTTATAACACTGAAACTAAATTCTTGTTCATGCATAGATTTCTCCTACTAATTTTCAATAATTTAATATTTTTTTTAATATTTATTCCAATTATTTATATTATCACGGGATTATTACTCTTCTCTCAAAAGATATATCTGATAAGATGTGCAACACTACTATTTTTATATCCTAAGGCTTTTTTTTTTCTTTTCTAATGTGAGATTAATATACGGTCTCTTTCCTGCAGTTACAATATTAATCAATACAACTGAGAATGCTAGATATACTTTATTTTTCTCATCGATGATAGAAACCCTAGACAGATATGCAAATCATCACTCCATCAAGGTCCCCATCATAATGCCGTCATCATTATATATATATATATATATATATTTGTTATTTTTCTGATTTAAATGAATGAAAAGTATATCATTTCTTATTATTTTATGTAAAGTTATATAATATAGGAGTATATAACATATAATTGTTCCTAAATTTTGCCGTTGCATGAGATGCATGCATGACAATGGCATTATCAAAGTAGATATACAATCATTCTTAAGTGAACCTATGATCATTATTATAATTATATAAAATATTTCCTTATCTATGAATAAGATCATGTAACATGCAACACAAACCTAAAAACATAAACTTTTGGGGGTAACAAACTTTTTATTTAATAATTTATGCTGTTTTCTTTTGTTGACATTATTGAAAGATATCATTATTATAATTATATAAAATTTTTCCTTATCTATGAATAAGATCATGTAACATGCAACACAAACCTAAAAACATAAACTTTTGGGGGTAACAAACTTTTTATTTAATAATTTATGTTGTTTTCTTTTGTTGACATTATTGAAAGATATCATTACTATAATTTAGTTATAATTTAGAGACTTAGAAAAATAAATATAATTTACACTTACAAAAAATAGTTTGTTTTTCATTAAATGATTACTCATATGAGCAAAAAATTATATTTTTTTTGGTGTCCCTTCCTATACCTAACACTAAAAAAATTAACCTCTACTTTAAATTCTAAAGCCTAAAAAGTATACCTACCTTTAATTCCTTAAATCTTAATCATAAACTCTAACCATAAACTTTAACCCTAAATTTAATTTTTTTACTTAATATTTTAATATGGGATACAAATTGGGAAAAAATGACAGAGGAATTCACCCAAGAGGAAATTCTTCAAACAGGAAGGTGACATGGTCTAAATGTTGGAGTGAGATATCAAGAGAAAAAAAATGAGTTAAGACAAAAAGCCATTAAAGCTTGTAAGTAAGTACTAACTATGGGCAATTGCCATAGTGATGGAAGCTCCATTGCTTTGTTGCAGGCAGTGATCTCCAGCTCCAATTCTCCATTTTTTCAGCTTTACCATGAAAACCCACCGTTTTCTTTCCAATTTTGGACAATGGGGCTTCAATCAATGAACCTAAAACAACAAAACAAAAGCAAGACAAATCCTTTGCTACCTTTGCTTATGTTTGGTTTTTTTTGCAGGCATGGGAAGGTTTTCAAAACACACTTATTGGGAACACCCATAATTGTGTCCACAGATACCGATGTAAACAAGGTGGTTTTGCAGAACATTGGTAACATCTTCGTCCCTGCTTATCCTAAATCCATCCGAGAGTTGCTTGGCGAACATTCCATACTGCAAATGAATGGTAATCTCCAGAAGCGACTCCATGCACTCATCGGCGGATTCTTTAGATCCCCACAGCTTAAAACCCGCATTACCACACATATCGAAAACTCTGTCAAAATAACTCTGGCGTCTTGGCAAGACATGCAGCTGTTGCATGTTCAAGAAGAAACCAAAAAGGTTCCTTCTGTTCCAAACATATATTCTAAGAATCTAATTCCAAACATACTCTATATGTCTTTGACTATGGTTCATGGAAATGTCAGATAACATTCGAGGTTTTGGTGAATGTTTTGATGAGTGTTGGTGCCGGTGAAGATTTGGACTTTTTGAAGAGAGAATTCGAAGAATTCATCAAAGGTTTAGTTTGTTTGCCCATCAAATTCCCAGGAACAAGACTATATAAATCTCTGAAGGTGAATATATATAGCATTTTTCTTTTGTTTCGTTGACATTTTTTTAGTAGGTTTTTTTTTTGTTTCATTGTAGGCCAAAGAAAGGATACTGAAAATGTTGAGAAAGATAGTTGAGGAGAGGAAATTGGCTATGGAGAAAACGGACGAGAAGGGTATGGCCAAGGATGCAGTGGACGTGCTGTTACGTGACAGTGCAGAAGCAAGCGAGAAGCAATCTCTGCCGTTGGATTTCATCTGTGGGAACATAATCGAGATGATGATCCCTGGAGAAGAGACTGTTCCCATGGCGATGACCCTAGCTGTCAAATTCCTCGGTGACTGCCCTGTTGCCCTCCACCAGTTGATGGTACGTATCATACACAAACATTTACCATTTTTCTTTTTTCATCGGACGGCTAGGATTATTTTGATTTCATCTGCAAAGGTGGCCTGCCAAAGACAACTATTTGACCCTTTTTTTTCGTTTGGAAATGCAAAAGTCTCTTTCATGGCTCCATATTTTCTTTAGACACACGAGTACATGCACGTGTAAGACAGATTGTACGTATGGAGGGCCCCAAATTCTGTCATAAAATAGACCATACTTTGGCCTGTAACTGTAAGAGAGAGTACTGCAACCTCCCTTTTTTTATTTCCTTTTCTTTTGTCAGTTTTTCACTGAAACATTACTATTTGTACCTTGGGGATCATGATTTCTGAACTGAAACTTCGATTACTGCAAAAGAAAAAACCCCAAGAATCACACGAGTTTTTTAATGCAAAAAGAAGGTATCCGAAACCATCTTGTTTTGTTAAGAGGATTTCTGCATTTATCTCAAAAAAGGCAAAACAGATTAGAACTTAACTGGGAATTGTTGTATTGGAACTGTGTTGGACCTGTTGGTTACTTGGTCATCTTTGGACAAGACATGGAAACCACATAATAAGTACAAAAATTGTAAGTTGGTTTGGTTTCATTAAGATCTCTCTGCTTGAGAAAGTAAATGAAGAAGAAATTTCATGGGAGCAATCTTTTAAGGTTAGAATTAAAGAGAAAAAAGTTGAATAAAGAACTAAAGATACACGAGAGTTCTGAACTCTGTACTATACCCTTTTTACTTCATGAAGTAAAATTGATCCAATGTAGTTTTGGCTTCTTTCATTGAAAAAGCAATTTTTTTTTGGAAAATTTTCTTTTTGATGCGAAAAGAGAGGATTTTTAATGTATAGTTTTGATGTTGATTTCTGCAGGAGGAGAACATGGAACTAAAGAAGCAAAAGAAGGATTCTGGTGAAGATTATAGTTGGACTGACTACTTGTCTTTGCCTTTCACTCAAAATGTGAGTTTCAAATTCTAGTGAAGATGCTCTCAAGGTGTCTTTTTACAGCTAAAAAAAAGACATTTATATGTTTTTTTTCCTCTTTGTTAGGTGATAAGTGAAACCCTTAGACTGGCAAATATCATCAATGGTGTTTGGAGGAAAGCACTTAAAGGCATAGACATTAAAGGTAATTTCATTCTAATGTTTCTTTGAACTTGAATCTGCATAAATATGTAATAAGAACATTGTTTTTTGCAGGTTATTTAATACCAAAGGGATGGTGTGTCCTGGCATCTTTTATTTCTGTTCATATGAATGAGGAAATTTATGAAAACCCATATCTTTTTGATCCATGGAGATGGGAGGTATAGCTTAAAATAGTTGCAGAGCAATTTGATTCCTTAAACTCATAAAAAAACATAAATTAAAGGGTTTAATTTGTTTGTTTTTTCAGAAACTTGGAGTTGCTGTTAACAACAACAGCTTTACACCATTTGGAGGTGGGCAGAGGCTTTGCCCTGGTTTAGAATTATCAAGGCTTGAGATTTCAATCTTCCTTCACCATCTTGTCACCACTTACAAGTAATTTAATCAAAATATGGTTCTTCATAATGTTTAGATAGATGTCAAAATTCAAAAAAGCCCTTCATTTTTTTTACTTGTTATATATGCAGATGGGTTGCTTTCGAGGACGAAATCGTCTACTTTCCGACTGTTAAGATGAAGAAGAAGCTGCCAATCAAGGTCACCCCCTTATGCAAGTACTGGTAGTTTTGGCTCCATCCATGAAACACAGTACAAAAGAATCTAATATGTGTATATATATATAGTTTCAATTGGATAGATATAAATATAAGCAATGATCTTTGAGAAAGATGGGACTGTGTATTTGTAGGGGAGAATAGTTACAGAGGACTATTGTCAAACAACTTGTAAGCAACGAAAATGCTGAACTGGAAAATTTAAGAAGAAAAGATGGACTCATAATGACTGATTTTGTTGTATTATTCAGCGATGAACGAAATAAACAAAGGCCTATTTAAGATGGAAATTTTTTTGTGCTTCTATTTATGCCAACACTTAAAATTAGATTTAAGGTTTAAGGTTTAAGGTTTGACTTTATAGTTAGGGTTTATGGAATTTATGGTTAAGTGTATTTTTAGGGTATATAGTATAAGGGTTAGGATTTAGAATTTAGGGTTAGAACTTGTAATTTATTTTTTTAGTATTTTTAGTGTTAGAACATATATAGGGCACCGGAAATGAGTATAAGATTTTTATCCTATAAATAGCCTTTATACTATAACAAACTAACATAAAATGTTCTACACAATTGCACGATAATAAAAAATCAGAAAAATAAGGAAATAACAAACTAAACACAACACAATCAAATCTAAATTTAAAACATTGACTTTGAATCATTCTCCAACACCCCCTTATTCAAAGTTGCAAACACCAAGTTGAAGTCTGAAGTAAGCATGCTTTTTTTTTAAGGGAGAGACTTTGTTAGAATATCTGCCATTTGTGTTGCAGTACTTCAGAATAATTGATTCATCTGAAACAAGGTCACTGTTAGCAGCCTTGAAGATCGTTGTAATTAAATCTGTTAGTAAGCTGTTAAGAGCAGTTAGTTGGTTTTATATGTAGCTTGTTAGTTGTGAATATTGTGTATAAATAAGAATGTAAATTGATAATTATTTTAATGAGAATATATGAGAAGTATTCCTTTTATCTCTTTCTCAAACTTTAACATAGTATCATTGAGCCATTGAGCCATTTTCTTTTTGGGCCGTTCCTTGACCCATTTTTCTCTTCTTCCCAACCTCTCTTTTGCGTCTTTGCCACTTTCAGCCTTAGGGTTTCTCTTTGTTTTTTCCTCTCACGATGCCTCATGAGATTACGGCGGCCGTCGATTCGATTGATTTCAACCATCCTCTCTTTCTTCATCCTTCCGACACGCCGTGCAATTTGTTGGTCTCTCATCGTCTCATGGGGATCGACAACTATAGTATCTGGAGTCGTTCCATGTGCATCGCCTTGCTTGCCAAAAACAAGCTGGGTTTTGTTGATGGTAGCTGCACGAAGGACGAGTATGGTGATCTGTTGGCTTCTCAGTGAGAACGCTGCAACGCTTTCGTGTTATCCTGGATCTTGAACACCGTGAGTGCTGAGCTTTCGGCCGAAATTGTCTTCGCGTCCAGTGCTGCTCATGTTTGGAAGGACCTCAAAGAACGCTTCGACAAGGTGGATGGCTCTCGGATTTTCTTCCTTCATCGCGAGATCGCCACTGCCAACCAGGGAGAATCCAACATTTCTACTTACTTCACTCGATTCAAGCCCTTATGGGATGAGTACTCCTCATTGGTGCCTTTTTCGGTCTGTGATTGCGATGATTCTCAACAAATTGTCACGCATATGGCGCAGCAACGTTTATTCCAATTCTTCATGGGGCTGAATGAAACATACACTGCTATCCGAAGTCAAGTTTTGCTAATGAAGCCCCTGCATACAGTCAACCAAGCCTATTCGATGCTTGTGCAAGAGGAATCCCAACGGGCTCAGTTGTCTGGTATCTCTCTTGTTCCTGACACTACTGTTTTGTTTTCTAACGCGTATGGTTCTTCTGATCGAAGGAAGTTCACTGGCGTTTGCGATCACTGTAAGATTCGTGGGCATCGCCGTGATAACTGTTATCGGCTTCATGGTTTTCCACCAGATTTCAAGTTTACAAAGAAGCGTGGTCCTTCATCGGCTCTTGCTGCGAGCACTGTGGTTGATAACTTGCCCGTTACTGAGGACGGTCGTGTGCCTTCTGTGGTGTCTGCACTTGTGTTTACTCGTGAACAATATACACAAATTCTCGAGCTTCTGAATAAGGCTTCTCCTGTTGAGTCTATTGCTAACATGGCCGGTGCAAATCTTCAGGGTATGTTTTCTAACCATCCTTCTGTGCAATGGATATTGGACACTGGAGCTACTGATCATTTATTGTCTGATTTGCATAGCTTAGATTTTCATGTTTCGTGTGCTTCTGATTCCCATATCGTCCACCTTCCCAATGGTAAAATCGTCTCTATTACCCACACTGGCTCTTTTTCTTTTGATTCTACTCATATTTTACCCAAAGTTCTCCATGTTCCCAATTTCACTCATAACCTTCTTCCAGTCTCCAAACTTACTTGTGACCTTAACTGTAGCATCACATTTTACCCTAACTTTTGTGTTTTACAAGACCTCTCAAATGGATGGATGAAGGGGATTGGTAGAGAGTTCAGAGGATTGTATTTTTTGATTCATCAAGTTTGGGTTCACATAAGTCAATTGGTACTTGTTCTAATTATGTTTCTGTTAATTCTATTTCCAATTCCAGTTCATGTATGTCTTCTGATTCTATTAATAAAATTCCTGTTTGGCATGCTCGTTTAGGGTATGCCCCTCATTCTGTTCTTCATAAAACACCATCTTTACTTTCTGTTAATTTGTCTCATTATGCTATTAAAGAATGTTCTATATGCCCCTTAACGAAACAGACTAGGTTACCTTTTCTTGTAAGCACTACTAGGGCTTCTAATTCTTTTGCTTTACTTCATTTAAATCTCTGGGGGCCTTATCGTGTCTTAACTCATAGTGGACATAGGTTTTTCTTGACCATAGTGGATGATTTTTCTAGAATGACTTGGGTCTATCTGATGAAACTCAAAAGTGACAATGTTATGTACCTTAAGCAGTTTTGTTCCTTTGTTAATACTCATTTCTCCACTAATGTTAAGACTTTTCGGTCTGACAATGGTACTGAATTTTTTAATTCAGAATGTTCTTCTTTTTTCCTTTCTCATGAAATTTCTCACCAAAGTTCATGTGTTGGCACTCCTCAACAAAATAGAGTGGCTGAATGTAAACATAGACACCTTCTTGAGGTAGCTAAAGCTCTTAGGTTTCACTCTAATGTCCCTCTCAAATTTTGGGGAGAATGTGTTTCTGCAGCATGCTATATCATTAACCGTCTTCCCACTTCAGTTCTCTCCTGGAAGGGCCCTTTTGAAGTTTTTTACAATAAGCCACCTAGCCTTTCTCACCTAAGGACTTTGGGATGTTTGTGCTATGCTTCTAAACTTCATTGCCATGATAAATTTGCTGCTCGGGCAATCCCTTCTGTCTTCATGGGATACTCATCTACTCCGAAAGGGTATCTTCTGTTTAATTTGGAAACCAAGGCTTTTTTTGTTAGCCGAGATGTCATCTTTCATGAACATCTTTTTCCTTTTCATTTGCCTATTTCTACTGATTCTTTGTTTTTCCCTCTTCCTCTCCTCATGATTTTTTACACTGTGATTCTCCTCACCCTTCTCCTCACCCTTCTCCTATTATTTCCCATCGCCCTTCTCCTTTTAATTCTCCTCACCCTTCTCTTGTTTCATCAGATAGTCCCTCTGTCTCATCTTCTTCCCAGCATCCTTCTGATGATCCTTCAGTTGTACTGTTACCCCAGCAACCTTTTGTTCCTTTACGGAGCTCTGCTAGAATTGTTCAGTCTCCTCTTTGGCTTCAGGATTATGTACTCTCTTGTCAATCTTCTTCTCTTCCAAGCATGTATCCCATTTCTTCCTTTATTTCATATTCACATTTGTCTATTCATACTCAAAGTTTCCTTTCTTCTACACATATTACTAAACCAAAAACCTATAGTGAAGCCATCAAAAATCCCTTTTGGGTTCAGGCCATGAAAGAGGAAATCTGTGCCTTGGAAACAAACAATACTTGGTTTGTAGTTTCTTTGCCTCCAGGAAAGGTTCCCATTGAATGTAAATGGGTGTACAAAGTGAAGTATAAGGCTGATGGCTCAGTTGAGAGGTTTAAAGCCCGCTTAGTGGCTAAAGGGTACACTCAGAAAGAAGGGATTGATTATGTGGATACCTTCTCACCTGTTGCAAAATTGGTCATTGTTCGAGTTGTTCTTGCCCTTGCTTCCATTCATCATTGGCCATTGTTTCAATTAGATGTTCACAATGCCTTTCTTCAAGGGGATTTATTTGAGGAAGTCTTTATGACTTTACCTGAAGGTTTTTGTAGCCAGGGGAGTCCATGGTATGTAGGCTACAAAAATCACTCTATGGTCTGAAGCAAGCATCTCGGCAATAGAACCTTAAACTTACAGAAGCCTTGCTAGTATCTGGTTATCAACAGAGTAAATATGATTACTCTTTGTTCACTAAGCATCAAGGAGACAAAGTGGTTATTCTACTCATATAAATGGATGATTTACTGATAACAGGAAATGACGAAAGCTTGATTCAAGACTTGAAGGATATTCTAAACAAGAATTTCAAAATGAAAGATCTAGGGGAGCTAAAATACTTTTTAGGTCTGGAAATATTGAGATCCCAAGAAGGGGTTGTATCGAATCAGAGGAAGTATGCACTTGAATTGATAGAAGAAACAGGGCTAGGGGGAGCAAAGCCATCTATGACACCTCTATAGCAGAATCGTAAATACACTTTAGTAGAATATGATAAGCAGTTGGAAAGCATTGATGATGAACTGGTACAAGATAAATCAATCTTTCAAAGCCTTATAGGAAGGTTAATTTATCTAACACATACTAGGCTCGATATCACATTTGTTGTGCATACGTTGAGTCAGTTCATGCAACAACCTAAAAGGATACATCTAGAGGCAGCTTTCAGGGTAGTGAAGTATGTCAAGAAAAATCTTGGACAAGAAATTTTCTTAAGTGCAGCAAGCAAGTGCGAATTGAGAGCATATTGTGATTCAGATTGAGCTTCATGTGTTGTGACAATGAGGTCTGTTACTGATTTCTGCATAAAACTTTGAGAGTCATTGTTATCCTGGAAATAAAAAAAGTAGAGTATAATTGCATGATCATCAGCTGAAGCTGAATATCAAAGCATGGCTGTTACAACATCAGAGATATTATTGTTACAAAGGCTATTTGAAGAGCTTAAGATAGACATTGAAGGACCTCCGAAGATGTTGTGTGATAGTAAGGCAGCCTTATAAATTACTGCAAACCCAGTGTTTCATGAAAGAACAAAACACATAGAAATAGATTGTCACTTTTTAGAGAGATAATACAAAGTGAAAGCATTCAAATGAAGTAAATAAGATTAGAAGATTAGATTGCAGATATTATGACAAAAGCACTGGGAATACATCAACATGAACACTTAGCTTCTAAGTTGGGGTTTAAAGATGTCTTTCAAACCACCAACTTGAGGAGGAGTGTTAGCAGCCTTGAAGATCGTTGTAACTAAATATGTTAGCAAGCTGTTAGGAGCAGTTAGTTGGTTTTGTATGTAGCTTGTTAGTTGTGAATATTGTGTATAAATAAGAATGTAAACTGATAATTATTTTAATGAGAATATATGAGAAGTATTTCCTTTATCTCTTCCTCAAACTTTAACAGTCACGAATGAAATGCACCCGAATATCTATATGCTTGGTTCTTCCGTGGAAGGATGGATTCTTGGACATTAAAATTGATGCTTGATTATCACAATAAACTATCGTTGCTTCCTTCTGCTTTTGATCGACATTCGCTAAGATCCTTCTTAACCATAAGGCTTGACATGCTGATGAAGTTGCACCTGTATATTCAGCCTCTGAAGAAGACAAAGCTGCTGTAGCTTGTTTTTTTGGAACTCCAACAAACGACTACTGATCCAAAATCAAAGATAAAACCAGATGTGCTTCTTCCACTACCAAAAAATGTGTAATTGTTGAGGGAATTAGTGACATAAATTGAATTTATTAACAAATTTTTTGAGGGAATAGAGGGGTCAGTAAAAAGCTGGTCAAAACCAACATTTTCGAGGAAATAAGATAATTCGTCAAAAGTTTACCGACGAAAATCCGTCAGAAATTTACTGACAAAAAATCTTAAATCCCTCAGAAAATTATAAATATAAAATAATTTATGTTTTAGATTAACATAACTTTTCCGTCAGAGATTTATCGACGGAAATCCGTCGAAAATTATAAATAAAAAATATTTTATGTTTCCGACGACATACATTTTTCGTCGAAATATTAAAAATATTAAAAAAATTAATTTTTTTAATTTTCGATGGATTAATCTCTTTCTTCGGAAAATAAAATATTAATTTTTTTTTAAAAAAAAGAGGGAAATTTTCTCGTGATTCAACCCGAAAAAATTATATTCCCTCCAAAATTTTAATTAATTAATGTACCAAAAATTAATAATTGATATAATTCAAATTATTACATTAATTTTAAAAATTAGATAATAATAATAATAATAATAGTAACAAGTTTATATTGTATTTTGGTAATTCTTTAAAAAGAAAATAATAACATACAATAAAAAATAAAATTCACCATATTAGCAAAGATTAAATATGGATTTACTACATATATTTCACAATTCAATATTTCTAATAAACATAAATATATGGTAAAAAAAAGAAAGTAAAAATTGTTATCATCGTTCACATACTAAAAAAATTTACAAAATATAATAAACATGAAAAATATAATATTCAATAATAAAAAAATACAAAGTTTACATACTAAAAAATTGTTATCATTTAAAAATTTTCAAGCAACCTACAAAATATAATGAAAGATATTAGTGATTAATTAAAAATACTATAATAAACAAAGTGAATATTAAAAAAGTTACATTGAATAAAAACTAAAACTTACATCAATATTGATAAATGATAGTAAAAGAAAAGATGAAATTAAGAGAACTTTTGATGAGAAAAAATGAGTTAGAGATGAAATGAAAAGAAAGAATTAAGAGAAGAATAAGTTTATAAAGGTTTAAATAGGAGAAAAAAATTAGGGTAAAAAGTGAATGGGTTTAAAATTTTATGTGAGTGGAGGAAAATTAGAGACGAAGGCAGGAAAAAAAACTCTAAAATTTATGACGAAAAATGTGGGCCCGTTACAAATTTGTGACGGAATACATGAATCTCTTAAAAATTTGTGACGAGTTCACATGTTCCGTCACAAAATTGTGATAATATCATTTTTAAAAAATAATTTTTTAAGTTATCAAATAAAATCTAAATATGCACATCTTTTTATATTCACTTATGATATCTATTGAAATTATTAAAATATTTTAATAAATGGTTCAAATATACACATAAAATCCTATGTAGTATTTGATATTTAAATTACAAAATCGAAACTTCGCTTTTGAGAAGAAATAAATAAAATATGGTTGGAGAAATAGTAAGGGTCGGGCATAGTTTTTAAGTAGCCACTACTCAACACTCACTACATAATTAATTCATTGGATGCACTAATGTTATAAAAACAATAGTGTTTATTAGAAACAAAAAAACTACAAGCCTCTTAAATGAAATACCATTAGAGCCGTAATTAAATAGAAAAGTAGCTGCTATGATAGGATCGAAACCAGGCCCAAAAACTGGATCTAAACAACCTCTAAGATGATGTGCATTTTCTTTCTTTATTTCAGCAGCTTGTGGACATTTGTATTATAGATTGCATAGTTCCTGCTCACAAAGAGCTTGTCTAGAGCATATGGCTATGCTCGATATTCTATTTTTTGTCATTACCGAATTTTTTTTAAAAATCACTTGAAATAAGAAAAGTTATGACTAAAAATAGAAAAAGAACTAGTATTATCAAATAAAAGAGCGGACCACATTTCACATTTCACATTTCACATTTCACATTTTTAACAATCAAAAGTAAAAATTAAGATTTTAAATTATCAAATAAAAATTAGAAGAATAATGTCTTGATTTATTGTTTAAATTTTTAGTAAAATCGGTAGTAACAAATTGTAGTTTTAATCACTATTATCTAAGTTTTTGTATATTTTATGTGTGAAGTAAGGTATTAATTTTAAATTTTTTTTGTAATAAACAAGGTAGCCGTCTCTAAAAATCTCCCTCTAAATTCTAAAGGAGGAAAAGCGCACTAACCTTGTTGTCTTTTCATTGATAAACAAATAAAAGTATACAAATATTATAGTTGAAGAAAACATCAAATAATATACATTCTTAATGATAAAGACAAACTGATGTAGCCGAATTCTGAATCAAATCTTCAACGACCTATAAATAAAAACGCTATAAATAAAAGTAAAAATGATTCATCAATAAACATTAAATTGCAACTCATAATTAGCATAAGTAGCTCATTAACTAACATTCAATTAACAAATCAAATCTAACAAGGCAAGAAAATTCTTTTATCTTAACAGAAAATTTATGCATATATCAACATATATCATTTCTTGCAACCATTAACGATAAAATATTTTAAAATTAAATCTTGATACACGTTTAAGATTAATGAAAGCCAAGAATAATGAGCATAAGATCATATAACAGTTTTTCATGACTCAGCTAAATTAATATTTCCAAAATTATATATTCCTAACTCTAAAGAGAAATTAAAGTAACCAAATACTGAGCTAAATTTTCTAAACAACCTACAATTTAAAATAAACAAGTTTTAAATCATTACACAATTAATTGCATGTTAAAAATGCAACTCAAAAATTAAGAGAAGCAACTCATTAACTAACAATTCAATTAACTGATAAAAACCTACAAAACCAAAAAAATATGAACTACATTTCACATTTAACCATCAAAAGTAAAAATAGAATCTAAAAGTTGTACGTTCTTGGTAAAAAGTAAAAAGAATCACCATAGGAAAACTTATCAAGGTGCATTCAGGAATTAGTAGCATGATAATTAACTAATAAACACTGCCAATATTAAAGCATTTGGTTACTGTGAGAGTTGGAGAAAAGAAAGAGTTTGTAAGTGTGACTACAGATAAATCAACTATAATATTTCAAACTCCTAAAACCAGAACAAGTAGCATGTTTACTCTACATTTTATGTTTATAGTAATGTGTTAATTTTAAAAAAAAAATTGTAATAAACAAAGTAGTCATCTCTAAAAATTTTCCTCTAAATATTAAGGGAGAAAAACACACTAACCTTGTTGTCTATTCATTAATAAGCAAATAAAATTATTATAGTTCAAGAAAACATTAGATAATATTAAAAAATTTGAAGTAAAATTAAAAAGCTAAAAGTAAACATCATCTAAAATTCAAGATGCATTTTTCCTATTGCATTGTTGTGATGATGGAAGAATCAGATAATAAGCTTTGTCTTGATTGGTGGGTGGTTGGACAAAAGGTGCCAAAGGTGTGCTACCTCTTGGTGGATAAGTCATTTGTGGATGCAAAGGCATTAATATAGTTGGACGCATAGGAGGTTGCATGCCACTAAACCCTGGATAAAATAGAGGAGGATGATGCACCTGAGGGTTGAAACCTAAAAACAAATAATTAGTTGAAAATAAACCTGTAATTAATAATAATTATAATGATATATATTTAATTGAAATAGCATTTTAATACTTGTTTGTCCATTATAGTTTGCTTCAAAAAACACCTAGGAGTATCCTTGTTGTTGTGGTTGCTGTTGTTGTTACTGTTATGACAATAACAAAGTCATTATTACATTTTGGCGTTTTGTGACTTGCCTCAATTGTTCCTTCAATGCATCAATCTCTTGTTGTTTCTCTGAATTTCTTAGTATAGGGCTTTTTGAAGAACCAGAAGCTTGAGACATGTTATAATATATGGGAGCTGCAGACCCAACACCAAACACACGACCCTTTGAGCTTACTCCACCAGAAAGCTCTAAAAATATCTTATTTAGGTCAAATGATGCTGAAGATGACTCATCCGCACTTGTAGCCTCTTGGGCTATGCTAGTGTTTGCAAATACTTGTTCTTAAAAAATGATAATTTATTATATTAAATAAAAATGATAATTTATTAATTAAATAAAAATAAGTTACATTAATTAATGAAAAACTTTTGATTAGAATTTTGAGAATAACGTACAACAAATTATCGATGATTATCATTGAACCAACCATTATCTTTGCCGTCCTACTCGTATGAGTAAACTTGTAAAGAGGGAATGCACCTATTGTCTCACCGGTACGATGTTCATAAAACAAATTCATTTACATAAGTGAATTAAATATACTGACAATATATTAATCATATAAAAAATATATATTACGAGAAACATACCAGTCTTTCCTTCTACTCTATCGTGGAAATGGAACCTCCCGTATGAGAGCCTAATGATTTTGCTTCAATATCACCACGGCGACGATTTTTCTTAGCTTGTTCATTTTTTTAAACTCTGAAGAATTCCAATGATCTATGTAGGATTGTCATGTCTCATCTGACATACATTGAGGCATTGTCTTGGAAAAATTATTGATTTCAAGTTATATATTAGGAATTACTGATTTTTCTTAGCTTGCTCATATTTATATAATCACACGAAAGTCTAGATTTGTTTAAAACAAACAATTATTGATTTCGAGTTATATATTAGGAATTATTAATTTTTAAGTGAGCAAATGTTAGAAGAAAAGACAACAAATTGTTTCTAAAAACAACAATAACAGTGACTTCGAAAATTCATCATAAATCGTACGAGTAAAATTAGAAGAAGTAACTTATATGATTGGAAAATTTATCGAATCTAGTTTCTTTTAGAACAAACATACCATTATTTGAAACTATAGATTATTAATCACATATTTTCTTTTAAAGGTAGTGCAAGATGCCATGTTTCAAACAGTTAATATTTAAGTCATGTTTTATACTTTTGAAATTATTTTGTTGTTGTTTGATAAAACTAAATTTATCTTTTATGTTTGTAATTTTGGAGATTTAATATTGAGTATTTGTTTTATAAATCAATTTATATTTTTTGGGTATGGGGATTAACCGAAAACCGCGGGGATCCGTAAGGGATGAGTATGGGGACGAAAAAATTCCCGAAATGTTTAATGGGGATTCCCCAAAACTGTACCCACAAGTGTTGGGGACGGAGTGGGAAATGCAAAACCGTCACCGATCCGCCCCGTTGCCACCCCTACCGGCAAACCCATATCACGAACCAATTTCTTCAATTTCTTTTTCTCATAAATGTTCTTAGGCATGACATTATCTTCGGGCATTAACCTTTACATTATCCGACAAAGATCATCGTAACATGCTTTAGGAATCTGATATTGTGCTTTTAAGTGTATTAATTCAGAAACCATTGATAACTTGGACTCATTGCTACCAGGCTATATCGGTTCATAAGAAGCACCAAGTCTATTGTACAACATCTGCATCAAAGCAATTAGTGCTTGATCATCTTCTACCATATATGCATTTAATTCAGGACCAGAAACATCTACCTCACTGGATCATATGCATAATCAAAAATTCGAGTATTAGAACCCGTCATATGGTTATAGTAACTAGTAAGAGAAAAACGTGGCTCTCCGTGATGCACCCAATTGTAATAATGCGGAACAAACCCTTCAATGATCACATGAACTTTAACCGTTTTTGGATCTCGAAAAATTGTATTTTTGCATTTAGGCCGATTACATGGACACCTAATATTTCTTCAATTCGCAAATCTAGGCTTACTTAGCGCAAATGCAATGAATTCCAACAGTGGTCGCTCAAAATTAGGATTCACAATGTGACCATTTATTAGATAATACGAGAAGTAGAACTTGGAAATTATTAAATCATGTTACATGCAAATAATTTTTTACGCTTTAATCTATTTTGCATTTTTTTAATTAAAAGGATAATACTAATAAATTGATAGTATTATATTTTAAAAAATAAAATTCAACTTACCTCAACTCACAAATTCGGTAGAAAATTTCAGAGTTCTGCAAAGAAAAATATATAACATCAAAAATAAAATTTTAATTAACCAAAAGCAATTTGCACTAATTAGGTAGTCTTAGACATGGCTAGTTAAAATAATTAATATTATAATATACGAAACATATTAACTTAACTATAATAAAAATATAAAAATCATATATTTAAACATTAAATTGATGCATTCAATTAAAATAATTTACCTATTAACTTACACAATAATTACCGACTAATTAAAAGTAACATATCATCGCATCATATAAGACAATTATACATTTTGAAATAAATAAATGCAGTAAACTGTCCGTTTAATTACATCAAAATTTCAATAATAAATATTAGAATTCAGATGTATGATTTGATCTTTAAAGTTTAAAATCATTTTCTTTGTTTTACCCTCGCTTTTTTAAATTTTAGGGGTCCTAAAATATGTGTTCCTCAAAACTTAAAATTTAAAATAATTAATAAAAGAAGATTTCAAACTGCTCCGTCCGTCTCTTTCTTTACATTTTGCTTCAATTTTAAGCTACGTTTTTTCTTTTTTTTTAAGATAAAAAATACTCACTCTCCCTCTCTCTCATTTATATAATAATATAACATTTTCTCTAATATTATTTTCCTTTTTATTTTTTAGTCTTTTTTATACTTCTGTTTTAGGAGACAATTCATTCATAAATAAATAGAAAAACTAAATTCATCTCTTAGTTTCCTAAACCATTCATTATCAAAGCAAAAATTATAATATATCAAATAAGAATCACAATTTAAATGAGTATTTTTTATTTATAAATTGAATAAAATTTCTAATCAACATAATATAAGTTACAAATAAAAAATACTTACATGAATCAATATGCACTCTAAAAATCTATGATCCCCGTAAAATATTAAAAACCTGCATACACAAAAAAATATAAGAAAAATATTTTATAAAAATATACAATAAAAATATTAATCTATTAAAAATATTTAAAAAGTACTTACACCAGTCTTCAATCAAAATTTGTGGTCCATGCTAGAAGATTGTTGCAGCTCAAAGGAATTTGGGAGTGTTGGGACTATGAGAATATTGCTGGCTGGGAAAAGTGAAGAAATTAGAGATGTTGGGTGGGAAAAGTGAAGCAATTAGAGATGTTGGCTGAGAGTATATGTGAGGATTATGGGTAATGAATTGAAAAGGGAGTTGAGATAATTAATATGAGTAGTTATAGATTAAATATGATGTGAAGTAATTATTTTTTTTATTTTTTTCGACCGAATAAGTGTTCCATCACAATTTAAATCACTATTTTTTATTTATAAAGTGAATAAAATTTCCGACGGAATCAATGTTCCGTCATAAATGAAAATAATATTATTTTAATCAAAACGAATAAAATGTCTGACGGAAAAAAATATTCTATCGAAAATTACAATCTTTCACAATTTTGTGGCGAAAAAATTTATTTCTGTCGGTAAATTGTGACGGATTTTAAATCCGTCGAAATTTTTCCTTCGGTAATTTAAATTTTTTTGTAGTGTTCTATCCTCCACGCATCCAACCCAATCACTTTCTGTGTAACCTCACAGTTTGTACTCCCAAGTATTATTATATCATACCCCAAAATCGAGAGTTCTGACTATATATCGTAAGACTCTTATTGCAGCGCCAAAGTGATGCCTTGATGAACAATGCATAAACCTGGAAATAACTCCAACAGCAAAGAAAATGTCAGGCCACGTATTGGTCAAGTAAATCAAGCCTCCAACTAGACTTCTAAAGCTCCTTGCATCTGTTGTTTTAGTACCATCACTATTCTTCAACTTTTCATTCAAATTCATAGGCGTTGTTGTAGTTTTGCAACCCATCATGTTGAATTTTTAAGTAAGTTAGTAGCATATTTCTTTTGCGACACAAAGATGCCATCTTCAACCTACTTCACCTCAAGCCCAAAAAAATATTTCAATACTCCAAGATTTGTCATTTCGAATTCCTTTTCCATACAACCTTTGAATTCATTTACAAGACAAGAGGAACCCATGTAGATCATATCATCGACATAAAGGCAAATAATGAGAAAATCATGGGTATCTTACTGTTTAAATTAAAGATTGGGCTCACACTTGCTTCTCTCAAAGTCATTTTTTAGAAAGTATGCATCGATTTTGATGTACCATGCGCGCAGGGCCTGTTTCAGTCCGTGGAGAGCTTTTCGTAGCTTGTACACTTTCTCTCTTTGCTTTTGATTGTGAATCCCTCAGGCTGAGCAACGTAAACCTACTCTTATAATTTGTCATTAAAAAAAGTCGACTCAACATCGAATTGATACACAATCTTTTTCAAATGTGCTGCCAACGCCAAAACAATTTTAAGTTTCAAACCGTGCAACCGAAGAGAAAGTGCCATCAAAATCTACACTTAGTTGTTGTTGTAACACCCCTCACCCAGGTTAGGAGCGAGGAGCGCTGCAACACGCAACGGACAGATGCGGAAAACAATTCGTATAAACAACATCGAACTTTAATCATACTTAGCAAAAAGTGGGCTAACAAAAACTTTTTCATTCATAAAACATACATTTTTCTATCATGATCAATCAAGCATACTTTTTAATCATCTAACAAGACTATTTATTTAGAAACAATCTCATAAGATATCACAAAGTTGATCATTCATGCTTTTCATATAAGTAAATATCAAGTATGTCAAACATGATAACAAACTTTGAATAAATATACTTCCAAATCAATTTCTTAATCTACTCTAATCGAACCAACATGAGAACTCTAATTGAACAATCATAATCACATTTGAACTAATCATGGGCATTTGCAAGTCATTCCATTCGATTTAAGCATGTTAACTTACATGTGAATCAAATACCATTTCAATCTTACACGATCATACACTTGACACACTTCTTATACTACCATTCGAATATTACACATATAAATATAGAAAACAATTTGAATTACATCATTACACATACAAGGCATAGCATTTGAAAGGGGCTTAACAAACATCAACCATATTTATATACATACCAAAAGGAGTTTTTTTTTACATTTTCCATGACATGCTTAGTGATCTATCACATACAAAACACTAAGCCATAAATATATTTACAAAAAAAAAGATCATATTGTCAAAGGACCTATTTACATACTAGGTCCAAAACATCATCATCCACATTAAGTTCATACACACTTCAGATACATACGTACTGATAACCAAATACACATTACTTGAATGACTAAACAAGACATTAAGCCACCAACTAGGAGTACTAGCATAACAAAACAAGGCATACTTTGGTTCCTTTGCTTGAGATTGCTACTGTAACAGGATCGAGATAGCTTTCGATCGAATTATCTTGTTGGTTTGGGAAGAAAGAGATACAGAGTTATAAGTACAATGAGTACTTAGTGAGGTAACTCCTAGAACTATTAAAAATATTTTTATTCCATTAAGTGTGTTATTTTATTGATCAAAGTTTACCTAGCTAGGTCTCCAATCAATAGAGTACAACTTAGTTAGTCTCATACATAATTAAATAGCATGCTTGCGTAGTTTTGTTATCATCTCCCATATAGAATAACATGTACATAATATCCTACCAAGGTACCATCAAATCAATGAGTCAAGTAACATATTTACACAAAAAAAAAATTGATATTCAACAATCACAATGGTCATAACCACATATACATTCTTGTATCACATTATTTCGTGTCATTCGTATAAAAGCAATTCAACATATATAATAACGTTCCAATATCTTATAATTTAATATATCTATACAGATTCAGTCTTAGTTTGATTACTTTAAAACATAGTGCCTTGGAATCTTAGTGGCTAGGAAATCGAGCCTAATACTCAAGGTACCTTAACAGAGGATGCATAGCATCAATTTCAAAGGTTGCACTATTGCAAAAGTAGGTCTAAATACCTTCAATTTCAACATTTGAATTGCCAACAATGGATGCCCAAGCATCTAATACTTTAGGTGTCACAAAATCACACTATGAGTACATATGTACTAAATCAGAGGAGATAAACTCTAGGCATGCCATTCTACTTAAAACCACTAATCAACCAAGGCTCTATTCATCTTTTATTCTAAGTAACTCAATTCAAGTGATTACAATTTATTGTCATTGTGTCACATATCATAATTTATGCTATAATCATTAAAACCATTGCGTGAACACATTTCTATAATTCCCGACTTATAAATCATGTAATCATACATTTCCAGCATCATGTAACACGTCCAAACAGTAACATAACACACAGTTTAAGTTCACATAACCAATTAAACAAGCTATTCGAACACAAGCATCTAAATCATGCTTAACAATCAAACATTTAACAACAATTCACATGTGATCACATTTTCATTTATTCATTCTTCCCTTAATTTCATTTACCTGACTAGAATTAGTTCCATTTCATGCTTCACTTTAAACTTTATAATTTAAAAAAAAAAAGAAAATGGTTAGGATACTAATCTTAACCCTAAAGTTAATTACACTCATAATACTCCAAGCTTTTCTACTAGTCATGCTCCTTGATGTATATGCCTTTGCTCTTCCTATTTGGTTGATCAACCCTTTCCTCTTCCAAGTTTTCTTCCATTCTTTGATCTATATATCCTCATATACATATAACAAGACATTTTAGAATCCAAATCAATCATATAAACTCATTCAAGCAATTACAAACACACAACATTCAAAATTGTTTTCCAGTGTTGGCAGTTCGTACACTTGTTACTAATTTGATCATATCTCTCAATTCGTACGTCGGAATTTCGATTACTTTATATCATTTTATATCTAACAAAATTGTATTTAAGACCATATTAGGCTTGCATTTTAATTCTTATCTAATTAGTACAATTTATTGTCTAAAGACACAATATCTATACTGTCTAGATAGTTTGTACTACTTATGAGTTTTCATCTCCAGATTTCACTACACAACTTAGAATTTGTGCTAATTTTTCAAAGATAATGTCCAGAACAGGGGCCTATTAGACAGATTCACTTATCTTGCCAACTAGTCATCTTAACATCCAATTAAGCTAATTATCAGCCACATTCAAGTTATATTTCATTCCTATCACAAGTCCCTTGTTTCCAAACATCATTTCTAGAGCCCATTTAACATTATTTCAGTCCCTAAAGCTTTCAATTTACTCAAAATAGTCCCTAGGGCAGATTTACATTCCTAGGTGACTAGTCTTGATTCTAACAGATTTTCCAGCAATTCTAACAATATTTTTGACCATTCAGGACCTCAAACTAACAGTAAACATCATTTTAAACACTTTCTTCCTATATAAATTTTTCCAAAAACGTTTCCTAGTCTTTTATATTTCCAGATTTAGCAGAACAACCCCTTAAGCATTCTGACAACATCTCATAACCCCTAATGTATTGTCTTTAACTCCTATCCTATAACCCAGGTAAAAATTCATTCAACCCAGCAACATATAACTTAATTTCAGCTATTAATTCATCTTCAACAGCAAGAAAATGTATTAAAATAGTTTACATAAACATCTCAACTTAACAAGGTGCATGAAGATTTCGAAGAGAGAAGTTTACCAAGTTAATAAAATCCGATTTTCCAATTTGATTTAGCTAACATGCAAGAGTTTTCTTTAAATCTTTCTATGGCTGAGCAAGATTTCTTTCTCCTTCTCTCTCTCTCTCTCTCAATTTTGGCAGGTTATGATGAAGAAGAAAGGCAACTAGGCTAAGCATAGTTAGTGGATTAGGCAAGTTACACTTTTTACCCTTAAATTAGCATTTTCTTAATTATCAGCCAAGGGTAATTAGGAGAATTCATGAATTTGAACATGCAAGTCCACCCTCTTATCATATATTTTGGTTTAGTCCCCTCCTTTAATTCTTTAATTGATTTCTTCTTCTAATTAAGTTCTTTTTAATCGATAATGGACAATTAAAAAAGGTAAATTAATTTTAATTAAATTAATCACTTAACCAATTGATTTGCATAATTTTGAGGGTATAATTGAGGGTGTTACAGTTGTGAATACCCTTTTACCACCAGATGTGCTTTGTGCTTTAGAATGGTTCCATTTGCGTCGAACTTGGTTCTAAAGACCCATTTGACACTAATAATTTTTCTGTCTTTAGGAAGATCTACAAGCTCTCATGTCTCCTTGCATTGTATTGTTGCAATTTCTTCTTTCATTGCATTTTCCCACTCTTCTTTGTCGACTGCTTCTTCAAACATTGCAGGATCAACAACGAACAAGGCATGCGTAGTTGCATAAATTTTGGCCAAAGATTTTAATTTTCTTAAAGGTGTTTTATCATTAGATGAACTTCCGCTACTTGAAGGTGAAGTTGGTGGCGATGAAGGATTTGGAGAAGGAAGCTGCAATACTTCAGTATGTGGAGCTGTATCTTTACTGGCCAATTTAAACTTAACATCTCATGCTTCTCTTCCCAAGTCCATCTTGTATATTCATCAAAAATCACATTCCTACTAATTATAATTTTGCCATCACTAAGACTGAACAACCTATATGCTTTAGATTGAGAACAATAACCAACAAAAATATATTTTGTTGATTTTTCATTAAATTTGTTGCATTTATCCGAGTCAATCAAAGTATATGCAACACAACCAAAAACCTTTAAATGGCTTACCCAAGGTCTCTTTCCATACCAAGCCTCATATGGTGTTTGATTGAGAACTGTCCTAGTTGGTGACAAATTCAGCAAGTAGACTCCAGTATCTACGGCTTCCCCCATAGTTGATCTCGAAGACTTTTGGCTCTCAACATGCCCCTTACCATTTCTACAATTGTTTAGTTTTTTCGCTCAGCGAAACCGTTATGCTCAAGAGTGTATGGAGCAGTCAATTTTCTTCTTAAGCCTTGTTCTCCACAGAAATTATTAAATTTCAGTGACACAAACTCACCGCTCTGTCAGTACGCAGTGCCTTAATGAACCGTCCAATTTGCTTCTCCACAAGTGCCTTGAATTTTATGAATTTTTCAAACGTTTCCTATTTAGATTATGACAAGTACACCCGGCTCATCCTGCTATAGTCATCTGTGGATGACAAAAAATATTGACTCCCACCAAAGGATTGTGTTTTCATGGGACCAACCAAGTTAGCATGTCTCTAAGGACTCAAATCTAGGCAACTCGAAAACCATTTCCTTTTGACGCAACAATTTTAGACCTTTTACATTTAAATGCCCATACCTAAAATGTCACAATCTCTATTCACTAGTTTTTTTAATAGCTAGTGCATGGTTTTCAACATCAAAAATTAAAAGTGGAAATAACTTGTTTGGTGTCATGCGAACATCAACAATGATTTGATCTGATTTTTTTATATTTGATCACACAAGAGTTATAGTCAAACATAATATCCAGTAGCCATGAGTTGCCCTACACTCAACAGATTTTGTGACAGACTAAGAATGTAATAAACATCATAAAGAAATTTCACATTACCGAAACTGCTTTTGATTGCCACATTACCCTTCCCTTCCACTTGAATTTGCTTGTTGTCTCCAAGTGTTACTTTTTGTGTAACCCCCTAAACCCGACCTAAAAGAAAAGACCGAATTTAGGAAGTCACGTTTAAAAACTTAACCCTCAAGAAAACTAATTTTAGAAATTATACTTTAATGTGAATATACACACATATATATAATGATAATTTAATAAATAAATTATAGTAAATAAAATATAAATGTCATAATTAATATTCGAATGTTTAAATAAAATATTTGAAATAAAACCATGGTAGAAGAATGCTAAAATAATTCGGAAAAAAATATAAATAGTCCACATGTATGAAATTACATCAATGTCTCAAAATAATAAATATTAATCTGAATAACTAAAAAGAGTTCATAATAAAATAACCGGATAAATGTGAGATCCTCCAAGTACTACGTCACCTAAAGTCCAAAGGTATCTGTAAGAGAAAATTATGGGGGAGTAAGCTAAAGAGCTTAGTGTGTCTCTAAAGTGCAAGAAAACCATAATCGTAAAACATAGTATTATTTTCTTAAAATCATTTAAAAACAAGATACAATATCACAAGTGTAATGCAATGCACCCAACTACGTCCGCCATAAATGAGGAAGGTTTCCATAACCTCCTCCCTGTGTCCGCCAATCCGAAGAGGAATTCATCCCGAAGGGTGAAACCACAGAACTTCCTCCTTACAAATCTCAACCCATGCTCATACATATATGATGTTTAAAATTCAAGTTTCATAAAAACCAATTCCATAAATATGATATTCCATAAACATAATTCGTAAATCATAGTCCATAAATCCATAAATCATTGTTCCATAAACCTTATGTTTCATAAATCATACTTAAAACACATTCTTAAATCATATGCATGTGATGTCAACCATACAAACCATAATGCATCAACACAGAGAAAACATGTAGCACAATAAGAAAACACACCTCGCAACAATAAATCTCTAACGACGAACAAAGGGCGGTCGCGACTTCGATGTAAGGTGATGGCAGCATCAATCCGAGGGGAATTCATAAAACATGGGAATAACTAAGAGCGATGTCACTTTAAAACTTAAGGCTTAAGTTTATTTTTGTACGTAGTAACTATGACTATATATATATATATATATATAGTTGAGCGGTGGTAATCTAAACAAATTAGGTTTAAATATAATAATAATAATAATAATAATAATAATAATAATAATAATAATAATAATAATAATAATAATAATAATAATAATAATAATAATAATAACAAGAATTTAAGTTGAAAAAGGATAGTCAATTCAACCATGAGAAAAATAAGAATCAAAATTCAATTCGAATTTAAAAGGTTGAAAGAAAATAAATTAAACAAATTAAAAAACGGTGGAATTGAAACTTAAGAGAATTGGAATTCAATTTGATAAAAGGGTTACTTATGGAGTCAACCCTTAAACTTTTAAGAAATTTCATATTAACTTTTAAGTTTGATAAAAATTCTTATTTAGTCCCTCAAAAAGAGTTAGGGTTTTGACTTAAAAATTCTCAATTGTTAAAGTTTTCAATTAGGGATTTCAAAATTAGGTTTTTAAATTGGAGATTTTTCGAATCTATGGTTTACAATTTGGGCATAATTTTGGGGTGTTACTTTTTGTTTGAAGGTTTCATCAATCTCGTTGAATAATAACTTCACACCAGCCATGTGATTCGAGCACCCACTATCCAATTCCAGACACCAAATGTTGCTATGACTTGCTGCATTTTCTTGATAAGCAATGAACAATTTGATCTCATCATCTTTTTGCTCTATGTAACTCGTTTGTTCATGCATTGGTCTTTTCCAACAATCTGCCTTCACATGCCCAAACTTTTTACAATAAAAGCATGGGATATACCTTTTGTTATCCCGTTGTTGTGTTTTATTTTAGTGTCCATCGCCACGTCCGCGTCCTCTGCCACAACCTCCCCGCCTACAAGATCCAACCTGACCTCACCATTTTTATTCATTTTTCTGGGTAATGCCTCCCATTTCATATGGAAAGCCTTATCCTCGGTCTTCTCTTATGACTTGTTCAACCTTGCTCCATGGGACTGCAACGATCCCATCAATTCATCGAATGTGAATGTTTCCAAGTACATTCACAAGTCTTTGGATTCTTCTATGGCTGCCACTACATGATCAAACTTAGGAGTGAGACTCCTTAAATTTTTTGCAACAATCATTTGATCATTAATATTCTCCCCATAAGACCGTATTTTGTTGACAATTTTAGCAACTTTGGATAAAAAATCCTGCACCGACTCTCCACCTTTCAACTGCAAGGTTTCAAAGTCCCGACGAAGTGATTGAAGTTTTATCATTATTACCTTAAAGGAGCCTTGAAATGTTGTTTGTAAGATCCCCCAAGCTTCTTTCGTTGCATTTGCTACAACAATTTCAAAAAAACGGTCTCATGAACGGCTTGCTGGATAAAGAATAATGCCCTTGAGTCATTTTTCTTATTTTTTTTTCAATCTCGCCTCTTCATCTGGTTCGGTATAGCCATTCTCAACTAAGTTCCAAAGATCCTGAGACTTGAACAAGATCTTCATCTTGATGCTCCAAAACTCATAGCTTTCTCCATTGAAGAATGGAATCGACAGTTGAGATATATTCACGACATTGT
Organism: Hibiscus tridactylites; assembly: GCA_958450335.1. Lineage (NCBI taxonomy): Eukaryota > Viridiplantae > Streptophyta > Magnoliopsida > Malvales > Malvaceae > Hibiscus > Hibiscus tridactylites. The sequence goes on from OY288284.1 coordinate 68,501,809, forward strand.
CGTTAGTCACCATTAGTTGCACGCTCAACTACAAACGAACATGGCTCTAATACCAAAAAAGTGAGGGAGAATAGTCACATAAGACTATTGTCAAACAACTTGTATGCAAGGAAAATATTAAACTGAAAAATTTAAGAAGAAAAGATGGACTCAGAATGACTGAATTTGCTGTATTATTCACCGCGATAAATGAAATAAACAAATGTCTATAAATAGCCTTTACACCATAACAAACTAACATAAAATTTGCTACATTATTGCATGATAAAAAAAATAAAAAAATAAGGAAATAACAAACTAGGCACATCAAAGTCAAATCTAAATTTAGAACACTGACTTTGAATCATTCTCCAATAGTATTATGGTGTTAGTTTTCATGTCACCATCCTTTTTTTTAATAGCAATGGAGGCCTTGAGGCCCTTTTCTTTGGTCTTTCAACATTGAATGCAAGTGGGGATGATATACTTTATCTTCTATGCCTAAAAGCTCCAATTTATCATGTTTTCTTCTTTTTTCAGTTTGATAACAACATTTATGGTACTACCTCCTCCAATAATATCGTCACTGGGTTGTAACTTACGGTTCCATATGCGTTTTCGATCACAAAAACCACCAAATGTATCATATGATCTTAAACAGGGTATTGTCTTCTAGATGGAAAAACACAAAGAGCTTCGTCCTTGCCTACAAGGGAGATATTATGGGTCAAACAGCATGCGAAAAACGTAGGTTCCGCCGCCATAAGGTACGTGGATCTCAACAATCACCACCTTTGTCACTAAAACGAGAGAGAGAGAGAGAGAGAGAGAGAGAGAGAGAGAGAGAGAGAGAGAGAGAGAGAGAGAGAGAGAGAGAGAGAGAGAGAGAGAGAGAGAGAGAGAGAGAGAGAGAGAGAGAGAGAGAGAGAGAGAGAGAGAGAGAGAGAGAGAGAGAGAGAGAGAGAGAGAGAGAGGGAGAGGGAGAGGGAGAGGGAGAGGGAGAGGGAGAGAGAGAGGGAGGGAGAGAGAGAGAGGGAGAGAGAGAGAGGGAGGGAGAGAGAGAGGGAGATGGAGAGAGAGAGAGGGAGGGAGAGAGAGGGAGGGAGAGGGAGAGAGAGAGAGAGAGAGGGAGGGAGAGGGAGAGAGAGAGAGAGAGTCGGGTTTCCAACTATCCATACCCTGTTTCATTCAATGCACATTTATATGCATCACTTCGATGAGACCCCATACACGATGAATCCACGATTGCTTCATAGGAAGTTAAATCTTTTATAGTTAAATCTTTTGTTTTTTTTTCGCTCCTTTCCAATGATGTTTTGCTTCTTCCTCATTTCAATCTATTTTATTCTGCAATTTCTTTCTATTTTCTTTTTGTGCGTCTAACAAAGGTATTAGAGCATTTTTTTTCTAGCCTTCTCATTTTCTTCATTTTCGGATGGATAAAATTGATTTAGGTGACGACATCAAAATCTACAGTCAAACGACGACAGATTACGTTACCCTAAAATTGAAGCTCGTTTGGAGATACTGAGCTCTGATTTTGACTCCAGTTTCAACGGCAAAATCTCGGGTCAAAGTTCTAAGACCTAGCTCGGGGCAAAGTTCTATTACTGTCGAATCCGCATATTAGAGTCAACGTGGGTCATGGGTTTAGATTCAGTGACCCAAACCGAGTACATTTCGGGTCATTTAAACCAGTGGATCTAGCTATATAAATTGGACACGTAAGTGCTTTCGGTATGAGCCACCAACATCTTCGGCCAACAATTGGGTTAATTCCTTGGGGGTCATGAGCAATCGGTTCAACCCACATCCTGTTCAGATCAACTGGACCGGTTCACATCAACATTCAATTTTTGATCCAGCCCGATTCAGATCAGCCCAACTTGGAGCATCAGGTTTCACGGCAGCTTGGCCCTCCTGAGTCAAGGTAGTTTTCAATAGTTGTTTCATTTCTATAATAATAATAATTCGAACTATGATGTGAATGTGAATCTGTTTAGAGATAGTAAAATTCTACGACGTGCGACGAATACCGATGAACATCACTAACGATGAACATCATTAAATTAATTAATAAAAATTTAAAATTTTAAGGATCTATCAAATAATTAATAATTACCTTTAAAAATTTAATTAAATTATTTTTTATATATATTAAAATTTTATTTTTTAATATGGGTAAACTATATATTTAGTACCTCACATATTTCCGTATTTCTATTGAACCCTCATTATTTAAATATTATTTCAATTTGACCCTATTCTTTATAAAAATAATTTAACCATTAACCCTCAACCTAAAACCCTAAACTATTAAACCTTAAACCCTTAAACTCTTAATCCTATACCCTAAACCATTAAAAATAATTTCACCATCACCGATTCAATTCAATTCAATGAATTGTTGAATTCTCCTAAAAAATTCAATAATCAACAATTTGAAGGAAAAAAAGTGATGATCAAAGTCGGTACAAGTTCTTCATTATGTGATATCACAAAGATTAAAAAAAACATGGACTTGAGCTCTTTAAATATGACTCACTGTAAACGTTGGTGATACATGTGGTTCAAAGGCTTTCAGCTTCTCGAAAATTCGATAAACGAATGCAAAAGCCAAAAACTGCAATGGTTTATATTCAACATTGCGCTTGATTAAAATCCAAGTTGTTCATTTCGTTTCATTTAGGTTAATTAAAAAAAGTGATGATTCACGCTTTCCTTTACTTCTGCCTTATTTTTCTTTCGCTCAATTCCCCGTTTTCCGTACACAAATTCTTCCCTTTTATTTTTCCTGGGGAATTTGCTTCGTTCTTTAATCGTCTCATTTGTCTCGTCTTTCCTCCAATTCCCCACTAATCAGTGAGTGCTTCCTTTTCCTTCTTGTTAATTCTAAGCTATCATTTGTTTTTATCGTCGCATTTGTGTTTTGTTCAACTTTACTGAAATTTTCAACTGATTGATCGTATTATATCTTGATCTAATTGTTTGATTTTCTCATGATGAAGAATATGTGATCTTATTGCTAGAAATCTGTTTATTGCCTTCTATTTGAACCGAAATGAACAGTGTATTAGCAATGTGTTTGATTTTCAACTGCAATGTTTCTTTGCAGACAACTTGGATTTTAATCAAGCGCAATGTCGAATATAAATTATTGCAGTTTTTGGCTTTTGCATTCGTTTATCAAATTTTCGAGAAGCTGAAAGCCTTTGAACCACATGTATCACCAACGTTTACAGTGAGTCATATTTAAAGAGCTCAAGTCCATGTTTTTTTTTTTAAATTTTTGTGATATCACATAATGAAGAATTTGTACCGACTTTGATCATCACTTTTTTTTCTTCAAATTGTTGATTATTGAATTTTTTAGGAGAATTCAACAATTCATTGAATTGAATCGGTGATGGTAAAATTATTTTTAATGGTTTAGGGTATAGGGTTAAGAGTTTAAGGGTTTAAGGTTTAATAGTTTAGGGTTTTAGGTTGAGGGTTAATGGTTAAATTATTTTTATAAAGAATAGGGTCAAATTAAAATAATATTTAAATAATGAGGGTTCAATAGAAATACGGAAATATGTGAGGTACTAAATATATAGTTTACCCATATTAAAAAATAAAATTTTAATACATATAAAAAATAATTGAATTAAATTTTTTAAGGTAATTATTAATTATTTGATAAATCCTTAAAATTTTAAATCTTTATTAATTAATTTAATGGTGTTCATCGGTGTTCATCATTAGTGGTGTTCATCGGTGTTCGTCGCACGTGGTAGACTCATCCTTAGAGATATAACATTGAATGAATTGCACCAAGTAGATACTATATCAATTCCGATTACATGAGAAAATCAAGCTTATAAGTTGAAATTCCCTAATGGAAACTTTCGTGATTAGTGGTTCAAACTCGAGCAAATTTCGCATGTGTGTGCATAGATCTTCTCCTAATGGAAAGTTTTCATTTGTCTGGCTAAAATGAAATAAAAGATTCAGATTTAAATTTAGTGATTTTTTTTCGAATTATGATTAAATTGATTGAATATGAAATATAAAAAATTAAATGTGCTATTATATAAAATTTTATAACAGTCACGTTAAGTACTTAACGACTGAGTTACTATTTTGTCACAAAACATAAAATTTAATTATCATTTTGTAATATTTAAAAGTTTAGTTACCGTTTATTTTTTTAACAAAGTTCAATGACCATCTGTGAATTTTACCCTATGTTTAACTATGTTGCACTTAAATGGTAAAGCTTCATTTATTGATTAGAAATGTTGAGTACTGAGGGAATTAAACAATTAAATTGGGATCAATATTTGAGATTGATGAATGATGAGGGATAAGTTTGCACCGGGAGAAATCGAAGATCGGATGGCCGAGTTAGTGGCTTTGAGTCAGCAAGGAACCGTTGAACAATTTTATGAGGATTTTATTTATATTTTCAGTCAATTACATCTACAGAATAATTATGCATTGAGTTTTTTCGATAGTAAAAAAATAATTTTTTTTTATTTTTATCCTCCTATTTAAATTGTTTTAAAAGTAAATCATCCATAAATTTTTCAAAGTCTTAGAACATTGGTAGATCATCCATTAATATTTGGTAGATCATCCAATGTTCTAGGACTTTGAGGAATTTATGGACTGCAAGGAAATTATGGACAATGAGATAAATCTCAAAATGAACAAATCTAAATAACATAACTAAATGTAACAGATCTAATTTTACTGTAGCCGACGTTAACATAACAAGAATCTGTCATCTCTAATCTTTGACTTTATTTCTTAAGGTAATTCTAACGGCTCTTAGCGTCGTTTCGCTCGTAATTATTTTATTATTTTGGTTGTTCTTTCAGATTTTCAGAATTTTCGTTTGATTAATACATACGAGTCGTCATACACATAACTTTAATGATAATTTTTTCTGTAAAACTTTTTACATACACAAAATTTTAAACTCAAAACATGCTTAAAATTGATAACAAATTACTAACCACACAAACCATGTGGGTGTTCTTTCACTCTTTCTTACTTTTTAATCTGACCCAACCAACTTACTTATTTTAACGTGTAACCAATCAAAATAAATCAGACACGTGGAACTATCGTTGTCTTTGGCGCCTTTTCACATTTCTCTATCACCGTCAATCAAACTATTCTAACGTTTAGGTCTCTCTAATTTGACAAATTTTTGTTTTTATTTCGAAAATGCTTTATTATAAATTAAATATTCAAATTAATTTTTTTATTAAAATAAATATTTAACGTTTTATTTTGCAATTATTTTTAGATCTACTGTTAAATTTTTTTTTCTTGATGAATGTGTAACTCATTTTATTCTATAATTGCTTTCAGATAACCTTCGGTCATCTGTTTTTTTTTCTCTTAAAATTTTAGGAAAACAGAAAAAAATAAAGATGGTGCATTTAGTTTGAGTAATATTACATTATCATTATTATGTAAGATTTTAGAACGATATTACTTCGCTTGGTGTCATTCATCACATGATGATAGTAATGTAAGATTAACATGTTAGAAAATAGGTGTTAATCCAAGAATAAATAATAAAATAAATAATATTATTTAAATGAACATTACAAAATTAAGAACAATACAACAATATATAAATCAAACCGATTTGGAACCAAAAGAAACGTGTTAAGGCCTGCACGAACGAAGTTTCCTTAAGACAGATTTTCGGCCACTCCTATGGTGCTCGAGTTCATTGGTCGTCTGTCTCCCAGGATACAACAACATAAGATCAACCACAATTGCACTACTGTGGAGATCACGAACTGACCCTTGCCTTCGCCTATCACCGAAAACCACTTGTAAAATCCACAGAGTAAAACAATAAAAATTTTCTGTGGTTTTTGAGTTGTGTCAAACTTAGAAGGTTTACTCCCTATTTATAGGAGTGTCATGAGGGTATAAGTGGAAATTTTGACCTAATGGAGCATTCAATATTGAGAATCAATTGATTCTCTTATAAAGCAATTTCCAAAATTATTATCTGAATTAAAGGTAACTTCTAATATTTATCCTTTTAATTTCAAGATAAAATTTGGCAAAATTATGCTTTTATTTGAGGAAAATTCATTTTAAATTTGGGTCAAAATATCTGCAAGCCCACGAAGGACCAGACCGGTTCAGACATTTGGTTACCCACGTCGTGCACGTCTGCACATTTACGAACCAACAATTGGTTCCACATTTTCCTCAACAACATTTGAATCAATTTCTTATTCAAAGCTCCAAAATTATCAAATTTTTCCAACAATCCCCCACATGAATGAAATTGATTTAATCAAAAACATTTTGACTCGATGTGGTGATAGATTCTACGATCGATAGCTGTATAGGATAGGTAGGTGTCCACCCTTGAACCTTCCCTTGTGAAAGTACATTTACTTTACTAGCTGACCAGTAGACGTGATGTCCTTGAACTGTTCTGCCGTTTGTGTAAACGATGATATACTTCACACAACTACCTCTCTGACAAGAGTATTAGTTCTCATGGGTATGTCCATATGGCCGTGGACATCGTCTGGTTCTGCAAGAGTTTGAAAAAATTATGCCCAATAGTCTCATTGAAGCGGCCCCACTTCACTCTCACATAGGTGACTTATGTTGCTTGACTCACAAAAGCACACAATGGTCATTAAAAGAATTGCTTAGCCTAAACCACTTTGATCACCGTTTACATCATATGAATGGACTTGGGGATAAGAGCCCCTATAGTGACCGCACAGGTCTATGCAATTAGGTTGTCCCTTTGAACCTAGATCTTGGGATCTCCAGTCAACTAGGTAGGGTTTTCCTTCACATAGCACCTTAAATTTACATGGGCTTTAGTCTCATTCCTTTAGATGTTTTCTCAACTTGATCTCAATTTAACCCTTTGGTTAATGGATTCACAACGTTATTCTTTGATTTCAAAAAATCAATAGAGATAGTTTCATTTGAGATCAGTTGTCTAACGGTATTATGTAGACAACGCATATGTCTCGACTTACCATTATACACAAAGCTCTATGTCCTACCTATTGTGGGCATTGGCTTTGGTCGTTCAGGAATATCCTTCAAGAAATTTCTAAAGCCATTCAACTTCTTTTCTATTATGAATTTGATTATAACCATTTTTCTTGAGGATTTCCATGACACGGTTCCTCTTCCCAAAGTGAAGACATATCCACTTATGCCTTTGATATCTTGAATATCAGATATCCAATCGCATCGGAGTATCCTTCTAAATAGAAGAATCTCTGGAATAATGCAATTCATAATCTCGAGTATATCTAAGATATCTCAATGCCCTCACAATTGCTTTCCAGTGATTTTCACTTGAATTGCTTGTGAATCTACTTGAACTGCTCACAGTAGAAACAATATCTGGTCTATTGAATCTACTTGGTCAACACTTTGGTCTTTGTTCTTGGACAAAAGTTGGCATGTATTTATTGGAGTTCTGGCTATGCCGGAAACATCTTTGCCAAACTTTTCTTTTCCGCGTAGTGTGACTACGTCAATATGAGACCTTCAAGTGATCGTTTGATTTGGATGCCCAAACTCAAATATGTTAATGTCATATTTTTCATGTCAATCTTGAATTTGACAAGTCTTTGGTACGTTTACCATTTTATTGTTGCTTCCAACAATGAATATGTTATTAACATACAAACATAGAATAATATATCCAATGTTAGTAGTTTTGACATATACACATTTGTCACACTCATTTATCTTGAAGTCGTTTGTCATCATGAGATTATGTATCGAAATAGTCAAGGCATTCGGTAACCTTTTATTACCAATCTGGCCTTATACTTATCAATTGTTCCATCTACTTTCATTTTCCGTTTGAAATTCATTCAAAACTTAGTGGTTTAATTCACGGAGAAAGATCCACTAATTCCCCACGTATAATTTTGTATGATGGAATCAATTTTACTCTTAATGGCATTCTTCCATAAGGTGCCTTCAGATGAATGTATAACATCATTATACGTTTGAGATTCAACCTCTAGCATAAAGTTTAGAAAAATGATCCAAAGAATTTTTCTACCCTTGCTCGTTTACTTCTTTGTGGCTCTATTTCAAGCTCAAACCTTTGTTGATCATTTGAGTCATCTTTATCGATAATCTCCGAAGTTCGTTTCATTGAACTTTAACCAACTTCCCTAGCTTTACAAGGGAATACATCTTTCATTATCGTATGCTTGTGAATCTCAGGGTTCTTCGATTCATACACAAGAAATCGATATACATTGCTATGTTCTATATAGCCAATAAAATACAATCCACAATTTTTAGGGATCTATTATCAGTTGCTTTAGTAATGGGTCATTACTTTTGCAAGACACCCCCACATTTTCAAGTAGTTGTAGAAAGGTTTAATTACCTTTCATAACTTATATGGTGTCTAGTCTCTTTAATTACGGGGAATCTTGTTTAAAAGGTAATTAGCTTATAGAACAGCTTCCCCCACATGTTAGGTACATTATAGTACCAACGTTACTCATATAGAGCTTCTCCTCATCTTAAACCTTTAATTAAGTTTGGGATTCAACATCATGCTCATAGAGAACAATTTTCACTATAGCTTCATCTTTACATTATTTTTGTGATATCATCAATGAAGGTAATAAACATATTCCTTCAACCAATATGTTGTCATATCAATTGTTATGGTAATAACATTGCCCTCGTTTGAAAGTCTATAGTCTGAAGACTTGTTCCTCATCTTATGGCAATTGAAGCATTTTTTTCATGAAATTTTGCTTCTTGAACACACCGTCTAATTTACGGTTTGAAGTCGTTTTTGACTTCTACTACGTTTGTCATGATAATATTTATCTTAGTAATATTTACCTTAGTAACATTTGAAGGTGGTAACAATATTTACCTTATCCTCTCTAATAATAGGAGGATCATCCTTCAGATATTTAACTAGGTTTATCATGGTCAATTATGCAACATCTTTTGTTGCAATGTGTGAAATTTTTTTTTCTAATAAATTTCACTGATTTTTACATTGTGTCACGTAGACACAATCCAGAACCAAAATTTATGAATCTGTTAAACGTTAGGAATTTAGTCAAAGACTAAAACCAGAAACAGAAACATAATTTCTAACTTTTGTTAGACGACGGAGATTTAGTAAACTAAACCCCAAACAAAAGTTCACACGGTCTTAATAGAAAGAACAATAATAAACAATGCACCAGGTAGGTAACTTATGAAAGAGAGGTGGTGCACTAGGCACGCTTAAATACCAAGTCTCTCAAAGAACCAATCCTAGACATGCATTTTTAAATTTTCTTTCAATCACCGTTTATGGATTTTATTCTTGAAATCATTCCAAGCATGGATGATCAATCGGAATCACTACCTTTGATTCACAACAATTTGGAATCTTCCATTTATGGTCCAACGACCCTCTCGATTCTTTAGCCATTTTTAAACACTATGCACTTCATAGCATGCATCAGAATAGGCTTTAAGAATTTAATTTTGACATAGAGAATCAAGTTCTTCTATGCTTTGATTCGAGACCTCAGTCAGAATCAGCGCTCTAAATTTGGTAACCAATGTTACTTTCCGAAATAAATTCACCAATTTATTTTCAAAATAAAATCATGCTTATAATAAATTTGAGTTATTTTTTTTTCAAAATAAATTCACCAATTTATTTCAAGGTTGAATCATTCTAGATTCTCACGAAATTAAATCCAACGATTTATTTCCCTTAACAAGTTAGAATCAACACATGATTCTAGTACAGAAAATAATTTATTTCCTATTACGCAAATTTAATCATATTTGATTCTTACGGAAATAAATTCCATGATTTATTTTTCTTAACAAGTTAGAATCAACGCATGATTCTAGCATAGAAATAAATTTAATGATTTATTTCCTTTTACAAAAATTGAATCATACTTGATTCTTACGGAAATAAATTCAATGATTTATTTTCCTTGCAACGTTAGAATCATACAAGATTCTCTTGAAAATAAATTCAATGATTTATTTCCTTTTCCAAAATTAGAATCAACACAAGATTCTAACGAAGAAATAAATTCAGTGATTTATTCCTCATATATCTTTTGTTAAATATTGGGATTAGTAGCACTAAAACCCAAACCAAAGATATCAAGGCAACAAAATCAAAGGAATTGATCCTTTAATTTTTTTTATTCTTGTTTTGGAAAGATCACGTAAATCCGTTAAAACGGCAGAAATTAATTCCTGAAACGAATTATTTACGAGATCTTTGTTTCCACAACAATCACGATTTCGCTTGAATATTCTGTTCGTCTCTATAAAATTTCTCAAAAGAAATTGTTAGTACAAAATAAAATCCACATAATTTCCAAAAATACAAAGGATCATAATTAAGACAAAAAATGTGACAAAGTATAATCTATATACATGCCATATTTAAAATGTCCATGTTATAAGGTAACACTATCATAATAATATTACCAAAAATATTACCAAATTTTAAACTTTATCTTAACAATGTTATAAAAAAGTTTAATTATGGCATAAATCATACCATATTAGAAGTCAAAATTTAATATGGAATATTAACTTATTAATACAATAATTTATGGTTTTAAAAATGTCATATAAACAAGAAAAGTTATTAAGAAATATTTAAATTACCTTACTAATCGAATATACAAATGTTCTATTTCAAGAAATACCGCTTGCATCGTGTTGAATCCGTGATATTGGTGATCTCAACGTTTCTTGTCTTTGGGCATTCACTTTTTCTATGCGTGAAAATTTCCTCATCGTGTGAATCATTGCTTTAGATACAATAATCTGTTCGTCTTGGATTAAAACTGAGAATCTGTCTTAAGATTGTTAGAAAATAGGTGTTAATCCAAGAATAAATAATAAAATAAATAATATTATTTAAACGAACATTACAAAATTAAGAACAATACAACAATATATAAATCAAACCGATTTGGAACCAAAAGAAACGTGTTAAGGCCTGCACGAACGAAGTTTCCTTAAGACAGATTTTCGGCCACTCCTATGGTGCTCGAGTTCATTGGTCGTCTGTCTCCCAGGATACAACAACATAAGATCAACCACAATTGCACTACTGTGGAGATCACGAACTGACCCTTGCCTTCGCCTATCACCGAAAACCACTTGTAAAATCCACAGAGTAAAACAATAAAAATTTTCTGTGGTTTTTGAGTTGTGTCAAACTTAGAAGGTTTACTCCCTATTTATAGGAGTGTCATGAGGGTATAAGTGGAAATTTTGACCTAATGGAGCATTCAATATTGAGAATCAATTGATTCTCTTATAAAGCAATTTCCAAAATTATTATTTGAATTAAAGGTAACTTCTAATATTTATCCTTTTAATTTCAAGATAAAATTTGGCAAATTTATGCTTTTATTTGAGGAAAATTTATTTTAAATTTGGGTCAAAATATCTGCAAGCCCACGAAGGACCAGACCGGTTCAGACATTTGCGTTACCCACGTCGTGCACGTCTGCACATTTACGAACCAACAATTGGTTCCACATTTTCCTCAACAACATTTGAATCAATTTCTTATTCAAAGCTCCAAAATTATCAAATTTTTCCAACATAACAATAGTAAACAATATATGAGAATATACGTGCTAATCTCATTACCACTCATTTATTAGGTAATTTAACATTTTTTTGGGAATATTACCTTTTGAATAAATTTTCCCCTGAAGTTTATGTTCTATCAATTTTATGTGTCTAAATTAGACTTGTTCACGAATCACTTCATCCATTTAGATCAGTTCGAAAATAATTTAAATAAATTAAAAAATGTTTTTATTTAACTTTAACTATAAAATACTAATATAAAATTTTATTTTAAATTAAAAATAGATAATTTACGGCAGGGTGGGCTAATTTGATTTTGAGCTTATATTTTTTTTAAGTCAAGCCTCGATAAAGTCCATGAACACCTCTATTCTAGATAAAAATATAAAATGTAAAAGTCTCTTTGTCAAGAAAGACGAGAAGCTCGAAAAGAACAACAAGAATAACAATGGCAGAAGATTTGAGAAGAAAGAAAGGGAAAAGCAAGAAGAAATCAGAGAGTGTTTGGGTGAAAGAGAGACGGTACTCTCTGAGATTTTATTGATTAAAACCGTAATACTTTCAATTGAAAGCCGGTTGATTTATACAAATGGAAGAGACTGGTTTGAGAGTTGGTTGAGAAGTAATAGAATCTAACAAATCCCCTAATTGAAACTTCAACCGACTCTCTCAGTCTAAAGGACAGGGATAAAGAACAAAACGCAATCTATCCTAAACAAAACGCAAATACACAAAACGCAGACTCACCTATGCAAAACGCAAACATATACAAAACGCAACCTATTACATTCAAAACGCATACAATCATTAACATTCACCCTACTGAAACTCTTCTTGAAATGTCTTCATGCTCATCTTTGATCCTTCTACAATTCTTCTTATTCCTGACAGTCACCCTACTGAAAAACACTTCCCTTACTTCGTGAAAACAGGTATTACAGACAACTTATCTCGATGCTTTTGAAACATTGGAGCAGACAGGGGTTTGGTCATCACATTAGCAACTTGCTCATACGAGGGTACTTCATTCACTTGTAGAAACCCTACGGCTACTTTTACTCGTACAAAGTATAGATCTAACTCCACATGCTTAAACTTCGAATGCATCACCAGATTTGCTGAGACTGCCACAGTACTAGAATTATCACACCAAATAACAGCTTTTCCTTCAGGTTTTATACCCAGCTCACTAAGGAGAGCTTCAATCCAGGTTACTTCAGCAGTTGCACAAGCTACACTCCTATATTCAGCTTCAGCAGTGGAGCGAGACACGGCTTGTTGTTTTCGTGAACACCAAGAAATTGGGTTACCAGCAAAATAAATACAATATCCTGTTGTGGACCGCCGATCGTCAACATCGAATCCCCAATCTGCATCAACAAAACCAACAACTGATAACCTGGGATTTTTAAGAAAACAGAGACCATAATCGATTGTCCCCTAAAGATATCGTAGGATCCTTTTGACAGCCTGCAAATGACTGTCTAATGGAGCATGCATGAACTGACATACTCGATTTACAGCATACACAATATCATGTCGTGTGATTACTATATACTGAAGTGCACCAACCAAGCTTCTATACTCTTGAACATTCGAAATTGGTGTGCCATTGTTAACAGACAGCTTGCAACTCGATACCATGGGAGTTGGAAGATCTTTGGATTTATCCAAGCCACTTCGGATCAACAAGTCCATGGTATATTTCTGTTGACTCAAAAACAGACCATGAGACATATAACAGACTTGAATCCCCAAGAAAAAATTTAATTGACCAAGATCTTTTAAGGCAAAAGCCTTATTCAACTTACTAATAACCTGCTGGACCTCATTCTCATCATTTCTCGTAAGTATTATATCATCTACATAGACAAGCAAATAAACCATATCATTTCCAGATTTCCTAATAAACAGAGATGCATCAGACTTGGAGGAATTAAACCCTTCAGTAACCAGATAATTCTTGAGTTTCTCAAACCATGCTCGAGGAGCCTGTTTGAGCCCATATAAGGCTTTATTCAACTTACAAACTAACTGCTGATGTGTGTCACTTACCTTTTCATAACCTGGAGGTTGAAGCATATACACTTCTTCTGTCAAGTCACCATGCAAGAAAACATTATTGACATCTACTTGTCTTAACTTCCAGCCCTTCATTACAGCAAGTGAAAGAATAATTCTAACTGTGGCAGGTTTCACCACTGGACTAAAACCTCATGAAAATCAATCCCTGCTTCTTGAGAATAGCCTTTTGCAACAAGGCGAGCCTTATACCTAGCAATTGTTCCATCTGCATTACGTTTGACCTTGAATATCCACTTGTAGCTCACAGGCCTTCGATTTGGTGGCAAAGGTTTAAGCTCCCAAGTATTATTTTACATTAAAGCATCATACTCAGCTTGAGCAGCTTCTCTCCAACATGGATCTTTCATGACTTCTATTATATTCTGAGGTTCCTTGACAGTACAAGACACAACATCTGTTTGCACTTGATAAATCTTAGGTTTACGAATACCATTTTTACTCCTGGTTACCATGTGATGAGAACCAGTAGTATTAGCATAACCAGCACAGTCTTCAATACCTTTGTCTTCAACAAAACTTTCTTCAATTCTGCCTTCAGAATTCAGTTCAGTAGTAACCTCATGCATAACTTCAGTATTAACACCAGGGATAGTAGAAACATCAGTCATTAACTCAGTGTTAATATCACCAGAAAAAGAAACATGTTCAGGAGAAAAGACATCATGCTCCGGAGAGAAATCAAAATTAGTATCAATCTCAGTAAAATTAGTATCAATATCTCTATCTGCTACTTGACACACAACACCTACATCATTATTCTCATATAATGAAGACTCAGCAACCCTGAATCCAGAAACTTCATGCCTTTCAGCATGCCTAAGTTCAGCATCCTCATCCCTAGGACTATTACTTACAAGCCTAGGTTCAGTATTATTTCCATGTTCAGCCCTATCAGAAACACCAGAAACATTTTCATGTAGAACTCTATCAATAACAGTAAGAGATTAAATACCTTCAGCAGAAATTGATCTTACCAAACCAGAAGATGCTCTCTCTTGCTGACCACTGTTAACCGTGTCAGTAAGATCCACTTGATCAAACAAAGCATCCCCAACTAAATCACCCTGAACAGCTTTGGAACCTGACTTAGAATCAGAAAGACCTATCAAAGGTAGGCAACTAGAAACATAAGAACTTTCACCCTGATCATCTGTAGTGACTCTAGAAGATCGAGGAAAAATTCCTTCATCAAATACCATATGTCTGGATATAAAGACTCTTCCATCATCAGCAAGAGACTTATACCCTTTATGCAAGGAACTATAACCAAGAAAGACACATTGCTTAGACCTATAATCCAATTATGTCTATTAAAATATCTAAGACATGGGTAACATGCACAACCAAACACCTTCATGTAAAAATAATCAGGGGAACGTTGAAAAAGAACTTCATAGGGTGATTTCCCTCCTAACACTTCAGTAGGTAATCTATTTATCAGAAAAACAGCAGTGGTAAAGGCATGACTCCAATATTTTAAAGAAAGAGATGCTTGAGCAAGAAGAGTTAACCCAGTCTCAACTATATGCCTGTGTTTTCGTTCAGCTGTTGCATTTTGTTCAGAAGTTCCAGGACATGAAATTCAATGTTGGATACCATTTGTGATTAACCAATTTGCAAGAGACTGATACTCACCACCTCCATCAGTCTGAAAAGCCTTAATTTTAGACCCAAACTGAACTTCAATCATTTTGGAAAAATTCAGAAAACATTGCATAACATCAGATTTCTTTTTAAGCAAGTATATCTACGTATGTCGAGTAAAAACATCAACAAAAGAGACATAATAAGCATAGCCATCAGAAAGAACAGAAGCTGGACCCCACACATCAGACACAACAAGTTCAAAAGGAGCTTTATATTGAGTTAAAGACCTTTGAAAGGGTAGCTTATGAGCTTTCCCTTGTTGACAAGCAATACAAATACTTGTCAATTTATTATCACCAATACTAACATGACAGACAGAAAGAACATGCTTAAGAACATTATGTGAAGGGTGCCCTAAACGTCTATGCCATAAACTCAGAACAGAATCAGTAGTGGAAGAGGATACTAAACCAAAAACATTGTTGACAACAGCATGAGTTGCATCTCGAACCCCAACTTGAGCTTTCTGACTAGGCAAACCAAGCTTGTACATGCCCTCATGAGTGAGCTCCCCCTCCAGAAGAACAGCCTGAGTCTGAGCATCCTTCACAACACACCCATTAGCATGAAACTCAAAAAATATGTCATTATCTCTAGCTAGTTGAGACACAAAAAGTAAATTCTTTTTAACTGCAGGAGCATGTAACATATTCTGTAACACTAAAGGTTTAGAACAAGTAGATAAGAAACCTGATCCAACCTTGGTAATCTGAACACCAGCACCATTACCCATTAAAAGTGAACTGTTACCTTTGTAAACTTCAGAAGAATGCAGATTGTGACTGTCATTTGTAACATGATGACTTGCTCCTGAATCAAGATACCAAGATGTATCTCCAGGAGAGTTGACTGTTGGAGCAGCAAAAAAGGAAACAGGAGCTGATGGCACAGTTGAAGAAGCTGGAGGTAACACATGATAGACCAAATTACCATATGCAAGATTTACAGCACCAGAAAAAACATGTGCAGGGGAAGGAGCTGAAAAAATATGTGCAGGAGAAGGAGCTGATGGCACAGTTGAAGAAGCTGATGACACATTAAAAGGCTTTCCAGCAGAATAGCACTGAACACCAGTTGAAACAGGAAGCAGCTGAACTGGAGAAGAAGTTCCACCATAGGAAGACTGAGAAAAAGTAGAAGATGAAGCACCAGCACCTACACCACCAAGTGTGTGAGAATAAACTTGAGGTAGAGAACTGACAGATGCAGTCCCTGTTGTCTGTACACTAGGTGTAGGACTCAAAAACTGTGAGGAACTGTTGGAGTTGAACCTCTGATTCCCTGAGTTTTGATTCACCTCTGCATCCTCAGATAAACCTTGATAATCATGATCAAAACGGTACCAGCACTTCTGAACCACATGAACTACACGACCACAAAGCTGACATTGTGGTCTGTTGCTAAAATTTGATCTTCCACGACCTCGACCACGATTGAAGTTACCACCATGATTGAAGTTTCCACCATGATTAAAGTTGCCACCATGATTAAAATTTCCACCACGACCAGACCTGGTATAACTTTGAGTTTGAAAATGCTTCTCATGACCTTCTCCATCACTAGATACTGCATTATCAGTTCTGGCCATCCCTTGTTGTGTCACCACATTAGCAACCATAGGAAAACTATCCCCTAGAAAAAATTTCTGTCGAGCTTCACAATCTAGAAGCATATCAGTGAGCACTTCAAGCGACAAAGATTCCTTGGAGGCTATAGCTAGAACAGATTCAAATTCAGCTGTAAGACCAGCAATAATAATACTGACTTGTTCTGCCTCTGTAACAATACTTCCTGACAGATTTAATGTATCACACAAAAGCTTTATTTTTGCTAAGTACTCATTTATAGACAAACCACCTTTCTTTTGAGAATGAAGGCTATGTCTTAAGGCTGCAACCTTAGCACTAGACCTAGCACCATACATACGAGCTACTGCACTCCAGATAGCTTTTGTAGAAGTAAGACCAATCAAATGTGGAAGAACACCAGTAGTTACTGTAGACAATAACCAAGAAGCTAACAATTTGTCTTGTTGACGATAAGCTAAATATCCTGGATTTTCAAACACTTGTCCTGACTCATTTTGAACAAACTGAGGAGGTACAATAGCATCATTATCGATATACTTCATGAGACCATATCCATCTATAATAAGAGAGACTTGATGTTTCCAAAGAATATAAGTACTCTCACACAACTTTACTGTGTCATGCTTAGGGAATTGCTGAACATGTGATATGAAGGACTGACCAAGCAAAGAATCTTGACTAGATGTGTTTGTAGGTAAAGTAGTACCATTCTGACTAGTATTGGAATTTGTATTTGTATTTGTGTTTTCATTTGTAGTATTGTTAACAACCCCTTTAGTAGCACCTTGAGTCATAACTACTGATTTAAGAGACAACGAGCATAGACCAACAAAAAACCAGACTTAAGAAGCAAATAGCAGCTTAGAGGTGTAACACAATCAGAAGTCACACATCATCCTCTCTCAGACATTTCATCAAACACATAGCAGCAACTTAGAAGTGAAGCATAGCAGATATCTCATCAAACAGACAGCAGTTTAGAGATGAATACACAAAACAAAGGCTACACCATCTTCCTCTCAGACATTTCATCAAACACATAGCAGATCACAAAACACAACAACTATTGCAATCTTTCCAGCAGAATAATCAGAACACAACAGCGTTGACAAAGAACACAAAGATTCAATGAACAACTCAATTACAGATCTGAAGATATCGAAAAATGACTACTGATTTACTTCTCATCAATTCATTACGAAGTAAACTTGCTGATAGCCTAAACCTGATAATCTTCACTGATTTAGATCCGTAAAATGACGCAAAACATCAGAAGTGATTTTAAGAGAACTCACCATATCTGATCGCTTAGAAATTCAAATTACATCCTTGAATCCTGAATTTGAAGGAATTCGAAAGCTATTGCAGATCGTGGATTTATGACTTGATCTCCGAATATAACCGAGTTTGCAACTGCTGCGTTCTGATGTCCTGTGGATTCTGACACATCGAAAACCAAAAGTTCAATCGCGGAAGAAAACTCGACTCTGTCCTCAGAGAAGATAGCTCTGATACCATGTCAAGAAAGAAGAGAAGCTCGAAAAGAACAACAAGAATAACAATGGCAGAAGATTTGAGAAGAAAGAAAGGGAAAAGCAAGAAGAAATCAGAGAGTGTTTGGGTGAAAGAGAGACGGTACTCTCTGAGACTTTATTGATTAAAACCGTAATACTTTCAATTGAAAGCCGGTTGATTTATACAAATGGAAGAGACTGGTTTAAGAGTTGGTTGAGAAGTAACAGAATCTAACAAATCCCCTAACTGAAACTTCAACCGACTCTCTCAGTCTAAAGGACATGGATAAAGAACAAAACGCAATCTATCCTAAACAAAACGCAAATACACAAAACGCAGACTCACCTATACAAAACGCAAACATATACAAAACGCAACCTATTACATTCAAAACACATACAATCATTAACACTCTTTTTATGCTTTTGCACATTTGTTTTGTTTAATTTGTTTGGAATTATTTGTCACATTGATGATTTTTGGACTTTGTTCCTATATATATTTGACGGTACGAGTCATGATATAAAACACATGCTTAAGGGTTAATTTTAGCCTTTGAACTTGTAAAAAAATCAATTTAATCCCTTCGCGAAAAATACACTCAAATATGTAATTAAACTCGTGAATTACATCAATTTAGTCATTTAATTAAAGAGAATCATCGTTTACTATTAAAGTACTGACATGGTGGTCAACAATGCGACAATCCAATGTGATAATAACATGATATAAGGGCTTAATTGATATTTTAAAAACTTTAATAACTCAATTATTTTTTAAAAAAGTTTAAAAAAATTATTAAATCTTTAAACAAAACTTAAAATTTATGAGAAAATATCATAATCAAAATAACCAAACAATGATAATATAATATTCCTACTAATATGTGAAATGAACTTATAATACTTTTAATTAATATTCGGGAGACTCGTTGTTTCGTTTGAATAAAAATTTCTTACCTCTTTTTGGTGTTTTTTTTATGTCTCAATATTTAAAAAATTATTTTAAAATTAAAAGTTAGGGATAGAAAATTAGTGTATGGTATATTTTTAGTGTTCATAATTTAAGATTTAAATTTTAATAATAAAGTATAAAATTCAATTATTTAATGTTGGAACATGAAAAATATCTAATAGGGCGGAAAATTTTTGCAACTCATCGTAGACCTGGCGAGTTTTTCAAACTAATACTAAAATGGCTGACAAGAATATTCTTTGTAAGACTACATTACTGTTGATTTATATTATATTATATTATATTATATTATATTATATTATATTATAGGAAGCTTCATTATGATGGTATTGCACATGAAGGTTGTCCTTTTAATTAGAACAAAGAACTGAAATATAATGCAGCAGTAATTAATTAGACAGAAATGTTTATTAAGTTGAGTAATAAATAAAATTTTAAATTTAAATCTTATAAACAAAAGAGTATTAAAATAATTTTATTCTTTTCTAAACATAATTGGAGATCTTATGTGATCAAGGCCAGGGACGTAGAAAAAAATTAGAAATATATATTAATTAGGGGCAGAATAGAATATACTGAAACCAAAATATGGAGTTCTACAAAGGATGTACGAGTGTTAAGGACTGTATTGACTTTTTTGAGTACACAACAATGCTGATATCAGCTGGTGTCATTTTATCACAATAAATGGAACCCATATTAACAAATAACAAATGTTGAAATTTTTTAATGTTTTCAGTGACCAAACCAACAATTTTCGTAACTTCAACAAGCATGATCTAAAAATGTCATATTAATTGTAGCAAAGATTTTATTTTTGACAAATTTTACTAATATTTCTCGTAACTATGACAATTATTGAAAATTTTCATGACTAAGTTCATTTTTTAGTATACTGCGAATATTAATATTAATCAACTTTTCTAGTAATTTTCTAGTAGATTTTCCATTTTTTAGGTTGCTGTAGATTCCTACTGATTTAGTAAAGTCGTGCCAGATTCTGTTAACGCGTGAGCAACACTCACCAATACTAAGCTTATATAAAATCTTTCCATTTTTTCATTCTTTTTCTGCTTTCCTTTATTGTATTGTAACAATGGCTATGAACTCATGTGAGCTGTGAGTTGAAAAACTGTACACACATTTCTTTTTTCATTTATAAAGGTGTCTGCTCAGAGTCTCACTTCTCTCTGTGTGATAATGGGTTCTCTACTTTACTCTCATTAAACCACAACCATCAGCTCAAAACCTTTTCCCCTTTCTTCCTCATTCTCATCCATTATAGTTTCAAGTTTTCTGATTGTGAGTTTTGAGCTGTTGAAAACATGGAAACCAGCTCATTTTCAAGGCTTTTAATTGCATTTTGCTTAGCTCTGTGCTTGGGTTGTCAAGTGGTTCAGAGCAGTGTTACTTATGATAGGAAAGCTATAATGATTAATGGGCAGAGGAGGATCCTCTTCTCCGGTTCCATTCATTATCCCAGAAGCACTCCTGAGGTAATTTCAAAGTTTCTCTTTTTATGGAAAATTTTAGAGCTTTTTTGTCTATGATTTTTTCTTTCATTTTGAGGAAACTAAAATGGGTTCCTTTTTTGTGTGTTTGTGTGTGTGTATAGATGTGGGAAGATCTGATACAGAAGGCTAAAGATGGAGGACTTGATGTGATTGAGACTTACGTTTTTTGGAATGTCCATGAACCATCTCCTGGAAATGTACTCCCATTTCCCCTCTATAATATAAAGTTCATATTTTTAATCTCTTTCTCTAACTTGGTTTACCCTTGTGAAATATTTCTTCTCTTTTCTAAAACAATTGTGCAGTACAATTTTGAAGGAAGATATGACCTTGTGAGATTCATAAAGACAATACAGAGAGCTGGTCTCTATGCTCATCTCCGCATTGGGCCTTATGTTTGTGCAGAGTGGAATTTCGGGTTAGATCTAAATTTCTGACTAACTCTTTTTTCTTTGCAATTTCTGCCATTTGTTTCATTTCTTATTTATCTTCCCTGATGTTCTACATGTTTTTACCATATGCAGAGGGTTCCCTGTGTGGTTAAAATTTGTGCCAGGCATCAGCTTCAGAACAGACAATGAGCCTTTCAAGGTATCCCATCTGCTGTTGCTCATTTTTGCTTTAATTTCCTTTGTTCTATCTGCATGTGAAATTAGAGCAGAGTTATGTGAAGATTGTTCCCTAAAAATAAATAGATAAATAAGGATTTGTATATACATTATTGCAGAGAGCAATGCAAGGGTTTACTGAGAAGATTGTTGGGCTGATGAAGAGTAATAACCTGTTTGAGTCCCAGGGTGGCCCCATTATTCTCTCTCAGGTACATGTTTTGTTTGTTGGTGTTTTTTATTTTTTTTTATTTCCCCCCCATTTTTTATAATTTTTTTCCAAAAATCTTTCTATATCTTAAGATGTCAATTTATGTCACTATGCATTTTGCTAATCTATTTTATGGTCAGCTTATAATGGTAATATGAAACTTATTATTTTTTTTTCTCTTTTGGGGTTTGTATGAGCTCAGATTGAGAATGAGTATGGGGCGCAGAGTAAATTACTGGGGGCTGCTGGCTCTAATTATGTTAATTGGGCAGCAAAAATGGCGGTAGAAACCGGAACTGGGGTCCCTTGGGTGATGTGCAAGGAAGATGATGCCCCGGATCCGGTGGTAAGTTATTAGCCCTCAAATCTATATTTTGCATGTCCAGTTTCTTGCTCTATGGTCATACTGAACTTCAAAAGGCATATGCCAATTTGGCAAAACATGCACAATGAGAATGGCTAATTGAGTTTCATGTATAATTCTATTAGATAAACACATGCAATGGCTTCTACTGTGATGCATTCCAACCCAACAAACCATACAAGCCAATAATATGGACTGAGGCATGGAGTGGATGGTAGGTTTATTACGAGTGTATATTTTATAACCTTAATATGAAGAGTCTAGTATTATATGTCTAAATCACTTTATGCCTTTGTTTATGCAAAAGGTTCTCAGAGTTTGGTGGTCCGAATCACCATCGGCCAGCTGAAGATTTGGCATTTGCTGTTGCTCGATTCATTCAAAAAGGAGGATCCTTTGTTAACTATTACATGGTCGGTTCCTTCTATTTTCTCTCCTTTTGTTCATAATATACAAAGGGCATGAAATATGTACAATGGAAAACGGATTATTGTTAACTGGGCTGCTTGTTTTGCAATGTGAAACAGTACCATGGAGGCACCAATTTTGGCCGTACAGCTGGAGGTCCTTTTATCACTACCAGTTATGATTATGATGCTCCAATAGATGAATATGGTGAGAAAAGAGCTATTTGCATATTTCCATGTAGCTTGTTCTGTTATAATACCAAAGATTTCTTACATCTGCTTTAGGTGTTTTCTGTTGTTAGATATCTGACTGCTCTTCTAAATGCGCTTTCAACACTTCAAATGGTTGGAACAATATAATTCAATTCTTATTTGCTTGTGTCTGCTGATCTATACATATATACTTGTTTCCATCAATCCATTGGTTGGATTATAGAATTGTAAGACTTCATACATGTTCCTTCCTATCGCCTCTCCTTTAGTTCGATCTCAGCCAGTTTTGTGTCATCTTGAGTTTATGTGATGGCCAGGTTTTAGTCAGCCAGATTAATATATTACTAACTACTTTGCGCCAAACATGACAGGTTTGATTAGACAACCAAAGTATGGTCATCTAAAGGAGCTTCACAAGGCTATTAAGATGTGTGAACGAGCTTTAGTTTCAGCAGATCCCATTGTCTCTTCGCTCGGAAACTTCCAACAGGTTTCTGCTTTTTTCCCCCTCGAATTTCAGATGTGGGGTCTTTACTAGTTTACTGAATCTAGTCAATGTTTGGCATTTCCCAGGCTCATATGTACACATCAGAAAAAGGAGATTGTGCAGCTTTCCTATCGAACTATGATACCAAATCTGCGGCAAGAGTGCTATTTAACAACATGCACTATAACTTGCCGCCTTGGTCCATCAGCATCCTTCCTGATTGCAGGAATGCAGTCTTTAACACCGCAAAGGTATGATGTTCTGAATTTGCATGCTCTCTGTTTCAGTATTATTGTAACCAAAGCATATTCTTGGTATTAAAAGTTCAAAGCATTTCCTGAATAGCAGTAAGTCATTGTAGTCCTTTTCAGGTTGGAGTCCAGACATCACAAATGCAGATGTTGCCCACAAATGTTAACATGTTCTCATGGGAAAGTTATGATGAAGATATTTCTGCACTAGATGACAGCTTAACCGTAACTGCTAATGGTCTATTAGAGCAAATAAATGTCACAAGGGATGCAAGTGATTACCTATGGTACATTACTAGGTGAGACTGATGTCCCCATGGTTAGATTTGAAGCAATTATCTTTTTTAATTGTTGTTCGTTTAAATTTATGATGCTTACTGATTCTTAAATTTCGAAACGTCTCACAATTAGAAGTTATATGTTACAGTGTTGACATTGGTTCATCTGAATCTTTCCTTCATGGAGGGGAACTCCCCACTCTCATTGTTCAATCAACAGGTCATGCAGTACACATTTTTATCAACGGACAACTTGCAGGTACATTTACATAGTTATATTTCCTGTTCCATGCATTGTTCTTTTTCCTTTTAGGAAATAAAAATTGTAAACATGATGGTAACAGGTTCTGCCTTTGGAACGAGGGAAAATAGGAGATTTACTTTCATGGGGAAGGTCGATCTGCGCGCAGGAACAAACAAAATTGCACTGCTGAGTGTTGCTGTTGGATTGCCGGTTAGTTTCTCACCTTGATCCTTGTTATTCAGTACCGAGACGATATAGTTTTGAACCTGAAAATTTTTATGACCAGCTTTTTTTTTTTTTTGCTTCAATTTCATCTTATAATATGAAACAAAAGAAAATTTGGAAAAGAAAAGTAATGACATTGTTAATGTTTTATACTTGGAACCTGACTCCTCTTTGTTGGTGGTTGAAGAATGTAGGGGGGCACTTCGAGACATGGAACACTGGGATCCTAGGTCCAGTTGCACTACATGGACTTAACCAAGGAAAATGGGACCTGTCCTGGCAAAAATGGACATACCAGGTTGGTCTTAAAGGAGAGGCCATGAATCTTGTCTCGCCAAATGGTGTTTCCTCTGTCGAGTGGATGGAGGGATCATTGGCAGCACAAAAACAGCAGCCTTTAAGATGGCATAAGGTATATATAATGAATGGTATAAGCAGTTCCAGTATAAGCTATGGCCTCAAAGAGTTCAACATTTTTCCTTCCGATGTTGCAGGCCTATTTCAATGCGCCTGAGGGTGACGAGCCATTGGCTTTGGACATGGAAAGTATGGGAAAAGGTCAAATCTGGATTAATGGGCAGAGCATTGGTAGATATTGGACTGCATATGCTCATGGTGATTGCAGTGGCTGCAGTTATGCCGGGACATTTCGACCACCAAAGTGTCAGCTTGGTTGCGGCCAACCAACCCAAAGATGGTAACTACTAACTACTCTTATGACATGAGATATACAACAAACAGAAAGCAGCAACTACCTTAAGTAAAAACTATGTTCACCGTTTAACCCGTAATTTCCTTTTATTATAACATTTCAGGTACCATGTGCCTCGGTCTTGGTTGAAACCGACACAAAATCTGTTGGTTCTATTTGAGGAGCTTGGAGGAGATCCATCGAAAATCTCACTTGTAAAAAGATCTGTGTCCACCGTTTGTGCCGAGATCTCCGAATATCACCCGAATATCAAGAGCTGGCAGATTGAAAGCAATGGGAAGACCAACGAGTTCCATAGACCAAAGGTTCATTTGCACTGCAGTTCCGGACAGGCTATCTCTTCCATCAAATTTGCTAGCTTTGGAACTCCTCTGGGAACTTGTGGAAGTTACCAGCAAGGCCCCTGCCATGCTCCAGCTTCATACACCATCTTGGAGAAGGTATTTCAACTTCCTTGTCGAAAACATAGATCGAAACTCGCGTGCACTTCTCACAACGTTCTATCATTTGATGTTTTGCAGAAGTGCGTTGGGAAGCAACGATGTGCCGTGACCATAGCCAACAGTAACTTCGGGCAAGATCCATGCCCCAGTGTATTGAAGCGTTTATCGGTTGAAGCCATTTGTGCTCCAATGACTTCAACAACAGCACAACCAGGGGCTAATTAGATCGAGACAATTCCATATAACGTTTGTATCTGGTAATGTAATTATACACTATCAGCATTTGGAGCAAGCAGAAGAAGAAAATAAATGAAAGAGTGCTAAGAATAGGCGTCTTGTTAGTTTAGGTTGAGTGCCAAGCTTCTCAAAATGGAGGGCTTTGGCCAAAAGGTGTTTCAGGTAGTTGTTTTAGTTTAAGTGGGGTTTATAGACTCCAGTAAATTAGTTTAAGTAGGGTCACCGAAAAGGAGCAGACGATTTCTACTCTTACAAGATAGTTGGAGGTTCTAAATTCTTGGGGTCCTTGTCTAGTGAAATTTCTAACCCGAACCCCCAGCCATTTAACCGGATACGGGCACCGGAGAAATCGATCAATGTTGGTGGGGTTGATTTCTATTTCTATGTGGGAATGTGTTGGGAGTGGTTGGTTCCTACTTCCTATCATGGCCATTGTTCTATGCGCAGTTCGTAATTAAAAGTGTCTTCGTTTTCAGTTGTTTCCTTGTGGTTTTCTGTTACTAATCTCATGGTTTGAGAAATCTGCTCAAGTAATCTGTTTGGTCTCAACAGGCCCGGGTTTCTTCGGTTAGATTATGTAACACTGATTGAGTTTTTGTTTGATTGATATTTTTTAATGTTATGAATTTAATTCTTTGATTTAAAAGTTTAGATAGATTGGATATGTACACTCTGAAGTGCATTTTAGTCCTTATCTTTTGAATGAGTAGTTCATATTTCTATTATTTTAAAATAATTGATTTAGTGTTACTGATTGAACCAAGTATCAATTTAGTTTAGAAATACTAATATATGTTTTTAAATGATAGTTCATATTCAAAAAAAAGTTGTGAGTGGTGAATTTATATACAAATCTTTTATCACTTTATATCTAATCATTTATTAAATTAATTTTTATAAATATTTCTTTAAAAAAATTCAACCACATAATGTGTGATAAAATTTTAAACTCAAGAATAAATGAAAAAGAAAATTGTGTAGCAATTAAAAATATTAAATTACTGAGATTTATTTATTAAATAACTAAAGGTGATTATAAAGTAATTTAATATATTTATTTTAGGTGATGTTCACTCTATCGTTTGTGCTCATTTAGTTAGTTTTGAAATATGAACTAATATGTTTTGGTGTTGGTCGCCGACCGTCAGCAACTTTTTTATTTATTTTATTATATTTTATTTTTGCTTTTTTTTTCTAGTATTTTTAATATGAAAAATTCTACCTTTGTAGCACGTTTCCTCAAACTTTTGACATGTTTTTGTCTTCATTGACGGTCCTTTGGCTGTTTTTTCTATTTTTATTAGAATTGATTTTTGACATCACATCTATTGATCAAGATGGCACTTATTTGGTTATCATGTTGATCTTTTTTGCTTTATACTCTCAAGCTGGATTTGGATACGCGCTCATGTAAAACTAATATTTTGATATAATAATTGAAAAATGTTTTGGACTGATTTAAAAAGAATTCAAAACTATTTCCAAAGTCCAAATAACTTGAAACTATGTTTAGGGATGTTTTCAAAATGGTTTTACATGTTTTCAAAAGCCAAACTACACAAAACCGTCCAGGTGTTTCGAAACACCCTTAGGTGTTTCGATACGGTGCTTTCCAGTAGCAAAAACGTTTCGATACGGGTATCGAAACGGGTCTTCCCTGGATGAGATTTTTGCCCAGCGTTTCGATACGGGCTATGCCGTTTCGATAGGCCTACGTGGCATCGACCATAACGGTCATAAACCCCAACGGCTATTTTCCAACTAACTTTTAAATGCAGAGCGTTTCGATACGGTGACTAGTGTTTCGATACGGGCATTTCGATATGGTCAAGGGTGTTCTGAAACGGATGCTCATCAGACTACAACGGCTCTTTCTACTTAAAGAGCGTATCGAAACGGGTTCGAGCATTTCGATACGGGCAGCAGCAGAACTGCATTTATGGTGGGAAATAAAGTCCTCAACGGCTCAAAATCAACCTCAACGGTTAGTAACAGCTATAAAATCATCAAGGAGTATAAAAGGGGCCTCCAAGCATCAAGATATGGTTAATGCTTCAATTGTCAATCAACAAATGATCAAGAAATTGTCCTAGAGCTAAATTGTCATTTCATTGTATAGACAAACACTAGTGAGCCAAAATTGTCAAATTTGCTCAAGTGTTTTAGGTTTTGGGTGAGTACATATTGTGGAAACAAATACCTATTAGAGGGATTAAGTTTGCTTATCTTTTCTCTTGTGTAAAGAGGGTTTGATCAAGGCTTTGGGTAGAAAGCTTGATCGGTGTATAAGGGTTTCCTCCTAAGCCTAGAAAAGAGGACGAATCAATAGGGGATTGATTGGAAATCCTTACTAGGAAGCTAAGGTAGTGGATGTAGACCTTGGTTAGAATGTTGAACCACTCTAAAATCATTGTGTCAATTATCTTTTTAGCTTCCACGCCACATCCACCTAAAATTCCACCTCTCCACCACTTGGTGAGCAACATCGGTTGAAGGAATCGAGCACCTCACAACACAACAATTGGTATCAGAGCTTGGCTCAATTGAAGAGGATTTACATCCTATTGAGAAGATCCGGCAAGCTCGATCATCATTTCACACAACCGGCTCAATGGCGCAATCTATCGAAAACCGCCCTTCTTTGACAGAACCCACTATGCCTATTGGAAGACAAAGATGAAGTTCTTCATCAAATCTAGAGATTACAAGCTATGGGACATAGTTGAAGATGTTCCGTTCATGCCTCAAGAAAGCAAAGCGGAGTGGAGTGCCAACGATCGCAAGAAGATATAGCTAAATTGCAAAGCCTTGCACATTCTTTTTTTGTGCATTTGGCCCAACCATCTATGAGAAGATGTTTTCTTGTGAGAGTGCCAATGAGGTATGGGACAAGCTTGAAGTCACATACGAGGGAGCCGATGAAGTCAAAGTGACCAAGATTGGGCTCCTCACCTTAGAGTATGAGAACTTCAAGATGGATCCGGAAGAGAACATCGAGAAGATGTTTGATAGGTTCTTCACAATCACCAATGGTCTCAAGGGCTATGGAGAAGCCATTCCGGAGGAGAAACTTGTCCGAAAGCTCATCTACTCACTTCCAGAGTCTTGGGACTCAAAGGGGACCGCCATCAACGAAGCAAAAAATTTGAAGACTTTGAAGCTTGATGAACTCATGGGGTCACTCCTTACTCATCAAATCATGAAGAAGAACAAAGAAGATGAGAAGAAGAGGGAAGAAATTAGAGCTATGAGAGAGAATAAACTCAAAAGGCTTGGCATCAACACAAATGCTATTGCTCTCAAGTCCTCCACTTGTCATCATGTTTATTCAAGTGAAGAGGAGGATGAATAAGAAGAGATAGTTCATCTCTTCAAGAAGTGTGCCCCATTCATGAAGAAAGCCTTGAGAGAGCTTGAACGAGAATCCATGAAAAAGGAGAGGGCAAACACTTCAAGCCATAAGAAGAAGGCACATGTGGCTACTCGGAGTGATGAGGAATCCACCGACGATAAACAAGCCAACCTTTGCCTTATGGCCATCGAAGAAGATTCAAGGGTAACTTCTAATTCATCTACTTCATGTTCTTACTCTTTTGATGAATTACAAGATGCCTATGATAATTTGGTTTTAGATTTTAAAAATCACATTTTGAAAAACAATAAATTGATTTCCAAATTAAAAATTCAAAATGATTTGATTTCTAAAATCAAACTTGAAGCAAGACTCGAAGAATTTGAACAAAAATGTTTTGATTTACAAAATTTGCTTCATAAAGTTCAAGAAGAAAAAGATTTGATTTCCAAAGAGCTAGAAAATAAAAACAATTTAGGAAAATCAAATTTTTATGTAAGACAATCTAGTGCCGCTAGATTTGTAAAAGGAAAATGTTTTAGAAGTATTTGGGTCCCAAAAGGACTTAGTACTTCAATTAAAAAGGATGACATTGAAAAATGGATTTCTAAGGGGACTAAAATTTGTGCTACTAATGTCAATGGATCCAAAGCAATTTGGATACTAAAAATCACTTGATTGTCTTTTGCTAGGTGTGATGGAGATTGATCAACAAGTCAAACTTTGAGGGGGAGCTCCATGCACACAAGGAAAAACACTTGAAGAATGAAGGCTTCATATCCTCCCTTTGGTTCAAGTGTGCTAAAATCTAGTTGCTTTTGCTTTTATTTAATTTATTTTCTTTTATGTCAACTAGATGATCATATATGTTGGACTAACATTTTTTATGATGCTTTGAGTAAGGGGGAGCCATTTTTAAAACCAAATTCTTATTTTTGTCAAATTATTCCTCTATAGTTATTTTGAACTTAATGCTTCAAATTCTTTTTGATATAACAAAAAGGGGATAAATGATTTGTAAAATTGAATTTCCAAATGAATAAGGGGAGCTTTATTTGATTTCATATCTTTAATCTCTTATTCACAATTTTAAAGTTAAAGGGGGAGAATCCCAAACAATTTTTCAAGTTGGTTTTATTATATTAAAAAATGGGGAGATTGTAAAACTAATGTTTTGATATAATAATTGAAAAATGTTTTGGACTGATTTAAAAAGAATTCAAAACTATTTCTAAAGTCCAAATAACTTGAAACTATGTTTAGGGATGTTTTCAAAAGGGTTTTACATGTTTTCAAAAGTCAAACTACACAAAATCGTCCAGGTGTTTCGAAACACCCTTAGGTATTTCGATACGGTGCTTTCCAGTAGCAAAAGCGTTTCGATACAGGTATCGAAACGGGCCTTTCCTAGATGAATTTTTTGCCCAGCGTTTCGATACGGGCTATGCCGTTTCGATACGCCTACGTGGCATCGACCACAACGGTCATAAACCCCAACGGCTATTTTCCAACTAACTTTTAAATGCAGAGCGTTTCGATACGGTGCCTAGCGTTTCGATACGAGCGTTTCGATACAACCAAGGGTGTTTCAAAACGGATGCTCATCAGACTGCAACGGCTCTTTCTACTTAAAGAGCGTATCGAAATGCGTTCGAGCGTTTCGATACGGGCAGCAGCAGAACTGCATTTATGGTGGGAAATAAAGTCCTCAACGGCTCAAAATCAACCCAACGGCTAGTAACGGCTATAAACTTATCAAGGAGTATAAAAGGGACCTCCAAGCATCAAGATATGGTTAATGCTTCAATTTTCAATCAACAAATGATCAAGAAATTGTCTTAAAGCTAAATTGTCATTTCATTGTATAGACAAACACTAGTGAGCCAAAATTGTCAAATTTGCTCAAGTGTTTTAGGTTTTGGGTGAGTGCAAATTGTGCAAACAAATACCTATTAGAGGGATTTAAGTTTGCTTATCTTTTCTCTTGTGTAAAGAGGGTTTGATCAAGGCTTTGGGTAGAAAGCTTGATCGGTGTATAAGAGTTTCCTCCTACGGCTAGAAAAGGGGACGAATCAATAGTGGATTGATTGGAAATCCTTACTGGGAAGCTAAGGTAGTGGATGTAGACCTTGGTTAGAAGGTTGAATCACTCTAAAATCATTGTGTCAATTACCTTTTTAGCTTCCACACCACATCCACCCAAAATTTCACCTCTCCACCACTTGGTGAGCAACATCGGTTGAAGGAATCGAGCACCTCACAACCCAACAGCTCACAATCATCGTTTCTTGTTCTTGTTTGAGTTGTGGTAATGATTGTTTTATCAACATGTCTTCATTGTTATATGTATTTTTATGTTGTTTTGATCTAACTTTTTATCCTTCTTCGTTGACTAATAATTTGTCCGTATCTATCTTTTATTCGAGTGTTTAAGATGAGGTTTTAACATTTTCCTTGTATGGTCATTTTATGATCTTAAGTGGCTAGTTTCTTGTTTCAATGGCTATAGAAAAATATTCAAGTTATGTATTTAAGTTACTTTCATAATTTTAAACCATCGTTATAATTTTGGATATTTCATATTTGTAATAAAATTAACTTCTTTTATAAAAAAATAAAACTCACCTTATAAAATTAAGATTTTTTTCGAGGATACAAAATTAGGGTCAAGTAGAGAGATCATCACTCAACTATCTTCTCACTCATATTTTGCTCACTTAGATTTAAAAAAAATCAATTTAATAACTGAATTTTTGGATTGCTCCTATTTTAGTCACTCTAAATTGTTTTATTATTATTTTAGTCTGACATGTCATTTATTATTATAATTAAATATAAAATAATTAAACTAAAAATAAATTCATATCTTTTATAATTAAATTTAAAAATTATTGATTTTTATATTCAAACCCTAAATTACAACCCCACCCTCCTTCACCCTTATCTTACCTTCACCGTCCATCTTTGTCACCGTCGAAAATAGAGACGACGTTGTTGTCAGACCAACTCGCCATTGGACCGTCTCCTTCCTCACATCGAGTCAGCATCCAAATCGATCTCCTTTTCAGAATCAAATAGTCTTCGTTATCACACTAACCATTCGATGTTATAGTCATTTACGATGAACGAAGGAACTTCTCTAGGATCATAATGGTTGAAAACTTCATCGGCA
The DNA here is from genome assembly GCA_958450335.1 of Hibiscus tridactylites. Taxonomy (NCBI): domain Eukaryota; kingdom Viridiplantae; phylum Streptophyta; class Magnoliopsida; order Malvales; family Malvaceae; genus Hibiscus; species Hibiscus tridactylites. Next base: position 68,533,939 of record OY288284.1, read on the forward strand.
TGAGGTAAGCAACATACTATGAAACGGGTTCCATTCGATGATAAAGAAGGGAGACCGACGTAAGAGAAATTAGAAGGTTTGTGGTCGATTCATGAACTTCGGAGCACTTTTCAACAAAATGGAGGTCGAATACAGATTCAAGGGGCAATACGAAATGACTGATAAAATTTGGAACCAAATGACCATTATCTACGACCATCGACGATGGCGTTCGACGACAGTAAACAGTAAACGACGTGTTAGAGATGACCGGCGGCATAATGTTTAGGTTTAATTTTAGAATTTTATTTTAAATTATTTTATATTTAATAATAATAATAAAGTTATAAAAAATAATAATAAAATAATTTAGAGTTACTAAAACATGAGCAATCCGAAAGTTAAGTTACTAAACTAAAAAAGTTTTAAATTTGAATGGGCAAAATAGGAGTGAGAAGATAATTGAGTGATGATTCATGTATTTTAGCATACATGGACTTTTGCGCATGTATAAAGACCAAAATGAATTTCGCACAATAGTAAATGGACCTATGAAGTACTTTTCCCTCATAACTTAGTATCATCAGGCATCAGCTGAATGCATTTAGAAATCCGGCCCCTGTACCAAAATAAGACCACGTTTCCATCCGAAAAGCAAGAACACGAGGCCCTTTATAGGCAAAACCGAAAAAAAGGGTCTCGTGGTCTCTCCCGTGGCGACAGCAAGTAAACCCCCCGGAGGGGAGTCGGCCTCGGCCTCAGGCTTAGGTCAATGCAGAAGCGGGGCTGCAACAATAGTTATTCAACTTCAAACACTGACAAATGACAGCAGCCAATCTGATGGTTTCTAATATATAGTATTAATTATTAAATCACAGTTGCGCAGTTACTGCCATTGCGGTGTGATTTTTCTCTAAAAAATAATTATGATTTTAAATGCGGTTAGGTTTGGGGTGTTGTGGCAACCTCTAAAATTATTACGATATGGTTGTTACGTTGCGTCGCGGCTGTAATTTAGTACTATTCAGTCTATTCTACTTAATATATATGGTGCAAATGAATGGTTTCTTTGTCATTGGCCATTGGGGGTCCATTTCTGTTCTACGAATGCTTTTACATCCCCTAACTTAGGCTTAATAGGTAAATAAGTGTCCAAATTATGCCTTTTTTCAGTTAAGTGCCCAAACTATTTTTCGGGCCAAATTGAGACTTAAAGTTTCATTTCGTGACTCATTTAAAATTCGCCATTAATTTTTTCCGTTAAAAGACACGTGTCATCTTCTGAAAATTCCAAAAATTATATTAAAAATTAATGACAAACCTAACTGAAAAAAATGGCATAGTTTGTGCACCTACTTTACGGTTAAGCGAACCTACAAACTACCGCCTCTACTTAGTTTGCCTATGAGGGCCATAATAATGCTTGCTGGCTGCTTGTACCTTCTTCTTCCATTACAGAACTTAATTTTATGCAGTTTAATCCTCAATTTGAACATAAATTTCTGATACGCCTAGTGACTTAGGATTCAAATGCTTTGCTCAAATAAAGAGAATAATTCAGTGCTTTCAAGGACAGGCATTTCTAAATGATTCTCAGTCAAATCTGTGAATAAAATCCAACACCAAAAAACCCAACTTTAAAGAAGGAATTGATACCCCTATGGATCTTTGATTGGCCTGAAATAGCAACATTTACCAGTTCTTAGAAAAATTCAAATGACCAACAGTGAACCACTAAAACGAATTATTTTAGGTTATCTGTTTGAGTTATTTCACGTTAAGTTATTTGGATTCGAATCGTTTCGAGTTTAGATCGATCGGTTAACTTTTATTATGATCAATTTCGATATAATGACTAAACAACTCAGACCATTTAAACCTTTATATCGGCGGATAATGCATGTTCAAGTGCACTTGAACTTACATTATCTTAAATACCACAACAATAATCACATCGATCGAGTCAAGACTCCATCGATGTCGAATCCAGAATTTATTTAAAATCAATCATGGGTTTGGACCACAATTTGGTTTACTTCTTAGAGGGTGAAATGATAGAAAGGGGCGTGGAGGGCGAGAAAAAAGGCTTTCATATAAGTGGAGAATTGATGTGAGCATAAAATAAGGAAGGGGTAAGCATGCAAAAGCTTGATGTTGCCATTTTACTATTTTGGGAGGTGCATCTCTTCCACCATGCACTCATACCTCCACCCTCTTTCTGTTTTAGATGGTATGGCATTTATGCTCTCTACTTGTCCTATCAACCTTATCTTCACCATCACCATTACCATCTTTCCCTTTTTCATTTGCATTCTCCATCATGTTGATTAATTATCGTTAGAATTTTGATTCTTAATGCAAAATTATTATTTTTTTTTACTTTTACACGATATATTAAATTTTTTAAGGGAAGAGATTCCTCTAATTTAAATTTGTTTCAAAAAAATAGAGATGCATATGTATTCATAGAGAGCCAGTTGCATCTGCCCTTGTATGCAATTCGGTATATTATATTACAAAAAAGAAGGTATCGCTTGTAAATATTAAGATTTTTAGAACATCTTTATAAAGAATTATAGGAGATGAATATTAAAATTGTATAAAAACGTTGATCAAATGTGTAATATGAGATATAAACTTTGATCTTAATTTCGTTGTACAAATCAAATTTTGATCTTAATTCAATGCGTGTTTTAAAAGACAGATATATTCATTTATTTTTCATATAGTACGTACAAATTTAATATCTAACTTGAACTTACTGCTTAACAATCATGTTCGTTAGGGTTTGAGCTAAAACGGAGTCATGTATTGGGGGAACAGATTCAAAGGTAATACATAAAAGTTTTGAGAGGTTCTCACGGGTGTTATTTGAGAAAAAATATATATTTCATGCACAAGCGCTTTTGAAATTTTTTTTACAAACACCTTAATATTAGAGTTTAGATATTTCGTTAGGTTTTTGTGTTTAGAGTTTTAGTGGACGAGTTTTGAATTTAGGGGTTGTGGTTAGAATTTAGGGTTTATGGTTAAAAATTTTGGTTTATAGGTTAAAACCTAATTCCCTAACCATATTACACTAAAGAGTAAACTCTAACATCTAACCTCTAAATTCTAACCATAAACCTCAAATTCTAAACCACTACACTTAAACACGTAAGCCTTAAACCTCAAACCTCAAACTAGATCCTTAGACCTTAAAACTAGGGCGCTTGTGGAAACTTTTTCCTACAAGTACTTTAGTTTTAGGGTTTAGATATTTTGTTTAGGTTCTAGTATTTAGAGGTTTTAGTAGATGGGTTTTGAATTTAGGGGTTGTGGTTAAAATTTAGGGTTAAAATTTTGGGTTTATATGTTAAAACCTAAATCCCTAACCATATTACCCTAAAAGGTAAACCCTGGCATCTAAACCATAATCCCAAAATTCTAAATCCCTACACTTAAACCCCTAAACCTTACACCTCAAACCAGTTCCCTAAATCCTAAAACTATGGAGCTCATGAAAATTTTTTGTTTCCACCGCCCGTGCATGAGATATTTTTTTATAGAAAGATTTTTTATATTTTTTTGTTGAGAGGGGTCGATTTGTTTTTTATCAACAATGTATGATTTCATTAGATAAGAAAATTATATAAATATTATTATGTGTCTCATTAAAAACATCCCTAAACATAGATTGGAAGAAAAAAATACAACACGATAATATGAACATAATTACACAAAGCACCAAGCCAAAACTCAATCGAAAATAAGACCGCGGCAAACAAAAAACCCAACCCACAGGGTGCAACACCTCTACAATCAACATCACAACTAGGGATGGGCACGGGTCGGTCGGGTTTTTTGTTCGCCCGAACCCGACTCAAAAATATTTTCTTTAAAATATCTAACTCGACCCAAAAATAAATATAATAAACCCAATCTAACTCGACTCGACCTGAATTATAGAAAAAAATGATTTTAAGGAGCTAATTGTAAAAAAATAATTTTAGGATATTTAATTGTAAAAAAATATAATGTGAAGGAGTAAATTGTAAATAAAAAATTCAATTTTAAGGATTTAATTATATATATATATATATAAAGAGGATGTATTATTATAAATATCCCTAAAATTTTAGGGAAAATTACACAATTAGTCAAGAGTCGGGTCAGATATTTCTCACCCTAAACCCGAATTCGACCCGACCCGAATTCACCCCCAGTAAAAATTCGACCCGAGCGAACCTGATTTTTTAATTAAAATTTTCTACCCGATCAGGCCGGGTCAGGTCGGAACCCAACCGGAACGGATAAAATGCTCATCCCTAATCACAACAAGAGAAAATGCAATCAATATATAATTCACTTTGTTAATTGATTTTCAAATATTCAAATAGTAAAAATTTAGCTCGATTTGAATTTAAAAAATTAAAAAAAATTAAGTAAATTCAAAATAACTAAATAAGGCAATTCGATTAACTCAAAAATTAATGAGAGCCGAATAAAATTTTGCACATCCCTGATGTACCTCACCACTTCACTTATTGGTGAAAGATATTATACTTTGATAATTGGGATTGTACTACTCATTAGTCATTATCACTGCTTTGTATTTTGAATAAGGATGTATTGTCTCCCTCTCCCTCAAAAACTCAACAAAGTATATTTCTTGGCCTTTGAAAGGGTTTTTCTATTTATTTATAAAGTGGCCTGAGTTGTTCAGATATTAAGCTTATAATTAGTATTAATTGAAGATTTGATACAAATATTTTATCACTCTAATCGTTATTCAATTAGAATGGCACATTCAAAATGCAATTAAAAAATCCAAATATAATACTATTGTATCTTATATTATGAAACAAGCGGAAAAAAAATTCTCAACTCCTTTTCGGTGCTCTTTCTATATCCTCATACTAAAAAGTTAAATTCTAAGTTCTAACTCTAAATTCTAAATTTTAAACCATAAATCTTAAAAATACACTCTACCCCTAATTCCCTAAATACTAACCTTAACCTTAAACATTAACTCTAAATTCTAAACCTAATTTTTAGTACGAGACATAAAAAAGGTATTGAAAAAAGACAGATAATTTCTATTCGAAACTTGTTATTATAATAAAGTGAAATAGAATGAAATTCTGGAGACAAGTGTGGGAGTTGGTTCTGCAAGCCTGTGGGGGTGGATCGACAATTTAGCAGCTGGTGGGAATTGTTCGAGTGGGTTCAAAGTGTTGTCAAGGGGAAGTCATTGAAAACTGTCATAGTTGGAATTGCTTGGAGAGAACTAAACTACTATATTTGGCAGGAACGTAATGAAAGGATGCATGGAAAGAAGCTTAAGCTTGGATTCGATATTTTTGTTCTTATTAAACGTGATGTGCGATGGAAACTCTTAGGTTGCAATAGACATGTATACACATGAAATTGTATAGCTGATTTATGGGACCTTAGCTAGAGAGATTTCTTATTTGTTTGTATAGGGGTGCCGGTTTTGGTTTGCTAGGGTGTGGTTTTTGTGGTTTCTTAGATGAATAAAAGTTTCGTTTATCCAAATATATATATATATATAATGAAATTGTTATAATCTATACTTGCATAAACTTGACAGATCAGCTTAATTTAATTAAGACTGATTACAAAGACAGTTAACTAAATATTGATGTAGACACCCTCCCTCCATCTTGTAGAATAATGGGAATTTGATCTATGTTATATCATGATACTTACAAAAAGTGAAGCCATAATCCACAATTAAAATTTTAATCGTGTAGTATTAATTTTAATTGCCAAGTACCGAAATAGCACACATTTTTGTCATATAGGGTAAGAACGCGTTCAGATAATCTTGTATTTACCTAACACGATTACTTAATTAATTGATATATAAATTTTATTAGTCGACGTAAAAGTCATGCTTGATTAGTCGCAGTTTTTAGGAATTTGAAACAATTTAAAAAAGACCGCACGTTTGTGGTAATTTTAGGGGGATTGGTTAAAAAAAAGAAACTTTTTTTAATATAAAAAGAAAATTAAGAATATGTGAATGGTAGGAAACTATTTAGGATCGTGCGCGGGGAAAAAATGGGTCAATTTTGTTGTTAGCTTGCAATGGCATTGGCGAAGTTGGTGGTAACTTCGAGCGATTTGCTTTGGTTGTAATTTTTGTATTATAGACTGGGTGTTCATTACCGAGTATCCGAGGTATCATATATCTGGTTCTTTGAATGGTGTATTTGTTAGCCCGTAACTTAATATGTTTTTTACGAGTACTCAATTTACATTTTTTTAATACAATTTTTATCAAAAAAACATATTAAACATATAAAATTTAAAATTTTATAATTTAAAATCTAAATACAAAACGTTAGTGATTTGAAAAAAAAATAAGACATTTGAATTAGATTTCATTCATGCGTTAATATAATTAAATATACAGCGCCATTGATGCATGGCCACCACGTATTTCATTTCAATAATTTAAACCAAACTAACTAAGAATATGAATACTAATCTCATTGTAAGTTTATATATATATATATATATATATATATATATATATATATATATATATATATATATATATATATATATATATATCCATAAAAGAATGGATTAAAAATATTAATTTCGAAAGGATGTAGTTCGTTTGATTCAACATAAGAACAATAATAATGCTAACCATATATATGATCTCGAAGCTTGAATGAATGTACTAAAGTGCACTCAATTCGATGTCTCCCAGATGTGTTGCTTACGTTATCACATGAAGATGTACTTTAGACCAGTTTAATGAGCTAGTTTTATTTCTTCATTCACAAATATATATATATATATATATATATATATATATATATATATATTGCCCTTGATCATGATTCTTTTCTTCGAATCTCATATTAATAAATTGATATAAATATTTTAAAAAAATAAAACTTAAAAGTTCATAATATAAATATAGAAATAATTTAGGGATTTAAATGTAATTTTATGGTAAAAATATTAAGGAACTTGAAATAAAACTTTATTTTAAATATATATATATATATATATATATATATATATTAAAAGTACCGGGTCAGGTAGGGTACCCGATTACCAAAAAATTAGGCAAGACCTGGCCCGACTACCCGGGAAAAACCACGGCTTTTTAAGAGAAATACCCGACTTTTTAAGGTTCGGGTCAGGTAATTTTTTAAAGAGAAATACCCGACTTTTTAAGCAGTGACGGAGCCACAGCTCCCATGGGAGGGGCTGTGCCCCCCCCCCCCCCCCCCCGGTAGGGGGAATTTTTTTTTTTTTTTACCCTTTGATTTTTTATATTTTTTTGAAAAAAATTGGGATAATTGTAAATTTGCCCCCCCCCCCACCTTTCAAAATTTATGTTTTGCCCCCCCCCAACTTCAAATCCTAGCTCCGTCCCTGTTTTTAAGGTTTAGGTTGGTGGGTCAACGGGTTAAGTCACCTGAGTCAGGTATTTTTAAACAACCCTAATTATAGGAATCAAATTGAAAGGAAATTAAAACTATAATGATTAAATAAATAAATTGTGATTAGGCGTATTTGGTTGCTTTTCAGCGCGTAGAACTTGTAAAGTTATATGAATTAAAAAATTACTCATTGAGACATTCAATCACAAAATGATGGCATTTCAAAGTTTTACATTATACTTATAATTCAAACAACAATAAGATTTATTTTTTAAAGAGCGTTGTTTCACTTAAATATTTATTTTCAAACAACAATAAGGTTCGAGTCAGGTAATTTTTTAAAGAGAAATACCCGACTTTTTAAGGTTCAGGTCGGTGGGTCAACGAGTTAGGTCACATGAGTCTGGTATTTTTGAACAACTCTTGTAACCCCCTAGACCCGCCTATGCGTTTCGTGGATCCTAGGAAGTCACATTAGGGTCACAAGAGCGACCCACGGTAAAAATACACATAAAACATTTTCAAAAAAAAACAAATATTAAATTATAACGGTAACTTTTGTTGAAAATACTCTTTCATAAAATCATATAAACATGTAACAGGATTTTAGAAAACATTTTACAGACACTATCATGAAACAATAATGATATGCATGCCCACTAACTATGTCGGTACCGTACTCCAAAAGCAACGCCGAGAGAACTCCGAACACTGATGTCAAACGTTATACCATGATATATATATTCCTTTAACCTGCGATGGTAAAAACAATGTGAGCTTGGAAAAGCTCAGTAATACAAAACTACCAAAAGATGCTATAAGCTCATGCAGATATATGGTAGGCATAACATTTTCATGATGTTCCACGCAGTAACGATCTTCATTTCTTTCTTCTTTTTTTCGATATTTCAGGGTAACGTTATACTTGATAATAACGGTATTTGTTCTTTATTTAATCATTGAGAATTAGACAGGAATTATAGGCTATTAATGTACGGAGGTGGAATTAGAGAGTTCGGTTCCTAGTGTGTTCCAACAGTGTAAGTAAAACATGTGCAACAACAATATAATATGCATTTCTAGTTCAAAAAAAACATAAGTTCAAGTAATAATACGGTTCGGTTTAATCTTTTATTTACCCTCCAACCATACTCCAAGAGGCAGTTCCCCAAAACTGCGTCAAAGGCGTTAACCAGTGCCCATTGGGCATAGGTGCCATCCTAAGGGATTACCTTAGGAACGGTACGGTATGGTAGGTATTACCTTAGCCGAAGCATAGGAACCTGTAACGGTAAAGGAATTACCAGCTGGATCAGGGTTGAACCTACGGTCACTTCATATTCTATCCCAAGTACCCCAGTAACAATTTATGTAACGGTTCGGTTAATCAATAGCTGTATTTTTAGTAATATATTATCCATATAGCATGTTGATCATATCAGGTGCATATGCATATATCAAAAATACATTACGGTCATGTTAAATTATAAAACATGTCATGTTCATGTGAGTTCAAGTATTCTATCATGTGCACATAATCGGTAATATAACATGTAAATCAATATGCAAAAACAGTCGTGTAGCACACATGGAACACACTAGGTGGAATAGTTTATTTCCTTGGAGATACTTGACATTTACGGAAGAGAACATATTAACTTTTGACAATTGAACAGATCTTTGAAACAAGGCCCCTATTAAAAGAGGGATTTGTACTAACGATTCAAACCAGATAGTCAGGAGATGATACATCAAGATCTTGAGAGTTTATGCATATCATGAGTGATTTAGCCATTTAAGCATACCAGGGGCATTATGGTCATTTTATCATACATGACATTTTGGTAATTTATACAACCATGGCGTAAACAGTGGCTCAGAAATTCTATTTGCTCATCAAGTTTCCAACCAGGCACTTAGGGATTTTTATGTCGAGATCTTTCATGATATCAGATACATTCGGGGCTATTTTGATTACTTGGGCCAACGAGGGCATTTTGGTCATTTAACTATCAGGGGTGATTTGTAATTTAGCCCAATAATGATGAAATGACGATTTGCACTATTTAAGATTCCCATAAGTTTATCGAGCCTCCAAAACCATTCAAACTACATATTCCCACCTTGTAGTACAATCCAACGCTTCTGATGCACCCAACTGTATCGTATATCTGAACGGTTGCTTTCATATTTCACCGCAAGATTTTCCACGGAGTAGTCAAACTTATATTCTGTGCGGAGAAACTTCCATCCTTACATTAATATCAGGAGTGATTGATATACGTAAGTCATGCTTCTACCCTTAAGGGCATTTCAGTCATTTCCAACTTTATTGGCATTTCCAGAATTTATCAAGGGCAATTTACTTATTTCAGTCAAAGGGGGTATTTTGGTCATTCACGAATTTCGGTACTTCCAACCACTTCATTCATTTCAAAACTCAAGGTTTTATTCATCCTTCCAATTTATTTGTAAACCTCGGTGTCCGAGGATACTTCAGCCCTTTTTAGTCAATACGGTCATTCTGATTAATTTAACCATAACAGGATTTCCAATACTTTTAGTCATTACGATCAATTCAGTATTTGAGTCGCTTGATCAATTTAGAGGTACGAATAGTTTCCCGTAAATATAAATATATTCAGGAATTCATTCTAAATTCAAGGAAGTCCAACACCATTACAATCTTGAACGTTTAAATCTTGTTACCATATCTTACCAGTAGATCGAGGTTTCCCGATGAATCGAGTTGGTTTACCATATCCACTGTAGATTTCTAGACCTCTTCCAATTCAAAGGGTATTTTAGTCATTCTCATATCTCAAGGGCATTTTCGTAATTTCATGTCCAGGTATCTTTCTCATTTAAACATTTCACACTAATGCTCGAAATTGGAGATTAGCTGCCTCATTAATTATTTAATAAACTACAAATACTTCAGATTTATTAGCTTCCTCGTTCGAACATTTCGGTCTTATCTAAGTTATCATACTCAATTTCATATTTAGTTTGACTTAAGTAGGGCTAACAGCACTCCTTATCATATTCATGCATGCATTAACAAATACCAACATGTTCTCAAAGCATACAAGAGGTAGTAGTGTATTACCTTTAATTCTTGCTATATCGGTCGACCATAATACTCCGTTCGATCACTCTCGAACTCGCATGCGACGTCCTCTACATCTCGAATACAAGGAACTTCGAATACCTTCAATCGCACAAAATCTAATTTCAGTCCTTAATCACAATGCTCATAATTGATTATTAAAATACATAAGCAGACTCGAGTTCAAGGTCCAATTCGGAGGCTTTCGGGTTAGAATTTCACAAAACGGACTTCAAAATCGGACTCAGGACGTCGAAAAACATAAAATAGGGCTTTTCGGAAAAAGTTGACTTTTTGGTCAAAGACAACGGTCAACGGTCAAAGTCAATGGTCAACGCTGACGTCAGCGGTCAAAGTCAACGCTGACGTCATGCTGACGTCACTGGTCCAAGGCTGACTCGGCGAGTCGACTCACTGGGTTGACTCGGGCGAGTTGACTCAGTGGGTTGACTCGGTCGAGTTGACTCGGTCAACCGACTCGGTTGCCCAGACGAAGCCCACTCGCGATCGGCGGCGCGTGGGGCGCGTGCGGCGGCTGTGAGCGGCCGTTGGCTACCAAATTTTACAGCCCGATAGTTTTCGACCTTCCGAACACGGTGGTGGCCTCGGATTTTCAAAATTCAAACTCAAAGTTCGAATACTAACCTTTTAAGTTTTCCGACGATAAACAAACACCCCCTCCAACAGTGACTCCGATGATGATGTCGTTGGTACCGGTGAACTCGACTCGACAAGATGAACGCAATGGTGGTGGAGGTGTCGAAAATGGACGGTCGGATCTCGGTAGATCTGAGATTGAATCTCTACCCATTTTTTTTCTTTCTCACCTTTCTTTCTTCATTTCTTTCCCTCTGCCAACACGTTAAACTTAGCTGATATATTATCCTTCAAAGAAAAAAAAGGTCAAATTACACTCTTAGCCATTTAATTTTTTTGGGGAGTTCACACTTTTGTCTCCAAACTTTATTCCGTTTTCAAATTGGTCATCAATTCCTTATAAATCAAGCTTCCCAAACCTGAATTCATTCAATTAAGTCCCAAAACTTATTATTCTAGGAAATAAAAGATTAAATCTCCCAAAAATTCTTAAAATTTTACTAGCCCCATTTGAGATTGTTACAATTCTCTCCCCCTTAAAAGAAATTTCGTCCTCGAAATTTACCAGAGTTAGAGGAATAAAGAGATTACACTTTCATCTATCTTTGTACTGAAACTTTTCCATCAGGGTATCCTTATTTCTCAAGACTCATCGACAATTACGGATCAATCTGGCAGTGTCTTCAGTTACTCAAATTGACTTTGGAGCCATAATCATCCCATCATACATTTTGGACCAATTAATCAGAATATAACATTTAAATCTATAACGAACTTCATATAATGCAGAACAACATTTGTCCCATAACTTTTATTATAAACGGTCTCAGTCAATAATAATAAATTTCTTCCGGTACCACAAAAGTTAATCATACAATCTCGAAATCATATCCTCTAAAAACCCAACTTACTTTACTAAATTGATCATCGATTTACGAATGTAGAACTATATCTGGAATCCATACAGATACTCAAAGGCCTCAAAGAGAGTCCTCCAAAATCATGATGTTAACCTCAAATTTCATTTAGAATCGATATATAGCGAAACACTATGCCATTTTTTTTTGGCGGTCACATATCAATTTGGTCGTGTCTGTAGTCGCTCAGCTATTCTTTAAACGCAATGTCATCCTATCATACAACACATGCGAACTAATCATATTACGGTATCTGAATCCATACAGAACTTTATACGAAGCTAAACAAACACTTATCTTGCAACTTTCATTATATGCGGTCTCAGTCAGGGATGCGAAACCTTTCCAACAACCACAGAAATAATCATACCACCTAGAAGCATCTCCTCTAGGATATGAGTTAATCCATTAAATCAACCATCGATTTACGTATAAGAATCTGTACCTAAAATCCAAACAAGTAATCCAAGCTTCCAACATAGCCTTCCAAAATTAAGACGTAACATCGAATTTCAGTCAGGGATGATATGTATAACTATACACTATGCCACATTATCGCAAAAATAACCTTCTCCTTGGCAATCAATCATAATCAAGGTTTTATACGGATATCACTTACCTTTAATGAAATTTTTAGACAATTGCTTCCTTCGTATATTACAGAGTCACCATAGAGTTTTACACTTTCGCCACATTCACAAACACCTTTTTTTCATAACACTTTTATCAAATTTCCATCAAGATATTCTCAAACATAATCATTATCATCGAGCTACCTTGCATGTAATCTTATATCGATTTCCTCGTTTGATCAAACATTTATTCTTAATCTGTTTCAGATCTTCTATTTCACATGCATAAACCATCTCAGGTTCTCTATCCGGATTCAAATCTATCAATTTAATCCAATTCGTAAACAAACATTACCGATTTTTTTTTCCTTTCCAGTACAGATCAAGCTATTATGGACAGAAGAGTTAGATGTACTTATTACAGGAAAAGATTCAACATTGGAGTCTCGGCACATAGGAGTACGGTTATGATCTAGGGGCATGCACAGACCAGACACCCTATGACAGACGATCGGCCGATCTACCCAGAAAGACGCAACTCTAAGCTCTGATACCACTAAATGTAACCCCCTAGACCCGCCTATGCGTTTCGCGGATCCTAGGAAGTCACATTAGGGTCACAAGAGCGACACACGGTAAAAATACACATAAAACATTTTCAAAAAAAAAACAAATATTAAATTATAACGGTAACTTTTGTTGAAAATACTCTTTCATAAAATCATATAAACATGTAACAGGATTTTAGAAAACATTTTACAGACACTATCATGAAACAATAATGATATGCATGCCCACTAACTATGTCGGTACCGTACTCCAAAAGCAACGCCGAGAGAACTCCGAACACTGATGTCAAACGTTATACCATGATATATATATTCCTTTAACCTGCGATGGTAAAAACAATGTGAGCTTGGAAAAGCTCAGTAATACAAAACTACCAAAAGATGCTATAAGCTCATGCAGATATATAGTAGGCATAACATTTTCATGATGTTCCACGCAGTAACGATCTTCATTTCTTTCTTCTTTTTTTCGATATTTCAGGGTAACGTTATACTTGATAATAACGGTATTTGTTCTTTATTTAATCATTGAGAATTAGACAGGAATTATAGGCTATTAATGTACGGAGGTGGAATTAGAGAGTTCGGTTCCTAGTGTGTTCCAACAGTGTAAGTAAAACATGTGCAACAACAATATAATATGCATTTCTAGTTAAAAAAAAACATAAGTTCAAGTAATAATACGGTTCGGTTTAATCTTTTATTTACCCTCCAACCATACTCCAAGAGGCAGTTCCCCAAAACTGCGTCAAAGGCGTTAACCAGTGCCCATTGGGCATAGGTGCCATCCTAAGGGATTACCTTAGGAACGGTACGGTATGGTAGGTATTACCCTAGCCGAAGCATAGGAACCTGTAACGGTAAAGGAATTACCAGCTGGATCAGGGCTGAACCTACGGTCACTTCATATTCTATCCCAAGTACCCCAATAACAATTTATGTAACGGTTCGGTTAATCAATAGCTGTATTTTTAGTAATATATTATCCATATAGCATGTTGATCATATCAGGTGCATATGCATATATCAAAAATACATTACGGTCATGTTAAATTATAAAACATGTCATGTTCATGTGAGTTCAAGTATTCTATCATGTGCACATAATCGGTAATATAACATGTAAATCAATATGTAAAAACAGTCGTGTAGCACACATGGAACACACTAGGTGGAATAGTTTATTTCCTTGGAGATACTTGACATTTACGGAAGAGAACATATTAACTTTTGACAATTGAACAGATCTTTGAAACAAGGCCCCTATTAAAAGAGGGATTTGTACTAACGATTCAACCCAGATAGTCAGGAGATGATACATCAAGATCTTGAGAGTTTATGCATATCATGAGTGATTTAGCCATTTAAGCATACCAGGGGCATTATGGTCATTTTATCATACATGACATTTTGGTAATTTATACAACCATGGCGTAAACAGTGGCTCAGAAATTCTATTTGCTCATCAAGTTTCCAACCAGGCACTTAGGGATTTTTATGTCGAGATCTTTCATGATATCAGATACATTCGGGGCTATTTTGATTACTTGGGCCAACGAGGGCATTTTGGTCATTTAACTATCAGGGGTGATTTGTAATTTAGCCCAATAATGATGAAATGACGATTTGCACTATTTAAGATTCCCATAAGTTTATCGAGCCTCCAAAACCATTCAAACTACATATTCCCACCTTGTAGTACAATCCAACGCTTCTGATGCACCCAACTGTATCGTATATCTGAACGGTTGCTTTCATATTTCACCGCAAGATTTTCCACGGAGTAGTCAAACTTATATTCTGTGCGGAGAAACTTTCATCCTTACATTAATATCAGGAGTGATTGATATACGTAAGTCATGCTTCTACCCTTAAGGGCATTTCAGTCATTTCCAACTTTATTGGCATTTCCAGAATTTATCAAGGGCAATTTACTTATTTCAGTCAAAGGGGGTATTTTGGTCATTCACGAATTTCGGTACTTCCAACCACTTCATTCATTTCAAAACTCAAGGTTTTATTCATCCTTCCAATTTATTTGTAAACCTCGGTGTCCGAGGATACTTCAGCCCTTTTTAGTCAATACGGTCATTCTGATTAATTTAACCATAACAGGATTTCCAATACTTTTAGTCATTACGATCAATTCAGTATTTGAGTCGCTTGATCAATTTAGAGGTACGAATAGTTTCCCGTAAATATAAATATATTCAGGAATTCATTCTAAATTCAAGGAAGTCCAACACCATTACAATCTTGAACGTTTAAATCTTGTTACCATATCTTACCAGTAGATCGAGGTTTCCCGATGAATCGAGTTGGTTTACCATATCCACTGTAGATTTCTAGACCTCTTCCAATTCAAAGGGTATTTTAGTCATTCTCATATCTCAAGGGCATTTTCGTAATTTCATGTCCAGGTATCTTTCTCATTTAAACATTTCACACTAATGCTCGAAATTGGAGATTAGCTGCCTCATTAATTATTTAATAAACTACAAATACTTCAGATTTATTAGCTTCCTCGTTCGAACATTTCGGTCTTATCTAAGTTATCATACTCAATTTCATATTTAGTTTGACTTAAGTAGGGCTAACAGCACTCCTTATCATATTCATGCATGCATTAACAAATACCAACATGTTCTCAAAGCATACAAGAGGTAGTAGTGTATTACCTTTAATTCTTGCTATATCGATCGACCATAATACTCCGTTCGATCACTCTCGAACTCGCATGCGACGTCCTCTACATCTCGAATACAAGGAACTTCGAATACCTTCAATCGCACAAAATCTAATTTCAGTCCTTAATCACAATGCTCATAATTGATTATTAAAATACATAAGCAGACTTGAGTTCAAGGTCCAATTCGGAGGCTTTCGGGTTAGAATTTCACAAAACGGACTTCAAAATCGGACTCAGGACGTCGAAAAACATAAAATAGGGCTTTTCGGAAAAAGTTGACTTTTTGGTCAAAGTCAACGGTCAAAGTCAACGGTCAACGGTCAACGCTGACGTCAGCGGTCAAAGTCAACGCTGACGTCATGCTGACGTCACTGGTTCAAGGCTGACTCGGCGAGTCGACTCACTGGGTTGACTCGGGCGAGTTGACTCAGTGGGTTGACTCGGTCGAGTTGACTCGGTCAACCGACTCGGTTGCCCAGACGAAGCCCACTCGCGACCGACGGCGCGTGGGGCGCGTACGGCGGCTGTGAGCGGCCTTTGGCTACCAAATTTTACAGGCCGATAGTTTTCGACCTTCCGAACACGGTGGTGGCCTCGGATTTTCAAAATTCAAACTCAAAGTTCGAATACTAACCTTTTAAGTTTTCCGACGATAAACAAACACCCCCTCCAACGGTGACTCCGATGATGATGTCATTGGTACCGGTGAACTCGACTCGACAAGATGAACGCAATGGTGGTGGAGGTGTCGAAAATGGACGGTCGGATCTCGGTAGATCTGAGATTGAATCTCTACCCATTTTTTTTCTTTCTCACCTTTCTTTCTTCATTTCTTTCCCTCTGCCAACACGTTAAACTTAGCTGATATATTATCCTTCAAAGAAAAAAAAAGGTCAAATTACACTCTTAGCCATTTAATTTTTTTGGGGAGTTCACACTTTTGTCTCCAAACTTTATTCCGTTTTCAAATTGGTCATCAATTCCTTATAAATCAAGCTTCCCAAACCTGAATTCATTCAATTAAGTCCCAAAACTTATTATTCTAGGAAATAAAAGATTAAATCTCCCAAAAATTCTTAAAATTTTACTAGCCCCATTTGAGATTGTTACAATTCTCTCCCCCTTAAAAGAAATTTCGTCCTCGAAATTTACCAGAGTCAGAGGAATAAAGAGATTACACTTTCATCTATCTTTGTACTGAAACTTTTCCATCAGGGTATCCTTATTTCTCAAGACTCATCGACAATTACGGATCAATCTGGCAGTGTCTTCAGTTACTCAAATTGACTTTGGAGCCATAATCATCCCATCATACATTTTGGACCAATTAATCAGAATATAACATTTAAATCTATAACGAACTTTATATAATGCAGAACAACATTTGTCCCATAACTTTTATTATAAACGGTCTCAGTCAATAATAATAAATTTCTTCCGGTACCACAAAAGTTAATCATACAATCTCGAAATCATATCCTCTAAAAACCCAACTTACTTTACTAAATTGATCATCGATTTACGAATGTAGAACTATATCTGGAATCCATACAGATACTCAAAGGCCTCAAAGAGAGTCCTCCAAAATCATGATGTTAACCTCAAATTTCATTTAGAATCGATATATAGCGAAACACTATGCCATTTTTTTTTGGCGGTCACATATCAATTTGGTCGTGTCTGTAGTCGCTCAGCTATTCTTTAAACGCAATGTCATCCTATCATACAACACATGCGAACTAATCATATTACGGTATCTGAATCCATACAGAACTTTATACGAAGCTAAACAAACACTTATCTTGCAACTTTCATTATATGCGGTCTCAGTCAGGGATGCGAAACCTTTCCAACAACCACAGAAATAATCATACCACCTAGAAGCATCTCCTCTAGGATATGAGTTAATCCATTAAATCAACCATCGATTTACGTATAAGAATCTGTACCTAAAATCCAAACAAGTAATCCAAGCTTCCAACATAGCCTTCCAAAATTAAGACGTAACATCGAATTTCAGTCAGGGATGATATGTATAACTATACACTATGCCACATTATCGCAAAAATAACCTTCTCCTTGGCAATCAATCATAATCAAGGTTTTATACGGATATCACTTACCTTTAATGAAATTTTTAGACAATTGCTTCCTTCGTATATTACAGAGTCACCATAGAGTTTTACACTTTCGCCACATTCACAAACACCTTTTTTTCATAACACTTTTATCAAATTTCCATCAAGATATTCTCAAACATAATCATTATCATCGAGCTACCTTGCATGTAATCTTATATCGATTTCCTCGTTTGATCAAACATTTATTCTTAATCTGTTTCAGATCTTCTATTTCACATGCATAAACCATCTCAGGTTCTCTATCCGGATTCAAATCTATCAATTTAATCCAATTCGTAAACAAACATTACCGATTTTTTTTTCCTTTCCAGTACAGATCAAGCTATTATGGACAGAAGAGTTAGATGTACTTATTACAGGAAAAGATTCAACATTGGAGTCTCGGCACATAGGAGTACGGTTATGATCTAGGGGCATGCACAGACCAGACACCCTATGACAGACGATCGGCCGATCTACCCAGAAAGACGCAACTCTAAGCTCTGATACCACTAAATGTAACCCCCTAGACCCGCCTATGCGTTTCGCGGATCCTAGGAAGTCACATTAGGGTCACAAGAGCGACACACGGTAAAAATACACATAAAACATTTTCAAAAAAAAAACAAATATTAAATTATAACGGTAACTTTTGTTGAAAATACTCTTTCATAAAATCATATAAACATGTAACAGGATTTTAGAAAACATTTTACAGACACTATCATGAAACAATAATGATATGCATGCCCACTAACTATGTCGGTACCGTACTCCAAAAGCAACGCCGAGAGAACTCCGAACACTGATGTCAAACGTTATACCATGATATATATATTCCTTTAACCTGCGATGGTAAAAACAATGTGAGCTTGGAAAAGCTCAGTAATACAAAACTACCAAAAGATGCTATAAGCTCATGCAGATATATAGTAGGCATAACATTTTCATGATGTTCCACGCAGTAACGATCTTCATTTCTTTCTTCTTTTTTTCGATATTTCAGGGTAACGTTATACTTGATAATAACGGTATTTGTTCTTTATTTAATCATTGAGAATTAGACAGGAATTATAGGCTATTAATGTACGGAGGTGGAATTAGAGAGTTCGGTTCCTAGTGTGTTCCAACAGTGTAAGTAAAACATGTGCAACAACAATATAATATGCATTTCTAGTTAAAAAAAAACATAAGTTCAAGTAATAATACGGTTCGGTTTAATCTTTTATTTACCCTCCAACCATACTCCAAGAGGCAGTTCCCCAAAACTGCGTCAAAGGCGTTAACCAGTGCCCATTGGGCATAGGTGCCATCCTAAGGGATTACCTTAGGAACGGTACGGTATGGTAGGTATTACCCTAGCCGAAGCATAGGAACCTGTAACGGTAAAGGAATTACCAGCTGGATCAGGGCTGAACCTACGGTCACTTCATATTCTATCCCAAGTACCCCAATAACAATTTATGTAACGGTTCGGTTAATCAATAGCTGTATTTTTAGTAATATATTATCCATATAGCATGTTGATCATATCAGGTGCATATGCATATATCAAAAATACATTACGGTCATGTTAAATTATAAAACATGTCATGTTCATGTGAGTTCAAGTATTCTATCATGTGCACATAATCGGTAATATAACATGTAAATCAATATGTAAAAACAGTCGTGTAGCACACATGGAACACACTAGGTGGAATAGTTTATTTCCTTGGAGATACTTGACATTTACGGAAGAGAACATATTAACTTTTGACAATTGAACAGATCTTTGAAACAAGGCCCCTATTAAAAGAGGGATTTGTACTAACGATTCAACCCAGATAGTCAGGAGATGATACATCAAGATCTTGAGAGTTTATGCATATCATGAGTGATTTAGCCATTTAAGCATACCAGGGGCATTATGGTCATTTTATCATACATGACATTTTGGTAATTTATACAACCATGGCGTAAACAGTGGCTCAGAAATTCTATTTGCTCATCAAGTTTCCAACCAGGCACTTAGGGATTTTTATGTCGAGATCTTTCATGATATCAGATACATTCGGGGCTATTTTGATTACTTGGGCCAACGAGGGCATTTTGGTCATTTAACTATCAGGGGTGATTTGTAATTTAGCCCAATAATGATAAAATGACGATTTGCACTATTTAAGATTCCCATAAGTTTATCGAGCCTCCAAAACCATTCAAACTACATATTCCCACCTTGTAGTACAATCCAACGCTTCTGATGCACCCAACTGTATCGTATATCTGAACGGTTGCTTTCATATTTCACCGCAAGATTTTCCACGGAGTAGTCAAACTTATATTCTGTGCGGAGAAACTTCCATCCTTACATTAATATCAGGAGTGATTGATATACGTAAGTCATGCTTCTACCCTTAAGGGCATTTCAGTCATTTCCAACTTTATTGGCATTTCCAGAATTTATCAAGGGCAATTTACTTATTTCAGTCAAAGGGGGTATTTTGGTCATTCACGAATTTCGGTACTTCCAACCACTTCATTCATTTCAAAACTCAAGGTTTTATTCATCCTTCCAATTTATTTGTAAACCTCGGTGTCCGAGGATACTTCAGCCCTTTTTAGTCAATACGGTCATTCTGATTAATTTAACCATAACAGGATTTCCAATACTTTTAGTCATTACGATCAATTCAGTATTTGAGTCGCTTGATCAATTTAGAGGTACGAATAGTTTCCCGTAAATATAAATATATTCAGGAATTCATTCTAAATTCAAGGAAGTCCAACACCATTACAATCTTGAACGTTTAAATCTTGTTACCATATCTTACCAGTAGATCAAGGTTTCCCGATGAATCGAGTTGGTTTACCATATCCACTGTAGATTTCTAGACCTCTTCCAATTCAAAGGGTATTTTAGTCATTCTCATATCTCAAGGGCATTTTCGTAATTTCATGTCCAGGTATCTTTCTCATTTAAACATTTCACACTAATGCTCGAAATTGGAGATTAGCTGCCTCATTAATTATTTAATAAACTACAAATACTTCAGATTTATTAGCTTCCTCGTTCGAACATTTCGGTCTTATCTAAGTTATCATACTCAATTTCATATTTAGTTTGACTTAAGTAGGGCTAACAGCACTCCTTATCATATTCATGCATGCATTAACAAATACCAACATGTTCTCAAAGCATACAAGAGGTAGTAGTGTATTACCTTTAATTCTTGCTATATCGGTCGACCATAATACTCCGTTCGATCACTCTCGAACTTGCATGCGACGTCCTCTACATCTCGAATACAAGGAACTTCGAATACCTTCAATCGCACAAAATCTAATTTCAGTCCTTAATCACAATGCTCATAATTGATTATTAAAATACATAAGTAGACTCGAGTTCAAGGTCCAATTCGGAGGCTTTCGGGTTAGAATTTCACAAAACGGGCTTCAAAATCGGACTCAGGACGTCGAAAAACATAAAATAGGGCTTTTCGGAAAAAGTTGACTTTTTGGTCAAAGTCAACGGTCAACGGTCAAAGTCAACGGTCAACGGTCAACGCTGACGTCAGCGGTCAAAGTCAACGCTGACGTCATGCTGACGTCACTGGTCCAAGGCTGACTCGGCGAGTCGACTCACTGGGTTGACTCGGGCGAGTTGACACAGTGGGTTGACTCGGTCGAGTTGACTCGGTCAACCGACTCGGTTGCCCAGACAAAGCCCACTCGCGACCGGCGGCGCGTGGGGCGCGTGCGGCGGCTGTGAGCGGCCGTTGGCTACCAAATTTTACAGGCCGATAGTTTTCGACCTTCCGAACACGGTGGTGGCCTCGGATTTTCAAAATTCAAACTCAAAGTTCGAATACTAACCTTTTAAGTTTTCCGACGATAAACAAACACCCCCTCCAACGGTGACTCCGATGATGATGTCGTTGGTACCGGTGAACTCGACTCGACAAGATGAACGCAATGGTGGTGGAGGTGTCGAAAATGGACGGTCGGATCTCGGTAGATCTGAGATTGAATCTCTACCCATTTTTTTTCTTTCTCACCTTTCTTTCTTCATTTCTTTCCCTCTGCCAACACGTTAAACTTAGCTGATATATTATCCTTCAAAGAAAAAAAAGGTCAAATTACACTCTTAGCCATTTAATTTTTTTGGGGAGTTCACACTTTTGTCTCCAAACTTTATTCCGTTTTCAAATTGGTCATCAATTCCTTATAAATCAAGCTTCCCAAACCTGAATTCATTCAATTAAGTCCCAAAACTTATTATTCTAGGAAATAAAAGATTAAATCTCCCAAAAATTCTTAAAATTTTACTAGCCCCATTTGAGATTGTTACAACTCTAATTATAGGAATCAAATTGAAAGGAAATTAAAATTATAATGATTAAATAAATAAATTGTGATTAGGCGTATTTGGTTGCTTTTCAGCGCGTAAATCTTATAAAGTTATATGAATTAAAAAATTACTCATTGAGACATTTAATAGCAAAATGATGGCATTTCAAAGTTTTACATTATACTTATAATTCAAACAACAATAAGATTTATTTTTTAAAAAGCACCGTTTCACTTAAATATTTATTTTCAAACAACAATAAGGTTCGGGTCAGGTAATTATTTAAAAAAGAATACCCGACTTTTTAAGGTTCAGGTCGGTGGGTCAACGTGTTAGGTCACCCGAGTCAGGTATTTTTGAACAACCCTAATTATATGAATCAAATTGAAAGAAAATTAAAACTATAATGATTAAATAAATAAATTGTGATTAGGCGTATTTGGTTGCTTTTCAGCGCATAGATCTTGTAAAGTTATATGAATTAAAAAATTACTCATTGAGACATTCAATCATAAAATCATGGCATTTCAAAGTTTTACATTATACTTATAATTCAAACAACAATAAGATTTATTTTTTAAACAACGTTGTTTCACTCAAATATTTATTTTTAAACACACTATTTTACATAAGAGAATTATTTTTAATGAATTAGCGGTGGAAAAAATTTTCTATAAGCGTCTAGCTTGTAGCGTTTAGAGGTTACGATTTAAAATTTAGTGTTTTAGTATTTGCGGTTAAGTTTTAAGGTTTAACAATATATTTTATGGTTTAAAGTTTAGAGACTAGGATTTAAAATTGTAGAATTAGAATTTAAGGCCTCTAAAAAGAATACATGACAACTTTATAAATTTGCTTGTAAAAAAATCTCACTAACAATGCATTAAATAATTACTATTTATTTTATGTCTCGTTTAGTTTTCAGCTTTTTAAACTCTTAAAAAGCACGACTATCCAAGTGCGCTTTCACATCAACCAATAAAATTTATGTCATATGTTGATTAGGTCACTCGAGTCAGGTACTTTTGAACAACCCTAATTATAGGAATTAAATTGAAAGGAAATTAAAACTATAATAATTAAATAAATAAATTGTGATTAGGCGTATTTGGTTGCTTTTCAGCGCATAGATCTTGTAAAGTTATATGGATTAAAAAATTACTCATTGAGACATTCAATCATAAAATCATGGCATTTCAAAGTTTTACATTATACTTATAATTCAAACAACAATAAGATTTATTTTTTAAAGAGCGTCGTTTCACTTAAATATTTATTTTTAAACACACTATTTTGCATAAGAGAAAATATTAAATGAATTAGCGGTGGAAAAATTTTTCTATAAGTGTCTAGCTTTTAGCGTTTAGAGGTTACAATTTAATGTTTAGTGTTTTAGTATTTGTGGTTAGGTTTTAAGGCTTAACAATATATATTATGGTTTAAAGTTTAGAGAATATGATCTAAAATTGTAGAATTAGAATTTAAGGCCTCTAAAAAGAATACATGACAACTTTATAAATTTGCTTGTAAAAAAATCTCACTGACAATGCATTAAATAATTACTATTTATTTAATATCTCGTTTAATTTTCAGCTTTTTTAAACTCCTAAAAAGCACGACTAATCCAGTGCTCTTTCACATCAACCAAAAAAATTTATGTCATATGTTGATTAGGTCACCCGAGTCAGGTATTTTTAAATAACCCTAATTATAGGAATCAAATTGAAAAGAAATTAAAATTATAATAATTAAATAAATAAATTGTGATTAGGCGTATTTGGTTGCTTTTCAGCGCATAGATCTTGTAAAGTTATATAGATTAAAAATTACTCATTGAGACATTCAATCATAAAATCATGGCATTTTAAAGTTTTACATTATACTTATAATTCAAACAACAATAAGATTTATTTTTTAAAGAGCGTCGTTTCACTTAAATATTTATTTTTAAACACACTATTTTGCATAAGAGAAAATATTAAATGAATTAGCGGTGGAAAAAATTTTCTATAAGCGTCTAGCTTTTAGCATTTAGAGGTTACAATTTAAAATTTAGTGTTTTAGTATTTGCGGTTAGGTTTTAAGGTTTAACAATATATTTTATGGTTTAAAGTTTAGAGACTAGAATTTAAAATTGTAGAATTAGAATTTAAGGCCTCTAAAAAGAATACATGATAACTTTATAAATTTACTTGTAAAAAAAATCTCACTAACAATGCATTATATAATTACTATTTATTTAATGTCTTGTTTAATTTTTCAACTTTTTTAAACTCCTAAAAAGCACGAATAACCAAGTGCGCTTTCACATCAACTAATAAAATTTATGTCATATGTTGATTAGGTTGTCACATTGGACAAAGACACACATTTGTCTTGTAAAAATGTGTGCTACTTTCTTAGATAATTAGGAATTAATTGATAACTGATCTTGAAAATTACGATACATGTGTAAATAACTAAAATAAATATACATGTGTAAATAACTAAAATAAGTCGTAATATTACCTAGATTTTATATTTGGCGTATTAAATTATATAAATTTATAGGCCTAATGATATTTTTGGAGCTCAAACTTTAAAAAAAATCCAACTCTTTATCACTTTGTGTCTTTTGCCACTCAAATTTATTCATAATTATATTAATTAATGTTATAAATATATAATTATAAAATTTTATAATTTACATTATATTAATATATTTTCATATATATATATATATAATTAATTAATTTCAACCACAATACTATTTTGCCCATCAATGTAACGAGTTTCTAACGTGATGCAGTCAGTGGTTATGACTTTTTTCAAAGCTCTTGTTTGAATCCCCTAATGCCAAAAAAAATATTATAAATAATATTGAACTAACATTATAAAATTGAGAAAACGTTAACTTAAGATTAAATAAAAAAGTTTAGAGACTCTTTACCAAAAAAAATAAGTTTAGAGATTAAAGTAAACAAAAATAAATTTCAAGAGACTTGATATGGCAATTTAATCATATTTTCTTTGGTCATAAGTGTTATATGGTATGATTTTATTGATCAAATTTTAATAGAATTAACAGTTTCAAGGTAAAATAAATAATTTTTGTAAAATTTAGGACATTAATGATAACAAAATATTAAGTAGCAAGATAAAAAAACATGTAAACATTTTATAAAGAAAACGTCTAAATACTAGAGACAGCTTGATTACTAGGTCATATTAGGGGTGAGCAAAAAATTCATTTACCCCGTCCTAAATCCGGTGGATCTTTACATAAAACTGGTTTTGGTGGAACCGAGACCAGATCCAAAATTTATGTCCTGGTTGTGACCAGGACCAAGATTGGATCCTGATTTTCTGTACCCGATCGATACTCGGTGAGTACTCGGTACTGGTCTGTCATGACCACTTTAGTTGATATTTTGATAGATGTAGACTTAGAATTCTTTAGTTTATTCTTTTTCTTTATATATGTATATTATAAGTATAACTCGTTTTAAGACTTTCAACCTTCAAGCTTACAATATTCTGACTTTGTTATTTAATATTATTATTGGTGATTGAAATTTTTTTCTCATGCTGCTCAAATTTTCTTAATAGTCGACCAATTGATCGGGTACTCAATACTAGTATTGGGATCAGTTCCTAGAATCTGAGACTCGGTCTAACCGAAACTGGTTTCAGTTTCTAAGAACTAGTGGCTACCGAAATCAAAACTAATTCTGGGCAAACTAATTGAGTACCCAGTGCTCACCCCTAACTCATATAATTAATGTATTAGCTTAACTTTCTTTTTTTCTTAAATAATATTTATAACCCCTTATTGAGGTAAAAATAATTGACCCCTACACAAAGGATAGTAAAAATGATGCAAAAAAGGAACAAGTCCCCACCACCATAATTTGGGAATTATAAAGGTTTCTTAAATGAATTAGGCAGTAGATTGCAAGTCAATGGCCCTAATGGCTAAATGGCATTATTTTTAGGGTGGGGATTGATGGAAAACCAGACCAGAGGCCATTGCAGATATGATGACAACCCCCACCGAAGCCATTCCACAGTAGCAATCGCGGCGGAGCCACCCAAGGGACATGTGTATTATATGAAAAAATTATTAGATGAGTCTGGCTCACCACGTCATCGATGATTCTATCTAATAATATTTTTTGAGTCATTTTTTTCTAAGGTGAATTTTCATCTCTTTACTACTTATAATTAATGAAGAAAAGTTATTTGGAAGTTATACTGAAATAGGTAAATATTATTGGATGGATCATAAATGACGTGGTGAGCCGGATCGATCTAATAATTTCTTAAACGTTTAAAGGTGTTTAATTTTTTTGAAAAGAAAAAAAAAACAGTTAAGTTCTTAAACGTTTAAAGGTATTTAATTTTTGATACTGGATATTGTTTTCTTTTAAAATGATACTTAAATGTCTAAAAGAATGTTTAATTTTTGAACTAGAAGCTAGATTTCTTTAGTTTTTTTTTTAATTAGAATCCAGATATACTAAAGAAAACGTGTCTAAATCACAAAGATAAACTTAGGACCATATCCAGTAAAAAATATATATGTACATCTAAAAGGTGTGAAGACAAAAAAAAAAACCTTTTTTTTCATCCATCTCTCATAGAAATTCAACAAGAATCATCAAAATTTTCTTATTTCTATTCAATTACACACAAGAGTATTGATGTAGGTTAAATGATTAAAAAAATAAATCTTATAAATTGCTCTATTAACTGTTCTGAATGAATCGACAAACTACCACAAATGAAAATTTAATCATACTAAATCGTCAACTTTCCCTAATACAGAGGTGATGATTACTACACAAACATCAAACAAGTAAAGAAATATACCAAAAAAATTGGTGGCAATACCCTAGTCATCAAACTAGAGGATGAATGAAGCAATACCCTATAAGTATATGTTAATAAATTAATGAACAGGGGATCATAGTTTCTTGCTTCAATATCCAATATGATAAAAAAGATGTAGAGGAACATGGCCAAAAACCCTAATCCAAAAGGGACCCACAAAAGAACAAAAAGAGAAGTTTTGAACAACTAGGAATCCAAAGGGAATGTATATACACATAATAACAGTAAAACTTTGGGGTTTTGACTCGGTGGTAGGAGTAGGAGTAGGAGTAGAAGTAGAAGTAGAAGTAGGAGGCAACCAAATCTTATTGCGCATATTTTTGGCTTCCCCTCTCCCTATGCCCTGCAACTGCGATCACATGCCTGCCTGCTGCCATTTATTGCCATCTTTCCGACAGTGACTCCATCCGGCTCTCTTTTATGTTGCCGCAACTGCAACTGCATGCACTAAACAAAACAATCCTAATTCCTACAGTGGCTGACCAAGAAAACAACGAGTTATGGGATTTTTCTCCATGGGGGCATTGCTTTGCCAAATATGGGAAGCTCACTGCTCAGACTTAGAGTAACAGCGTAAGAAACATAGACATGCACCAACTGAAAGAAGGGGAAATAATGTACAAGCAAAAGCTGGAATTATTGTTGTTATTATTAGTATGTGTGTCAAACAAATTGCAATCCTTTGGTGGTGGGAGCAGTGAACCCCAACGAGTTAGTTAACTTTGGGATTTGTAGCATTGTTTTTCTTTTGGGGGTTTGTCATAATTTCACTCCATTTTACATTAAAAAATCAATTGTACATTGTTTTACTTTACAAAAAGTAATTTTAACTCTTTTACTTTAAAAAGTTATTTAATTTTTAAAATTACATGAATCTAATTTATAAGTTAATTAATTTAGATTGTGCATTGCATAGGCTCATTAGAAATGATTCTCAATTTAGTTTGTTGTATTTATAATGTTAAAATTCGAATATTAAATTTTACTTAAATAACTTAATCTCTTATCCCACTAGATCATATTGGTAGTTTTATTTTTTGTTTAACTGTAAAATAAATATTTAAACTATACGTTTTTTGCTTTATGTGCCTATTTTTTTGTCAAAGTATGTATATAACATTTTAAGGTAGAACCATTAACATCCTTAATAAAGTTATTTCTTAATAAATGCATGACAGGTGATCTATTTTTTAATTTCCTTTATTATTTAAAAGCGAAAAAAATCTTTAATTTTACAAAAATCCAAACCTAAAATTCTAAAAAAAAAATCTTAAATGCATTATCATCCTGCTTGATATGATTTAGGGTTTAGGTGGTTATATGGGTTAGGTTTTAATATTTAGGGTTTAAAATTTTTAGGTTTATACTTTTAGGGTTTAGGTTTTAGTGGTTTTATAGTTTAGGGCTTATGTTTAAGGTTTAGGGTTTATGGTTTAGGATTTATGTGGATGTAACGTGTGGTTTAGAGCTTGCGAGGTGAGGTTTAAGGTTTATGCGGTATTCAAATGTCATAAATTTTATGTTTGTTTCCAAGATAATTAATAGAATAATATTTTTTTTCCGCTGAATATTAATTATCTCTATAATTAATTCTATTTTAATAGATTTTATTAAAAATAAAAAATAGACATTAATTATAGGAATTTAATAAGTTTTAAACGTAACCTTCTAAGTTTTGTGTATAGCAAAAACCCATTTAAATGCATTCTTCTCATACTTGATATGTTGTTGTTGAATCAACGAGTGTCATCCATTTCTTTAGTCGTCGAACTTTGTTATTAATTATTTCTTTTTTGACATCGCATATAGAATTTTAAATGAAAAACAAATGAATGATGAACTAAACGTTGCATTGTTGTTGTAATAAACTAAGAACAAGAGTTTAAAAGGGAGACAAAAAAACAAAGAATTTAAGGAAAGACAAGAAAAACTGTTTTCATTTCAATTGATCGATAACTTACAACAAACCAAAAGTAGAGTTTTAACCTCTCAATTATAAAACGACGTAGTTTCAATTCAAGTCTAACACATTAAAACGAAGAGATGAGAAAAAAAATTTTATTGCGCGACGAACCGTGTGATGATGTTATGAAGTTTTATTTTTTTTTTCTTGAGAAATTAGAAACTGTGGGATGTTTTTCATGAATTAAGAATTTTATGTTTTAAAAATAAAATTAAAATTATGTCACATGTCAAGAACGGTAAGGTGATAGATTTGCTGGTGGATATTAACTGCTTAATCTTGAAATGACTATAAAATATAATATATTTTTTAAGCAAGAAAAGTATATTGTATCATATTTAAAGTGAAAAGGTTATAAAATAATCTCACCACAAACATTGAAAACTCAATATGAAAAGATAAAATACAATAAATTTCAAAATTAGTGAGACATGAAAAGCACAACTCTTCATTTTCTAAAAAAAACTTGTAGTATTTTAAATAAAATTCAACAACGATAAATTTTGACCAGAAAATTTCATAAATCAAGCATACTTTCTGTTACAAATTCTTAGTAGATCGGTGAACTACCACAAAAGAATAAAAATTAGTAGACCGATGATTATCTTGTGACTAAAAACGCTCAATAATACTTGTTATATGAACGCTAAATTATCATAATAGTAGACAATACTCTTACAAATACAAACAAACAACTTCTATACAAACAGACAACAGATAATAATAAAAATAACAAAACTAAAAAAACATTTAAAAATTATAATGTATAAATTTATTTTAGAGTTAAAATTTTAAAATAAAAATGAAGTTGAAACACCGATTTAAACGCGTTTGCTTTCATGGTGTTTATGTATTGTTTAGTCACGTGTCCAACAAAGGCAACGTCTTTATCCCATGGCTATGCATTTAACTACTAATTAGATAGGTAATACCGTAATATAAGTCTTTGGCCATGTTTGATAAAAATAAGTTTCAACAAAAATTAGAGATTTGACAAGTTAAGTCCGCTAATATTGTTATTTAATAAATAACATATTAAAAAAGCAGATGGGGTGAAACCGCTAATTTTAAAAAAGCTCATAATAAGAATTTTTTGAGATTAGATATTTGATATTAAAGTTGTAAAGACTCTTTTACCCTTACTAATTACCAAAAATTTCAAAATTATCTAAATTAAATATTTTCTCACCCTATTTATAAGTTAATCATATTTACCTTTTTCTTTTTATTATCACATATTTATACGTGTATTTAAATTTATTAATTAATTAAATTATATTAAAATAATTATATAAATAATAAGAGTTTTTTAGATTGGAGGTTTGATATTAGAGTTGTAAAGACTTTTTTACCCTTACTAATTACCAAAAATCTCAAAATTACCTAAATTAAATATTTTCTCACCCTATTTATAAGCTAATCTTATTTATTTTTTCTTTTCATTATTACATATTTATACATGTATTTAAATTTATTTATTAATTAAATTATATAAATAATAAATTAATATATAAATCATTCAAATATGTTTAGAAAAAATATATTAAAAATATTTTTATAGATCTAATTAGTATTAATTAGATACAAAATATTGATAACTAATAAACTATTCAAATAAGTATTGAATATAATCATGTCCTTATATGTCATTTTGCTTGTTTAAATAATCTAACAGCTATCAGCTATTAGTTAATTTTACCAAACACTTTTATACAATCAGCTAATGCAATCCGCTAATCAAATCAGCTAATGCAATCAGCTATCCAGCTTTTGGAAAAACTGTGCTAAACAGCTAGTTTTTTGAGAAAAATTACTTTTGAAAAGTGGTTTTCAACTCAAGCGTAAAAGTTAATTTTTTTAGATTTTACGGTTATAAAAGTGATTTTAAGAGCCAAATTATAATTTTAATCTTCATTTGCTATTGTGTTTATTTATAATTTATAATTTTATAATTCTTTACGAAGATATAATTATTTTTTAATTTTAAAATGATATATATTTATTCAAATAAAATATTTCAAAATATTTTATATTTTTATAGAATACGTATAATTGTTAAAAAATATATTTATTAATAAAAATATTTTTATAATAGTTTAAGCTAATATATTTCTTATATTATAACATTAAAAAATTTAAATATTATTTATATATATACATACACATATATATATAACTTACAATATTATATTTAAATTGATAATTTATTTTCTTAAAAGTATTTTTTAACAGTAATATTAATCACTAAAATTTTATAGCCAACTTTTTAAAATCTATTTCTAACAATACTTTAAAAATCCCATTTTAAAATTAATACTAAACTAGCCCTAATTAATAGATAGTACATAGAAAAGAAAGAACGAGAGAAAGAAAGCGTTTTGTATGGAATCGAAGAGACTGTAGAACATAATCTAAAGGTATTCAACCATGGAACAAGCACGGGGCTCGAGACTTACTGACACACACAAACAACCGCTGTCACTCTCCATCACAATTATTAACCATTAATTATTTCTTTCATCCTCTCTTCTCCCTGCTTAAAACCGCGTCCATGTCCCAGACAACAGAAGCTCCTTCTTCTTCACTTTCTGATCTCCATCTCCAACAATATATATATATATATATATATATATATATATATAACCTTTGAGTAAAGGTGCTAATCTGCTATATAACAAATATATGTTTATGTACATATTGGGAACAAAAAGAAAGAAAAAAAAACTTTGTGGAAAGTTAACAAGGACGTGAAGTTAACTGTGTAGAGTTATTGTAAATGGAGACTGCATGTAACTCGGCATTGCTCAAATGGACAAGCACCACCTACACTTATCACGCCTCCATCTTTCTTCACAATTTATTACATTTGCTTTTTCCTCCTGAAATCTCACTCCATTTCATCTTCAAAATCCAAAGAAACGTGGGAGTTTGGTTATTTTTTATTTATTTTATGAACACTTATCATTCAACTGGTTTAGGGTTTTGTTTTGATGTTATCTCAAATCAAGCTTTGTTGTATTTCGATTTTGAGATTTGTTTACTCCATTGTTTAAGTGGTTGGATTCGGAGATTTAAGGCTATAATAGGATTTATAACGGATGAATGAGGATATAATAACCGTGTATATATATATATATATGAATGAGATATGATCCATTTACATAGTGTAAAACTATTTAAGTTTTACACGTTTTTTAGACCGTTGGATGAGTGAAACGAATGGATGAGATTAACAATAAATATGTGAAGATTATCACCTGAAAAAAAAGAGTAAAGAGTTAATTTGAGCCATCTATTCCCCATCTAACGATCGAAAAAACGTGTAAAATTTAAAAAGTTTTACATTATGTAAGTTGATCTTATCTATCTTTATATATATATATATCAAGAGAGATTTTATATACAGAAGAAAAAATTTATTATAATGTCAAATAATATAAGATCGTGAAAATATACTTCACTGATTGCACTTTCTAATCCTTACACATTAAAGGTTACAACAAAATTACGTAGCAAGAAATCTCATAGAATTAAATTTTCCGCCAATTGAGTCACTCCACAATTTATTTTTTGAGCTGAATTAAATTCGGGTCATAAATTCTAATATTAAAATAATGCTTACAATTTCTTTTAGTAAATTTATTTTTTCCTCTTTTCATATATACCGTGGCCCAACCTCTTCGAATGATGTTTACATTCACACACATATATATAAATTAGGGTTTGCAACAATAATAAATGTGAAGGGTTTCTCCTAGTTCACAAGCAGGGAGTCAGGGACCCCATTTCAAATAGTATTAAGAGAAAGCAGCAGCTAAAGATAGTAAAACAACAACAACAACAACAAAATAATGCATCCAAGTGAAAACCAGTTGAAGTTTCACAACCTTTGAATAGTGGTATGTCATCGCTATAGCGACTGTTATATAATAATTTTGGCATTGCTAAAAACGGCGATACCCGTAATTATAATGTCCGCGACAACATATATTTTTAAAAAAATTCATGACCATAACACTTGTAATGACTGCAATAATATTTGTTATGTCCGCAACTAAAATAAACACAACCGTAATTTAAATCTCTGGTTCCCATAACCATTAGTCAGCACTGCAATAAAATTTAAATAGAAAATAACAGGTGCAATGGCATTGACTATCCAGTCTACCTATCAGTTTCAGGTAGTGAACCCAAAGCTCTCCCCCCTCCATCTCATGTACTGAAAAATGAAAATGAATGTAACAGACAAATGTGACCCATACCTATTTTGCCTTTTCCTTTTTCAAGTTGCACATCCTTACAAAAAAACTATCTTAATATCTATATTTTTCTCTCTCTATTTTTATATTTTTAAATTGTTTGATTGATTTTGATTTTTTACGTGATAGTATATATGTTACGAATGAATTAAATTTAGAAGAAAATAAAGAAACGCATTTCAGTCCACACTACTAATTAATTAATCACTTTTCATTTGAATATACCAAGAAAAGAAATATAATTAAACTTTACGTACCAAGTCCAATTACATCGGTAGAACTGTATTAGTGTAGAAAATAATTAAAGGGGTGAAAAAGGAAGAAGGCAGGGTGGCGCAATGTTCCCCTCTAACACCACGATTTATACCTGAATGACTGACCCAGATAATTAATATTAATAGTTTTAAGAAATCGATAAAATATTACACTGTCCTCTCTTCACTGCCCAACAAATCTCTCTACATTAATAAACTAATCGCAAATTACAATTATTATTAATATTCAAAAAATTAATTGACAGATATGCCCTTACATCAGACAGATGTACTCAAAATAGTGGTGGAGAATTTGCTTTACAGATGCAGTATTTATTATTTTATGCATTTACATTATATACTAATTTACAAAAAAATATAACCGGAAATAAAAAGTTTCTTATTTGGAACTAAAATTAAAATAAAATAAAATAATTAAATAAAAAATTAGACAACAACGCTATGACCATCCTTAGAGATGACACTATTGAAGAAAAAACTAGAAAAAAAAACTTTAGAGAAAATCTAATTTTTTATGTTTATATTTGTATTTTGGGTTCTGTATGATTATGATAAATGTATAGAATAATTAATTAGCTCATGTTGTGTCCTAATTTATAACATATTCTTACATAGTTTTTTTATTGAAATGAAAAAATTATATCACATGCCTCATTAAAAAATCGTCTCTAATCTTAATAGAGGAAAAAAAGTACTTGTGATAGTAGTAACACTAATTAACAAGCCACTCCTTACAAATTATTTGTCTACAAACACCAATCCAACAAGAACTAACCATTTAAACCAACAAGATCCTCATGAAGAAGATCATAAACCTCCATAGGTGGAGAATCAAAAATAACTTGGCCAATGTGTTGCCCTCGCATCATCGAGGCAAGGCGATCCGCGAGCTTATTACACTAACGATTAACATGCGATAAAATAACCTTCCAATCTCTATTAATAAAAAAAATTTATTTAAACTCCAAATTACTTGAGAGTTTAAATTTAACCCATCATTTTTTTCTCAAAATTTTACTTAAACACTTCAAAATTTAAAAATTACGTATGCTTTATAAATGTTGGTGCAATCGAGATGAAAAGTAACTTATTCATTAATAATTGAGCTAGACTCGAAGGTGACAGTGACTTGGATTTTACATCATAAACGGAGGCCATGGAAATTTTGGCCATGTTTTTAACAAATTGACGAGGCTTGCGCTCTATTGCCGTGCGTATGATTTAATAATGTTGTGTGTGGATATGGTTTTATAGGATATGTTTTTAACAGATTCAATTATTTTGAGTGTTTTGTACTGTTTTTTGTTGAGATATCTACAATGTGAAGAATTAACCGTTTAGGAAGAGAATGAAGAAGTTTTTCATATATGAAAACTAAGAAAGTACATCATATATATACAGAATAATTAGCTATCCTGCTATCACTCTAACTAACTAGCTAATCTGTTAACAGCTCATACAACTAACCATGCAACTAATTACGTAACTAATCATCTTCTAGTCTATTCTCTTAACACTCCCCCTCAAGTTGGAGGATGATATATATCTTTCATCCCCAACTTGCTGACAAGGTAGTTATGTTGAGCAACCCCTAAGCTTTTTGTGAAAATATCTGCTTGCTGCTCATTGGAGGAAATATGGAATGTTTGAACAATTCCTTTCTGGATCTTTTCACGCACAAAGTGGCAGTCAATCTCTATATGTTTCGTCCGTTCGTGGGAAACTGGATTGGCAACAATCTATAAAGCTGTCTGACTATCACAAAACAATGTTGTCGGTGCATCGTGCTTGATTCTCAGTTCTTCAATTAAGCCTTTCAACCAAACAAGTTCAGCGACTGTAGTAGCCATACATCTATATTCAGCTTTTGCTGAAGATCGAGAGACCGTGCTTTGCTTCTTTGACTTCCAACAAATTAAAGAATCTCTCAGCTTGACACAAAAACCATAAACAGAACGACGAGTTATTGGACAGCTAGCCCAATCCGAGTCACAATATGCTGATATCACTGGTTTAGAGCTAGAAGATAGAAAAATCCCTTGACCTGGATGCTGTCGGATATATCTAACAATACGCAGAGCTCCCTCATAGTGAATCTTTTTAGGTGCTTGCATAAACTGACTCAAACATTGAACAACAAAGATGATGTCTGGACGTGTATGTGTTAAATAGAGTAACTTCCCTATTAACCTTTGGTAGATTGATACGTCTTCTAACAAATCTTCCATAGAAGAATCACGAACATCACTGTCAATGCCTGTTGCAGTGTATTTTACATTTTGATCCAAAGGAGTTGAAGCACAACGTGCTCCCCCTAGGCCTGAATCTGCTATCAACTCAAGAGCGTATTTTCTTTAATGCAGTACAATACCTTCCTTGGAACGCACCACCTCAATACCAAGGAAATATTTAAGGTTACCAAGGTCCTTCATTTTGAAATTGCCGTGTAATATCTCCTTGAGTTCATTAATCATTCCTTCATCATTTCCAGTAAGTAGAAGATCATCTACATAAATGAGTATTATCACAATTTTGGCACCCTTGACTTTAGTAAACAACGAGTAATCATACATGCTTTGCGAATAACCATTTGCAACAAGAGCCTCTGTCAACTTCAAGTTCCATTGACGGGAAGCCTGCTTCAAACCATATAATGACTTGAGCAGCCTGCAAACTCGAGGTGAACACTCCCCCTGGCTGCGAAAACCCTCAGGTAAGGTCATATATACCTCCTTATGCAAATCACCCTGTAAAAAGGCGTTGAAGACGTCCATCTGAAGCAAAGGCCAGTTGTAAATGGCGGCCAACAAAATAACAGTGCGAACAGTCACCTGCTCCGCAACTGGAGAGGTGTCATGAAAATCAATCCCTTCTCGTTGATTATAACCTTTAGCGACCAGTCGAGCCTTAAAGCGTTCAATCGAACCATCTGAATTGTATTTCACTCTATATACCCACTTGCAGCCAATTGCTTTCTTGCCAGGAGGTAGGTCAACCACAGCCCACGTGCCATTAGCCTCAAGTGCTTGAATCTCAAGTTGCATGGCTTCCACCCACCGAGGATCAGTAATAGCCATTTGATAGGAATGAGGTTCAACAATAGAAGATAAAGAGATATCAAACTGACGAGTAGAAGAAGGTAAATGATTATAACCAATGCAACAAAAAATAGGATACGAACCTGTGAGCAATGAAGTGGATGAGGAGGAATTGGCAGGACAAACAAAATCAGATAACCAGGTGGGAGGCTTAGAGACCCTAGTGGATTTGCGCAAAAGAATAGATGGAACAACAAGAGAAATAGTAGGGTAAACTGAAGACAAGGGTGAAGTTTCAGTAGGTAAGAGTGAATAGTTAGCAGGCACGAGTGAAGATTCATTAGGCACAGGTAAAGGTTCAGTAGGTAAAGGTGAAGTTTCAGTAGGAGAAATAGGAGAAATATTAGGTGTAGAAGAGGTGAAAGGTGGAAGAGGTTGCTCAGTAACTAGAATAACCGGAATATGAAGAAACTCATGATCAACCGTTTGCAAAGAGGTAAGAGGGAATAAAGGAGAAGAAGAATCACTGGATTGAAATGAAAATATATATTCATGAAAGACAACATCACGACTAATGAAGAAGGTCTTGGAGGTAATATTAAAGAGAACATAACCCTTCTGATGAAGAGAATATCCCATGAAAACAACAGAAGTAGCTTTTGGAGTGAATTTATCATGATTGTTAAGCACTGTGGCAAAGCAAAGGCAACCAAAAACACGAAGATGAGACAAATTTGGAACACGTTTGTAAAGCATTTCAAATGGTGATTTCCACCCCAAAACAGAAGTAGGTAAGCGATTTATTAAGTAACAAGCTGTTAACACACACTCACCCCAAAATTTTATAGGAACATGTGATTAGAATTTAAGGGCTCGCGCAACATTGAGAAGATGCTTGTGTTTACGCTCGGCCACCCCATTTTGTTGTGGGGTGTGCACGTAGGAACTTTGATGAACAATGCCTTTAGAGGTAAACAATTCATGACCAGCAGTGTTAAAAAATTCTAAACCATTATTACTTCTAATTGTTTTAATGGAGGAAGAAAAATGGGTAGCAACATAAGTAACAAAATCTTTAAGAATGACAATGGCATCACTCTTAAGGCGAAGAAGATAAACCCATGTCATGCGGGTACAATCATCCACAATAGTAAGAAAATACCGATGGCCACTGTGCGTAGACACACGATAGGCACCCCAAAGATTAATGTGCAAAAGAGAGAAAGGTTGATCTTCACGTGAAACACTAATGGGAAAAGGTAAACGAGACTGCTTTGCTAAGGGACAAATGCCACAGTGTTTAACATGATCACAATGAGAAAGATTACAATCCAGTTGAGACAATTTATTCATAGTAGTTAAAGAGGAATGACCAAGGCGAGCATGCCATAGGACACTAGAATTGGGTAAAGAGCTAGAGGAAAAACATGATTCAGAAGACACAAACAATTGTTGTGAAGGTGGAGTAGAAGGCAAGGCAGGTGGAGAAGAATGGAATGTGTAAAGATTTCCTTTAACCCTATCAATCCCCATCATCCTTTCATTGCAAAGGTCCTGCAAAAGGCAAAAATGAGGATAAAAAAGAACACAACAGTTGAGGTCTTTTGTGAGTTGAGAGACAGATAAGAGGTTAAAATGAAAGTCAGGGACATGCAATACATTGGATAAAAAAAGAGAAGAAAAAATGGAACAAGAACCGATATGAACAATTGAAGTGGTTTTACCATTTGGCAACTGAACAAATGAAGGAGAAGCACAAGCAACAAGAGAATTCAAACGCGCAAGATCAAATGTCATGTGATTAGTGGCCCCCGTATCAAGTATCCAATCAGTAGAAGAAGGACTAAAAGAAGTATCTGCCATGTGTGCAGAAGCCTGCACCCCAAAGCCTTGACCAAGAAGATCCAAAATTTGTTTATACTGGTCCGGAGTGAAGACCGACACTGGAGAAGGAGGAGAGGAATTATCAACAACAGGAGGGGAATCAGAAACAGCCTCAACCCTAGCATTGTTGACAGAAGGTCCTTTACGTTTGGTAAACTTGAAATCAGCAGGATAACCAATCAACTTGTAGCAAGTTTCCTTTTTATGGCCTTTGATATGACAATAGTCGCAAGTGCTAGAAAACCGTCTGCGTGAGGTGGAAGATGTAGAAGCACCGGAATATAATGCAGTAGGATCAACGATTAAGGAAGACTGGCCAACATTGGAACGCTGTCCCTCTTCTTGAATAAGCATAGAATATGCTTGATTCACAGATGGTAAAAGACGCATGAGCAGGATTTAACTACGAACCATCGAGTAATACTCATTTAGACCCATGGGAAACTGAAAAAGTCGTTGCTGCGTACGATTGTCAGCATTTTTCTTGGATGATTCACAGTTACAAAGAGCAACAGGAGCAATGGAATCATATTCATTCCAAAGTAAACGAAGACGCGTGTGATAAACAAAAATGGAAGATGTACCCTAAACATGAGAGCTGATTTCACGGTGCAAAAAATAAATCCTAGATCCATCAATTTTATCGAATCATTCTTTCAAATCATACCACACAAGAGCAGCACTAGAAGCAAAAACAATGCCAGCAGATAAATCCCGACTAACAGTGTTTAAGATTCAGGATAATACCAGTGCATTGCATCGTTTCCATTGCGGCTTTAACTTTGTTGAAACATCATCAAGAGAACATGAGCCATCAATGAAGCCAACCTTGTTTTTGGCAAGCAATGCAATGCGCATTGATCGGCTCCAAACACTGTAATTAGCAACGCCAGTGAGTTGATGAGAAACAAGTAAAGTACCTGGAGTATCGGAAGGATGAAGATAAAGGCGGTGAGAAGGATCAAGCTGAACATCGCCAATAGTCACCATGATAACTGGGAATCCCAAAAAAGAAGAAGAAAACCAATGAAGAAAAGGAAATCGAAAAAAAAAACTCCAAGGAAAGCTACCGGAAAAAGAATGTCGACGGAAGCGAACAAAAAAGAAGATCAAAACTCAGCGAATGATACCATGTTGATATATCTACAATGTGAAAAATTAACCGTTTGGGAAGAGAATGAAGAAGTTTTTCATATATGAAAACTAAGAAAGTACATTATATATATACATAATAATTAGCTATCCTGGTATCACTCTAACTAACTAGCTAATCTGTTAATAGCTCATACAACTAACCATGCAACTAATTATGTAACTAATCATCTTTTAGTCTATTCTCTTAACATTCTTCATATATTATTACGTTGTAGTCTTTTTTAATTTAAAATTAATTTGTAATGATACGTATGATAATGTCGTATGTATGATTTTTTTTTTGTAAAAATAAAAATTAACCTTCCCAAACTCTCTGATCAAATTCCATCATTGATTTTAGTGGTCAGACTTAAAGTTCTTGACTAGTCACGTATTAAAGCATTTTTTTGTAAATGCAGCTCAAACGGCCATTTCTTGTTCTTCAAAAGGGAAAAGTTAGGTGTCACGCATAGGCCGTGTTTAATATTATTTTTTAACTATTGATATCTCATTTATTGATCGACTAATTTGAATTATGGTTTATAGAAGTTTAATATGAAAACGATCCTTTAATCTAATTTTATCCATTCACAACGTCATAATTCAAATATTTAACTTTGCTTAAAGAACCTAACATCTCGTACCACTAAACTAAGTGGTGGTTAGTATGTCTAAGATTGTTTTTAACTATACATAATACATATACGTAAATTTCTTTTATGAAATCGATAAATTGTTACACGGTACCCTATTCTTCCTCTTTTTCACTACCCAAATTCTCTACAGTAATAAACTAATTGCAGTTTAATTATTAATAATTTTATTTAAAAAAATATTCCGTTTGACAGATATGTCCTTATAACCGACGGACGTCCTGGAAACAGTGGAGGAGAATTTGCTTTACAGCTGCGTTGTTAATTACTTTTATGCACTCACATTATTACACAAACTTACCAAAATGGTTAAACAGGAGGATAAGAACTCGAAACGGACTTGGATTTGCAAAGAGATTAGTCCCAACTCATAAACATAAGATAAAAGAAAACAACCCTCAATCACAATACCATGAATTTAAACTTAAATACATAAATAATCTGTATAACAAGTGGTTAAAATTTAAAAAATCTCGGTATATAACGTGGGTTTAATATCCATTAAGAACTATTTTTCTTTTTCCCTAAATAAGAATTGTTAAAAAAAATTCTAAATATATGTTCATGAAATTACAATTTTAGTGGGACATATGAATAAACTTAATTAAGATAAAATGATAATAAATAAAATAAAATTTAGATTATCCAATTCGAATGCACGCAACTGAAAAGCAAATCTCAGCTATCCGATTGATAGATCGGAGGGAATCGTCCATGGTATAAGCAGACGTATAAATCAAGTTTCGGGGAATTAAGGTAATTTCATTCGAACCAAAAATTAGAAAAAGACAAGGTAGCGGGTTTTAAGGGAAAAAGGCTGGAGGGACGACACGTGGCGAAGAGGCAACCGTTAGATGGGAATTAGAAGTGGGGTAGGGCAGCAGTGGATCATTGGATTTGGAGATGACATGACATCTGCCTCAGCCAAACGAAGAAGAAAAACAGTTGTGAGTGAAAAGAAAGAGAAAGCCAGCAACTGTTTATAGGAAGAAAAAAAAAGCAAAGCAAAATCTGTATTTCCTTATATTTAGAATTAAAAAAAGCCGTTTACTATTCCCTTTCTGTTTCTGGGTTAGTGTTTGTTTGTTTGTTGATCGGAGAGAGAGAGAAAAGGAAGCTGCAAGGAATCAGAGAAAGGGGAGGTGGTGAAGAGAATTGAATTGGGGTTTTACAGCAGAAGAAAGAGAAGACGGTGGTGGCGGCGTTGGCAGAAAAGAGGTGTAAATTCTCGGCTTGCTGTTTTGTTTCTTAAATGCCACACCCAGGAAAAAAACAATTGAATTTAAAGCGAAAGGGCCAGGAGATAGCACGAGGGGGGGACAGCCTGCTGCAGGGAAAACTAAAACTAAAACTAAAACCAAAAACCAACGAAGTTGTTACAGAGACGAGAGGTTTCATGTAAGGTTTACACGTACACCATAGGAGGAGAGGTTGGGGAATTTAAACCTTTTTTGGGGGAGATTTTATGATATGGATTGTCTGTCACAATTGAGCTCCGGAAGTGGCTTAGAGGAACAGAAATGGCGGGTTTCTTTTCACTAGGAGGACCTAACACTCAACAAGATCAACAACAACCAGGCAATACACCCACCGGAATACAACCGGAGAGCTGGTTTTGGTACAGAAATGAAGATATTCCTTACAAGGGTTTCGAACTATGGCAACAACAACAGCAGCAGCAGCAACAACAACAAGATCTTTATGTGTCGGCAGCTGGGTTAGGGGTTGGTCCTAGTAGGAGTTCCATTAACTTTTCTGATGATTCTTCGTCGAGATCGGGTTTCATGATAATGACAAGTGGCGGCGGTGGTGGTGGTGGTGGAGGAGGAGGAGGAGGTGGAGGGGGTATAAGTTGCCAGGATTGTGGTAATCAAGCTAAAAAGGATTGCTCTCACATGCGGTGTCGAACTTGTTGTAAAAGCCGAGGTTTCGATTGCCAAACTCATGTGAAAAGTACTTGGGTTCCTGCTTCTAAGCGCCGTGAAAGGCAACAACAACTTGCTGCTTTGCAGCAACAGCAACAACTTCAGCTCCGGACAGAGAATCCCAAAAGACATAGAGAGAATCCACCGTCTTCTTCCCTTGCTTACACTCGTTTACCCACTAACGCGTCAGGTACAGTTTTTCTTCTTCTTCTCCGTCTCATTAAAGAAGATTTCGAGGCAAAAATGAGAAAAGTTAAACAATAGCGTTTGATAAAATCGTCCGCCATAGTAAACACTCCCCCCAGTCAGCTTTTCCTTTCTCTTTTTTCATCTTTTCCTTTTGGAAACACTGTTTTTTAGTATTCCTGACGAGGTTTTGACAGTGAAGAAACTATTTTTTGCCCCTCTTCTCAATGATATATTTTCTCTCTTTCTTCCCCTTTCTTGATATTTGTGTGTATGATAGCCCCTTTGTTTCCACATATAATCATGGTAACGATCAAAAAATGGAAAACCCAGTTTTTTCTTCTGTACTTTGTATGTATAATATCTGATGAACGGTTGATTTTGTTGTTATCTTTTTAGGGTTAGAACTAGGGAATTTCCCAGCAGAAGTGAACTCCGAGGCTGTGTTTCGGTGCGTGAAGGTTAGTAGCCTTGAAGACGCCGACGATCAGTACGCTTATCAGACGGCTGTGAACATCGGGGGTCATGTTTTCAAGGGAATCCTTTACAATCAAGGCCCTGAAAGTGGCTACGACATGGTTACACCAGCAGCAACGGCTGGTGAGAGTTCTCCTGGTGCACCGCTGAATCTCATCGCTGCCGGCCCTACCGCCGCGGCCACCAACACGGCTACCGCTGTAGCTTCCACCGGTGGCAGCGGTGCTTCTCCTTCATCGGCGACTGCTTTTATAGACCCTTCCTCTCTATATGCAACTCCACTCAACTCTTTCATGGCTGGTACGCAGTTTTTCTCAAATCCAAGATCTTAAAAAAAAGAAACAAAGAAAAAAGCTCACCCCACAATCCTTTTATCTTTTTCCACGTCTCTTCTTCTTCTTGTTCTCTCGCTTCTCTAATCATGTCACCTTTCACGACATTGATAATTAAGTACTACAAAATTTGACACCCACCATTTGAGGTAGGGAGTTGTTGAAAGGGTTTTAAAAGAAAAAAAATAAGTTAAAGAGAGAGAAGGAAATTCGGGAGATGTTCTTTTTTTTTTTGTACAAATTCGAACGCTTTGGGCTCAAACCAGTTTGTTTACGAAATGTGCACACGACATTGTAGCATGGCGAACGAGAGTACTTATTATTCTCGGTTGAATTTACGGATTCCCATTGCACTTTCTGGTTAGTTTTCAACTTTGAGGGAAGCTGCTTTTTTTCCCTGTTTATCCCTATGTTTACCAGTTTTCAAAGGGAACGAATATTGGTTTCTTCATCGGTTCAACAAACCAACACCTTTTTAGTTCTCAAGGTATGGGCAGTCCAGCCACCAGCCATGAATGAGTGGTGGCATTCAAATTCCAGAGGTGAAAACATAAAAATCCCATTCTCTTTTGTTTCCCTATCTAATTTCATGTGGTCGTCGTCGTCGTCATCAATGTTACTCATTAGATTCAACATGCATAAGCTTGAATGCGACTTCTTTGTTGATAAAATGGGAAATATTTCTTATCATCTGCTCTTTGTTTTATTGCCTTCCTGCAAACTAAACTGTTGATATTTTATTGCATACACGTTGTTTACTGTCTTGTTCATCTCTATGTAAAACATCTTAATAAAAAACAATTACTTCTGGTTCGGTTTTGTGTTTCTTCTCATTCCCCAATGAGTGATTTATTACCATTGGTTAAACGCGTCCATAATATAGTACTTGTTTTTGGGATTTGGGAAGGTTTTTTTTGTTCTTACATGCTTTTTCCATAACACGTTTAGATAGCATGTTTCAGTTAATGCTAGCACATATTGCCAGCTGCTATGTACTTATTCTCTTTCTTTGTTTTCAGCCCTAATCACTTTTAACTACGGTTTAACCTAATGCTGTGTCTTGGATATAATTGATGTTTTAAAAAGCTTTTGATATGACTTGTTACAATGTTGGACTCCGGTATTTCTAAGTAAAATGAAGAGTTCGAGTTACATAACATTTAAGATTTAACTTAAATATATGATCAAAAAAATATTTAACTTAAATATGATTGATTGTATAAAGCAGAAGCTATTTTATTCCTTGATTTCTTTTTCCCCTATTTTCCGGTGATT
Organism: Hibiscus tridactylites; assembly: GCA_958450335.1. Lineage (NCBI taxonomy): Eukaryota > Viridiplantae > Streptophyta > Magnoliopsida > Malvales > Malvaceae > Hibiscus > Hibiscus tridactylites. The sequence continues at coordinate 68,578,506 of OY288284.1, forward strand.
GTTTTCTTATGGCACCAATTATAGCATCGGAAGTGCAAACTTCTTGGTCACACAATCTTGTAAAAATAGAAATATTCAGAACTGACAAAATGTGTATGCTTTCCACCTAAAAGGAATCTGGTGTTGAAGTACAGGGATGGAACTGTGAAACTGATCAGTAAAACTGCCATGGAATAAGAATATTAGGGTCTTAGAACAAAGACTAGTGTGTTTAACAACTCAATGAGAATATATAAATCAAATATGGGTGAACTTGACCTTATTTTGAAGCTTCATGAAGCCATGAACTGCAGAACTAAAGCAAAGCAGAAGATTAGGTCATTTTTGTTTTATTTCTTATATTTGTGTTTCAGGTATCCCTTTTTGTCAAAGTTTATTTTACTTGTCCTTCTGATTAATAAAAAGCTTGCTACGCCTTTCTAGTTTGTATTTGTTTGTCTGTCCTTTCATGTAATAAAGATGTAAAAAAAAAAAAAACAGGTTCTGGTCTTCCATATTTAGTACTCTGGTAATATAGTTGTCCAGGTAGTGTTGGACCGAACCGGATAGCCGAATTTTGCTTATTGTTTCGGGCGTGCCCGAAAATTCATCTGTTATATATCCTTGTTCAACTAAGCTGTTTCATTGCCTGTGTTTTCCTTCCGCAAATCTGGAGTATGCTTGGATATGTATGTTCAATATAGCAGGAAACATTTAATTTCTATCTGGACCAGTATATTTATCTGCAGACTATCTGTATTCTTTTAATGCTTCGATTTGCTATCGGATGTTTGCATTTTGTATCCGCACACATGAATACTCAAACTAATTGTTGTTTTCTTGCAAGTCAAGTAGCAGGAATTTGGTGGTCTTAACTGTCAGGATAGTTGGGAACTTGGAAAACAAGGGACTGATTTTAATGGATTGCAGATAACCAAGGGAACAAGGTGGCTTCAATATTAAAATAATGCTAAACTTGAATTCAATCATGCTTCTTTTCTGTCTGTTATGTTTATATATATGTATATATATATATTAGTGCGAGATATATACTATACATACTGTTTTCTGCAACTGCATTAAGCCTGAATAATCTCAGTGCTGGTAGGTGATGTTTTTGTTGATGGGATGATGGGAATTTTCCCGCAATCTGACTGCTGTAAAACTAAGTACTCGTGTTGAGTTCTATCAACTATTCTTTTTCCAGGAAAAGACCTCACGGAAAATGAAACTTGGAAAACAAATCATGAAACATCCCTTTCCCAATGCAAAAGGGAATGTGTGCAACTTTACCTGCGAGTTTTTGGTGTATTTGAGACCGTCTCCCCATGTCTGAAAACATTCACTTTTTCTCGGATTCTCATGTTGAGAAGACAAAGGGGGAATAATGTTTTGTCTATGTTGTTGTGCCACCTGGACTCTCACTCACTCTGGTGGATTCTACCGGTCAACATTCTTTTTGTTCAGCCAGTCATAACCGTCGTCGATTCACTGAATGTTAGAATAATTAACCAAAGAACGACGGGAATATATATATTATCTTTTCTTCTGCTGCTGTCGTTTTACCCATCGGATCATACGGTGAATTCTCTACGAAGTTATGATCCATAACATGCCATTTTTCTTATAATAATCTCATGGTTAACCGACTCTTCCTTCTCTTAATTTACGGGTTTATTGTACATATTATTAAACATGTCTTTTAAAAAAATATCGTCCAAACTTGCACTTAGTTTCAGCAAACTGTAGTCCACAGACACCAGAGAACAATAGCTTAGAACTGAGAGCCATGTTGGCCGTTTATAGTTCGCAGCTAAGCGAATGAAAAAGAGTCGATGTTGTCATGTTGTGGCCTGTGGTTAGTTCTACAGTACAATATCCTAATTTAATGTTAAAAACGGCTAAAAAACAGTAAATTTTAAAACTTGTCTAAGCAACCTAAAATGTTATACTTCTAGATAACATCTTAGTTTGGTTTTATTTTAATTTTTTTCAACTTCCAAAACTTATTGAAGAAAACTAATTTAAAATGTTATTAAAAAGTATAACATTTTAGGTTATTAGAAACTTGCTGTCAGTAAGCCTTACATTACGCCGCTGTTCTTCAGACTCTCCCAATGTAGTACCAATAAACTCGGCAGAGAAACAGAACACCAATGGATAAGCACATCAAACAGTTCTTGCTTGAATTAAAAGCCTTAAAAAAGGACAAAAAGTGTCATTTAAGACCACTGGGACTTGTTATGACAGAGCAAGGCAGTAGAAAGGAAGCCTAGTGTGTGGTGTGTGGCCAGTGAGAAGAGAGATAAATCTTGTGCAGAAAAGACAATTCAGTTAGCTTAGGGCATTTGTATTGGATGTGGTCCAGAAACTGGGTTTACAAGCACACTTTAACTCAACTTGCAGGCTGGTAAAGAAAATACAAAAAACAAATGCCCTTACAGTGATTGTGAGATTTGCTCTGGATTGGATGGGGACAGCACTTTCTAGAAAAGGGTGGAAAAGGGTATTGCTGTTGTACTGCAAATTTGTCCAGATTTATAGTTAAGCTGTTGTAATCCAATCCATTCACTTCAATTGTCCTATTTTTATGCTCAATAAAGACTGTTGGTCACACTCGTATCTTTATTTCTATCTAAGGTGGTGGTTCGGAGGGAGAGAACTATATGGGACTTGGGAGTCCCGGCGAGACGGCAACATATAATAATTTAAGTTACATAAATTTAAGGCAAAATGACAAAAGATGCACCCAACGTTTGCTTATTTTGTCATTTGGCCCCCTATTCTTTCTTTTGGTCCAAATATGCCCCCAACATTTTATTTGTAGTCTAAATATGCCCCCAACGTTTCAATTTGGTCCAAATATGCCCCCGTTAGATGGAAACTGTCAGTCAACTGACGTTCAACAACTGATGCTGACTGGACTTGCCACGTATTAAGATCTGTTGATGCCACGTCAAAAAAATTTTATAAGCCGTCGACCGTCAGTTGATTGACAGTTTACATCCAACAGGGACATATTTGGACTATGAATGAAACATTGGGGGCATATTTGGACCATAAGAAAGAATAAGGGGCCAAATGACAAAACAAGCAAACGTTGGGGGGCATATTTTGACCCAAAAAAAGAATAGGTGGCCAAATGACAAAACATGCAAACGTTGGGGGCATCTTTTGTTATTTTGCCTAAATTTAAATATTAATCAAATAAAGTCTACCGATTTTGCGAGAAATATCTTTGCATAAATCAATCGATAACTCATCTCCTTCACTAGCAAAGGTTTGTGAGGAGATAAAGGAAAAGAACTTTTCATATTCCTAAGCATCCAACAATTGCTTTCATTTATTGCATTTGGAACGAGTGCAACAATAGAGTTTTTCACAGCAAATACAATCATGTTCACGAGTTACTTAATAATATTAAAGATGTTAAAAAAAGATTGATAGGAAAAAGTATGCTTAAAATCAGTAATGTGAATATGAATATATGTACAAGTTGAGAATAGGTATAGGTTATTGTACATGATCTTGATCTGATTGAGTTGTATTTTTGAGGCTTTTGCCTTCGGATGAATCAAAATAAGTTTATCCAAAAAAAAATCTGACCATAAATGGGTTTTGTTTTGTGAAGTTTTTCAATCTTGATTGAGATGGATTTTCAGTTTTGTTTGGCCCATAAGAAAGTTTCCAGTTGATGGGTATTTCTTATCTGGCCCATAAACTAGGAATGTTTCTTCCTACCAAATTCTATATGCTTTAATTTATATTTTATCTCTTTTCTAATAACAATCTAATAACACTTTATTCTCATATAATTTGTTAATTAGTAAACTTAAACAGCTAACATTAATGAATAATTTAATTGAAATGATAATGTGATTTTTTTCATTCACTACCCTTCTACATAAATACATGTCATTATTAGTTGATGTGTTCATAACTGGTTTAATACAGTAGTGATATTGGCCTTATTATGCCTTTGGGTACTTATTGAGGAGTTTGAAGAATTGTTTTTTCTATATAAAAAAATCACCTCAATATTTTTATCCTAAATAACGAGTGTCATCTATTTAGATAAACAAGTAACATTGTTGGTTTACTAACAATAAGTAATGATTAAATTAAAGTAACATGTAACATCATCATGGCTAACGAAACTTTTACTGCTATTAAACAGGCTAAAAAGAGAAGAAAGGTATAATGGCGCTAAAACTTGATCTTGAGAAGGCTTACGATAAGGTGGATTGAGATCTTCTTAGGTTTACTATAGAAAGGACGAGATTCAGAAACTGGTGGATCAACAGAGTTATGACATGTGTTTCATCGGCATCATTCTCCCTGGTTCTAAATGGGGAGAGATCCAGCGAATTCAGGCCAAGAAGAGGTATTAGACAGGGCGATCCTCTCTCACCCTTTCTTTTCACCTTCATCTCAAACATTTTCTCATGGCTTTTGGAGAATGAGGTGGATGCTGGTCGTATCGAGGGGCTTAAGATCAAAAGAAGATGCCCCACTATGTAACACCCGGGTTTGGGGTCGGGTGAAAATAATATTAAAATAATGTTTCGGGTTTCCCTTTTAATTTTAAAAATTTATTTTTATATGTTGGATCAAATTTTAAATTAAATTAGAACCCAAAATTCCATGGACATTGGAATAGTGAAGGATGACCATCTCATTAATGACATTCTTGTAATTTCAAGGCCTTTGAAAAAAATAAAACTCATTTTATTTAAAAGACCTTTTTAACTCATCTTCTTCCCTCACCCATTCTCCATTTCAACGACAAAATATCCCCTCCCCTCAAGGTTACTATTACATCATCTTTCTAGCTTGTTGTAGGAGATTCTTCAAAGGTAAAACCATTTTGACTTGCCCTTTCTTTCCTCTACAAGCTTGTACCATTAATTTTCATTAAGCCCATGATTTTTGTATTTTAGAGTTTTGAAAGTTTGGATTAAAAATGTGAACTTTATTGACTTAAACTTAAGTTTTCAGTTTGTTGATGTTAGATAAGATGTTTACAATCTATAAGGTCCAACATATTCGATTTTTACAAGGTTTTATGTTGTTTCCCGAAATTGGGTTTTAGGGAGGTTTTAGAGAGTTAAAATGTTGAGTTTTGGGGGTGTTTAATGTGGAAACTTGTTGGCTGATGGTTAGACTATACATAAGCATTGTTTTGGAAGCTCTTGGGAGTAATATAAGTGTTGGAATCATCGGTTTTAGGCAGTTCTTTAGGGCTACTCAGGAATGAGGAATTTGGAGTTGTCTTTAGCTTGAAATTGTGTATGTTGTGCTTGGTTTGTGTTCTGGGTTGACTACATTGAATTGTGGTCTGATTTGCGGTTATTTTGATTGTGTTGGGATGATTAGAAGAAAGAAATTTTGTTGGTGAAACCTCGGGGATGAATCCGGAGAATTTGGAGACTTGAGCTTGGTTTTCGGCTTTCATTTGGGTAGCAACGATGAGTAGAAATGTCAAACTTTGATTTGTTTTCGAAATGGAACTCTTGGGGGTCTGGGTGGGACCTAGAGGGTTCACCTAAACCCGAGTGTAAGTTACTACTCCTACCTTTTTGTTATGTGTTGATGAGTGGCTATATGTTGTGGTATCATTTGCATCTTAAGTTGTTTACACCGTTGTTGTTGTGTAGTCGTGTTGAAGTCGAGCCTCACGTGATGGTTGTTATAACTGCGGTGATGAGTGGTCCCACCGGTAGTGACTAGTAGTAGAGTAAGGTGATGAGTGGTCCCATCGGAAAACTACTAGTCGAACGGTGATGTGTGGTCCCACCGTGTGTATGTTGGATGTGCATGTGCAAACCATGTGTAGTCTTGTTGAGATATCATCTATGCATCCATTGATTTATTTGTCAATTATGAAAAGTGTTTTGAAAACTGCATGCTTGTTGAATTTTAGAGCTCCTCTCACTAAGCTAGTTTGCTTACGCTCTCATTTATTACCAACATGCAGATCGTTAGAGTTCAGGAGGCAAGTGGGCAAGAGATGAGCTTTTGGAGTTCTCAGTTAGCTCAAGTATGATTTACGTATTTGTAATAATGCCCAGACAATGTGGGTGTAGACTTGTTTGGAGTTGGTGTCAAACTCCTTAGCTAGTTTTTGGGTTTGGTTGAGCATGTTAAATTGTTGATTTCATGTTGACCTGTGTATGCCTTTATGTTGTAGATTGTAGACCATATTTACTTGATGCATATTTGCCTTGTGTTTGAAGACTCATACCCTTCCCAAGAATGCTATGTGTGTTTGTCTAAGGCATGTATGATAAATGATATGTATTAATGCTTGTTGATTTGAGGCTTGTCTTAAGTGGCTTTTGTATGTTTGTTGAGTGCTAAGCATGTTTGTATAGGGTGCCTTGCATCTAGAGTTGATGTATGTTGGTTGTGGAAGGTTTCGGTTGTGTTTGAGGCAGCCTTGTACCATAAACCAGCTAAAACTTGTCTGTTCGCAGTAGTTGTATCGAAACGGTTGGTCCCGTTTCGATATGGCCTCTTGTTTCAGGCCAGGCGTTTCGGTACGTAAGGGGGTCGTTTCGATACGTTTTTGCCACTGGAAATCTGAGATTTTGACGATAAATTGAAGTATCAAAACGGACATAGGCGTTTCAGAACGGTCTTCGTATCGTTGACCACGAGAAGTTGACCGCTGAGGGCGTTTCAGACCGGTCTTCGTATCGTTGACCACGAGAAGTTGACCGCTGAGGGCGTTTCAGAACGGTTGACCAACGTTTCGATACGGTCTCCTCGTGTTGACTTGAGCCTGTTGACTTAGTCAAGGCGTTTCGATACACTCCTTGGGTGTTTTGAAATGACCTACAAATCAAGCTAAAATGGACTGTTTTTGGAATGATGTTTGGGTTGATCGTCTCGTTTGTTGCTTCCGTTGTTGTCCTTTCACGTAGGATTAAATTAATCCATTTAGACAAGATAATAATTAAAGAAATTTTCTAGGATTGCTAACCGAATGGGAGCCTTAGCGGGTTTCACTTCGGTTTTCCCCGTGTAGCCTACTCGGACCGGTCAGCCGTCCAGACCGGGACGAGGGGGTTACATTTGGTGGTAACAGAGCCAGGTTTCCGAGACCTCGGATAGGTAAGTGAGGTAAGTTTGGGTTGTTATGTGTTTCTATGCCTTGATGAGTGTTTTTACCATGTATTGCATGAAGTTTGCTTGCTAGTATGATGTTTGAAAGCTTATATCAGTGGCTTTTTCTGGTTGGGTTAAGGGCTAGTCAAATGTCCCCATTGTTAGGTGTTGTTGTTAAAAAGGAAAATTGTTTTGGTTTAACGAGCTTGAGAACCATAGTCCTTGCCCTTTTTGCTAACCTAACGTTTTTCTTGTTTGTTGTGTGTTTGCTGTTTTAGATCTTATTTTGCTATGGTGAGACCAAAGGGGCGACCTAGAGCAGGTGACCAGGCACCCGGAGGTGAGCATTCTGCTATTCCTGCTCCCGGTGGTAATGGAGTGGGTGGTGAAGGTGACGTGCCTCAGGCATGTGCGAAAGTCGGAGGTAATGGTAATGGGCCTCAGGCCGGTGCTAATGTTGGAGGTGTTGGGGCTCAGGCGGTTCAGGGTCCAGCGGGCGCGGACATGACCCATCTAATTCAGACTATAGCCGGGGTCTTTTAGACAACTTTGGCCGGTGCACAAGCTGCAGCACCACCTCAGGGTGCGGGGACATGATTACCCCTAGAAAGGCTTGGTAACTTAGGAGCAGTTGAGTTTCGTGGGTTGACTCCCGAAGGTCCGGAGGGGTGGTTTGAGAGTACTACTCGCATCTTGGGTCACATGGAGTGTTCAGATGCTCGTAAGTTGGATTGCATTGTCTTCTTGCTTTAGGGGGACGCTTATACTTGGTGGACCACTTTTACTTCGGGGATGACCGAAGCAGATATCACGTGGGAGTTCTTCAGAAATGCCTTCAAGAGGAAGTATCTTGGAGTTCAGTACTTGGATGAAAAGAAGAGAGAGTTTATGGCCTTGGTTCAGGGTAACAAGACCGTGACTGAGTACGAGGTCCAGTTTGTGAGATTGAGCCAGTATGCTCATGAGTTGGTCCCTAATGAGAGGGAACAGTGTGAGCGCTTTCGATATGGGTTGACTAGAGATGTGAAGACCTACATGCTTGCCTCTGACTACACTAAGTTCGATGTTTTGGTCTCTAGAGCCAAGGATATTGAGCAGAACTTAGGCTCTAGTGCACGTGCTAATGGGTCTGATTTCGGAAAGAGACATGCGAACTGGGATAGAGATCATGCCAAGAGGCATAAGGATAGGAGGTACCAGCCCGATTTGAGACATAAGTGTGGTAACTATGGTCAGGGCCAAGGAGCTGTTATGCACACACCGGAGTGCAATAGGTGTGGGAGGCGTCATCAGGGCGAGTGTGCGGGTACCTTTGGGCCGTGTTGGAACTGTAGATCTTGAGACCACATGAGGCGTAACTGTCCATACCCGGCTAGGGGCGGACCGGCTCCAGCTAGGGGTTTTGAGCATCAGAGAGGCCGTGGGCGCGGTCGTGGAAACTTTCAGCCAATGAATGAGGGTCAGAGGAACTTGGCTCATGTAGTAGCAGTTCAGCTCGAGGGAGGATGACCGGCTAGGGTGTATGCTCGGCGAGAGGCTGGGAATGACACTGATGTCATTACAGATAATTTCTCATTACAGTCTTTGAGTTTGCTTTCTTTGATAGATTCGGGGTTGACACATTCGTATATTTTGGGCGAGCACGCAAGGTCATTAGGGTTACCATGAGATTGGCTAGAGGTAGGTGTAAATGTTACTAGCTCTTTTGGTGATACGGTGGTAGTTAGGAAAGTGTATAGGAGGTGTCTCTTGATGGTTCAGGGCCACGTATTTCCAGTCGATATGATGGAGTTACCCTTATACGGGTTTGACGTGATTTTGGGCATGGATTGACTCGTTGAGCATAGGGCTAGGGTTGACTTCGAGACCAAGAGAGTCTCCTTGAGACTTACCGATGACTTTTAGGTTGTGGTAGTTGGTGAGAACGCCAGGTTCTTGTCCAATGTTGTTTCGGCTTTGGAAGCTCAGAAGTTGTTGAGTTCGGGGTGTCATGCTTACTTGGCTTATGTAATGAACCCGAATATGAGTGAGGTGAGACCTCAAGACATCAGAACATTATGTGATTTTCCTAGTGTTTTTCCAGAAGAGTTATCGGGTTTGCCTCCAGACAGAGCAGTTGAGTTTACTATTGAGACATATTCTGATTCTGCAACAGTGTCGATTGCTCCGTATAGAATGACACCGAAAGAGTTGAAGACCCAACTTCAGGAGTTGACCGATAGAGGTTTTATTAGGCCTAATATTTCTCCGTGAGGTGCTCCGGTCTTGTTTGTGAAAAAGAAAGATGGTAGCATGAGGATGTGTATAGATTATAGGTAGTTGAATAAGGTGACAGTGAAAAACAAATATCCCTTGCCTAGGATAGATGACTTGCTAGACCAGTTGAGAGGTGCTTCTGTGTTTTCGAAGATTGACTTGAGGTCCGGGTACTACCAGTTGAAGGTTAAGGATGTAAACATACCGAAGACGGCCTTTCGTACACGTTATGGGCACTACGAGTTTTTGGTGATGCCTTTTGGGTTGACTAACGCTCCAGCAGCTTTCATGAATATGATGAATCGTGTGTTTCGTGACTTCTTGGACAGGTTTGTGGTAGTGTTCATAGACGACATCTTAGTGTAATCTAGGACCGAAGAGGAGCATGATGAGCATTTGCGGTTAGTACTTCAGACCCTACTAAAGAATCAGTTGTATGCCAAGCTAAGAAAATGCGAGTTCTGGATTAGGGAGGTAGTCTTCCTGGGTCACGTGATCTCGGCTAGTGGGATTAGTGTGGATCCCAAGAAGATAGAAGCTATAGTAAATTGGAAACAATCGAAGTCAGTGACAAAAATCCGCAGTTTCCTAGGTTTGACGGGATACTATAGAAGGTTTGTTGAGGGGTTTTCTAGAATAGCGGCTCCTTTGACTAATTTGCTACAAAAGAATGTTCCGTATGAGTGGTTAGATGCAAGACAAGAAGCGTTTGAGAAATTGAAGAAAGCTTCGACCGAAGCTCCTATCCTGATTCAGCCTGAACCGGGGAGAGAATTTGTGATTTTTAGTGATGGCTCATATGTAGGGCTAGGTTGTGTGCTTATGCAAGAGGGTAAGGTGGTAGCATATGCTTCGCGACAGTTGAAAGTTCATGAGAAGAATTATCCCACCCATGACATAGAGCTAGTCGCAGTGGTGTTCACATTGAAGATTTGGAGACACCATATTTATGGTAAGAAGTGCACCGTGTATACCGACCACAAGAGTTTGAAGTATTTGATGTCTCAGAGGGAGTTGAACCTTAGGCAACGTAGGTGGTTAGAGCTTCTCAAGGATTATGACCTTACGATAGAGTACCATCCGGGTAGGGCAAACGTAGTGGCTGATGTCTTGAGTAGAAAAGTGGTCGTTGAGTTACGAGCTATGTTTGCGAGATTGAGCGTGTGTAATGATGGTTGGTTGATAGCCGAGCTTCAGGTTAAGCCTTCGTTAGTTCAGTTAATTTGAGAGAAGCAGTTGAGAGATGAGTCTTTGGCACCTAACGTGTAAGAGATAGCCGAAGATAGGCCTACCGAGTATTGTTTTGGTAAGAATATGATTCTATGTTATAAGGATAGGATAGTGGTTTCGGCGGATGCCAAGTTGAGGCGTACAATCTTGAATGAAGCTCACAACAGTCCTTTTGTTATGCATCCGGGTAGCACAAAGATGTATCGAGGGTTAAAAGAAGAGTACTATGGGGTTGGTTTGAAGAAGGACGTGGTCGAATTTGTAAGTAGGTGTATGGTTTGTCAGCGAGTCAAGACCGAGTATCAGTTTCCTTTAGGATTGTTACAGCCGTTGAAGATTCCGGAATGGAAGTGGGAACATATTACCATGGACTTTGTGTCAGGGCTACCGTTGACTCCTTCGAGGAAGAATTCAGTGTGGGTGATTATGGATAGGTTTACTAAGTGTGCCCACCTCATACCAGTTCATACCACCTATACTTTAGACAAGTTGGCCGATCTATATATCTGTGAGATAGTGAGACTACATGGAGTACCGAGATCGATTGTGTCAGACTGAGATCCGAGATTTACATCTAGATTTTGGGAGTGTTTGCATCGAGCCTTGGGTACTTGGTTGAACTTCAGCATTTCATATCATCCGCATTCAGATGGTCAGTCTGAGAGAGTGATTCAAGTGTTGGAAGATATGTTGAGATGTTGTATTATTGATTTTCAGGGGTCGTAGGAGAAACATCTACCGTTAGTAGAGTTTGCGTATAACAACAATTTTCAGTCGAGTATTCAGATGGCTCCGTATGAGGCCTTTTATGATAGGAAGTGTAGAACTCCGATTTGTTGGGCCAAAGCCGGACAGAAACTTGTACCAATGTTCGATTTGCTTAAGGGTACCGCCGAAAAGGTAATGTTGATATGTGATCATTTGAAGGCAGCTTCAGATCGATAAAAGTCCTATGCCGACTTAAAGAGGAAAGAGGTAAAGTATTTCGTGGGAGACAAAGTGTTTTTGAAAGTCTCACCTTGGAAGAAGGTGATGAGGTTTGGTAGGAAGGGTAAGTTAAGCCCAAGATTCATTGGACCTTATGAGGTAGTTGAGAGGATTGGTCCTGTTGCATATAGATTGAGACTCCCGACTGAACTAGAGAAGATTCATGATGTGTTTCACGTATCGATGCTCCGAAAGTATATATCAGATTCGTCCCATGTAATGCCCGTAGAAGAGATTGATTTGAATCCAGACTTTTCTTACAGCGAAGAACCAGTTGAAATACTTATTTTCATAGCAAGGTGTTGCGTGGCAAGACCATAGAGTTGGTCAAGGTGTTATGGAGACATAGTGGTGTGGAAGAGGCCACGTGGGAAAGGAAAACTGATATGCTTGAGTAGTTTCCGTACTTGTTTCCGTTAGGTAATTTTGGAGACAAAATTCCTTAAGTATGAGAGAGTTGTAACACCCGAGTTTGGAGGTCGGGTGAAAATAATATTAAAATAATGTTTCGGGTTTCCCTTTTCGTTTTAAAAATTCATTTTTATATGTTGGATCAAATTTTAAATTATATTAGAACACAAAATTCCATGGAAATTGGAATAATGAAGGATGTCCATCTCATTAATGGCATTCTTGTAATTTTAAGGCCTTTGAAAAAAATAAAACTCATTTTATTTAAAAGACCTTTTTAACTCATCTTCTTTCCTCACCCATTCTCCATTTCAATGACAAAATATCCCCTCCCCTCAAGGTTACTATTCCATCATCTTTCTAGCTTGTTGTTGGAGATTCTTCAAAGGTAAAACCATTTTTGACTTGCCCTCTCTTTCTTCTACAAGCTTGTACCATTATTTTTCATTAAGCTCATAGTTTTTGTATTTTAGAGTTTTGAAAGTTTGGATTAAAAATGTGAACTTTATTGACTTAAACTTAAGTTTTCGGTTTGTTGATGTTAGATAAGATGCTTACAATCTATAAGGTCCGACATATTCGATTTTTACAAGGTTTTATGTTGTTTCCCGAAATTGGGTTTTAAGGAGGTTTTAGAGAGTTGAAATGTTGAGTTTTGGGGTGTTTAGTGTGGAAACTTGTTGGCTGATGGTTAGGCTATATATAAGGGTTGTTTTGGAAGCTCTTGTGAGTAATATAAGTTTTGGAATCATCGGTTTTAGGTAGTGCTTTAGGGCTACTCGGGAATGAGGAATTTGAAGTTGTCTTTAGCTTGAAATTGTGTATGTTGTGCTTGGTTTGTGTTCCGGGTTAACTACATTGAATTTTGGACTGATTTGTGGTTATTTTGATTGTGTTGGGATGATTAGAAGCAAGGAATTTTGTTGGTGAAACCTCGAGGACGAATCCGGAGAATTTGGAGACTTGAGCTTGGTTTTCGGCTTTCATTTGAGTAGCAACGGTGAGTAGAAATGTCAAACTTTGATTTGTTTTCGAAATGGAACTCTTGGGGGTCTGGGTGAAACCTAGAGGGTTCACCTAAACCCGAGTGTAAGTTACTACTCCTGCCTTTTTGCTATGTGTTGATGAGTGGCTATATGTTGTGGTATCATGTGAATCTTGAGTTGTTTACATCGTTGTTGTTGTGTAGTCGTGTTGAAGTTGAGCCTAACGTGATGGTTGTCATAACTACAGTGATGAGTGGTCCCACCGGTAGTGACTAGTAGTAGAGTAAGGTGATGAGTGGTCCCATCAGAAAACTACTAGTTGAACGGTGATGTGTGGTCCCACCGTGTGTATGTTGGTTGTGCATGTGCAAACCATGTGTAGTCTTGTTGAGATATCATCCGTGCATCAATTGATTTATTTGTCAATTATGAAAAGTGTTTTGAAAATTGCATGCTTGTTGAATTTTAGAGCTTCTCTCACTAAACTAGTTAGCTTACGCTCTCCTTTATTTCCAACATGCAGATCGTTAGAGTTCGGGAGGCAAGTGAGCAAGGGAGGAGCTTTTAGAGTTCTTAGTTAGCTCAAGTATGATTTACGTATTTGTAACAATGCCTAGACGATGGGGGTGTAGAGTTGTTTGGAGTTGGTGTCAAACTCCTTAGCTAGTTTTTAGGTTTGGTTGAGCATGTTAAATTGTTGATTTCATGTTGGCCATGTGTATGCCTTTATGTTGTGGATTGTAGACCATATTTACTTGATGCATATTTGCCTTGTGTTTGAGACTCATACCCTTCCCATGAATGCTATGTGTGTTTGTCTAAGGCATGTATGATAAATGCTATATATGAATCCTTGTTGATTTGAGGCTTGTCTTGAGTGGCTTTTGTATGTTTGTTGAGTGCTACGCATGTTTGTATAGGGTGCCTTGCATCTAGAGTTGATGTATGTTGGTTGTGGAAGGTTTCGGTTGTGTTTGAGGCAGTATTGTGCCATAAACCAGCTGAAACCTGTCTGTTCACAGCAGGTGTATCGAAACGGTTGGTCTGGTTTCAATACGGCCTCTTGTTTCAAGCCAGGCGTCTCGGTACGCAAAGGGGTCGTTTCGATAGGTTTTTGCCACTAGAAATCTGAGATTTTGACGATAAATTGAAGTATCGAAACGAGCCTAGGCGTTTTGGAACGGTCTTCGTATCGTTGACCACGAGAAGTTGACCGTCGAGGGCGTTTCAGATCGGTTGACCAGCGTTTCGATACGGTCTCCTCGTGTTGACTTGAGCCTGTTGACTTAGTCAAGGCGTTTCGATACACTTCTTGGGTGTTTTGAAACGACCTACAAATCAACCTAAAATGGACTGTTTTTGGAATAATGTTTGGGTTGATCGTCTCGTTTGTTGCTTCCGTTGTTGTTCTTTCACATATGATTAAATTAATCCATTTAGACAAGATAATAATTAAAGAAATTTTATAGGGTTGCTAACCGAAGGGGAGCCTTAGCGGGTTTCACTTTGGTTTTCCCCGTGTAGCCTACTCGGACCGATCAGTCGTCCAGACCGGGACAAGAGGGTTACACACTATTAGTCACCTGGTGTTTGTTTATGATTGCCCGTTGTTCTCCACGGCAAACGAAGGTAACTGTAAATCTGTTTTGGAATATCTGTAGGTGTTTCAGGCTGCGACGGGACAAACTGTGAATTTCTAGAAATTCTCAGTCCTTTTCTTCCCCAATGTTAGTGCCAATCTCAAGAGCCATCTTACTAACATACTGGGTTTCAAACCTCTAGAGGAAGACAACAAATATGTTAGCCTTCCTTCACTTTGGGGAAGAAGCAAGAAGGGAGCCCTAAACTTTATTAAGGAGAGAGTTTAGAATAAGCTTTAGAGCTGGAAGACTAAGTTTTTGAATCAAACAGGTAAGAAAGTCCTCATCAAAGCAATATCCCAAGTCATTCCTTCTTATGTGATGTAGTGCTTTCTTCTCCCCGTTACATTCTGCGATGAGCTATGCTCGCTTGTGACAAAGTTCTGGTGGAATAATAGTGATTCTAAAGAAAAAAGCAAACACTGGATCAATTGGAGAAATCTGTGCCGCCCTAAAGATCAAGGAGGTCTAAGTTTTCGTAACCTTAAATCATGCAACAAAGCCTTGGTTGCTAAAGTCGCATGGAGAATTGTTAAGAACTCAGATTCCTTTCTGGCTCGAACACTTCGCAGGATCTACTTTCCAAATGACAACATCTTCGAAGCTCCGAAGTGTAATCATTCTTCTTGGGCATGAGCTGGAATTAAGGAAGGCATCGAGGTAATCAAAGATGGCTCCTTATAGCGAGTAGAAAATGGTAGAAGCATTTTCACATGGAAAGATAACTGGATACCGAAATTGCTCAAGTTTCGCTTATCGTCACAACCCTCATCTTCATCCTCCCATCTATCGGTCTCTTGTCTGATGAAAGACGACCAGAGGTCGTGGGATTGTTCGAAGTTGGATAATCTGCTTAGACTAGTGAAAGTTCAAGCCATCTTAACTATTCCAATCGGGAGGCCAGGGATCAAAGATTCTTTAATTTGGGCTGGAACGAAGAACATAGATTATTCTGCCAAGTCAGGCTACTGGTTCATTGAGGACTAACACTAGTCTCAATTGGAACCTTCTTCTAGCAATGCTCCGAGTGAAAACAAAACCTTTTAGAATTCCATATGGAGTCCCCAAGTTCCATCCAAAATCCGAACATTTCTTTGGAAGCTATGTCATAATATTATTCCCCCCAAAGGGACCATTGGTGCTAGATTTCATGGTAGCTTCTATGACTCAGTTTGTTGCCCAAAATGCGGGCAGGAAGCAGAATCTATTGAACACCTCCTTTTCTTTTGCCCCTTTGCACAAGCGGTTTGGAGAGCATCCGGCTTCAACTACTCTCCATCTCCATCAGGCTTTCCTGGTTTCTCACGTTGGTGGTACATAATTAATGAGTTAAGGAAAGTGGGGAACTTCGGTGAAGGTTGCGCTCTCATTGCTTTCCTTCTTTGGGCAATCTAGAAGTCTATAAATGCTTTCGTGTTTGAAAACCGAAAAGACCTTCCCTCGGAAGTCTGGCTAAGTGCAGACAAGTCCTTTCAGGAATTTGCCAAGAAAACATCGGTAAGGAAGGATACTGCGTCTCTCCAACCAAAGGAAACAAAGAGCTGGACACCCCCTTCACCGGGTACCGTAAAGATTAATTGTGACGCTACCTTTGACAAGCTCACTGGGAAGGCATCCGTGGCAAATTTGGCTCGTGAGTCAGATGGGAGCTTTTTTCTAGGAGTGTCAGAGCCCAAGCTTGCCCCTTCCGCGGTAGTGGCCGAAGCTATTGCCATTCAACTTGGTGTTTCTCTGGCATCGAAAATTAGGTTTGATAGTATCATCATCGAGTCCAATTGCCAAGCCATCATTAACAGGCTTAACTCTGGCTCGCTATCTGAGTGGGTCTCTTCAGCTATTGAAGAGGACATTCATTGTAAAGCAGAAATCTTTCAGACCTGCTCTTTCTCTTTCGCGCCTAGAAATTGTAATCATACAACCCACCGGCTCGCTAAGTTTGCTAAAGACCTTGAGGCCCTGACTTATTGAGAACTGCCTTTCCCTACAAACTTTCCTTTGTACTTATGGTTTGTTTTCAATGAACTTACTCTTTCGAATAAAAAAATAACTATTGTTAAAGGAACAAAACCAAAACTGCCCTACACTTTTAATAGGTATAATTATACCTTACTAATATTTGTTAACACAGTTGCAGTTCTGTCATATTTTTGTAAGGATTCAAAAGAACATGAAATTAATAAGAAGAAAAAGCAATTCCTTTGCATTTCATCAAATAAATTGAGAAAGTCGAGAACAATAATTTTATGTTGCCAAAACCAGACAACAACAATCTGATTCTCCGAAATCTATCACCAGATTCAAAAATAACGAAAAAATAAAATAAAACTTTAAGATGAAATAGAGGCAGAGCCCTTGGAATCTGATTTATAAAGCTTATTATAAGCCTCAAGCTCCTCATAATACACATCCCAAACGCACCGCACGCACCCGCTCCCGCAACAATCTCCAGGCTCTGGCTTCTCCGGCGGCGGCGGTGTTTCCTTCGCCAATTCTTCCGTTTCACCTCCTTTTTTGTTACCGTCCCCGGTGGCCTTCACCGCCGCCTCTTCTAAGTTGGTCGCCATGGGTTTAAATCGAAAGGATCCGTGGAGGAGAAGCCGGCGGCGTGGATCTTGAAATCGCTGGGCGTTGAAGGAGGAAACAAATCTAAGGGTTGATGCTGGGTGGGTGATGATGGTCATTGGCGAGGCGGCATGGGTTGGGGTGTTAAAGAAATTGGTTAGTGGGGGATTGGTTGGAGGAAAGTAATGATAAGAAGGAATGGGCATCCAGCAGAACGTTAGGCGACGCGAGCTTGTTGGGCGTTTTCGGCACATTCCGTGTTTTTTCTATGTTATCTGCGCAATGTCTAAATTCTGACTTTTCTGGTCCCAGACTTTCGTCTATTGGTCAAAGGACGTCTGCACAGGTGGCAGAGTTTTATTGGCTCATTGGTTGATGACTAGAAATCGTTTAATTTTTTGGTGCTCTTATTTATGTCTATCATTAATAAATATATTTAGAGGTTAAGATTAGAGTATTAGGTGTAGGATGTATTTTAAGAGTGTAAAGTTAAAATTAAAAATTAAAATTTAATTTTTGGGAAAACTACACTGGTGGTCCCTTAACTATTATCGTTTTCTTATTTTGGTCTCAAAACTATTTTTTTCGGTAAAACCATCCCTTCTGTTATATAGTTTTCCTGTTTGGTCCCTTAAATAACTAATGGTTTTGCTGACGTGACTGTTGCGTGTAAAAGAGTATCGCAATTGGAGTGCAAGTGTACACGACGCAAGTAGTAAAGTGATACGAAGTATCGGATATCGTCTCCACAGGGATTGGGCTAATGACTTCACCTAATTTCACTGCACGAAGTAAAAGAAATATTTTAGAAAGTTGTCACGAAAATATTGAAGAAAACGTAAATAAAAGAATTGTGATATCAAGATAGAGAGAATGGGCTGGTATTGAATTGCTCAGTAATGCAGGTATTGAATTGCTTAGGAACTCCAGTTCTGTCGTAGCGCCCGTCGCCGACAGCACCTGTCGCGGCGGCTGTCCGTTAGCTGTCGCGGCAGCAAACACACCAACTCCGTACTTCAAGTTTGGCAAGAATCCCAGATCTGCCTTGGCCTATCCCTAGGTCCAAGTCTGTCGATGATCACGTCTTTGATGATACCTCCCGGCGTGAATCGAAGGATGAACACCGATGTGTATGAATTCTTCTTTAGCCACTTAACCTTGCCCTATCCCTAGGCACAAGATAGTTCAACTATAAACTAGAGAACTCGCTCTTATCTCTTTCGTATACTTAACTCTCCCGATGCTAAGTAAATAGATAACCTCACAATGCTCTCCCGATGCTCTTGCAAGATATTAAAACCAAGATAAGAGAACTTGAAGTTTATTTTATTGAACTTGGAAAATCCTAAAACAAAACAACCTTTGCAACTACTTTACAAAACAACCCGTAGCCCTAGGGAGATTTAGAATATGTCGGTGACAGGTAAACGACGGAGGGTTTATGGATGTCGGTTATGGGGTAGAATGAGGGATTATATCTCCTAGGTTAAATCTATGCCCTTATATAAGCTTTGGGCTCAAGTATTCTAAGTTAACAAGGATTACAACTTTAATGAAAAGTAAGATTCTAATAAATGCTAAATCTCTAAGGATTCCTACTTTTCAGCCGCCTTCTTGTTTCATGGGAATTCCTCTCCTTGAGCTTTGGCTTGACATATCTTTTGATCCGGGGCTTGGAAAAATATTTGGCTTTCACACGACAGACGAGCAGATTTTTCTCTATCTATCGAGGTCCACTTTACTTTTCCTCTTCATAAAGTTGTTGTCACCTTGCTGTCACGACAGGTCTATGGCAGCTTCGTCCTCCTCGTCTGCTTGTCCAGTTTAGCTTTCCTGCTTATTTGCCCTGCGCCTGCCTTCCTCGTCAACTATGGCAGCAACCTGCAAAATACACCATCTTTTAGTAGAATCCGTGCCTTTTATATAATTGTGATGTTTTGCTGAAAACTAACCTAAATGCAATGCAATGATGCTTGAATGCAGCAGAAATATGGGTTAAAAAGGGTGTAAATAATAGAACTTTTACACACTCAACACACCCCCAAACTCAAGTTTTTGCTTGCCCTCAAGCAATTAAGACTTAAAAGAAAAATGAAAATTTTTGTGTTGGCCTTCAAACAGTGAACTGTCCCTTACCCATCGCTCATTCTCTGTGGCGGCAGCAACCTGTCGGAAGGTTTTAGGATCTGTCCGGAATCTCCCTATAGCCCTCGTGCAGTGTGTGCATGCTTGTGAACAGTTATATGCTAAGACTCTCTTAGTTTCACTAGAATATTCAACTCCTTAACTCAAATTTTTATGCCAAAGTTTACTTTCTTGAAGACACATTTTCATGCTTCTTTTCTTCTTTTTCAAGCTAAGTTTTACTAGAGCCAATTTCGGGCACCTCTAGTTTACTAGAGCCGGTTTCGGGCATCTCTAGTTAGCTTCCTAGAGCCGGTTTCGGGCACCTCTAGGTTTTCAAATTTCTTTTGCTAAACTTCTTTCCTAGAGCCAGTGTTAGGCACCTCTAGGGGCTATTCAAGTTCTAAGCATCCTATTCTAGTTTGGCTAAAAGAAATCTAAGCAATATAACAGTCACAAAGGTGTTTAAATTTTTCAGAACTATAGAAAGGCTCTAAACTTCTCCTTAAACTGTCCTAAAGATGCTGCCACGACAGAGCTGTCATGACAGGTAAGTTAACTTCACAGTTTTAAGCCAACAGTTTATATTTTCTGATTTTTTTTAAAAGAACTTAAATAAATGAAAGACACAACAATTAATAAACAGATGTACTTAAGACCCCATTAATGATGGAGGGTTGCCACCCCCAAACTCGAGGGTTGCATTGCCCTCAATGCAAAATGACAGAAAAAACAAAAACATGAAGGTAAGCACATCACAAAAGATATAAGCAGGCAGCAGAAAGGAAAATAAAAACTTAAATTTTTAGTCGCTGTCCTCACTGCTGCTGCTAACACGGATCTGACGGCGGCGTCTGGGCTGTGGAGGAGGCTGGGCAGGTTCAGGGGCAGGTTTAGGGGCCGGTTGCTCCACGAGCTGGACGTCGGAACTACTGCCGCTGTCCCAAGTGCTGTTGGTGGTGGTGCTAGCCTTGGGCAACAGCTTCTTATTTGCCACGTGCTTTATTCTCTTGATCGGCGTAAATTCCCTCTCCAAATTCCTCCTGATCAGAGGGCTATCATCGGAGGCAGGTCTCTTCGTTCCTCTGGCAAGGGTGTCGGCCGATGGACTGCCTGCTGCCGTCGGGGCAGGTGATGGGGTGGAAGCGGTAGAATGTGTATTGGGAGAGGCAGGTGGTGTAGGTGTAGGGGAGGGGATATAGAAATAATGGGTAGGGAAGGAGGGGAAGATGACATCAGAATAATGTAAAGTATCGGTAAGGAAAGTTACCGTTGCGTTGGTGAAATCGCGGATGAAAGTCATCAATCTCATTTGCCGCTACTCTACGCGTAGGATTGCAGCAAGGATGTGGGCAGACTGGTCTGTCGGAGCGGTGGCGGCGGCAGCTTCCTTAGCAGGCTCCTCTGATGATTCCTCTGGAGAGCCGGCAGGGTTGAAGAAGGAGACAGGTGTAGCCACGATCACTTCCATGAGGCTGTTGAGGTTGTTGTCTGTCCAGCCTCTGCCCTTCCTTATTTTGTCGGATGGTTCCTCGGGTACAGCAGCACATCGGCAGAGGGAAGTTATGGTGAACGGCAGGCAGAGGCGTGAGTCGGAGCGGAAGGCGCAGTCCAGGATGCTGTCCCTCATATATCTACCCACATTGATGGGCCTGTCGTGCATGATGGAATGAATAAGGGCAAGCCGCTGCCGGTTGACTGTCGTGTGGTGGGACGAAGGCATGATACGCTTTTTGATGAAAGCGTTCCAAAGTTTGGCTTCCGGTAGGAGCTGTCCCCTGTTGACGGAGTGGGGGTTCCTCTTGCTGGTTGTCCATGATGTTCCCTCCTCTGTCAACTCCACCATGACAGCATCATAAGCGGCAGCATCGAGGGTGTCAAGAAATTTCTGGTGAGCATCATCATCGGGGCCGAAGAAGAGGCCAAACATGTGGTTGATGCTGTTGGCAGTGAAGGGTACTTCCACTCCTCGAACGGTGACAGATGTTGCCGTTCTGCTATTTACGGCTGCGTAGAACTCCCGGACCAAGGTGTCATTGAGCTCTCCCGGTTGTTCGGCAAAATCCTCCCATAGCTGAGCCGTGATGGCCTTTACAATGAATGGCCGGAGTCCCATGTGGGGAGCTTTTCGGTTGTACATGAAGCCACGTTCCTCCCATAACTCCTTGTTGGCAAAGGGCGTTGCTGCTGCTGAAGATGAAGCGGAGGCAGCGCTACGACGGGTCTGTCTCGACGACATTTTATTTGCAAGGGCTGTGAAAGAGAGAAAACAAATAAAACTAGAGGAGAAAGCAAGAGAGAAAAATCAGAAGTGATGAAAAATGAAAGGGAAAAACGGGGTTATATAGCGGTCGAGTTGCTGCCCATTTAATGTTGTAACGGCAGGCGTGAATAACGGGGCGGTAGATTGGATTTAGCGTGTCTGACGCGTCTGACACGCATTTATGCGTCTGTTACGCGTTTGCCGCACGCTTCTGCATCTGCCGTGTCAGTCTGTTGACAGCCTGTCATATCCGTGCGCGGCGGCAGCCGAAACGACAGGTTTCCATAAATGGGCTTTATTGGGCTGATGGATGGGCGGTGGGCTTGGGTCACTTCTCCTTTTCTTCTTGGCTCATTTATTTCCTAAAAACTGAAATTAGAAAAACAAAACATTATTCGAATAAAATAAACCTAATTTCCTAATAAATAATAATAAATAATAAAATAAATAAAAATAAAAATTAGGTTAAATTAGGGATGCCTTGTGGGGCATCTCCTAAAGTAACCACTTCCTGTATTCCTGGGGCTTCAGTCCCCTGATAGTGCTTGAGGCGTTGTCCATTGACTTTGAATTGGTGCCCGTCTTTTAATGATTGTATCGTGATGGCACCATGGGGAAAAACTTGTATCACTTGGAATGGGCCAGACCATCTAGACTTTAGCTTTTTTTGGGAAGAGTTTAAGTCTGGAATTAAATAACAACACAAGCTGCCCTGGGCAGAACTGTCGTGGCAGCAGTTTCTTGTCGTGCCACTTCTTAGTCTTTTCCTTGTAGATCCTTGCGTTGTCGTAGGCCATTGTCCGTAATTCTTCAATCTCGTTCAGATCTAATAACCTTTTCTGGCTGGCCTTTTCCAAGTCCATGTTTACTGCCTTGATTGCCCAATATGCCTTGTGCTCTATCTCGACAGGCAGATGACAGGTTTTCCCATAAATCAAACGGTATGGAGACATGCCCAATGGAGTCTTGAAAGCTGTCCTGTATGCTCATAATGCATCATTCAGAAGTAAAGACCAATCTTTCCTAGTTGATTTGACCATCTTTTCAAGAATGTTCTTCACTTCCCTATTGGATATCTCAGCCTGTCCATTGGTCTGTGGGTGGTATGTTGTCGCGATCCTGTGCTTGACACCATATTTCTTCAAGGCGGCAGCAATTACCCTATTATCGAAATGTCTCCCTTCATCACTGATAATCGCCTTAGGGATGCCAAATCTAGAAAAAATGTTTTTGTGTAAAAACTTTTGGACCGTCTTGGCATCATTCTTTTGAGTTGCGATTGCTTCTACCCACTTGGAGACATAATCCACTACTAGGAGGATGTATAGATTTCCACATGAGGATGGAAAAGGTCCCATAAAATCAATCCCCCAAACGTCGAATATCTCGACTTCTAAAATGTTCTGCAGTGGCATCTCGTTTCTCCTTGAGATGTTACCTGTCCGCTGGCACCTGTCACAGTTCTTATAAAAGTCCTGTGCATCCTTATATAGTGTCGGCCAGTAGAACCCTGACTGCAGCACCTTGGCAGCAGTTTTGTTGCCTCCTAAGTGTCCTTCATATTGTGAAGCATGACAGTGATGGAGAATGTCTTCTTGTTCTTCTTGTGGTACACACCTCCTTATCACCTGATCTGCGCACATTTTGAAAAGAAGAGGTTCGTCCCAATAATAATGCTTAACATCATTTTGGAACCTCTTCCTGGCTTGATAATTAAGATCAGAAAGTAATATTCCGCTAACTATAAAATTAACGAAATCAGCATACCAGGGAAGTTCAGAAGACTTACCTGCCGCCATGGCTGTCGCGACAGCGATTGCGGCAGCAAAGAGCTGCTCGTCTGGGAAGGTCTCCAGTATGTGTGTCTCGTCTAACGGTAGACTCTGCCCCTTCTCCAACCTCGACAAGTGGTCTGCCACCTGATTTTCTATCCCCTTTTTGTCCTTGATCTCAAGGTCGAATTCTTGTAGTAGCAAGATCCACCGTATCAATCTAGGCTTTGCATCCTTCGTTGCGAACAAGTACTTAAGGGCAGAATGGTCGGTGTGTATTATTACTTTCGTCCCAAGTATGTAAGAACGAAACTTGTCGATGGAGAACACCACAGCTAACAGCTCCTTTTCTGTGGTGGTATAGTTCACTTGGGCGTCATTCAACGTTTTGCTGGCATAGTATATGACGTGAAACAGCTTATTTCTGCGCTGCCCAAGTGCTGCCCCGACAGCATAGTCACTAGCATCACACATAATCTCAAACAGCTGTGTCCAGTCTGGTGGCTGTACTATGGGGGCTGTCACTAGTTTTTCCTTCAGAACCTTGAATGCTTCAGTACATTCTTCATTAAAGTCAAAGGGTCGGTTCTGCTCTAAGAGATGACATAGGGGCTTGGTGATCTTTGAGAAATTTGCAATGAATCTCCTATAAAAACCAGCATGCCCTAAAAAACTTCTAATGCCCTTGACTGTGGTTGGCGGCGGCAGCTTCTCAATTACTTCTATTTTGGCCCTGTCGACTTTTATCCCACGGCAGCTAATCTTATGGCCAAGGACTATCCCCTCATCCACCATAAAGTGGCATTTTTCCCAATTTAGAACAAGATTAGCTTTTTCACATCTTTCAAGTACCTTTTGAAGATTGCCGGGGCAACTCTCAAAATCGTCTCCAAAGACGGAAAAATCATCCATGAAAATCTCAAGGAAGTCCTCTACCATGTCGGAGAATATAGCCATCATGCACCTTTGGAAGGTGGCAGGTGCATTACAGAGTCCAAACGGCATCCTCCTAAACGCGTACGTTCCGTAGGGGCATGTAAAAGTCGTTTTCTCTTGATCCTCTGGTGCAATAGCAATTTGGTTGTAACCTGAGTAACCATCAAGAAAACAATAGTAAGGTTTACCCGCTAATCTATCAAGCATTTGATCAATAAAGGGTAAAGGAAAGTGGTCCTTTCGGGTAGCTTTGTTAAGCTTCCGATAGTCCATACAAACCCTCCAACCGGTCACAGTCCTGGTTGGGATTAACTCATTGTTCTCGTTGGTTACCACGGTCATTCCTCCTTTCTTTGGAACGCATTGCACCGGGCTCACCCATTTGCTGTCGGAGATGGCGTAAATAATATCAGCATCTAACCATTTAATTATCTCCTTACGCACTACCTCCTTCATCGCATGGTTTAGCCGCCTTTGGGCATCAATAGTCGGCTTATGATCTTCCTCAAGGAGGATTTTGTGCATGCATAACGCCGGACTAATGCCTTGTATATCACCAATCGTCCATCCAATCGCCTTCTTGTGCTGCCGTAACATGTCAATTAGCTGTCGTTCATGTTCCTGCGGCAGCTTAGAAGAGATGATTACAGGCAACGTATCATTTGAACCAAGAAAAGCATATTTAAGCTGCCCTGGCAGGGGCTTCAGTTCTAAGACAGGTGGTTCAACAGTAGATGGCTTTTGGATTAAATGGTTATCCGAAGTATAATTCAAAGGTTCGAATAACTTACCTGGACGATGGCCTAACCAGTTTACCTCCTCCTGACCTTCAATGTCAGATGTATCGGATTCAGAGGAGTCATTGTCGTCGGTGCTGTCATCGTTGCTATCGTGACAGGCCTGTAAGTGGCTGTCGCGGCAGTGACCAAATTTTGTATCATGGCAGCCCGACCTGATGCAGGGTTGATCAAGGGTCACCTCAATGATGGCCTTGCATTCCTCGTCCACATCAGCATGTTTCATTGCTTGGAGAACATTCAACTTAATCTCTTGATCGTTCACGCGCATGGTGAGTTCTCCTTTCTCCACATCAATCAGTGATCTTCCCGTGGCTAAGAAGGGTCGCCCAAGGATGACTGGTGCGTTTTCGTCTGCCTCACAATCTAAGATAAAAAAGTCAGCAGGAAAGATAAGCTTATCCACTCTTACCAAAATATCTTCAATTTTTCCTTCAGGTTGAACGTAAGAGCGGTCGGCTAGCTGTAAAGTTACTGTCGTGGGTCGCGCCTTCCCAATACCTAATTTCTGAAAAACAGATTTGGGCATTAGATTAACACTAGCACCAAGATCACAAAGTGCCTTACCCACAAATTTGTCGCTGATTACACAAGGTATGATGAAGCTCCCCGGATCCTTCTTTTTCTAGGGTGGCTGCCGATGAAGAATGCTCATGCAACCTTCTGTCATCTTTACCGTTTCAAATTCCCCAAGTTTAGATTTTTTCGACATGACATCCTTGAGAAATTTAGCGTAACCGGGCATTTCCCTAACAGCATCTAACAATGGAATATTAATATGAACCTGCTTAAAAATATCATAAATCTTTTTAAGTTGAGATTCATGCTTAGCTTGCTGTATCCGTTGAGGGAAGGGTGGTGGAGGACGGTAATCAGCAATGCGTCCTTCCCACTGCATGCGAATCTGAGGACGGTAATCATCTTTTTTCTCCTCTGTCGCTTCTGCTGTCGTGACAGGCTCATCGGCAGCAGTCTGTTTGTTACCTGTCGGGGCAGCTTCCTCAGCAGGTTTATCTATGGCTGGATCCTTTACTATTGCAGCTTCTTTTTCCGGCCCTGGTAGTTTCTTCCCACTCCTAGTAGTAATTGCCTTACATTGCTCATGTGGGGGCGGTCTAGCATTTTCAGTATTGCTAGGGAAACCTCCATTCTGCCTTGGCTTAATATGTTGCGACACCTGACCCATTTGTGTCTCTAGAGATTTCAAGGTAGCCTCATGATTTGTCATTCTCATCTCGGTTTTATCCATAAAGGTTTCCGTCTTCTTGACAAACTGATTAATATTCTCCATATACGTACCAGTCTGAGACATAAAGGTGGCCAGAGTCTGCTCCAATATACTACTCGTGGCAGGTGGTGGCTGCTGTTGCTGCTGCGGCGGCAGGTTCTGCGGCAGATGCTGCGGCAGATGCTGTCGCGTCAACAATCTAGGACCTCCCTGATTCTGATTATGTGCTTGTGGATTCAGGGCGTTGTTAGGGTTACTCTAGGAAAATTTGGGATCCTTCCTCCAATTGGGATTATAGTTGTTGGAATTGTAGTTCGGCTTGTAATTTCCAACATATTTTCCCTCTTCTATATTTATTGGGCACTCATCCCTACTATGATTTCCCTCACAAATAGCACAAACTTCCTCGACAGCAAATCCTCGTAATTCTTCTTCATTTAATAAGTGTTTCATTGCTTTAGTGAGGAATGCTACCCGTGATTTCATAGTGCTGTCGGCCTCATAGTCCTTGACAGCAAGTACCCGTTTACCTCCTCTTCTAGCTGTCGAAAACTGCTCCTCATTCTTGGCTAGATTTTTTAAAACTTGTAAGGCCTCGTCCGGATCTTTATCCAATAGTAGTCCATTTGCTGCAGAATCAATTCGAATGCGAGTTTGTAAGTTAGCAGCATTATAGAACTTAGTTACCTGATTCTAGACGGGGAATCCATGCATTGGGTAGTTCCTTAGAAGAGTAGTAAATCTGTCCCAGGCCTCGTGCATCGGCTCGTCGTCTTCCTGTTGAAAAGTAGCAATTTCATTACGTAATCGCTCAGCTAAATGTGAAGGATTAAAACGAGACAAAAATTAACGGGTTAAATATGCCCAAGTCATAATAGAACCCGGTGTAAGTTTATTCCACCAAGTTTTAGCTCTGTCCCTCAATGAATGGGGAAATAACCGAAGCCTCAGTATCTCCGGACTAACTCCTGGTAGCCTAAACGAACCACAGATCTCCTGGAACGTTTTGAGATGCTCCCTGGCATCTTCGGTCGCAGAACCACTAAACTGTCCGGCGTTGTTGATCATACTAAACATGACAGGTTTAAGCTCGAAGTTATCAACATCAATATCCGGCAGCGTGGTCTCCAGTTCTACATGATCGTTCAGCATGTAGTCACGACATGACCGTCGTCCATCTGCCGCGGGCGGGTCGCCGACAGGCGGTATAATTCCACCAGCGGGCGGATTACGGGCCATCTGCTCTAGCTGTTCCTCAAGGTATTCGTTTCTGTCTAAAAGGTGGCGAATCTGTTTCTTGAGATTGAAGGAACGCTCGATTTCTGGATCTAATTTATGCTCAGGTTCTTCGCCTCTTTTAGATCTGAGCATAAACAAGAAAACCTCGTGAAAAGCGAGAGTTGAAAACTCAAAAGAAAAATTAAATAAAAATAAAAACAAAAACGAAAATAAAAATAAAAGCGAAAAGTGCAAGAAAAGAAAGGTGTAGTTATGTTGCCAATCCCCGGCAACGGCGCCAAAAACTTGTTGTGTGTAAAAGAGTCTATCGCAATTGGAGTGCAAGTGTACACGACGCAAGTAGTAAAGTGATACGAAGTATCGGATATCGTCTCCACAGGGATTGGGATAATGACTTCACCTAATTTCACTGCACGAAGTAAAAGAAATATTTTAGAAAGTTGTCACGAAAATATTGAAGAAAACGTAAATAAAAGAATTGAGATATCAAGATAGAGAGAATGGGCTGGTATTGAATTGCTCAGTAATGCAGGTATTGAATTGCTTAGGAACTCCAGTTCTGTCGTAGCGCCCGTCGCCGACAGCACCTGTCGCGGCGGCTGTCCGTTAGCTGTCGCGGCAGCAAACACACCAACTCCGTACTTCAAGTTTGGCAAGAATCCCAGATCTGCCTTGGCCTATCCCTAGGTCCAAGTCTGTCGATGATCACGTCTTTGATGATACCTCCCGGCGTGAATCGAAGGATGAACACCGATGTGTATGAATTCTTCTTTAGCCACTTAACCTTGCCCTATCCCTAGGCACAAGATAGTTCAACTATAAACTAGAGAACTCGCTCTTATCTCTTTCGTATACTTAACTCTCCCGATGCTAAGTAAATAGATAACCTCACAATGCTCTCCCGATGCTCTTGCAAGATATTAAAACCAAGATAAGAGAACTTGAAGTTTATTTTATTGAACTTGGAAAATCCTAAAACAAAACAACCCTTGCAACTACTTTACAAAACAACCCGTAGCCCTAGGGAGATTTAGAATATGTCGGTGACAGGTAAACGGCGGAGGGTTTAGGGATGTCGGTTATGGGGTAGAATGAGGGATTATATCTCCTAGGTTAAATCTATGCCCTTATATAAGCTTTGGGCTCAAGTATTCTAAGTTAACAAGGATTACAACTTTAATGAAAAGTAAGATTCTAATAAATGCTAAATCTCTAAGGATTCCTACTTTTCAGCCGCCTCCTTGTTTCATGGGAATTCCTCTCCTTGAGCTTTGGCTTGACATATCTTTTGATCCGGGGCTTGGAAAAATATTTGGCTTTCACACGACAGACGAGCAGATTTTTCTCTATCTATCGAGGTCCACTTTACTTTTCCTCTTCATAAAGTTGTTGTCACCTTGCTGTCACGACAGGTCTATGGCAGCTTCGTCCTCCTCGTCTGCTTGTCCAGTTTAGTTTTCCTGCTTATCTGCCCTGCGCCTGCCTTCCTCGTCAACTATGGCAGCAACCTGCAAAATACACCATCTTTTAGTAGAATCCGTGCCTTTTATATAATTGTGATGTTTTGCTGAAAACTAACCTAAATGCAATGCAATGATGCTTGAATGCAGCAGAAATATGGGTTAAAAAGGGTGTAAATAATATAACTTTTACACACTCAACAGTGACATTTTTTAAAAATATTTTTAATATTTTTTTAATCATTTCTCTCTCTTCTTTCCCTTCTTCTTCATCTTCTTCTTTAATGTTGCTATAACTTTTTTGCAGGTGGGTTGCAAACTCTTTAGATTTTAACAAGGATTGTGATGCTAGTGTTTTTGAACAAACAGAAAATTCTCTAATATTGATGTTATTTTATTAGATCTCAAGCTTTAAAAAATGGGGTGTTTTTTTGGTAGAGCATGCAACTGAAGGGAACCCTGGGTTTCATTGGCTTTGAGAAATTATAGTTTATATTTCAGAGGTTGGCGTGAAGCTTATGATTGCCATTTACATGTACTTTTGCAGTGTAGGCTTCTTTAGCCGATTTCTCTATAAAAAAATTAAAAACACTATAACTTTCATTCACCACTGTGCGTTCTTTCTCTCCTTTGGTTCATATCTCTGTGTTTGCTTTGTTTTTTACTTCTGTTTTATATTCGTTGTTTTTTTGTTTTGTTTTGCTTTTGTTTTGTATCCCCATATCGTTGAACTTGACGAGTTGAGTTCTTAAAAGCTAGCTTTGCATGAGTTTGGCCATGGATACGAGCAATTTCAAACCTGAATCCCATGTAGCACAACAAAGCCGGCGAGATAAGTTGAGGGTTCACCATTTGGAAGACTTCTCCAACAGTTTGGAGCAAGGCTCCTCGGTTCACTCGGGGATAAACCCAGATCTTGTTCAAGTTCGTAATCTCAAGAATGCTAATTTGCTTTACAACCCAGCTTTTGTTTCCTCAACTACCCTTCATGTTCTACCACAGGAGAACAATCAAAACCCTATGTTTATTGGGGAAGTGTTGTCAAATAATGCAGGGAGAAGCAACGTATGTGCATGTATACAATATCCCGGGAGTGAAAGCTGTAGCCAGGATAGCAAAAGGCATTGTGAGGAATTGTAGTTTGTTTCATCTTCACTTTATGATGTTGTTATTATAGCACATGTGGACACTCAGGGACCAGAAATGGCTTTTATAGCACATCAAAACGTTGGCGTAGCTGGCCGCGATTCGTGGTTCGATTGCAGTGAAAATCAAGCAAGTGGTTTGCATTTTGATGACACTGGTGCTTGGATGAATAGGTCGCTGCTAGAGCATTGTCCACAGTGGGGTGAAGCTTCTAGTACTACACAAGGCCAAGGGCTGTCTCTAACCTTTTTTCTTGCTTAAAGATTTGGGTTTTGATTTCTCATCTTCCGTTTGTTGAAAAAGAAAAACAGAAGTTCCAATTCAACCATAAAATAAAATTCATTAAAAATTTGGGTTTTGATTTTTCATCTTCTGTTTGTTCAAAAACACTAACATCATAATCTTTGTTAAAATTCAAAGAGTTTGCAACCCACCTGCAAAAAGTTATAGCAATATTAAAGAGGAAGATGAAGAAGATGAAGAAGAAGGGAAAGAAGAGAGAGAAATGATTAAAAAAATATTAAAAATATTTTAAAAAATGCCACATCAGTAAAATCGTTAGCTATTTAACGCCGGGGACCAAAACAGGAAAACTATGTAACAGAAGGGACGATTTTACCGAAAAAAATAGTTTTTGGACCAAAATAGGAAAACGGTAATAGTTAGGGGACCACCGGTACAATTTTCCCTTAATTTTTTAATGTTAAGACATAAAAAAACACTAAAAAACGACATCAATTTTTTGTCCTTGGTTGATTACCTTAATTTCCTAGTTCTGTTCTATAAAATTTCATTGAACTTTGTTAATCGGTATTTTCATAAATAGAAACTTACTCTTGAGAGATTTTTAAGCGACCCAATCTGTAATATGATTGTTCAAACGACAAATGCGAGAAAAAAATAACATGGACACGTACTTTTGAAAAAGAATTTAAACGACACAATCTGCAACATGATTGCTCAAACGACAAACGCGAGAAAAAATAACATTAGGCATAAAATTGACTATTTTTCGAATGTCAGATAATCAAGAGTGATTTAAAGGTTTACGGAACCCTGTGCAGTTTATTAAAATGAAATCATTTAATTTATTATTGCAGCAATATATAAGGTCTTTTTAAAATATTTTTATTTTAGTAAAAAAATATATTGTAGGCCTTCTTTATAGTCTTATATTTTTTTTCCTTACAATTTATTAAACTAAAATCTTTCTATTAACATTTAATTCAACTAATTTGGGGTCTCTCTTTTCTTCGGGCCTTGTGCGGTCGTTTCTCTCGCGCATGTCCAAAATTTCACTGCAAATAAGACAACTTTAACCTCCCATAAGTTAAATGTTTGACGATTATCATCTCAATAACAAGTCTACAATCAGATTCAATAAAAACAGGTTGTTCGTTGTGTTATTCAATGAGTGAAAACACGGACTTCTGTTTTATACATATTATGCTGCGTAAATAAATTGTATTGAAATATGTTATCAATTAATTAATAATTTTAAAATTATTTAAAATATATTGATTTTTTGATTTTATCAACGTGCTATCATAAATCGATTTTCTTATATGTCGTTAAGTTGTTTGCATTTTGGTGTAAATACGTTAGGTAGGTCTTTAATAAAAATTTAGTATGGTTGTTAAAAATAGTAGTAACAAACTAACAATTAATGTAGATCAATAGGGTCTGTATTAAATCTACCATATATTCAATGCATAATGTGAATTAGTTTTTAGGTAACCGCCCTTTCCTTTCCCTTTACTCCTCAAGGAACAAAGAAAAATGGTGGCACATGCACACTCATTATTGTTACAAAAACATTACAGATAATGAAAAGAACCAAACATTTTATTGTGAAATCGCAGGCGAGAGACATTAACCGGACATTCTGTCGTCGTTGTCGTCCCAAACTAAGACTTTTTGAAGCCCAACATGAGGAGAATTAATCCGAAGTAGTTGAAGCCGTAAGCTAATTTGATGAACATAAGCTTGAAATTAGTCCATGGAGGATACCTTGGTTCCAGTTCAGGGTAGAAGGCTCTATGCAGCACAGCTTTCTCATGGCTGAATGTGTCGAACGAATACTTCCCATGGTACCTCCCGAATCCGCTTTGTCCCACCCCTCCGAATGGCAGCGAATCAAATAGAAACTGCACACACGCGCGCACACACATTAACAGGTCATGAAATGTATTGTAAATACGTGTGTACTTATTGCGTGACAATTCGTATCCAAGTTGTCAATCTGATAAGTATACATGTGCTTACAATTTGATTTACATGTACGTCATATTCGAACTAACATTTAATAGCCAAGTAGACGGTGGTCGGATGATACCTGAACCATGGAATCGTTGAATGTTACAGACCCCGAAGAAGTTTCGGATAAAATTCGTTTCTTGAAGGCTTTGTCCTCGGTAAAGGCATAGATAACAAGAGGTTTTGGCTTGGAGTTGATGAATTCGATGCTTTCTTCGATGTTCTTAAGCTATACAACAATGGTGACTTTCCTTAGAACAAACAGATAACAGAGATCATTCTGCAGGGTGGAGAATTAACAAGAAAGTTAAAGTTGAGAATCCCTCACTGTAATTATTGGAAGCAATGGTCCGAATATTTCTTCATTCATGATCTCAGAACCAAGTGGTGGATCTAATAAGATTGTTGGCTCAATAACACTGTGAAAAGTGATGAAAACAACATGAAATGAGAATAAGTGGTTTGAAATCCCAATGAGGTAAAAGGATAAAGTTGAGAAGAAATTATACAGTTTTTCTTCATCAACTGAACCACCATAAACAACTGAGGATGCAACATGGGGATCTTTGAGGAGATTAACCAATCTTTGGAACTGGTTCTTGTTAACAATTCTGGAGATGCTTTTCAAGTCTTTGAGGTTATCACCATAAAACCTCTTGATATACCTTTTTAATATCTCAATCTGAAACCAAAAAGAAAAGAAATAAAATCCATGAATTCAAATTGAAACTCTAATCCCCTGTCCCATTAAAAATTACATAGTTAATACTACCAGAGTGGAGGCTAATTTCTCTTCCACAAGCACATAATCTATTGCAATGCAAGCTTGTCCAGTGCAAGGCCCCCACTTCCCCCCTACAATTCTTTTAGCAGTCACCTTGATACCACAAAGCAAATTACACCATCAAACCATTAATCCTCTCTCTCTCTCTCTCTCTATATATATATATATATGTATATGTACATATATAATGAGTAAAAAAGAAACCTTTGCTTTTGAAGGGTTGGAGAGAGTGTTATCCACAATGGCAGGGCATTTCCCACCAAGCTCTAATGTAACAGGAGTCAAATGCTTTGCAGCTGCAGTCATGACCAAGCGGCCAACTCGTGGACTCCCTGCAGATCAACCGAAAGCAGAAATATTTCCGATCACCGGATGCGTTGGGATGTTTTTAAAGTGGGGGAAAGGGGAAGTTATTACCGGTGAAGAATATTTTGTCCCATTTCAGCTCAAGTAGTCGTTCACCAACATCTGCTCCACCACCAATGACCTTAATGGCTTTGTTGTCCAAGTATTGAGGGATGGTTTGAACGAGAAAAGACAAGCATGCCGGGGCCAGTTCTGATGGTTTTATCAGCACCGTGTTGCCCGCAGATATTGCCCCGATCAATGGATCCAATGACAGAGCTGTAGAAAGAACAACATATTTATGAGGGCAATTCATCACCCGCATGGAGTGCAAGTGTGCAACATCAGAACTTAAAAATCATTAACAGAAACTCACAGATCGGGAAATTCCAAGACGAGAAAATGAGAACAACACCGAGAGGTTCAGGCATCACTTCTGCTTTTGCAGGAAAGAAAAGCAACGGCATTTCACCCTGGACCGCCATAAACAAACACAAGTAATGGCTGTAAAAGTAATAAGAAAAGGGAAGAGGAAGAAGAAGAAGAGTTGCAGTAAAACCTTCTTAGGGGCCACCCATTTGTCGAGGCAGCTCAAACTATAGGTGGCTGATTTCTTTACAACCCCTACCTGCATGGAATTATGTATAGCAATCAAAAACTCAGAATCAACCTATATACATGTGTATATATATATATAGCTCATCACCTCATCTCTGTATGATTCAACTCGACTCTTTCCCAGGTCTTGATCCAAAGCATTGAAAATGGAGTCCTCGTTTTCATTGACGAGGTCAAGTAAAGCCTTGAGCTGTTTCTTCCTCCATGAAACACTTTTAGTAGTTCCACTTCTGAAAGTTTCCCTTAGCTCGGCTATGGTTTCCTCCATTGAAGCTTTGGCCTTTGGTTTTGCTGGTTTGAAGTGGAAGCATATAAAAAGGCCAAGACTTGAATGTGTATTCAGTTGGTACTCATCTCCATCCTCCTTTAAAGCTCTTTAATGCAGTTGCAGCTACCGACTACCGAGAGTGAGAGAGACGAGTTGGAAATTTCCGTGTGGGGGGCCAAACAATAAACTTGGAGCGTAAATGTTACCCCGTATCCCATTCTTCTTAGGATGAAAATAATTTATCTTTTTCGGTGACTTTATTTGTGCACTACACTCAAAATTAGATTAGTATAAAATTTAAAGTTTTAAGTTATGATTTATGGTTAAAATTTAGAGAATTTAAGATATTGAAATATAATTAAAGACACTGAAAAAAGACAAAAATAATTTTCACGTTTTTTATCGCCTAGGCCGTAGTATTAAATTACGGTTATAGAGTCTGTTGCGGTTGTGGGATCACACAGTTACAAACGTCATGTAACTCATAACGATTGTGGCGAACATATTTTTTTTACAAAAACTCTTAACTTTCAAATTACAAAAAATGTAATTCAGTGTTATAATAACCTTTGCGCTTGGCCTCTTTACATAGTTACGTAACGAGAAACCATTTGTGTGTCTTATTTCCCCATCCAAACTAATGATATGTGATACAACTTACAAGCCTTTATTTCCCATCCAAATCAAGTATCAGAATTCAATAATTGATTCAATATATTAGAATGCAATACGAAGTCTGAAGTAATTTGAAAATAAAGTTCACATGATTCATTTAAGTATGTTATCAAGTCTGATATATGTCAAAAGAGAATTTCGAGTTCAACTTTAAAAAAAGTATGTTGTTATGTTTTAAATAAATAGCCATGAATTTATAAATATTGTTGGACAAATAGGGTTAAAATTTAAAATAAATAAAATAAATTAATTTAAATAAACGGAATACTGAAATTAACAATCTAGAATAACCGAAAAATAATTGTTGAGGCATGCACGAACACAGTTTTTTAAAGACAAATTCTACTACTCCTTGGTGCTTGAGTTCTTTAGTTGTGTCTCCCAAAATACAACGGATGATTTTCGATAGAAGCATTACTGAAGAAATCACGAATAGTACTCGGGCCTTTGACTCTCACAAAAAATAATGCAGTTTTTGGGAGAAGAAGAGATTTTCGAATTGTGTTTAAAACCAAAAATAATTCATGTATTTATAGGAAAAAATTAGGTTAAGCATGAGAAACATTATTTTGATTTTGCCCTTAATCGGAAAATAATTCATGTATTTATAGGAAAAAATTAGGTTAAGCATGAGAAACATTATTTCGATTTTGCCCTTAACCGGAAAATTGAGTGGATTGCAAGCAAAAATTCAAATTTTAAATCCGAAAATATCCCTTAATTTTTGGGATAATATACAAAAGAAAAAAATTAATTTGATCATGGTAAAATATCCACAGGTCCACGTAGGGCCTGACCGATCTAGACATTCGCATCACCCATGTTATACGCGTGCACCCCCAACTCGAATGAGATTGAATTTGCACCTCATGTGCACAAGGCACATGTTCATCTTAAGTCATTCAATAACCACAAGTAGAGTAGGTGTATATAAACACTTTCCAATCCATTTATCCCATCCATGTGGGATATGGGGCTCCATTTTCTTTTTTCCTAATTCTCAATCTCTTTACTTTGACCATTAATTTCTCATTCATTACTCAACCATTTGAGCATATAAGATACTGTTGTAAAGGTCTCACAGAGTAGAATAAGACCCAATCGAATCGTTATTCAAATTTCTACCTTTACTCATTCGAATTATGGCTCAAAGTTACAATTTTCCATTTTTTCCAACAATCTCCCACATGAATGAAATTGATGCATTTTATCAAAATATTTTGACTCGATGTAGTGATAGTTTCTACGATTGATAGTTGCATAGGATAGGTAGGTGTCCACCCTTGAACCTTCTTGTGAAAGTATATTTACTTTATTGGCTGCCCAGTAGACGTAATGTCTTTAAATTGTTCTGCCGTTTGTGTAAACGATGATATTCTCCACACAACTACTTTTCTGGCACGAGTTTAGTTCTTATGGTTATGTCTATATGGCCGTGAACATCGTCTGGTTCTGCGAGAGCTTGAAAGAACTATGCCCAAATAGTTTCCTTGAAGCGGCCACACTTTACTCTTACATATGTGACTTATGTTGCTCGGTTCACCGATGCACACAATGATCTTTAAAAGCATTGCTTAGCATGTTCCGTTTTTAGTCACCGTTTACATCATAGGAATGGACTTGGGAGAGTAACCCTCCACAATGATCGTATAAGGTCTATGTGATTAGGTTGTACCTTTGAACTTAGATCTTGGGATCTCTAGTCAACTAGGTAGGATTTTTCTTCTCATAGCGCCTTAAATTTTCATGGGCTTTAGTCTCATTCCTTTCGATATTTTTTAACTTGATCTTGATTTAACCCTTTGGTTAGTGGATCTACAACATTATCTTTTGATTTGACATAATCAACAAAGATAACTCCATTTGAGATTAATTGTCTAACGATGTTATGTCAGCGATGCATATGTTTCGACTTATACAACTCTGTGCCTTAGCAAATGTTGCTTGGTTATCGTAGTACATACATACTGTGGGCTCTAGTTTTGGCCATGCTAGAATATCTTCCCAGACATTCTAAAGCCATTTAACTTCCTCTCTAGACTCATCTAGAATTACAAACTCAAATTCCATTATAGATTTGGTTATAATCGTTTGTCTTGAGAATTTTCATTCACTTATGCCTTTGATATCTTGAATATTAGATATCCAACTAACATAAGATCTTTAGAATAGTGCAATCCGTAATTTTGAGAATATATAAGATATTTTAATACACTCACAAACGCTTTCCAGTGGGTTTCACTTGGATTGATTGTGAATCTACTTAAACAGCTCACAGTAAAAGCTATATATAGTCTAATGCAGCTCATGAGGTACATTAGACTGCTTAGGACCCTTGGATATTTCACTTGATCAACATTTTGACCTTTATTCTTGGATAGATGTTGGCTCGTATTTATTAAAATTCTGGCTATA
This sequence comes from Hibiscus tridactylites, assembly GCA_958450335.1. Lineage (NCBI taxonomy): Eukaryota > Viridiplantae > Streptophyta > Magnoliopsida > Malvales > Malvaceae > Hibiscus > Hibiscus tridactylites. The sequence continues at coordinate 68,615,993 of OY288284.1, forward strand.
TCAGAATCATCCTTGCCAAATTTATCAAGACTTTTTTCACATAGTGTGACTAAATTAATATGAGATCTTCACGTGACCGTTTGATTTGAATGTCCAAATTTATGTCATATAATCTCATATCTTTCATGTCAAATCTTGAATTTAACATGTCTTTAGTACGTTTTACCATTTCATTGTTGCTTATAACTATAAGTGTGTCATAAGATCATATATTTTACTGCATATATTGGTCACACTATTATTTGTCATCATTTTAACCTTTTGTTGAACACATGAACTAATTTTTTATTGATAGTCTCCAAAGTTCATTTCATTGAACTTAGACCAACTTCCTTAAATATTTAAGAATTATATTTAAGAAATTAAACATTCTTTACTTTTCATTATCACATTACTGTGAATCTATTTTTACACAAAAAAATGATATTCATTTCATAGTCAATGAAAATATAGTCCACTTATTTTTATTTACTTCGGTAATAAAAAAAATTACCTTTACAAGAGAACCCTCATTTTTTTTTCTTTTGGCAAACTAAGGTTAGGCAGAAAGCAAATACTATTCAAGTTTTGCAAGATAATTAGGGGTTTGACTTGAGACCTTTAAAGTTATTTCGGATGAGTTGGTTACTTTTTTCTCTGACTATCTTGGAGTGGTAGATACAAATGTAAAAACTTTTTCAGATTAATTACTGCGTGAGTTATTGAGAGTTGAGCTTAATAATGAGATGAATGATTCTTTAGTTGCTCCAATTACGAACAGAGAAATTAATGATACATTATTCTCAATAAATAAAAATAAGGCCCCTAGACCTGATGGCTACTTAGCAAGATTTTTTTAAGCTTCTTGGGGGATTGTTGGGGGTACTTTTTTAAAAGCGGTTCAATATTTTTTGTTACTGAAAATTTGTCAGATGCTTTCGACTTCACTATTATTACACTGGTTCTCAAGGTTGTAAATCCAATTCAGGCTGTGGATTTCAGGCTTATTTTTTGTTGTAGTGTTGTATACAAATATCTTAAAAAGCTTATGGCGAATAGACTGAAGAAGTGTCTGCCTTTTATTATTTTGCCTAATCAAAGTACTTTTTTTGGCTAGAAGAGATTTGGTTGAGAATCTGATTCTTGCTCAGAAAATTGTAAGTGGTATGGTAAGAAGCACTTGTCTGTTCGGTGTGCTTTGAAGATTAAGCTACAGAAAGCTTTTGATTCAATAAGTTGAAATTTTTCGTTTCAAGTTCTCTCGGTATTGGGATTTCTTGCTAAATTTTATGGATGGATTCGAGCTTGTGTAGCCTACTAATTTATTTTTGCAAATTAAACATGATGTTCAAATGCGTTTCTTTGGTAGGGTTACTTATACTACTTCCTATTCCTTTTTAGTTACTGAATGGGGGCTTACTTCATGCATATAATTTTTTTTTTGTATAAGCACTATATACCGAGGTGATTGTAATTGGTGGTTTGTTTTGAGGTGGTCTTTGGATGAATAAAGTTTTATTTATCTAAAAGAATATTAAAAAAATAACTTTAAAGAAGGCTCATAATATATTTTTTACTAGGGATTATAAATTAAAGAGTATCATTGTAATAAACTGCATAGGACCTCGTAAACCTTTGAGCCGCCCTTAACATCCAACTTTCATGGTTCATTAGAGCTAAGTTTCCCTTGAGGTTTGGGTTTGAATTTTCGAACCTTTGATCCATCCTTGAGTTTTGATTTCTCATATTTGAATTCGGGTACGGTATCCTTGTACTTAAAAGGTTATTTTTTTCGTGAAGAGCTTATGAGAAGCGATGTTGCTCATGAAAGATAGGAGAACGACGAGTCATCCGTAGATAGTCGGGACTTGGGTACACATGTGCAACTTACAATTTTACAGCATATAGCGACACTTCTGCATCGAGATTGGGAAGTCATTGTTGTAAATTTTTTAACGTGAGGCGCCTTAAAATGAAGCTAAAAAGAGGCGCAACCGAAATTCTTATAAAAATTGTAAGAATTTCGGTATATACCGATTTTTTTACAAAAATATATACCGAGATTCTTACCCTTTCGAATTTTTTAAACTTTTTATAAGAAATTCGGTATATACAAAAATTTGGTATAATTTTTATAAGAATTTCGGTTGCGCTTCATTGTAAGGCTGCTCACCCTAAAACTTCCCATTATTAAACATACTTTTCGAGAAAAGAATAATGTAACCACTAAAATGGCGAAACTTGCTGGAATCACTCAAGTGATTGTATTACCTTCGAGTTTCGATTTTTTTTGAACTTTTAACTTGTATGTTTTCATTGTTATCTTTTAAAGGAAATATCCCAACCCATATGACACATAAATGTGGGGTAAGTGAGGGTTATCCCTCACTGGTTCCATTTACTTTCCATTATGGTATGGGAGAAGGAGGAGATGGGTTGTTAGTAGGAGTGGTAATGGAGCGGAAGAGAGACGATTTTATATATTTTTTTTAATTTTATTTCAGTACTTGATGGAATAATTTTGGAGAATCTCATGTTTCGAATGTTTCAATTTTAAGGAAATGTGTTAATTTTTCAATGTGACTCTGAATTTTTTTTTAACTGTATGAGATTTTGGTGGATTTAGTGATTGGTCACCTATTTCTATTTTGATAGGCTACGTTGTTCTTAATTTAATTTTATTTATTATGTATTTATATGCTATATTTAAAATGTTTAATTCAGATCTCAATTATATTTATTTAATATAAAATTAAATTTCAATTTATAACACTATTAATGATTTTTTATTAAATTTGAATATATGATATTTTTTAATTAAATAAATAATTTTTTTTCTTTAAAAACTTTAAATAAATCTAATTCGAACGGGCCGTTGGTTGGCCCAACGGGGTCAACGTTTCTTGAGGTGTGAGTCAGTCTAAACCGGGTTCAGTTTAAAGCAACAGTTTCATATAAGTAAGCAATCCACACCACGACGTCTCTTTTGCCAAAGTAACGAAGACTTGCCCCAAACAACAACGAAAGAAATCCCATCCAAACTCCGTCTCTCTGAAACAAAGAGAAGGGAAAAACTCGAAAAACTTAATGTTGCAGCGACCCGGACGACGCTGCGAAGGCACCGCTATGGATGCCATCGTTCTCGATCTCCGACCCGGTCTAGGTGTCGGACCTTTCACTCTCGGTTCGCTTCCCTCTCAGTTTTTTTTTTTAATTTTTAATTTCATCAGCGAGATGTATTTGGAATTGTATAATCCGATGCTAATTTTGATCGGTCGATTAAGCGCATTTGTTTTAATCAAATTATTAGGTTATATGTTTCTCAACAGCTATATTTTTGCTAAATTCGGAAGGCTTGAAATCAATGAAAACGATCAAAATTGAATCGTTTTTAATCCTTTTTCCAATATGAGCATGGTTATTTGCTTGTTGTCAGGTTTTATCTTGTTTACTTGAAATTGCGACTAAAAACTTGTTTGTTTACTGCTGTTTGTTTCAGGGATGCCAATATGCGAAGCATTTGCTCAAATAGAACAACAGCCTAAAATCTACGATGTTGTTCATGTGAAGTATTACGATGAGGTTTGTATTGAATATTTGAATCATTAAATATTTTTGCTTTTAGTAATTTGGCGTGGTGGAACTCTTTAATGTGGAATTTGGATAGTCGTAAAATCTATACAGTTTGCCTCCATTTCAATTTTTTCTTTGTTTTGGAAGTTAAGACAGTTTGGCGTATGCAGAGTGACTATCTAGTCCCGAGAAGGTTAACAGTTAACACTAACTGTCCTTATAATGTCTTTGTGCGCAGGAGCCTCTGAAGCTTGATATTGTTATAAGTTTTCCAGATCACGGCTTCCATCTCCGTTTTGACCCCTGGTCTCAGGTTTTATTTTCAATTTTCGTGTCCAGTGTCCGCACATCATTTTAGTACCTTTTTATTTTATTTTTTTTCTTCAACTTGATTTACTTAATTTTATTTGTTTTGATTTTGGATTCTGTACTAGAGGTTACGTCTTATTGAAATTTTTGATATCAAACGTCTCCAAATGCGATATGCCACGTCTTTGATAGGGTAATGTTAAGCCCTAAGATTTATTTCCACATTTCAAAATAGCATGTTTTGATGGTGAATCTGGTTCTGCCTGCAGGGGACCTTCTACTCTTGCTACCTTTGTAGCTGTCTATGCGCTTTTTGGTCCAACCTATCCTGGAACTTATGACAAGGATAGAGGTGTTTATGTCCTATTCTACCCAGTATGTCCCTTGTTTTCTTGATTGCGAGACTGCTTTTTATTATGGTTTTTCAAATATTGTCTCCGTGTCTGCAGTTTCTTATCTTGTTATTTTGCAGGGTCTTTCATTTGCTTTTCCAATTCCAAGTCAGTATTCAGATTGCTGTCATGACGGAGAAGGTTTTTATTTGTTTCTCCTGGTTACTTATCACACCTACTCTTCAACCGTCAATTCCTAATTAATTTTGCTATTTTACTTGACAGCGGAATTGCCTTTGGAGTTTCCTGATGGAACCACCCCGGTTACCTGCCGTGTATCCATCTATGATAGTTCTGCGGGCAAAAAAGTTGGCATTGGATCCTTAATGGATAAGGCGTCTGCTCCTCCATTACCATCTGGCAGCCTTTACATGGAAGAGGTGCATGCCAAGGTTTGACTTCTATCTTCTTTAGTCCTGTTGTTAATACAAGTCAGCCATCTCATTTTTGGTATCAAAATACCTTTCTACTTTCATCCTTCTAGAGTCAATTTTTGGATTACATCTATTGGAAATAAGCGGTCTTTTTACAAAAGGGGTGTCTTTTGAGTTACATATTTTTATTGACCTAATTGTTTGCTTCAGTGACATTTTAAGTATCAGTAGTCTCTTAATCTGGAGATTAATCTTTTGAATCCCATGTCTATATTTCCAGCTTGGGGATGAATTGTTTTTCACTGTTGGAGGCCAGCATATTCCCTTTGGTGCATCACCACAGGTAAATATCAAATTGATTTCTTGAGATTAAGCTTTATTTACTTTTCCGTTGTAGGGAATCACTTGTTCTCTTCTTGTGGGCTAGTACTAATTTTATGCTATTCCCATTCATGCAGGATGTCTGGTCTGAATTAGGGCGTCCTTGTGGAATCCATCAAAAGCAGGTAGTAACGATGCATGAAAACTTTGAAATGTGCTATGGGGGTTTTACGCTGGTTATACCCATTAAGTTTTCACCTATGGAGTTGCTGCATCGAACACTACACTTCTTTTGATTGATGTTTTTGCTAGTTGCTCTTTTCTTTTTTGAGTACAAAATAAAAAGCTAAAATTAAAGAATGAACTGGAAACAAGAGCAACCAGCAAAAGCATTTGCCAAACATAGCCTAGTAATTAGGCATGCTAGTTATTTTCTTAGTTATGGAGTGAAAGGTTTTTCTAGTTGTATGACAACGTTTTATGCATGATTTCTTTTGCATGTTACCCTCATGGCAATAATTAATTTTGTCAACAGGTTGACCAGATGGTTATTCATTCTGCTTCCGATCCTCGTCCTCGGACAACTCTTTGTGCTGATTATTTCTACAATTATTTTACTCGTGGCTTGGATATCTTATTTGATGGCCAGGTACTCAAAAAAATATACTCTTCAACACCCAAAAAATGAAGGAAGCATTTAGATATATTTTCTGGCTAATATTCCCATGTTTTCTACAGTCTACAAACATTGTAAGCTTGGAATTAATGTTATTCAGAAATTCTTAGAATGTTTTCTTGATTTTGCAGACTCATAAAGTCAAGAAGTTTGTTTTACACACGAACTATCCTGGTCATGCAGATTTCAATTCATACATAAAGTGCAATTTTGTTATCCTAGGTTCTGAAAATCCCCTTTTTTCAGCATTTTATCATTATAATTATTGGTGAGGGTGATTGATCTATTGTTTTTGTTCCTTGCCCGCAGTTGGGGGATCCTTCCCAGATGTAAACAACTACAAAAACCGAATTACTCCAAGCACCAAATGGGAGCAGGTCAAGGTAACTTTTTATAGTTGGTTTCATACGGATATTTTTCCTTTTCCTTAACACTAACCTCTCTTTTTGCCTGGTGCCTTCACTGGTCCTGTTTCACTAAGAATGATATTTTACTGCAGGAAACCCTTGGCGACTGTGGTCGTGCAGCTATTCAAACACAAGGTTCTACCAGCAATCCTTTCGGCTCTACTTTTGTATATGGCTACCAGAATGCTGCATTTGAGGTAAAATTTTGTTAAATTTCCTTGCTCGATTTGCTTTTTAGGATTTGGCACAACTCTTATTTTGGTAGTATTTACTCTTAAATATTGTGAAAGGATTGCTAATGAAGATCTTTGCTATTAGCAGGTTATGAAGAATGGATATATTGCAACAGTGACGCTATTCCAGTCTTGACAAGCCATCTCTTGTCCGATAGATTGTTCTTCTGCATCCGAAACAAGTAAAATTTATAAACAATACGGGGAAGCAACAATAATTGTACAGTAATGTATTGATTTGTATAGTTGATTCGTGCTGTAGCATACACTAACAATGTATCTTCTGTAATTATTCTCCCTGTGAGAGGATCTCGCCTTTGCTCAAATTGCCTTTGCATTAGCCGTCTCGGGTCCTGTAAGAGGATACAGAATTATTCATGGCCATGTTTTTATAAAAGGGTGCCATCCAGTAACTGCATCAACTGCAGAATCTTCTTCAGCCCTCACAAAGGCGATTTGTTTGTGAGCATATATTGGTAGGACACATGCTTAATTTGAACCACCTGTCTTTGCTGTCAAGACATCTGAGAATTTTTGCCCACGGTTGTCAATTTGTGAGCTTATGGTGTCTGAGCAGTTGTTTATTTAGCTGGGAGTACCTTAGATTGTAGTTGCCAGATCTTGTGACCATTTATGTCGCAAGTTGTCAAGAGAATGGTTGGAGGCAAACACTGATCTTTTTACCTCTCTCATTTTCAATTGCTGCCGAATTGATCAGAACTGGCCTTGGAAACATTTGCACATTGTATTTAGGGTGCATGAATTGACCACTTGCCAAGGCTCAACTCCTGGCTACCTATAGCTCATATTTTGGACTTTGGTGCTAATTGTCTTGTAGTTGGTTTTCACTTTCATTGGAGAAATTTGTTGGTTCATAGCCTCAGGTTTATTTAAAAAGTAAAATAAAGAGATTATTTTCCTAAATTGATGTCTGCGCCTTGCCTTTAGAGTGATTTTTCCCCAACTAGCAAAAGAGAGAAACAAAAGATCAGGGTTTTAGCACATATTCCATTTTTTTTTTCTGGTTTATGAATTTGAGAAAATTCATTCTCATATCGACTTGCCTGAGACTAGGAACTATAAATCGGAGAATTGGAGCCAAAGAGCTTAAAAAGAGAACCATCTTTTACCTCACTAAAAATGGCCTCTGCATCTCTCCTCAAGGCTTCACCTGTCGTAGACAAGTCCGAGTGGGTCAAGGGCCAGACCCTTTGCCAACCTTCAGTTTCTGCTGCGAGGTGCCGCCCTGTTGCTCCCTCTGGACTCGACGTGCGTGCTAGCTCATGCTGATGAGCTTGTCAAGACTGCCTGTAAGTGTGATATAGTTGTAATCTCTTCCACAATTTGGTTAAAATATGCCATCACTAGAATGACCAACAAAAGAGAAAAAATGGTATTAAATTTGGTTAAAATATGCCATCACTAGAATGACCAACGAAAGAGAAAAATGGTATTATAAAGTTTCGACAATTTTAGGAAGAAACAATGGTTTTACTTATATGGATTGTTAGGGTGTTTGTAGAAAACAATTGCTTCTTCAGGCCGTGGAATTTTGGCCATGGATAAGTCCAACGCTACCTGTGGGAAACGTTTGGCCTCAAACGGGCTAGAGAACTCGGAGGCTAACCGTCAAGCCTATAGGACATTGCTTGTTTCAACCCCTGGACTTGGTCAGTAGTCACTAGTCAGTACATCTCAGGTGCTATCCTCTTTGAGGAAACCCTTTACCAATCCATGATCGATGGTAAGAAAATGGCCTTGTTCTTGTTCAGCAGAACATAGTCCCTGGTATCAAGGTCGACGAGGTAAAGTCTCATCTCCCATTTGTGGGAGGAACGTCCTCTATGTAGTTCAAATTTAATACTAAGTAGGAGTATTATCTATAGTAAGAGCTCAATGATATGAATATTGCAGGGTTTTGTTCCCCTCGCTGGCCCAAACGACGAGTCATGGTGCCAAGGTCTTGATGGCCTCGCCTCACGTTCTGCTGCATACTACCAACAGGGAGCTCGTTTTGCGAAATGGTAAAACATTATCCCATTTTCCACTTCATGTTCAAATATTCTAAGTTGCTTTCGGTAATGTTTATGTTACTATCGGTATTCATGGGCGTACTGTGTAAGCATTCACAATGGACCATCTGAACTTGCTGTGAAGGAAGCAGCTTGGGGACTCGCTCGCTATGCTGCTGTCTCTCAGGTTAGAATATGAGGGTGTGGAATCTTATTACAAGACTGTCTTGATTATATTATGGCACTGGATGATGTTTTGATGTTTGGCCATGCAGGACAATGGTTTGGTTCCAATTGTTGAGCCAGAGATCTTGCTTGATGGTGATCATGGAATTGACAGGATTTTCAAAGTAGCCAAAAAGGTGTGGGCTGAGGTTTTCTTCTATCTTGCCCAGAACAACGTGTTGTTTGAAGGTATCCTCCTCAAGCCAAGCATGGTCACTCCTGGTGTGGAGTGCAAGGACCGAGCTACTCCCAAACAGGTTGCTAGTTACACCCTCAGCCTCCTCCGCCAAAGAATCCCTCCACCTGTGCCTGGAATCATGGTAATTAGCTACAAACCTGCAAGTTTTTTACACATGCTTAGATGAAACTCGGCCCTAATGGTTAATCTATCGTGGTTTTGGCAGTTTTTGTCCAGTGGGCAGTCTGAAGTTGAGGCTACCTTGAACTTGAATGCAATGAACCAAGCATCAAATCCATGGCATGTGTCATTCTCATACGCAAGAGTGCTTCAAAATACTTGCCTGAAGATGTGGGGAGGTAGACCTGAGAACGTGAAGGAGGCTCAACTTGGAAAGTACACAGGCGAGGGAGAGTCCGAGGAGGCCAAGCAAGGAATGTTCGTCAAGGGTTATGTTTACTAGGCTGATTTGAATTTATCTTTGCTGTTATCCTCAATTCCTCATAGCTAATAAACCATATATATGCCGATAACAATAACATGCAGCATCAACAACTTCATAAATTTCCTGCAGTGAAAATTCTAATTCTCAGAATCACACTTCCATTAGATAATTGATGCTGTATTATCTTGCAAGTGGAATACCAAACACAGGCCTAAAATCACCAGCAACCTCCGGTAAACAAGCCAAGTTTACTGTGTTTCAATATTTCAAAGTGTCCATTTAAGCCTATACCAATTACCATGAAGGGGATAAAAGAAGAGAAATCAATTCAACTCTACAGTTCTGAGCATTACCTGAAATGAGAGATCTTCGTATCATTTTAAAATTCGGTATTTTCGTGCTTATTATAACCATGTAATCTTTGTGTCATATATGTGAGAAAGGTGAATCTCTGATTATCTGGCTGTATAACATTACTCTCTGAGAATTGATCTCAGGCATTATCAATTATTCCCAAGTGCTTTGAGAAGTCATACAAAGAGTACTGTTTTCACAATGCAATTTCAACCATTACAAATAGAACTTACAAAAGAATGACATATTACAGATCATTTCTCGGCACTGGTTTTGGATTTCATTCTTTTGCCTTGCAGCATGAGGCTCGAAAGCTGTCTGGTACTGGTTTAAACAACTAAGCTAAGGATACTGAAGCAAAGGAGATGATTGATTGACCAGTTACGGCAAGAACTCCCCCAAGCTCTGGCTTCTAAATAAAATCTAACCTATTGGAACCATGTCTCCTGATCAATGATCATCACCACCTCTGATGAGAAAATCGAATTATTGTTCCTTCAGATATCAAAACAGGTATCAAGGGTCAATATGTAAGCTTAAGCACAATCTAATGTATCGACTATAGTTTTATTCATATCACACTATGAACTTCAGAAATGTACCATTCCTCATTGTAATCTCCAAGTCCAACTTATCAAGACAAAAATGTAATGACAACAAAATGAACTAAATCGAACAAATGCACTAGCAGGGAGATAATTGCATAGGTAAGATGGGATGTGCATGAACTTAGAGGGAAAGCTTTGAGTGTTGTACATTTACGAATTGCTCGGAATGCATGCATCTATTACATATGGCAGAAAAGGAAATCATGCTTCCTTTTTGGATTATAAACAAAATACTTGATCAAAAGTTAAAGATGAAATCATTATACAGATGTATTTTTCATGTATCAAAAACAATGGCATGAACATTGCACATGAGAAACGAAATTTCGAGGGGCTTCCTAACAATACACGTACCTAATGTCTCTCCATAATGGGATGTTGAAAACAAGATAATGTGTTTCAAATGCTGTGTGAAAGGAAAAGGAGAAATAATGAAAACAGTTCCAACCTGATTGTTTGAGGCTTGCTCATGCATTCGATGAGGCTTCATATTCAAATCTATCAATATAGTATCGGTCTTGAGATCTTTAGCACCCGTCACTTGAGCAGGAGAGACCTTGTGATTTTGTTGGTTCTCTCCTATTGTCGGTTTAGCCGGCTGATTTTGGCCACTTCCATTCTCACTCAGGTCCACCACAGTATCCCCCGGAAACTGCAGAAGAAGCGAACCAATAAAATTCGAGACGGACAAACTTAAACTCCAGGAGAAATGTACTATATGACTCAATTCATGTCAAAGATGTAGGTGACAAACCTCTACTCTCTGCCTTAATAGAAGATTTCTTCCATGGGTTTTTTTACCTCCAACATGTACAATCATATCACATTGCAAACAAAGGGAACTTCCATCGATCTCGCAGTAAAAGAAAGCTACATACACAGCTCCAAGTAAAGAACATAATTTTAAACATGTACAGATCTTATAAAGCAAAAGCTTTATAATGGAAAGCAAATGACAAAAACAACACCTGCATACCAGGTGCATTTTCACATATATCACAGCGAGGAACATCACTGGGATTTGCTAGACCCACCCGGACATGGCGGCTAGCAAGCTTATTGCACATATGGACCTGTAACATCCATCAACAGTTCAAAGCAAAGGTTCCATTTTCCAGAACAATGTAAGAACTCTAATTCTAGACAAGGTTGAAAAAACATCCTTTTTCAATGCATAGGACTATTCAATATTCATCAAAATTTGGAATCCCAGACGAGACCGCATAAAAGATCAGTCTTGAACATGAAAAAATCAAGTAAACAATTGCACTAGCAAGAAAACCATAAGAAAAAATCAACAAGATGAGGAAAGAACAGACCTTTTCATCACAGTCACGGCAAAGAGCAGCCTCATCGGCAGCACAGAAGACAATAGCCGGAGCACTTTCACAGGCATCACAAAGGATTCGCATAATGCTCTCTCACTATCATCCTCTCCCAATCAAAACCAGCAAGCAGCTCTTGTTTCTGTTGGTGATGACTGATGATGGCAATTGGCAAGGACTAGGATTGATGATAATAAGTAAGAAAAGGGAAACAAGATGATGTTTTTCCCCTTTATAATAATATAACAAGAGGTTGGAGAAGGATGGGGAAAGATGTGGGGATTTATTAAGCAGGCAACCAGAATGAATGAGAGAGGGAATTGGAGTGTAGAGACTTGAGGAGGGTTTTGTTTTGTCAACACTCATATGGTATTTGTTCATTCGATGTACACCACAAGTATTGTGGGGCTGAGAACCTCTCTTGCTTTTAACATTACCCCCCACCAGTCACATATCTGCCATGGACCCAGTTTTTGCTACAAGCCTAGCCATACACATTACACACAGTATCTTCTCTCTTTAATCTGTACCTAATTTGTTCCACAATCTACTCCCATGCGATTAAAGTGGCAGCAGATATCTTCTCAGTTCTCATACAGGATGCATATCTTGTTTTTCCATGATTCTTGCACTTAATTCCCCTGTTTTCTATTTCAATATATATTTTCAATGGGAAAAAAAGGAAATCAAATTCCTTAAATGTTGTTTAAAATTAACTACAACTGTGAACAAGAAGCTAAGTTCCTAAGTGTTCATTTGTATTTTAAATCTAGCTTTCTAGACCTGGAAAGATATTGAATATGTTGAATTAAATTGGTTATGGTGAATGAGGATGAGTTTTAACCGGTAATGAAAAGGTGGTAGGTGGGCAAGAACCATCATTTGCTAACACCAATAATTTTCTATTTTAAATATTTATTCTAACAATTTGTATAATCTTTTTTCAATCAAAATGATGTAGGATTTAGTGGATTAATGGATGATTTATACCTACACTATTGTTATATCATGCTTGGATTAGTCAAAAATCAATCATATTGGAAAAATTATATTATAGGTCTTTCTCGCCACGTCATTTATGAGAACAACCAATAAAAATTATTCATTTCATTAATTTTTTTCATGTCATCTTTTTATCAAATGAATTTTCACTTGGTGAAAATTGTTTCTAAATTTAATTTATAGTAAGTATGAGTAAAGATTCGTTTGATAAAAAATGACATAGAAAAATAATAAAATAAATAATTTTTATTAATTAATCCATGAATGATATGACGAGAATTACTTTATGATATAAATTCTCATCGACATATTTGATCATGCATCTGTCTCGAAAAAACATCAGGAAAAATCCAAAAATAGAAAATATCATATTACTTTAAGCAATAAGCAAGCACATATCCCTACAACAAATGGACGAATGCCAATGAATGGCAAGTCCAATCAATATATTATAGTACTGAGTATTATTTGTGATACAAGGTGGGGCTAATGAAAAATCATATACTTGTGAACCTAGACAACTTGCAAAAATAAGAAAGGTAAATTATAACGGAGATCACTCAATTATAGGTAAAGTTAGATTTAAATCACTCAAACATTAAAAGTTATATTTGGGTCACTCAATTATGGGTAATGTTACATATAAGTCACTCAATTATTAAAGATTACAGTTGGGTCACTCAATTATGGGTAATGTTACATTTTGGTTATCCTTTATGTTTAAAAAAAATACATCAACTTAGTTATTTTCTCTTCCAAATCACTTGTATACTCTCGTTAACATTAAAGTACTTCATTTGAAATCATTAATTAATATAATACACAAATTTATATATGTTTTTTTAAATATGAAGGGTGACCCAATATAATTTTATCCTTAATTGAGTGACCCAAGTGTAACCTTTAATAATTGGGTGACCCAAATATAACCTTACCTATAATTGAGTGGCCCAAATGTAATTTTTAATAATTGAATGATCCAAATATAATCTTGCCCATAATTAAGTTACCTCTGTTGTAGTTTACCTAAATAAGAAATTCTTTAATCTATCCAACATAGCCATTGAAGGAAATGTTGTCTTGCATTTGCTAGAATTACAACAGTATAACTCAACAAGTAGTTTCGGTAGAAAAGTGGATGATATTTATCCTAAGAGATTTGGGTTCAATCACTTTATTTGTAAAATGTGTGTATTGTCAAATGATTAATAGTATACATGAACATATCCTACCTTATAAATCACCTTTAAACTATTCAAAAAAGAATTACAATCGTAAAAATCACACAGTTAGTACTGACATGATAATAAAAGAAACAAATAAATGTGTATAAATGTTAATGGTGAGTATTTGATCGAGTCGAGTAAAAATATTTCGAGTTAGTCGGGTTGACGAGTTCTAGTTTATAACTCAAACATTATTTGAATTTTTTCGAGTCGAGTCAAGTTGTTCGAGTTTTTGTTCAAATTTAATTGTAAACATTTATAATATTATAGTATTGAACTACTGACTAGTTACAATTTAAACGATCTTTTATAACCATATACAATACACATATATATTTCTTTATATTTTTTCACATGTGATATACAGGACCGTTCATGGGGTGGGCCATAAGGGCGACGGCCCAGGGCCCACCCCTATTTAGGGCCCACAATTTATAATTATTGGTTTTAAATTTTAATGATAATTTAATTTTTTTAATATTTATTATTACAGTCTAATTTTCTAACACTTGTTATTAGGGGTTTATTATTAAAATTTATTTTTTTCTAATATTTTTCTTATTAGAGGTTATTTTTTCAATACTTATTATTAGGGACCCAATGTTTTCAATATTTGTTATTAGGCATACTCTTAAAATTCAATTTTTTTCAATATTTGTTATTATGGGTCTATTTTTGTTTTAGCATTACTTATTATTAGGGGCTCAATTTTTTTCTAATACTTGTTATTAAGGATCTACTCTTAAAATATAATTTTTGTTAATATTTTTTATTAGAAGTCTAATTCTTTCTCCAATATTTGTCCATATGTACAAATTATTAAATTTTATTTTTTTCATTACTTGTTTTTAGAGTCTTATTTTTGTAATACTTTTTTATTAAAAGTCTACTCTCAAAATTCAAAATTTTCGATACTTATTATTAGGGCCTAATTTTTAAGTTCGCCCGTTGGCCAACAAAATCTCAGGAACGTGTCTAGTGATATATATATATTCAATACACTGACGGTGTAAACTTTTAGTTTCTACGACGAGCACCTTGGTTCAGGGGTAGAGTTTAGGGGTTTAGGTTTAGTAGTTTAGAACTTAGTAAGACTCGACTCCAACTTAAAAACTGATACACTAATTACTAAAAAATTCAAGTTATTCAAATTTCCATTTTATAACTTAAACTTTATTTGAATTTTTTTTGAGTCGAGTCAAGACGAGTCAAATATTTTTGCATTTAATCGAGTAAAATAAATCGGTTTTTTAGTCGAATTTTGAACACCCATAATAAACTTATTTAATGTGTTGTGAAAAAATCGTTGTCATAAAAGTAAGTTTGTCTGAATTGGTATCATCACATAATTGGACGACTCTTCACGAGGTTAACACAAGTACACAACACTTCAAATATCATAAACCTAAAAGTGTTCGTAGAGTCCGCAATCTATATGCAGAAAACCAAAGGTAAAAATGTCCAAAAAAAATAGTTATAATTTATAGTAATAAATGATTTGTCCGAAAATCTTCAATTAAAGTCGTTTATTTTTCATAAATCAACTAATTAATTCCTGAAATAAATCAGTTAAAAACTTGACCAGTCAAATTTAATTCCCAAGTGCCTATAAATACATGAGAACGAAAAATGATTTTGACAAATTTTTTTTATGAATTTTCTCAAAAAAATAAAATATACGTGCATGATATATATTAACACGAACCGAGCTAGCCGGACAGCAACGACAACACGTGTGTGCGAGAGCCTTGATTCTCAACTAAAAAAAGGGAGGGGAAAAAAAGCTCCTATAAACCCAATATTAGATGCACTATCAAAATTTTATGCATTACTTTTTTTGAATAATCTAAAATTAATTACAAAATAGTATTTGTTCATAAATATTCTTTAACTCTTTGGCAATGTGTATACACATTTTAAACAAAACGATTTCAACTTGTATCGGCTAAAATGAACATCATTCGCTTGTTGTCTGATCAAAACAAGTCAACCATCCAGGCTCTAGACAACATGTTAGAGATGGCTCAGACAAAGCCAATCGAACTGTTACAATGTTAGCGGAAGAGATCAGTTTGTGAGCTTCACCACAATCAGTTTGAGATTGAACTCTCTCGAAACCATAATCCCAAGCAATGTTAGCGGACGAATTTTAACGAAAGTTTGGCAGTCGTAAGTACCGTTTCAATGCTTTGATTTTGATCTAGCATTCACGTTGTTTAAAACAATGCAATTTTTATAGCATCATCTATCGACCATAAGAATGATAATATATATGTAAACTGTTACGTGCACTTTGATGCAAGATTAGACCAACAATCGAATCCAGATTATTCTTCACACTACTAAAGTTGAACTTTGAAGAACGGTACTCAAATTTGTTTCTAAATTGTTGAAAGAATTAACTTCTATAAAACAAAACATTAGCATTGATTGAGAAGAAAACCGACTGAAATAAATCAAGCTTAATTGTGTCATGACATAAAATCATTGTCTTATAAATAAATACGTCCCTATAGTGTAATTGTTGCACTAGATGTTGTCCCAAAATTAAAAGTATTTTCTATAAATATACACCCAAAATTTGAAGAAAAAATAGTGGTATGCAACTAGAAACGAAGTCAAGATTTAAGAGTTGGGGAGACAAAACATATGTTTTAAAGATGAGGGGCAAATTTACAATTATACTTTTTTAATATATATATATATATATATATATATATATATATAAAGAACCAAAAGATAAAAAAAAATTTCTCTAGTCGGGGGCAGCAGCCCCTCCGAGAGCTTAATAGCTTGGTCCCTGTCCCCAACTAGAAGAAGAGGAGAATATCTTATAAATTGTTGGATGATCAAAAGTGTTGACTGTTGACAAATCTTGCTATTTATAGGCCTAAAACACGGTAAAATTGTTTTAATGCACAAAGTCATCAAAGCTGATTGAGACTTTCAAATTGAATAATTTCCACAAATGAAAAATAAGTGATCAAATTATTTCTTTTTCTAATTTTAAGTATTTTAAGTATTTTTTAAATATGGGTGTTTAAAGTTTCAACGATTATAATTTTAAGTGTCTGACCATCAATGATTGTTTAAAAAATATTGACTAATCAGAACGAGACACATGGCGAGAATATTATTCTTTTATTTTTTGAAAAAAACTTTAAAAATTTAAAATTTTAAAAATCTCAAAATTTTCAAAATTCTTAAAATCAGTCCCTAAATCTCTAAAAATACTAAATCCTCAAATTTTCACCGTTGTCGTCATCGACCGCTATCACCGACCTCACCTTTTTGGTCGTCGAACTCAGCCAACCATTTTCCCTAATGTGTCATCTCCGAAAATTGGCACGCGATGTGCCAATCGAACGACTATTAACATTCTCCATTCAATGTTCAATTGGCACACCGTTCGTCGGTTTCTAGCGATGACACATTGGGAGAAATGACTGGCTGAGTCCATCGACCGAAAAGGTGGGGTCTATTTTAAAAATTTTCGAGATTTAGGAATTTGTGATTTAGAGATTTGAGGACTATTTTAGAAATTTTCAAAATTTTGTTGAAAAAAATAAATTATTAAAAACAAAAAATGAATTAAAAAAAATTATAAATTAAAATATGACATGTGTCAAATTTGTATTAGTTAATGATTTTTTTACGTCAGTTAACAACAATGCACCTATTTTTATATAAAAAAATACTTTATGTACCTAAAGTTCAAAAGTGTTACAGCTTGAGCACTTATTTTTCATTTAAGCATTTTCATTAAAGCTGGTAATATTATTTTATTAAGGTTTAATATCAAAATAAGTGTCTGAACTATCTCGTTTTTCCTTTCATATGCTTAAACTATTTTTTTTTACCTTTTTTAAGGTCAACTCAAGCTATTTTAACCAAAAATAATAATTTAGACACATAAAAGAAACAAAAAAAATTAAACACCCAAAAAACATGATAATCTAGACCTTATTTCGATATTAAGCCTTTTATTAATAACAATTTAAATGGCCCATTTAAAACAATAACTGCCAACTAAAAATATGTCTGATACTTTTAGCCCAAGTCCTTATAAAACTGATAATTCTACCGCAAATGACATATAGCGCAATGTATCACTATTTATATGTACCGCAATGTATCACTATTTATATGTACCGCAATGTACCATTAACTGTTTTAATTAGTTTTGAAATCTTAGGGACCGACAGTATTATATTCCCTTATAAAATAAAATCTTAAAATATATTTTTATATTACTTTTTCAAATTTTCTTTTATTTTTAATTCAAATAATAATTAAATTTTTATTACTATAATAATTGGGTAAAGTTCACAAAGGGACCGGACTTTAGTAAATTATTTAATTCGATAACTAAACTTTCAATTGCGTCAAAATGGGCATTAAACTTTTAGTTTTGCTTCAAATTGGTCACCGAGCCGTTAATGGCTGTTAAAGGGGTGACGTGGAAGTTAAAAAAATGTATAATAACACATTTAGTCCTCCAAATTTACACATTTAAACAATTTAATCATAATTCAGAAAAAAATAATAAATTTAACCCTCGTTATTTACACATTCATTCAATTTGATCATATTTTTAATTAAAAATAATTTAATAGTTCTATTAAAAGTGAAAAATGTTTTCGAAACTATTTCTGCATAATTAAAAATTATGGGAATAAATAATAGGCTTAATGGTCTATTTGGCCCCTGAAGTATACACAAGACATCGAACTGCACCCTAAAGTTATTTTTTGGACGTAGTGGTCCCTGAACTAAAAATAGTTACCCCAGTTAGCCCTTCTGTTAAAAAAAATTCACGGGCCAACTAGAACGCACCACATGTAATTTTATTTAAAAAATAAATATGACTTAAATAAAAGGGGTAAATTACAAATTAGGTAAGCAACAAATAATCTTTACCACCAACCCTCTCAATCTCCCATTCATCCTCATTTCCCTCCTCTTTTGATCATCATCACTACAAATACGACTCATTCATCTGTAGAAAGTACCATCATCAGCAGATTTTTTTTTAGCAGAAAAATTAAAAAAGGGAAATAGAAAACAATAAAAATGATCGACAATGCAACAAACACTAAAGGACTACAAGTCAATAAGTCTGAAGCTTCAAAGATCACCTTCACACTGCCTTCTTTCCAATTGTTCCTTTTCCTGCTGAAGCTTCACAGTTCACAGGATCGGTTTTATCACACTGTTTAACAAGGCAACATATATTATTACTAAGAAGACAACGTGCAAAAGAAAATTCTCCCAACATTAAAAACATTCCCTCCAAAAACTTATGTTATCAAGTAGTGCCCTCTGCCGAGCTTTCAAAACAGTGTCTGCAAAATGAGTTTTCAGCATTCCCAATCTGATCGTTCATGGTTGAACATGGGCGTTTCTCTACCCAAATTTTTGTAAAAAAAAAACAGTGCAATATGATACACTCAAAGTGATGATTTTAATGCTTTTCTTTGAGCTGCATTAAGAACCCACCACCATGAAGTTGGGAGTTTTGTTTAAAAATGGTGGCTTTCAACTCTGAAAACGATTTGAAAACCTAAATTCCAAGCTCAAATGAAGCAGTGCAGCCTCAGATTCAAGCTATTCCAATGCCAAACTCCAATTGTTTGGTATGAAGACTGTAAAACAAAAAGGGTGAAATGGTAATTAAAAAATTATATTATTAATTTGGACTTAATTTGATTCTAATGGCAGGGTGACGTGGTAGTTAAAAAAGTTGTATAATTACACATTAGGTTCCTGCTATTTATACATTCTTTCAATTTAATCCTAATTTTAAATTAATAAAATAAATTAATTATTTAATTAGGTGGTGGCACGTATCAACAGCTTATTAGAAGACTTTAATTATTTATATTTGATTTAATAAATTTATTTCCTCCCCCAATCAGGTGGTGACACGTGTCACCACCTGTTTAGAGGAGAAAACAAAATTCCTCCATCTTATACTTATGAGATTCAAACCCAGGTATGGCAGGTGGAGAAGCAGTGGCTAAGCACCAAGCACAAGTTTGTGCAATAAATCACTAATTTTAATATATGTCTTGTTCTTTTCTACATTTATATTTTAATTTTACATATATAATCATCAAATTATTTTTTAATTTAAATTTAAAAACATCAATGAAATTATTATATATATGTTAAATTATATATAAAAATAAAAAAAGATAAATTATAATAAAATTTCATTTAAAGAATCCAAAACCTCAATTCAATTATTATATATTTTTTTAATTTCACATATATAATCATCGAATTAATAATTTTAATTTATTATATATTTTTATACATTTATTTTTTAAAATAAATATAAATACAACACAAATCACAAGATAAATTAATTTAAATTATGTTTGTGAGTTTAGATTCGTTAAATAAATTTTAATATAACACAAATTACAAGATAAATTCATTTGAATTATGTTTGTGAGTTTGGATTCGATAAATGAAATTTTATTATAATTTAAAAATTTTATTTTTGAATATAATTTAACATATATATATATATAATAATAATTTAATTGAGATTTTTTAATTAAATTAAAAAACAATTCGATGATTATATATGTGTAATTAAATAAATGAATGTATAAAACAAAAAGACATATATTAAAATTAGTGATTTAAAGAACAAACTTGTGTTTGGTGTAGTGGCTATGCCATTGGTTCTTCCCATGCCTTACCCAGCTTCAAATCTCACCAAGTGCAAGATGGAGAAATTTTTATTCTAACGGTATGTGGCCAAATTAAGCCCAAATTAATAGTATGGTAGTTTAATTGCTTCGAAAAAAGTAAGGTGACCAAATCACGACTTTACCAATAGTATTGTGGTTATTTATGTAGTTTACCCACAACAAAACTTACAATGCCAAAAATGATGGCATTATTTGCTCCTTAATGAATTTGCTTGAAGTAAATGGTGGAGATTTTATTGAAGGAAGAAGATGAACAATTTTAGGGGCTAGATTGAATAAATATAGAATTTGAGATACTCAACATGTCATTTACTCATTTTTATTAAACTTAGACATTTTTTGGGTCAAAAGAGCCACATGGCGCAATTTAATTGGGCCAAAAAAATTTAGACGAACGTTAGATAAAAGGGGCCAACATAAGTCACGATTTTTAGTTCAGGGGCTACAACGTCCCAAAAAATACTTTAAGGGTCAATTCGATATTTTATGTATACTAGCTGCCAAACTGGCCATTAAGCCTAAATAATATCAGAAACTTACTTTGATGATTGTATTCTACCAAAGTGAGAAAGAGGAGAGGAGGGTGTTGAGGTTTGCCTCGTAGCCGTAGGTATTGGCGACGGTGAAGTTCCCTCTATCTCAACAACTTGAAGCTATTGGATTAGAGTTCTGGGCGGTACCCAAAGTAAAAACAAAGCTATATGCTGATGAACCAATTTCCATGGCTTCAATCTAATAACTATGGAAATCATGTGAAAAAAGGATTCTGATTCATCCGAGTATTTATAAATCACTACGTAGACATTTTGGTCCAAAATTTATAATTTATCTAAGTTGAATAAGTCAAATAGTTAACTCTTTTAACTCCTAATAAATTAAATTTTAGTCCAGGTTTAGTTGATTTGCGTCACTAATATGATACCATTTGCTAACAAATATATTATATAAGTATTTTATTTATTAAGTTTTTAACTATGGGGAAATGATTTGAAACTCATTTTTCATTTTTAGTAGAATTATTAAATTATTTTTAATTAAAACATGACCAAATTGAATGTATGTGTAAATAACGAGGGTTAAATTTATTAATTTTTTCGAATTATGACTAAATTGTTTGAATGTACAACTTTAGAGGACTAAATGTGTTACTATACAAATTTTGTTAACTACCACGTCACCCTTTTAACATCCATTAACGGCTCGGTGACCAATTTGAAGCAAAACTAAAAGTTTAATGCCCATTTTGACGCAATTGAAAGTTTGGTTATCAAATTGAATAATTTACTAAAGTTCAGTTACCATTTGTGAACTTTACCCAACTATTATAATAATAAAAGTTTAATTATTTTTTGAATTAATTTTTTTTTGAAAAAGTAATATAAAAATTGTTTTTATAATTTTATTTTAAAATAAGATAATAACACTTTTGGTCTTTAAAATTTTAAAACTAATTAAAATAGTTAATGGAACATCAATTACATGAATAGAAATATGTTTATATATAAATATAAAATTATAAAATTATTAATTAAGTTAAAAATTAATTCAATAATTATATATAAATATAAAAATTTAAAATTATTAATTAAGTTAAAAATTAATTCAATGATTATATAGAGAGAGGTTATTAAAATAAAAATGATAAAGAAAAATATTAAATTTAGTTCCCCTTTTTATTTTTACTTTCGAATAAATGGGTCCATTTGCTTCATTGAATATATAGTGTGGGGACATCCAATGATTGTGGCCCACATTCTTGACTAGCCTTTTGTTTGGTGGGCTCACACCTTTGCTTTGCCTTGCCTTTTTTTCTGAATTACAGATAACTTGGACACTTTGGGTACTTAGCTTAGGTTTCATAATCCATTTGAAAACAATGTGACACTCCTCCACTCTTTTAACATCTTCCCCTCTGAATCCTTATCCAACAGTGAAAAGAAGAAACCTTAAAAGTTTGAAAAGTTGTATCAAAATCACTACATTTTGAGCAAGAAAAAGATAACACCAAAATGTCAAATGAGAGTAGGATATATTGAAAATAAAATTAATAAGATAAAATGATTAGGAGAAATAGGAAGATGATTCAGTTTTTTTCGTCTTTTCAATTCTCTTTTCACATTAATCTTTTATAATATATGGCTTATATTTACATGACCATAAACTATAAACATTAAATTCTAAATTATAAAATTTAAAATTAAAAGACAAAAATCGCATGTTCTTTTCTATGCCCTTAACCTCAAAATTTTAAATTATAAACCTTAAACCTTAAAAAGCATTATAGCATAATTTTCATAAACTCTAATCTTAAAACTTAATCTTAACTTTAACCCTTAACCCTTAACTTAAATTTTTAATACAGAGGATAAATAGAAACACTATAAAGAGGATAGGAGATTTCTATTCAAAATCAAAATTCCTAACCCCAAGAATTCTCAAGCCTTCAAACCTTTTTTTACTAAAGATGTCAATTTTCATAGAAAAACAAGAACAAAACAGAAAAACATATAGAAAAATTAGGGAAGAAATCTCAGAGAAACAAAGAGCAACAACACAAAAATATACAAGCACACATAACAATAAAAAACAACAAAAATACTGAAATACGAAACAAAAAACAGAAGCAATAAAAGATAACATATCTGCAGAGTGCAGACTGACAAGGGTAGCGAAACAAGAGCAGAACTAGCAAAGTCGATCAACATCTGCATGATGAACTTTAAAAAAAAAACATCTACATGATGAATGTGTGGTCACATAAACATAAAGCATGATAAACTTGTGTAAGCTTTTTTTTAATAGTCTAAAGGTAATTATAAGATATATCTTTTCATAGATATTTTTAATTTTTTAACAATGTGCATAAATTATGTAGACAAAACGGTTTGAAAAACAAAATTTGTGCAGGGAGTGTTTTTCATAATATATAAAAGAAAAAAAAACAAATGAAAGATTAGAAGGGGTAGTTCTACTGTGAGGCGGTTAATATACAGCTAATATACGGCGTGACCGGTTAAATAAATGACCGGTTAAACATAACAAAATAGGTAAATTTACCTATTTTTGTTGATAAGAGTATCAACATATCCAGTAAAATTACCTATTTTGTTGATAAGAGTATCAACATATCAAGTAATTAAAATTACATATTTTGATGATACTTTCGAAAGTATCTATATTTTTCTAAAAGTATCGATACTTTTTTAAAAAGCAATGTAACCAGTTGCAATGTGGCTCGAAAGTATCGATACTTTTAAAAAAGTATCAACAAAAAGTATCGATAATTTAATACTACCTAATATGTTGATACTCTTATCAACAAAATAATTAAAATTTTACCTATTTTGTTATGCTATACTTTTTTAAAAAAACATGGATGATTTTAAAAAAGTATAGATATTTTCGAAGGCCTCATCAACTTAAATTTTAATTACAAAATAGGTAAAACGCTACCGAATATGTTGATACTCTTATCAATAAAATAAGTAAAATTTTACCTATTTTGTTATACTATACTTTTTTAAAAAAGTATGGATACTTTTAAAAAGGTATAGATACTTTCGAATGCCCCATCAGCTTAAACTTTAATAACAAAATAGGTAAAACGCTACTGAATATGTTGATACTCTTATCAACAAAATAAGTAATTTTACCGATTTTGTTATCGTGGGATTTCTAAGGCTCCATCAACTTAAACTTTAATAATATCTAATATGTTGACACTCTTATCAACAAAATAAGTAAAATTTTACCTATTTTATTATTTGTCTTACAATATTTTTAGTAACACCGTTTCTTAGCCATATATTAGTCCGCCTTACATTAGAATCTCTCAATTAGAAGAGAGGGAGAGATAGGATAAGCTCATGACACACAGGACTCAATGATTCCGGCCATTTAATATCATATCAAGGTTAAAAAAAAAACAGCCAAGTCTCCCTTTTCCCAAACCCCACCACTTGCTTCTTCAATAAAGTGCTTATTCAAGGCTTTTTCCAGGAAAAGGAAACAAGCCTCACCCCACAGTTTACCCCTCAAACCAAACACCTCCTCCCCATCTCCATACCCCATTGTTAGGCTGAAAGGGTAACGCTTACCTCTCTCTCTTCTTTTTTTGTGGTGCGTGGGTCTCTCTGCTAGGTGCTGATTGCTGCCACAGAGACTCTGCCCACTGCCAAAAACCATATGGCAAAACCAACAGCTCTCTTATTACACGCTCCTTTCTCTGTTTTCTTCACAAATATCTACGCCCTTTAGTCCTTCAAAGACTTGATCTTTCATTGTGTTGCCGAAAACCCAGACTTTGTTGTTGCTGAATGATGGCTAAAGGTTTCGTTTTTCTGCTTCTTTTGCTTCTTTGCTCGCCATTGTTGTTAAAAGCCCAGAACCAGGCTGAGGTTCAAGCATTGGCGTCTTTCAAGATTAATCTCCATGATCCGCTTGGAGCTTTAAGTGGATGGGATCCGTCCACCCCTGCAGCTCCATGCGACTGGCGTGGGGTTGCATGCACCAAAAACCGAGTCACGGAGCTACGTCTGCCTCACCTCCAACTCAGTGGTCGGCTCAGTGACCGTCTCTCTGACCTCAAGTATCTTACCAGGCTCAGCCTCCGTTCCAACTCCTTCAACGGCACCATACCATCGACGCTCTCTCAATGCAGGTTTCTACGCGCTGTTTTCTTGCAGTACAACTCACTCTCCGGGACACTACCGTCGGAGATATGTAATCTCACCGGCTTGGCCATTTTGAACTTGGCTCAGAACCAACTTTCCGGCGAAATCTCCGGGGATCTCCCACCAAATGTCAAGTACATCGATCTTTCTTCAAACTCATTTTCTGGTCCCCTTCCTAGAAGCATTACTAATTTAACGCAGCTTCAACTCATTAATCTGTCGTATAACCAGTTTTCCGGTGAGATTCCGGCTAGTTTTGGTGAGCTTCAACAGCTTCAATATCTATGGCTTGATTATAATTTATTACAAGGAACTTTGCCTTCAGCTTTGGCCAACTGCTCTTCACTTGTCCATTTTAGTGCCGAGGCCAATGCGCTTGGTGGGGTTATCCCAGCAGCTATTGGAGCTCTTCCTAATCTTCAAGTTGTTTCACTTTCTCACAACAATCTCTCAGGAACAGTGCCGGTTTCTTTGTTCTGTAATGTCACTGTTTACCCACCTTCCATTCGGATTGTTCAGTTGGGGTTTAATTTGTTTAAGAATGTAGTTGGTCCTGAATCTGGGAATTGTTACAGTGTCTTACAAGTTCTGGATCTGTCTGGTAACCAGGTTGGTGGGAGGTTTCCTTTATGGTTAACCAGTGTAACAACGTTAACTATGTTGGATGTTTCGGGGAATTTGTTCTCCGGTGAGGTTCCAGTTCAGATTGGGAATTTGTCTAGATTGGAGCAGTTGAAAATGGCTAATAATTCTTTAACTGGGATGGTTCCTGCTGAGATCAAGCAATGTGAGCTGCTGCATGTTCTTGATCTCGAAGGAAATCGTTTCTCCGGTGAAATTCCTGGCTTTTTGAGTGGTATGACTGGTTTGAAGGTGCTATCTCTTGGGGGAAATATGTTTTCAGGTTCAATTCCGGGTAGTCTTCGGAATCTTACTGAGCTTGAAACCTTGAATTTGGGAAATAATAACTTGAATGGAAGCCTGCCAGAGGAGATAATGGGATTGAACAATCTGAGTACATTGGACTTAAGTGGGAACAAGTTTTTGGGTGAGATTCCTGCAAGTATTGGGAACTTGAGTCGGATTATTGTTTTGAATCTAAGTGCTAACGGGTTCTCTGGGAAGATACCGGCAAGTTTGGGTGCATTGTTCAAGTTAACTACTCTTGATTTAAGCAAGCAGAATCTCTCTGGAGCATTGCCTTTTGAGCTCTCAGGTTTACCTAATCTGCAAGTTATTGCATTGCAAGAAAATATGTTGTCTGGGGATGTTCCTGAAGGGTTTAGTAGTTTGATGAGTTTGCAGTATGTGAATCTTAGTTCCAATTTATTTTCCGGTCATATACCGGAAACTTTTGGCTTTCTACATTCATTAGTAGTTCTTTCATTGTCTAATAATCACATAAGTGGTGTTATCCCGCCCGAGCTTGGGAACTGCACTGCACTTGAAGTTCTTGAGCTTGGATCAAATTCTTTGACTGGTCACATTCCTGCTGATCTCTCTGGCCTTTCAAGGCTTAATGTGCTAGATTTGGGTGGTAACAACTTAACAGGAGAAATCCCAGCAGAAACCTCCAAATGCTTGTCGTTGACCACATTGTTACTCCGTGGTAATCGGCTTTCTGGTAGCATACCGGATTCTCTGTCCAAGCTATCTAATCTTGCGATGCTGGATCTTTCTTCTAATGACTTGAGTGGAGAGATTCCTGCTAATCTCAGTCTTATATCTGGATTGGTCTACTTCAATGTCTCAAGGAATGACCTAGATGGGGAGATTCCAGTCACTCTGGGTTCTAAATTTAACAATCCATCAGCATTTGCGGATAATCAAGACTTGTGCGGAAAGCCATTGCATCGGAAGTGTGAAAACATAGCTGAAAAGAGCAGGAGAAGAAGATTGATTCTTTTGATTGTTGCAGTAGCGTGTGCTGCTTGTTTCTTGTCATTGTGTTGTTGCTTTTATATTTTCAGCCTATTGAGATGGCGCAGGAAGCTCAAGGAAGCTGCTGGGGAGAAGAAACGGAGCCCTGCGAGGGCTAGTTCTGGAGCCAGTGGAGGTCGTAGCAGCACAGACAGTGGAGGTCCGAAGCTTGTTATGTTCAATAACAAGATCACACTTGCGGAAACAATTGAAGCCACTAGGCAATTTGCTGAAGAGAATGTGCTCAGCAGAAGCCGATATGGGTTAGTCTTCAAGGCTTGCTACAACGATGGAATGGTGCTGTCTATACGCCGCTTACCAGACGGATCACTCAATGAAAACATGTTCAGAAAAGAAGCCGAATTTTTAGGCAGCGTGAAGCACCGGAACTTAACTGTTCTCCGTGGCTACTATGCAGGTCCACCAGACTTGAGGCTCGTTGTATATGATTACATGCCCAACGGCAACCTTGCAACACTCCTCCAAGAGGCATCCCACCAAGATGGTCATGTCCTTAATTGGCCAATGCGCCACCTGATTGCTCTTGGCATTGCCCGTGGTTTAGCCTTCCTACACGCATCCAACATGGTTCACGGAGATGCCAAGCCCCAAAACGTTCTATTCGATGCCGACTTCGAAGCACATTTATCAGATTTTGGATTGGACCGTCTCACAGTAGCCACTCCAGCAGAAGCTTCCACTTCGACTTCGGTCGGAACATTGGGTTATGTATCCCCGGAAGCAGTTCTAACAGGGGAAGCCACCAAAGAATCAGATGTTTACAGCTTCGGCATTGTCATGCTTGAACTACTCACGGGGAAAAGGCCAGTCATGTTCACCGAGGATGAAGACATCGTGAAATGGGTGAAGAAACAGCTCCAGAGAGGCCAAATCGCCGAACTTTTAGAACCAGGGTTACTCGAGCTTGACCATGAGTCATCAGAATGGGAAGAATTCCTGTTAGGAATCAAAGTTGGGTTACTTTGCACAGCTCCGGATCCTCTTGATCGACCGACAATGGCGGATATCGTGTTCATGCTCGAAGGTTGTCGCGTAGGCGCTGATATTCCTTCATCAGCCGATCCCACCTCTCAACCTTCACCAGCATAAACAACCTCATTTTTCTTTTTTCTTTATTTTACCATTTTTTAGTTTCAGAGAGAAAATATAACTGTAGGGTGAATTATTGTGTTTTTTTTAATCGTTTCAGTTAATTTTTCATGTTCCATTTATGATTTTCCTTTCTCGTTTGATAATTTTTCAAAAAAAAAAATTACAACTTTTACCAACTGCTACTCCTTTTCAAATGCGTTGCCGGCCATGGGGGAAAGTGGGGGTACAGAAAGTGAAGTAAAAGTAAATTTAAAAAAATAATCAAACTTTCCACAGTCAACTAAATAGACAAAAAGCTCAGTTGAAGAATCAGTGTGTCCGAAAGCAGACAAGAGCCGTTAGGACCCACATGGGTTTTTTGCGCGCCAAACGCCATTGGATTGGTCTGCTCAAGATTCATCACGTGGCACAATCAAAATAATATAGCCGTTAAAATTGTTAACCCCGAGACATACACCCTGGAAAACAAAATGAATACAAAAGTTCAAACAGATATTGGAATTTGGGCTGATTACAATTTACACCTTTCTTTTCTTTCCCACTCTCGTGATTCCCGTGGAGCACTCGTTTGTACAAATTTAATTGAAATTTGTTTTAATTATTAAAAAATTTTAAAATCCAGTATATTTGATTTTTAATTTTAATATGACTAAAATATCTAGAAGAAGAAGACGACCCAAAATTTCAAGGTCCCACCGGAATAGAAGGGGGAGACTGGAGAGGCAGTAGGAAAGTGACAGAGGGGGTGATGGCTCACTGCACTAAGTTACTTTTTCCAACTTTTTTTTTGGTGGGTCACCAACTTTATTAAATGGGAATTAATTTTTTCAATTTTTATTTAAAGTTGGTATTTTGATTGTAAATTGCGACTATATGGTATAGCGTGATTTGGTACGGTTACCGTACTACACCTATTAAAAAATACGAAATTTAAAATGTTACCTATCAACTTAAAATGTTATATTTTTTATAACATTTTAAGTTGGTAAATAATTATCGATACTTGTCACTTCTAATAACATTTTAGGTTGGTATTAAATATTGAAACTCGTTGTTAAACAACCAACCTAAAATGTTATAAAAAAAATATAACATTTTAAGTTGGTGAGTAATATTTTAAGTTCAGTATTTTATAATATTTCGTTAAATGTCGCACCGTAACTTACCGAACTTTGTTTACGTTAGACTCCCAAATTTGCAAATCCAAAGACAAACCAAAGCATTGTCAAATGCCAACTACCTGTACTAAAAAGATTCAAGCTTTACCCGGTTCTGGAAAAGCCTTCATTCACACCGTTGTTTCAGTCTTGTTTTTGCATGAAACATGCCAAGTGGCCAACGATTTCCCAGATCCAGATTTGGTCAGAAAATTACAGAGCAAGAAACGAGTAGAAAATGGCACATTGAGAAGTGGACAAAATAAATGAAAATTTCTAAATCCGAAGCAGTGACCGTTGAGGGTTTTTGGCTTTATAATTTAATTATTTCAATCCATAGTTTTTTTTTGTATATTTTTTTATTGGATGGTAGGGTTTAGAGGGTACATATAAGGTCAAGTTGTGTTATAATAATTGTCCAAATGGGGGGAGTATATAATTTTGTTGTAGATCGTGTTCTTCGACTTTGTGATGCGGGTTGCTTGGTTCGGTTGATTGTCCTATAACCGGACAAATTACATCTTCCCCCCTGTCTCTATTAATTACTGGGAAAATTGTCCTAATCTAGACAAGCATGAGTACTCGAAATGCATTATTATTGTTATCTGATCTAATCAAGATCTTCTAGCCTTTTGTTTTGCATTTTAATGGCCATGAATGTAGTTTCTTGTTTGTTGAATCATGGTGCTGCCCATGCATTATTATCTTTGTCCAAGGACAAATGTGCATTATGTTGTGGTAATTACTAATATTTTTGAAGTTTACTGTCCGAACTCGAAAATTTGATTCAATTTAATTTAACTATGAAAGTTAACAATTTAAAATTGAAATTGGCTAAATTCAAAACGACCCGACTTGGAGTGACTACTGACTAAGCCCAAAATGATATTTCAACACAAAAATTTCAAACTTAGAATTGAACCAAGTTAAAATGATCCGAAATTTTTAATACCTAAATTGATTAAAATCAAAAATTTGAAATTGAGCCAACATGAAACTAACTCAACCCAGTTCAACTGGCAGCTCTAGTTGTGCCATTTCACTAATAAAGTATTTCATTGATGGAATTGAAAATTTTCACTCATAAGTCAATTTTTTTTTTGTCTTAGAAAATATTTCTTTCATATCTTGTTGTGAAATCTTTCGACTTTTTTTTTGAAAAAGTTTGTAAAATGTCTTTCATAAAATATCCAAGTTAAAACCTCAACATATAATTGATCAATATTGTCTTTCAAACTTACTCTAAACGCGTGACTAATGGCGGATCTGCATGTAATATAAGTTAGGCTTATGCCTACTTTAAATTTTTTACATTCACACATTTGTTTTTAAATTTTTATGAATTAATTTTTAAATTTTTGTAAAATTTATGACTTGTGCTTAGGGGTGAGCGTTCAATCGGGTCGAGTAAAAAAATCGAATTATTCGAGTTTACACGTCATATTTTACACTAAAACTTTATTTGAAATTTTTTCGATTCGAGTCGAATTTTCGAGTTCTTATACAAATTTAATTGTAATTATTTATCATGTTATAGTACGGTTTGATTTCAATTTAAATGACTTTCTCAAATCAAATAAAATATGCATATATATATATATATATATATATATATATATATATATATTTCTTCATGATTTGTCATATGTGCATATATTTCTTCATATTTTATATATATATTATATATATATATATCAGAAAAAATTGAGGGACTCGACCCGAACTTAAAAATTAACACACTAATTATTAAAAATTTTGAATTATTCGAATTTTCATTTTACAACTCAAACTTTATTTGAATTTTTTTCGAGTGGAGTCGAGTCAAAACGAGTCGAGTTTTTTCGCCTCGATTCGAGTCGAGTTTTGCTCACTCCTACTTGTGCCCACCCTAAAATTTTTAAGATTTTATGTGTTCATATTCAAATATATTTTTAGATCCGTTACTGAGCATAACATGGAGAATTAGAACCTTAGAATATAGATTCAAACATGTACCATAACATCCTATTCAGATGAGTAAATATATTATACATTTGGTTATAAAAAAACACAAATTCAACCCACCTCTTGAAATAATTTCAAACGCAAACGCCTTTTACGATCTCTCAATAAAGATAGGAAGACAGAAATCCCTTGTACTTTACATCCTTTTTTTTCTTCTTCAAATAAATCAAAGATCCTGAACATATCCAAATCTCATTTTCTTGGACATTTACCCATTGTATGCGGAAGGTCATTTCAATCAAATTTTAGATAATATTGCATTCATAATTGAAGGGCTGAACCAAACCCAAGTTTACAGCACTTGACAATAAGCGTATCCATCGGAAAAGACAATGGGCCCATTCAAAAATTCTAACATAACAAAAATCCCAACCCACAAACCGACAATACCTTCAAACAAGTAAAAGTCTCAATGCCAAAACTAATCAAACACCAAATCATTTTTCATTCACATTCTAAGATTCCAAGATGATGCCAACATTACATCTCTCCTATCTAATATTTATACAGGAAATAGTCAAATTATAAATTCCTATCAGGATTTGATTTTGAGATTGAGAAAATTAATCCTATTATTGATAAATATATATATTTAAAAGAAAAATATTTTAATATACAAATCTATTAATTTTAAAGTCTAGAAATAAGATATAAGATTTCAGAGTTTAAGTTTAAAAAGTTAAAATTAAAATTTAGTATTTAAAGTTGATTAAAAATTTAGTTTTTAAATACATATTTGGACGGTTGTTTTTTCTTATATCTATTGCAAATAAAATAATTGTTGTATATATTTTTTTTTTCAAAAATAACTGTTACATATTTTTTACTTCAGCTTTAGCCGCTTTTTTTAAATCTAGTCGCTCTCACAGATCTTTGTCATTTGTGACTTTATTTTTCTTCTTTTAATTTGGTGGTCGGCAATTACTTTTAATATTGGTTGTCGATCACCGGGTCTATTACTTTATATTTTTCACATTTTAATGAGATTTTTTGTCTTTGTGACACGAGTTTCCTCTGTCATTGTGACACGTTTTTCTTGATTTTTTGTGGTTCGTTTTATCTGCCCTTGTGGCATGATTTCAACATACTTTAGCGGTCGGTTGGTGCTCGTATAGAGATCTTCACGACGTTAATCTCTGATTATGGTTCTTTCGGTGGTCTTGGAAAGATGGATCTCCACTCAGTTGATGGTTGGTTGCCGATGTAATCAGGCTTGGGCAGCGAAGCAATCTGTCTGATAGCTTGTTCGTTCACAACTCATTTTTCACCCCGTAAAGCGTCTCATTTGAATAGAAACGAGAAGATTCAAGAAGGTTTCTGAATTTTAGTATGTTAATCTCAGTGGAAGTGTCTGCTTTTCTTTGCACCATTTTAAGAGACTTTTATTGGATTTGTCCTTTTTTTCCTTCTTTTTGATTTATTGTATTGTATTATCTTTTATGGTGATTAATAAAATTGAGATGTCATTGTTAAAAAAAATAACTGTTACATATACGGATCATCTAAAAAAAGTGAAAGTTTGTTCTAGTGCTCTGCGAAAGTTACAATAGCGATATTCACTCTCGCTCTCCAACAATTACAAAAGTTATTCTTTTTTTTTTGTTTTGTTCTTTAACGTTGATAACGACGACCTTTGGTCGTTTTGTTAGCTTATAAACATAATTCATCTTCGTTGATGAATATTTTAATTTCATATTTTTTTGTTTTGCTTTGATAGATTCATATCACATCTGCTTTTTGACAGTATTTGAGTATGCTTCTACGTTATTTTTAGTCTGTCTTTGTGACAATATTGTCTATTTTTACAACAATTTAATGTTGGTATGACGAGTATCAGCAAAAGTTCTTAACAACGAAGAACGATGGTCTGTGATGCTTATGATCCCTTCTTGTGGTTGTGTCGATATGCCAATTACTAGCAACAGAAGGATTTACCTTTTTGACAGAGCATTTTGTTCAAAGTAATTGGTTGTTGAATTTTTTTGTACTTATTTTTACTTTTTTTGAAATAATACTTTTTTTTTATATTTTTGACAAATTTTAAACATAAACCTACCTAGAGGGGTGAGAATGAGAACTCTAGAGGAAGAAAACGAGGCGCTCCTAGTAAGTCTAGAATCCATGACTTAAAAGAAATGAGAGAAAAAGATAAACAGTTTACTTAACTGGCCAAATTTACATGCTCAATATTTTTTTATACTTATTTTTATTTTAAATATAATTCAATATACTTTATCTTGTTTAAAAAACAACTGTTACATGTGCTTTGGTTAGTAAAATAAAAAGCAAATAACATCCCCCCACTTCCATTTTCTCTAAGGAAATTATTTTCAAAAGAAATTTTCTTAAGTTCTCTTTTGTCAAAATTATTTTCGGCAACAACTTTCATATTGTCGACTGATTTTTAATATTTATATTGATTATAGATAAATAATGTTATTCTCCTTTAATGAAGAATCATTTGTTCTGTTTAGTTTTTTATTTTTCTTTTGATTTGCTTTGTCAGAGTCTTCTACATTTAATTTTCTGATTTTTTCGTCTACTTGTATGATAATATTTTGTCTGTATTTTTGCAATTTTTTCTGTCTTTGTGACAATATTGCTTGCTACTATGACAACCTAGCGTTTAGATAACGCTAGATAACAAGAATTATCAAAGCTAATCTAGTCACAAGATGATCGGTGGTCTGGTATTTTTTTTAATTTTTTATGGTAGTTTGTCGATGTGCCAAGAACTCGCAACAGAAGAATGCTAAATTTATAGAGTTTTCTGATCAAAGTACATCGTTGCTGGATTTCATTTAGAAGACTGTATAAATTTATTTGCAAAGTGATAGGTTTTACTTCTCACGTCTTTCACACCCTTTGAAGTTTACTGTGTTTATTTTTCACATTAGATTTTTAATGATTACAATATGATCTTTTGTAATCTTTTCCACTTTAAATTTAATTCAGTATACTTTTCTTGTTAAAAAAAACAATTATTATATATAAATGATAAACCATTGGTTTTCAGGTTAATCATTTAACCGTGGGATTTAATATTGGGTTAACTTTTTAGTTCTCTTTTTTGTCAATTTTTTTTAGTTTTCTCTAATCTTCTTCTAATGTACTTTCTTCATTTATCGAGCGACACAAATTTTATTTTTTATTTTGTTTAATCAACAGCGATATCGATTTTGATGCTGGTTGTTGACAGCCAGATCAATTTTTTTCTTCTAATTTTTTAATAAAAATAACTTTGTCTTTGTGGCACATTTTCTCTGTCTTTGTGGTACGTTTATCTATATTTTTTGACAAATTTTTTTTCTTTCTTGGTGGTTTGGCCATTCTATGTTCTTTTTAGGGTTGAATTTGACGACGTCACAACTGATCAAGATGGCGTTTATTTGTAACCATGCCGATCTCCTTCTCTAGATCCTCGAATTAAATTTGGATAGGCGATTTGTGCTCGTGGATAGTTTCTTACAACGCTCGGCTCTGATTTGCGGTTCTCGATGGTCTTTTAATAGCTTAATCCTTTTTTGTGGTTCATTTACCGATGCAGTTAAATTTGTTCGAATTTATTTTTCGTTCGAGTCTTTTGGATTAGTTTTTAATCTTTTTCATATAAGGTCCTTGTATGATCTAAAATAACTAGTTTTAAAAAAATGTCTAAATTATGTATTTAGTTTACGATAATGGTTGTAAACTTTAAAAACTTTCTCGTTTAATAAAACAAGCTGCTTCTATTTAAAAAACAATAATTTAGTTTTCATATCACAAATTAAAATGAAAAGACTAACTTTTTATTATAAAAATGGTCTTTGAAAAACAATGTAAAACATGATTTATTTCGAATTATATCTATCTTCTAATCATACAAGCATCATAGAATGCCTAAAATAAAATACATGAACGATTTCAAAATAACATGACAAAGATGAACAAAAAAAACAGCAACTTGACAAATGTTTCATGCTAGTGACAAGAATAGGATACAAAACAACCAAGTGATGCCAACTAGTAACGTCCCAAGTCTCGGAATATTGCACTCTGTTCCGCTTGGGATTGACCAGCACGGGAAGAAAGGATGATGCCAACGATGAGTTCGTACAGAGCCAAAGCCTCGGTGAATCATTCCGACAAAGAGCGTTGGCTCTGCAAATTCTTGCAATTGCTATGTGTACGACTTACGGAGTCACCGGAGTTGTAACCGACGTTGAGAAGAACGTCGATTATGAGAAAGGTATAATCGGAGAAGAAGAAGAAGGAAGAAATTGGGGATTTTTGAATAACCGAATATTGAATATCAAAAAATTTACAATACAAAAATGGGTTACTTTACACATAGGCCCACATACACTCTTATAGTCTAGTAGCCCAACGGCTTACATAACAGCCCATCAGTTACAACAAATAGTAACAAACTAACTAACTCAAAAACTGACCCAAACGGTCACTAATTGAGAAATATTCTAGAGTAGTAGAGAAATATCTAGAATATACTAACATCTAGAATATACTAACATTCTCCCTGTTTTCTCCCTTCTGAAATTTCCATCCAGGACTTAACCCCTAAACGCTGCCTGAACATATGAAAATAGGCAGTAGACAAGGGTTTAGTCAAGCCATCTGCTGTTTGATGAAGTGCTGGAACATAGCACACCTTCAGGCTTTCTGCAGCTACTTTCTCTCTCACAAAATGTATGTCCAACTCCACATGCTTGGACTTAGCATGAAAAACTGGATTAGCACTCAAAGCAATAGTGCTAGTGTTGTCACTCCACACAACTGGTTTAACCACTTGATGCACACCCATATCTGTCAACAGAGCATCAATCCAAGTGACTTCTGAAACAACATCTGCTACACTTCTATATTCAGCTTCAGTAGTCGATCGAGACACTGATTTTTGCTTCCTTGAACTCCAAGCAACTAGGCTACTGTTTAGAAAGACACAATAGCCTGTGATGGATCTTCTATCATCCAGACTTCCACCCCAGTTAGCATATGCAAATGCAACAACCTCGGGGCCATTGTTTGAGGCACAAAATTCCAATCCAAAATCATCTGTGCCAACCAGATATCTCAAGATTCGATTTACAGCATCCCAATGAGAAGCACAAGGAGCTTGCATAAACTGAGCAACTCTATTAACACTGAAAGAAATATCAGGTCTAGTATGACTCAGATATAGCAAAGCTCCAACAACACTTCTGTAACCTTGCACATCCTCTAAAGGACAATTATCATCAGATGTCAGTTTCACAGTGGGAAGCATTGGAGTTGGAGCTGGCTTTGCCTGGCTCATTTTTGTTCTTGCTAACAAATCTAAAATGTATTTTTTCTGACTTAAGAACAGCTTATCATCAGTACGTTGCACCTCAATACCAAGAAAATAATTCAACGCCCCTAAGTCTTTCAAAGAAAATTTCAGGCTACGCATTTGAACTACTTCATCAATTTCAGAGTCAGAATTGCCAGTCAAAATTATGTCATCTACATATATCAGGACATAGATATAAGTACCTTGCTTTTGCCTGATGAACAGAGAAGCATCTGCAGCAGTACCATTGAACCCAATATCAACTAGACTTTGCTTGAGTTTTGTATACCAGTTCCTTGGAGCCTGCTTCAACCCATACAAGGCTCTTTGCAGCTTGCAAACAAGCAATTTGCCATCAGATGAGAACTCCTCAAACCCAGGTGGCTGTTGCATGAAAACATCTTCTTGAAGCTCTCCATTCAAGAAGGCATTATTCACATCTATCTGCCTCAAACTCCACCTTCTAGAAACAGCAAGAGCTAAAACAATGTTCACTGTAGTTTGCTTAACCACAGGACTAAAAGTATCATGGTAGTCTTGACCTGCCACCTGAGAAAATCCATTAGCTACCAATCTTGCTTTATATCTAGCAATTGACCTATCTAAATTTCTTTTGATCTTAAAGATCCACTTGCACCCTACTAACTTCCTTCCTTCTGGAAGCAATACTAACTCCCAGGTGTTATTCTTCTTCAAAGCATCAAACTCAGCAAAAGCAGCTGCTTTTCAATTGGGATCTGCAAAAGCCTGCTAAATAGTTACAGGTTCTTTATCAATACCCATAACCTCAGCAAAGAAAACTTTGGGCTTAAAAATGCCCCTCTTGCTTCTTGTCACCATTGGATGAGCATTCAATAAACTAGGTGACCCATCACCTAAACCTTGATCCACACTCCTTTGTAACCCTGAGACACCTTCCCCATCTAAATCATTTTCAGACTCAAACCCTGAATGACAAACTGAGTCTGCAGCATCAGACATTTGTTCAGTATCTGCACCAACTTCAGGAGCAACAAGAGTAGCCCACTGTCTGCAACAATTTCAGTAGCACCTTCAGCACCTGCTTCTACCAAAGGAACATCTCCAGGAACTGCCTCAGAACCATCAAGAACTAAACTAGAACCTGCAGGAACTGCATCAGGATCTACATGATCAGCATCAGGAACCTCAGAATCTGCATCAAGACCTTCAGGAGCTGCATCAGGAACTACATGATCAGCATCAGGAACTTCAGGATCTGCACCAGGATTTCCAGGAGCTGCATTAGGACCTTCAGGAACTTCATCAGGTGATGTAGAAGAGAACAACTTCCTCACATCAAGACCAGGAACAATCTCCAGATCAGTTGAAGAATGTGTCTGAGTTTTCTGAAACTTCTCAGACTTCAAATGCTCATCTGCAAAGGGAAAAACCATCTCATCAAAAACAACACTCCTTGAAATATAGATCTTACCATCTGGCCCCAAACATTGATAGCCCTTGTGGTGAGGACTATAACCCAAGAAGGTGCAAGGATGAGATCTAAAGTCCAGCTTGTGCTTGTTGAAAGGTCTGAGATGAGGGAAACATCTGCACCCAAAAACTCTAAACCAATCATATTGAGGTTTCTTATAAAAAAACTTCTCATAGGGAGACATGCCATGTAACACCTTTGTAGGTAATCTATTAATAATGAACACAGCAGTAGAAACAGCATAGTGCCAAAACCGAAGAGGTAAAGAAGACTGAGCTAAGAGAGTTAAGGCTAACTCCACTACATGCCTATGCTTTCTCTCAACCACCCCATTCTGCTGGGAAGTATGAGGGCATGTAAGTCTATGAATAATACCTTCTGAAACCAAAACAGGAGACAAACTCCTATACTCCCCTCCCCAATCACTTTGAAGTTCCTTGATTTGAGCATTGAATTGAGTCAAAACCATCTTTTGAAACTGCTTGAAGGCTTCAACAGCCTGACTTTTATTCTTCAAAAAATAAATCCAACAGTGCCTAGTACAAGCATCTACAAAGGCAACATAATAGTAATATCCACCAGACACAACATGTGCTGGACCCCACAGATCAGTATATACTAACTGGAAAGGAGAGTCATAAACAGTATCAGAAGATTCAAAAGGTAATCTGTGACTTTTTCCCATTTGACAAGCCACACAAACAGAAGTTTTATTAAAACTTTCAGAAATAGTAACATCAGACTCCCTACATACTTTCAACAAAGTTTCATGTCCAGGGTGACCTAACCTCCTATGCCACAAGTCATAGGTATCACTAAGAACATTTACTTCTACAGTATTACAAGATTCAGAACTCTTGTAGTTATTTGCAACAGAATCAAACTGATAAAGACCATCAACTTGCCTTCCCTCAAGCAAAACAGCTCCTGTATCTTCATCTCTCACCAAACAATTGCAAGCATGAAACTCAAGAAATACTCTGTTGTCTCTAGCAAGTTTAGACACAGAAATCAGATTTTTAGTTATCTGAGGCACATGCATCAAATCATTTAACACTAAGAATTTAGAGGATTGATTATGACTCATCAATGAAGACTGACCAATCTTAGCTATGTTCAAATTACCTCCATTACCAACAATAATTTTACTTGGACCAGAGTAGTCAGCTCCCCTCAGCACCTTGGTTCCCTCTGGTGTGACATGGTGAGTGGCACCAGAATCCACATACCATTGATCATTAGAACCAGAACCCTGCTGAGACTGAGCACCATTGTTAGTTCCAAATTTCCCTGCACAAGTGCACACAAAGCCTGTATTGTTAGGGCCTCCATCACACACATTAACTGCACCAGACTCATCTCGTGAAGAATTCCTCTTGAATGCCTGATCAAACCTATGCCCGCACGCATCAGCAAGGTGACCAACCTTACCACAGACTTGACACTGTGGTCTAGACCTACCTCGACCCCTCCCAAAATTTGAACACTGTCTGTAAGGAGGAGCAGTATACCCTTGTTGACTGGTTTGCGAAGCTATGTCAGTATTAGACTTCACAGTTCCTGTAGAACCCTGAGCAACACTCACACTTCCAGAGAAAGTATTAGTCTGATCAAATGCCTTTTGTTGAACCTCAGCATCAATTAAAACAAAAACAACTGACTCAAGTGTATAAGGTTCCCTACTCGAAGTAATCACAGCAACAAATGGTTTGTAATCTATAGGCAATCCATTCAAAATAGTTGCAATCTTCTCTATATCTGAAATTAGACTACCACACGCGGCTAAAGAATCACATACCTCCTTGATTTGTGAGATATATGTCCGCATGTCCAGATCTCCTTTCTTCAGAGTCTTCAATTTGCAATGTAAGCTCATAACAGTGGTTGTGGATTGACTGGCGAAATACTTTGTAACTGTAGACCAAACGCCTGAAGCAGTCTCTGCTCCGACAAATTGTGACAGAAGCTGTGGACTGACCGTGGATAAGAGCCACGACGCTAAGGCACTGTCCTGGGCAACAAACATCTCGTATTCTTCATTCTCAATCATCTCACCACCATCTCCGCGAATCATCTCCGGCGGCGCTTTAACCTTTCCGAGAAGTAGCTTCTCCAGACGATGGCTTCGAACTGCTAGGAGGATTTGCTGCTTCCATAGCAGAAAGTTGAAATTGTCGAGAACAATATTGATGCGTTTGTTTGTGAACAGGGTTGATTTCTTCGAAGAGAAGACGGACTCTGTCGAATCGGCTTCATTGGTTGCTTGGTCAGACTGAGGACTCATCGTGATCACGAACTGAAGAATTCAAACTCTCCGGCACCAGAAGAAA
Organism: Hibiscus tridactylites; assembly: GCA_958450335.1. Classification (NCBI taxonomy): domain Eukaryota; kingdom Viridiplantae; phylum Streptophyta; class Magnoliopsida; order Malvales; family Malvaceae; genus Hibiscus; species Hibiscus tridactylites. The sequence goes on from OY288284.1 coordinate 68,656,315, forward strand.
GAAGCTCTGATACCATGTACGACTTACGGAGTCACCGGAGTTGTAACCGACGTTGAGAAGAACGTCGATTATGAGAAAGGTATAATCGGAGAAGAAGAAGAAGGAAGAAATTGGGGATTTTTGAATAACCGAATATTGAATATCAGAAAATTTACAATACAAAAATGGGTTACTTTACACATAGGCCCACATACACTCTTATAGTCTAGTTGCCCAACGGCTTACATAACAGCCCATCAGTTACAACAAATAGTAACAAACTAACTAACTCAAAAACTGACCCAAACGGTCACTAATTGAGAACTATTCTAGAGTAGTAGAGAAATATCTAGAATATACTAACATCTAGAATATACTAACACTATGAATCTCAAAACCAAAGATAAAGCAAAAGGCTTTGTAATAAAATCCGATGGATCTATATTCATCAGCGGCAACAATTCTGCCGACGAAAGGAGCAGTTTCATCGCCGCTGAATGTGGACGCCATTTTAGCCATATATCTTTAGAATCATGAAAGTTGGAGGGGGAGATAAATGAGTGATTTCAAAGCTGTTTATAATCCAGTATACTGCTCAATGAAATGGTACAACAAGAGCTAAACTGGTTTACAAAATATACTTCAAAACTTTTATCTCCTAGAACTAATAAACAAATGGAAGAATGGCAAACCGATTATGCGGATAGTCCTCGAACTTTTGAAGGTACCACCGGTGAGTTTCCGCTGCGACGAATGAAAGATTAGCCACCTGAAACAGTCGGCCACGAATGAGTTACACAATCAGTCTAATAATCTTTACTCGGGTCTGGAAAGTGGATATTGAGGTTCAAAATACCACAAATCCAAGAAGTAGCCATATAGTAAAGTCAGTTCCTCCGCTCGCAACCAATAGACCGGCATATATTATCTGTCCAGATGCAAGGAAGTGATGGTCATAACTTGTCAGTTTGATAGCATCCATGGCATATACAAAACATCCATAAGTGAGATAAAGAATATCACCATCTCAGCTAAATAGTGTGGACTCGAGACAATTTCAAACCAATCTCCATGCGGAATCACATATTCAGCAGTTTGATCTCCGCGTTCTCTAAGTGAACCCTGTATCGAAGCCAGAGAAATCAGCATCCAGATGAGCACAAGTTACAATCATTTTGTTCCATTCCAAAAATATCTTACAAAAAAAGAATCTGTTCTCATCTTATCTTCTTTACACTTTAATATAGCTTTTATTTTTAGTCTCGCAAAGAAACACCTAAAATTTAGAATCAGCACAGAATGATAAATCTATAGATCATAAAGTTTGGAATCAGCCACGAGCAAACCGAGATTTAAATAGGTGAAAACACTTACAAGAATTGTATGACAACAAAATTGATGGAACCACCCCCAAGCAAATATAGCAGCACCAGCCCATTGGAACCATCCAAACCTTGTCATAGGCTTCACATACCCCCACAAATCAAAATCCGTAATCGGCAGCATTTCTCGGCCTTCAACTTTAAATTCAGCCACTTGATCAGCTGCAAAACTAAAAGCCTCTAGTGCACAAAATGTACAGAGTGACAGAGGTGCTGCTGTATAAAAACTGCCAATACAATCATCATACATACAATCAGAACTTAAGTTTACCAAGTGATCATGCTCAATTCGAAAAAAAAGGTTCATTCTTTACAGTCAGTCTAGAAGCATAACAGAAACATTCTCTATATTGATAATTACACTGATTTTTTTTACAAGTATACAAATTTTCACAAGCTTTAATCAACAAGGAATCAAAATAATTCATCAATGGCAATTCACAAACTTATAAAAATGTGTTCAGCAAACTCACTAGATACCAGTTAAGTATCCAAGAATGTGCATCCTAGCCGAAGAGCTATAGTTGAAAACATGGAAGGTCTCATAAAGCCGCCTCAGGACATGAATTTCCATCAACAGCAACAAGAACACAGATTTCCAGACATTGAATCTATCTTCATCCGAGGTAAAACGAGACTTGTGTAGGGAAAAAACATGCGACCCTCCTGTCAAGTGACTAACGGCTGCAACATAACTCAAAGACTCGGAACTCAAAGGTGCAACTTCGTATGCAAAGTACCAAATACCCATTAACAAGAATGTTGTCCAAATCACACCCAACAAATAAAAGTGCAGAAAGAAACTCTGTGGAACTGTGAACCTCTACATTAGCCACAAAACCCAGAAAGAAAAAAAGACAGTAAATTGTTAGAGGAGTGAAATTTGATGGGGTGTCTTAAAAAAGATGATAAAATCCAAAAACAAAACATGGTTCTTACATTGGAGGAAGATGGCATAATCTTGCCCCGCTTGGCAAAGCCTAGTAAAAGGGTGTGGAATGAATTGAGGCGTGGAGAAGGGAGTGAAGCGATGAGCACAGGAAGAATCCCAGCTATCCACGCCGCTCTTAGAAGCCAAATAAGGCATGTTTTAATGGTGTTAATTGACTGTGGATCAAAAGTTTCCATCAAAATTTTCATTTTTCCCAGCATCAAACGAGCATGACAGAAGAAAGAAATTTGCAGGGGGCATTGCGAGCAAAGAAAAGTAGGCGGGCAAAATATAGTAACGTGTCAGCATCGTGGAATGAGGGTGTAAAACTGGATTGGCGGCTTGGCCCTTTTGCGTGAACATATGAAAATCCTCCATTGGGCTTTTAGATGGATTGGTAGGGGAAACTATAAAAGCTTGCCTTGTCCTTTAGGTTAGGGTTTTGCTTATTTTTTGGACATCTCTCTTTTGGACTCAACGTTTCCGGTCTGTGTCAATGGTCGGTTCGAGCTCAACTGAGTATTATTTTTTTAAAGTAAAGCTCGACTCGAAATAATATCGAATAAATTGAAACTCTTTCAACCGAGTATTATCACATTTAACCAACATAGTGTAGTTACATTTTAATTTTTCACATCGTGGTGATCTTTGTTTATTACTCGAATAATGAGACCCTTAAAAAGAATTCACATTCATAAACGAATTTTAAATTAGACGAAATTCAAACTCACAATTTTTTAACATTGAGACAACTTGCAATCGGCTAAGTACTAATTTTAGATGTTGTGAAGGTGCGAAATCTTTCCACAAGTAATTGACTCTCGAACCTTAATTTTTTTTTGTTATCTTTTAGTGTCTGATTTACCTAGTCCAAGTGTCTGGTTGTGCTATTTTTTTTTTAATTTTCAAATTCAAAACTAGGTTTCTAAACAAATCTCGATTTTCACAAAAACACTAGTATTAAAATTTTGTCGAGCGCAGTACATGTTATTACATTTTTTATTATCAAATTGATCCTTGAATAATATTAAACTTAAATGACTAAAAATTGTATTGTTTGATTAATGATAACTTTTAATGTATTTTTAGAGAATACTTGTCAAATTGATAAAAAAAAGTTTGAGTGTATTGGACTGAAAAGGTTAATTTATCTTTTTTTTTTATAGTTATAAGGTTAACAGTTATCATTAAAATTGACCCGATGGCTATTAAAAATTCATTTATATTATAAATAAGTATTTAAAATATACTAATTTTTTATTTAGGTATTTAAAGTATTTTTAGTTAAAATAAATACTTAAAGTGTACTTTTTGTTCAAAATAGGTACCTAAAGTATCTGTTTGTCAAAGTATGTACTTAAAATATACTTTTTGGTCAAAACAAGTACCCAAAATATTTTTTAATCAATGTCACATGTCAATTTTTAAGAACCTATATGAAAAAAAGTATACTTTAACTACATATTTTAACTAAAAAAATACGTTGCATACTTATTGTGACAAAAATATACTTTAGGTACTTAGATAAAAATCTAAAAGTGATATACTTATATACTTAACTTATGATATAAGCCTAAAAAAGGTAAAATAGCTTTCTTAGTCCCCTACTTTTACGGTTTTATATAACATAGAGGCTTTTTCATTTTTAAAATTTGAAATTGTTCAATGTTCAGTAAATCGTTTCAAATAACATGGAATTTTTTTTTGATTGAAGTATATATATATATATATTGTTTAAAACCATTTAATATCGTGCATGTGAGACTATACATTCGGAGTTGAATTAAATCAAAACTAAAAAAAAAACTCTCTTAATGTTTACTTCGATAAATTTGGGGTTTGCTTTGCAAGTATAACTTGGAATGGGCATTTCACCCAATAAGTAGTCCAAATGAAAAAAGCAGATGATGTTTGAGTCGGGTTAGATTCGGGTTTAAGAAAAATATATTCAACCCGACCCTAGACTAATAGTGTAATTTTCCCATATATTTTTAAGAGTATTTTGCAATAATACTCACTCTTTATATAGTTTTTATAAATAGGTTCTTAAAATTGATTTTGTACAATTAGGTTCCTAAAACGAATTACTTTTTTACAATTAAGTCCCTAAAATTAATTTTTTTAATAGGTCGGGTTGGGTTAGATTAAGGTATATAATTTTCAAGTTGATCGAATTTGAGTTTAGGGTACTTATTTTCGGGTCAAATTCAGGTCGACTAAAATCTGACCCGTGCTCATTCCTAAATATAACTCTTTTATCTTAATTAATGAAGAACAACCGATGCTCCATTAGATTGAACTCTTTTGTAAACTTTGAATAGAGCGAAATAATTCTTCACTAAAAATTTATATAATTATCGGTATATGATTCATTAGTCGACTAGTTTGGATCGAGTTTTGCAGAAATTTTTTTATGGGAGCGACTCTCCCAACCTAGGTTTTTCATTCACAATGGTGAAATTTAAATCCTTAACCTTACTTAAGAGATCTAGTGTCACATCCCACTAAATCAATTAGACTGAATTAGTTATTGATCTTTTCTAAAAATTTTATAAGTGCATGAAAGAGTAACATTCATGAAATTCAAATTAATTATGGAAGTGGTGAAAGAAAAGGGAAAGCAATATAGGAGTACTTAGTTTCTACCAACCTTGAAGTTTCATTGGATCAGGGTCAAACGTGCACGAATGCTTAGCCTCTAATGCATTGTGATTAAGCTTCGGATAAAAAAGAGGTTTTACTTTTACATTATCAAATTCTGTTAACTTTCATAATTGCATTCGGTAAATCTTGTAGATCACAAAAAATGTGATTGTGAAGTCCATCATGTAGAAGACAATCACTTATAGGTGAAAAATAGTTAGCTACTACCCACAGCAATAAAAACTTTAACCTAATTTTTTTACTGCACAATTCTTAGCGTTGCAATTTCTATTCTTTTGTTCTTTAGTTATAGTCCGCGATCAACTTTAGTATTAGTTGTCGACCACCAGATTTATTGTTTTCTTATTTTTTATATTTTTAATAATTTTTTGTTTGTTTTTGTGGCATGCTTTTTCTTTGTTTTGTGGTTTTATTTCATCTGTCGTTTTGACAAGATTTCAGCATACCTTAGTGATTGTTTGGTGCTAGTACATAGATCTTCATGGTGCTAGTTTCTGATTATAATTCTTTCGGTGGTCATAAAAAGATAAATCCCTACTCGGTTGATGGTTGTTTGTCGATATAACCAGTTCTGGGTAGCGAAGCAATCTACCTGATAGTTTGGCTCACTCACCTCTCTTTTTTCACCCCGTAATGCATCTCGTTTGGATAGAGACAAGGATATTTAGAAAGGCTATTGGATTTTGACTGTATGCTAATCTCTAGTCCGCATCATTCTCCCTTCTGGATGTGTTGTATTTGTGATATCTTCCATACTTTAAATACTATGCACTTTTGAATTTTTGTATGACATTTTGGTGGACTAGTCTTCATTATTCTTCCTTTTGGGTGTGTTGTATTTGTGATATCTATCATAATTTTTCTTAATAAAGTTCAATTACCATTGTCAAAAATAATATAGGTGAAAAATAATATAATTATTGAAACTCAAAACTTTTTTAGGTTTATTTGTGAAGGATAAACTACCCCGAATAGCACCAAACGTTTAGGCTCGTATCGATTATATCATCAAATTAAATATGATATTTTTAGCACTAAATTTTAGTTTAGGCTTCAATTATATCATTGTGTCGTAAAATTTCACTACGTCATCGCAAGCAGACCATTAAGATCCTTCTACATCATCAATTTTAATGGCTCAATGGTATATTTGAAGCCTAAAATAAAATTTAGTATTAAAATAGTTTCGATTACTAAAGTTCAGTGCTAAAATAGTATCGATTTTTGTGTTCAGTATTATAGCCGATACTAAACTTAAAGTTTGGTGGTTACCCATTAATAAAATAAGCTTTCGATTCTTTTCAAGAAAATCAATCAAGCCACTCGCTATATTTTCCAACTAATTTTTTCAATCACAAAATTTAACCAAATAAATAATTTGATTAACGTTGAATTTTTTGTCACATATGCAAATTTAACAATCAACGCTAGTCAAATAGTTTGTTTGTTAATTTTCACAATTAAATAACTTAATTGGGTACAAAAAGTCACGAAAGATTTAAATTATTTTTTTTTTTGAAAAAAGTTAGAGAACTTATTTTTACCAAAAGTCCTTTTTTATGTATGAAACATCACACGAATCAGAAACCATTCTCTTTTAACACCTTCAAAATTTTGTCCGGCCTCTCATGATACATAAACAAGTAAAATCATGACCGTTGAAGAGCTTTGCATGCTTTGATTAGTGGTCGTAGTTTCTCTTGATCAGACATCAAAAAATTGTTCTTAAACTCTCTTCAGAGTCAAGAGACAAACACTTAGAAGCAGAGAACAACGCAGAATTTTATGTTATGAGGTGAATTTATAAAATTTGAAGAAGCATATTTATAAAAACTTAAAGGGTGATAATAAATTTTTAATAGAAATACATAAAAAAGTTTAATTTATATACAAATTTTAAATTTTCAGAGAGACAACCGCACTCTTCAACCCTTTTTAAATTTTCAGGGGACGACCGTCCCCTCGATACATCCATACTAAAAAGTACAAAGAGACAACTCCACTTTGTGATATTGCGCACATTAACGAATGTACTAATTGAGCAAATTGATGAAACTTAGAAACGGATGATTAATCTCAAAGTTACTTTAAAGGGAAGATGTAAATTACTTCCAATTGAGCACAATCCATGGAAGGAGCCACACGTTCACTCGGGGAATCATGTATTTTCTCCAAGACAAAGAAAGAATTAATGCACCAATTTCGAAATAATTAATGATTGTAATGTGGAGAAACCATCCAATTTTAATCATTTTATTGTGCCATACGTAATATCCACACACTAGCTTTTTTTGGTGATGAGTCCATTTTGTGATCATAGCATTTGAAATGAACCTATTCTTATAGGGAAGAGATATACGTGGGAAATCATTGAAAGAACAAAAATTCCATAAAATGTGTCATTTTAGCAACTTGATCACCACCATAGCCATGATATTTCTTACTCCTTTTGCTTTTAATTGTGAGGTTAAAGTTCACAAATAATCATTAAATTACGATAATATATTTATTTTAGTCATTTAACTCTTAAGTGTTATACAATGATCATTAAATTTTAATTTTTATTATAAAATGATCACTTAGCCGTTAACTGTCGTTGAGGGTGTAACGTGACACTTAAGAAAATTTGTATAACAACACATTTAATCATTCATATTTACACATTGAATCAATTTAGTCCTAATTCGAAAATAAAATCAATAAATTTAGCTCTCATTATTTACTCATTCTATCATTTTTGGTTATATTTTTAATTAGAAATAATTTAATACTAAAGTTATATAAACACCTTAAAAATATAATACAAAACTTATTGAGGATTCAAGACTGATTATCCAATTACAACTGATGTTTTACTATAGGACCAATATTTAAGAAATCACAAATAGAAAAGTATAAATTTCACTAATGTCGGAATAAAGAGAAATTATAAAATATTTGTGGAATCGGCACCATAATAACTCTTTATAAGAATAGTTTTTAAGCATTACAAGATATTATTTAAATCCAATTACAAAAAAATATTAACGTAACAATAAATATACTCAAATTAAAGGCTGTTCAACAATGTTTTTCTGACAGGCATTAAAGTGCTAATAGGAGAAGTAATGCTGAACAGGTAGAAACAATGCGCGTTCTGAGCATTTCTCTGCTAAATTTAGCCTTTAAACGGGTTTTTTACAAACTTTTTACTTAAACGAACGTTGAAAAATCTTTAGTGAACGCAGCAAAAAGTTAAGGCAGCAGGGGTCACACCTTTATGACAAAAACAGAAAACAGTGTCTGGAACCCAAAACATCCATCACCATCAGTTAGGCTTTGCAACATCTAGGATCTTACAGGTGAACTCACACGCATTATAATCGATGTGAACTGGACCTCCCACTTCCGACCCCCGGCCATTAAGCGCCGATCATTATCCACGAGCTCCGTGCCTTAATCCAATTGTAAACCACCACATCTGGTGTCCGCCATGGCATCTATTTTGTTTCCCCATCACCGGCCCCATTGGCTCACAAAATTTAGTAATCCATTCCAAGTTAAGAAATGTGGTCTCCTTCCGAATCATGCTTTGTAGTAAATTGTAATCCTTACTGTCCTTTCTGGAACAGGAATATCTGACACATAATAACACATGTGCATCTCAACTTAGTGTAGAAATTAGAATCCTTTCAGAAATCAAAAGCACGGGGTTCTCAGATTTCTTCCTCAGTACTGATACAGCAAAGTTCAACTGATTACAAACCCCGGTTACTGTGCAAACCATTTGAGCTCAAAAAAATGATGACAATAATAATGAAAGAAATAGGCACATGATATCCACTCTAATTCACATGATGCTCAATAATCACCTCATAGAATCCCATATATTTTAAGAACTTTATTAATCAGGAGATAAGTAGAATAAATCAAGAATTGTGAAGATTTTGGTTTTGAATGCAATATGTATATAGAGTCTAGAAAGAGTAGGAAGGGGTGCAATCATGGTTTGAACGAAGCTTGTGTTTCACACCTTGGAAATAATAAAGAGTGGAAGCAAGTCGAGATTTGGTGAACAAAAAACATGTTGGAAGGGGTAAGGTGTTGGTTTTTGGAATGAGAAAAATCCTAATAGGACCCTCCCCAGGATCTCCTCTTTTGCTGCTTACGCTAACTCTTTTAATATTATAACTGCGAGAGAGAGAGATCGAGGAGTTGTTTGCGATTCACCGCCCCAAGTTTCGATCGTGGGGTTGGGGTCCACCAGGGAGGGCGGGTTTTAATGAGTTCAATGATGCAGTCCGCCGCTTGATTGGAGACCGCGGCCGACCCACCACCGTCCTACGTGGACTTCTCCTCCACTTCTTCCCTACCAAATTTACTGTTATTCCTTTCCTTTCTTCTCTATCACTTATCACTATTGTATATTTGTATTCATGATTTTGATATACCAACGTCGGTTATATATATATATATATATATATATATATATCTTAATTCTAACCTTAGTTAAAGAGGAGTGAAAGTAAAACTTTAAGAAAATGGAGTGTTCATAGTAGATCGATTTTCTATTCTGGTCTATATCAAAACGGTTATTTTTTAAGACGAATTTATTATCTAATAAGAAATTCAAATCCAACCAAATCTAGATATCGAGATTACTATTTATTTAATATTATTTGAAAAATAATAAAATATTTTTTCATAAGAACACAAATTTAACTTCTTTAAATTCTAATAAATAATCTTTTATAATTTAAAATAATTTCATTATCTTAAATCATTATTAAGAGTAATAACAACAATCATTCTTAGTGTTCGACCCTATAGGATCAATTAACATTCGCAATAGATGTAACGCCCTAAATCTGACATCACATTTGGGCCTCAATCCCAACCCATAAGTAAAATTTTAAAATTAGATTTAGCCCAAATCACAAGCATTTTCATAAATCCAACAACGTTTTGGAAAAGGACAATACAAAATATATAATTCGTTTACATGAGAGCTCCAATTTAAAACAAGGTAATTAAAAACATTCAACATAATCAATAAATTCAAAATAGAGTTACATACATAAATCAAGGGTTCTATGAATACATTACCCGACAAGTCTAGTACTGTACTCTTGATCACATCAATGAGCTGAAGTCCTACTTCGATGGACTCCTTCAATGCAACGCTGCAACCTAAAAACTTGCGAACGAAAACAATGATTCCAAACGCTGAGCTCATAAGTCTCAATGGATATACCTCTACTCTATCATGCTTCATGCAAATCATAAACACAAACATGTAGTTAGAAAAGATGACACGGCATTAAAACAAGTATGATGTTACCGCGATTCATACACATATAGCATGACATCAAAACATCTCATAACAATCATATCCACAAACACGGAGTGGGACCCGGGGCCACATAACATCGGGAACGTACACTCAAGCGAAATCCGGGGCCACACAACATCGGGAACGTACACTCAAGCGAAACCCGAGGCCACACAACATCGGAAATGTACACTCAAGCGAAACCCGGGGCCACACAACATCGAGAATGTACACTCAAGCAAAAATCGAGGCCACACAACATCGGGAACGTACACTCAAGCGAAACCCTGGGCCACACAACATCAAGAACATACGCTCTATACTCAGAATTCCCCATCGAGTACCTTCGAATGAAACCCATGGCCACACAACTTCGGAAAGTGCATTAGGGAATATCTTACCATGGTGTTGCAACACTCTCACTGGGTATTCGGATCTCACCAAACAAGTGCCCATACGACACACAACATCATCACATAATCATATCGTCCTATGGTTGCAATAAACATATAAGCCACACAAGGCATTCACCGAGTTCTTAAGTTTTATGCTCGAGTATAAATGCTCGAGTATAAATAGATTTCTCAGTTTTCCAGTTTTACAACTCATTTTAGGCTATTAGGGGTCTATTGGAACGATCGATACAACTTTTCAGCCTTTCGGGCAAAAATCAATATTTTCGGCTAGATTGCTTAGTGGGTACTGGTACTGGTCCTCACGTACTGGTACAGTACCCTTGGGTACCTATATTCAAATTTCAAGTTATTAGGGTGGTCTATTACCATTTTTACGAGTTATTAACACAAATTTCAAGTTTTTACCATTAGCACCTATATCCAAGCATTTAACACCCAAATCATTAAATCAAGTATACAAGGCATCATCCTTAGAATGTGCATGAAACAAAAGGAGTTGGAAGTTTACTAACCTTCCCCTAAAAGCTGGAAAGGAATTTTCTTGCCTCAAACTTCAAGCTTTCCCTTTACCTTGATCTTTAGAGTGCTCTCCAACCTCTTTCACTACAAGGAGATGTTATAAAACGAGTTACAACATTGTTGGAAAGTCAAAAGATACAAAAGAAAGAACTTTATAACAAAAATAGAGTTAAATCATCTATTCTCATTATTCCTCTTCAACCCCCACCAAAACCCAACTTTCTCAACTCCCATCATCTTTGATGAAACTTAGCTCGTCTTGTAGATCGTTGGATGTTGAGTAATTTATCCTAAACCATTAATTCTGAAATTTGCTTCAATCTAACAAATAATTGGCCTTTGCCTTGGGGTAAATGGCGAAAGAAAGGAAAACAAGTTGAGGAAAAAGCAATGCTAGACAAGGTGAGATCGTCTTCTTCATTTTCTGCAGAAGAGTTAAGAGACTCTTTTTTTCCTCTTCAAAATTGAGGTAAATTACCTCATTGTCCCTCATTCTTTATCTCAACTCAGAACCAAGCCCCAACATCAAGGTGAGGCCCATAAGGCCCTCAAGGGCATCCAAAAGCGCAAATTTCTGGCCCATAACACAAAGCTCACGGCTTGGGTTAAATTGACCTACGAATTTTAAAATTCGGTTCATTATAGTAGATAAACTCACATTTTATCCTACAAGTTAAAAGTGGCCTCTAGCAAGACAATGACTACCTAAGTTAAATGAAAAGCTCATAATTCGAGACAACCTTAATTCAGTTTATGTCATAGTCCTTTTATCTCACGATATCTTGATATAATATAAGGCATGGAAAACGTTAACCTTATACCGTTTTATCTTTAGTTTCTCGATGCCCGATTGAATTGTCTAAACAAATGACATTGATCTCTTTCAATTCATTTGGGCGCAACCATGCATTTTTCAGTTTCAATCATCGAGGGGCTAGAGATATCCCTCTTATGTTAAGAGGGGTAAATTTCATCTTAATTACTCACACCTCACTGCATTAATTTCAAGCCTAAGGATTTAATGTCACAACTGTTGAAGATTAATATATATCTTTAATCTATATATTAATCTCAAAACGAGTCGATCCTAATATATGTTCTCAACAAATACATATAAGATTTTGATTTGAATCTCATTCATATATTCATCTTATGAATATCTATTAAACTTCACTTCAATCTTATCTTATTATTGTTCCCACAATAATAATTGATTATGGGTATTTAGAATAATTAATAATATTCAAGGATACAAAAGCAAACAAATTTATTATAATAATAAATTCAATAATCAAAATATCATGTCCATACAATAGGCCCTAGGGCACTATAGCTAACATTTTTTCAGGTTGAGTCAATATCATATTGGTTGATTTTCAATCAATTTGAGTCAATATATGAATATGCTATTTTATCATAGAAAAGATGACATTAAACTATTATTAACGGTAATTGCTAATTAGTAGTAATATAATACAAAAGGATAATAAAACGTACATATTTGAGCAAATTAAATTCGGGTTGGTTTCAGTTCGAGTTGCTTTCGGTTCTAGTTACTTTTAATTTGAGTTAATTTTCGTTTCGATTTACTTTTCGGTACATGTCAAATTGGATACATATTACTTTTAGTTCGACTAAGATTCGAGTCGATTTTGATTCGAATTCAGATCAAGTTTGAACTTTCATATTCGAGCCTATATTATATCTCAAGTCGAATAAATCGATTTAAGTATCGGGTCTTGGATCAAGTTTGTGATGTCTAAAAATTCTAGTTTATTATTTATTATAAGGCAACCAATGTATCCAAAAATCAATGAGATGTAGGGAAGGGGTCCTGCTCATAAATGGTACCTGCCCTTAACGATATACTTTTGTAATTTCCCTTGTTTATCTTCTACGTAAAGAACGATGTTAATCAACCAATACAGTTCGGCTACGTGGTTTCCACTGTGTCCCTCGACGTACATTTTCTATTGTTCCCTTCCTTCTCGTAAATACTTGTCGAGAAATCATTTGAATTCTGTAATCCCCACATGAAATGACTGCAATAACTCTAAAAGTGACCGCTTCAAGTCAGGCTTGACAAACATGATTCGAGACTTGAACCGATTTACTTAATCTGAGACTCAATATAAATTTGAATATAATGGTCTAAATTTAACTTGAACCTAAAACATTCCGAACCGAACTAAAATCGACGCGAATTTTAGTTTAAATGAATATCAACCCGAATCGAAAGTAACCAAAACTGAAAGAAACTCGAATCAAAAGCAAATCAAACAAAAAATCAACCCAAATTTAATTTGCTCAAATCCTATTCGAAGAGAACGTCCCGATTTGACCCAATAATTAGGTCAAAATGAACCAACAATTTATTTTTTATTAATCATTTTTAGTAATATAATAAATAATAAATATATATATATATATATATATTATTCATCTTTTGTATTATATTACGAAGAGGCGAAGCTACATTGGGGCCCAAAGGGTCCAGGCCCCTGTTGAAATTTTTAATTACTTGATAAAATTTGGTTTGACAAAAATTTGTCCCCCTGTAAAAAAATAAGTATTTAAATTAAAACAATATAAGTATTTATTAAATATCTAATAAGGATTTATGTAACCCCCTCTTCCCGGTCTGGCCGGATGACCGGTCTGAGTAAGCTACACGAGGAAAACCGAGTAAAAACTCTCTAAGGAATTCCCCCTCGATTAGCAACCCTATTTTTTTTCATTTTAAATCTTGTCTAGATGAGTATTTAATCCTATGTGATCATACAGCGGAACAACATTCACGAGGCAAACAAACAAACTCAGCCCAACATCTTACAGCCTAATTTTAAGCTTTAACTACAGGCGGTATCGGTACCCTTAAGGGGTGTATCGATACCCCTTGACTAGGTTTAAGCTTTAACTGTAGGCGGTATCGATACACTTAAGGGGTCTATCGATACCCCATTGACTATGTCAACTGGTCAAAGTCAACCCGTAGAGACCGTATCGATACACCCAAGGAGTGTATCGATACCTTCCCCAACGGTTAACTTCCCACGGTCAACGCTAAGATGACGGTATCGATACACTAGAGGTCGATATCGATACCGAAATGGACAGTAGCTCCAGTGACCAAAATGGTATCGATACACCCCTCAAGGGTATCGATACACGAGGCCTGAAATTAGAAGGTGGTATCGATACCGTACCAACCGTATCGATACCCCTGCTACGAACTTGCAGGTTTGAGCTGATTTAAGGCACAAGGAGGCCCTTAAATCCCTCTAAAACCCCAACCAACATACTAACATCAATCCTAAGGCAAATCAAACATAAAAGCATGCTTTCACAAGAAACCAAAGGGCACTAATCAACCCAAGGTGGTGCACAGATCATACAAGCAACTTAAGCATCCAAACATGAAACAAGGCATCCATACATGACATTTCAACAAAGGCAATTTAGAATATATGGGTATACAAGCACTTAAGAATTCATGTCTTAGCAACCAAAGCATGTAATCATTCAAGGCATGCAACATAAACAATATTTACGAATCAAATGAGACATTCAAGAACCGAGCCAACAACAACATACATCAAACTCGAATCAACAATACATATCTCATTGCTTAACTATTACATTCTATCACTTAAAATTCATACATTGAGCTCACCAAAGCAACACTTGGAGACCCTTCCTTGCCCATGCCACCCACAAGCTACTTATCTGCATTGTCGAACAAAAGAGAGCGTAAGCATAAAAGCTTAGTGAGGGTAAGCTCATAAAACAAACCTTCGACAATGCAGGGTCCAAGCACGTGCTAATTCCTAGATGAAATGTATGATCTTACCTCCGATCCGCAAAAGCCAAAATGAACATGATGCATGAACATATAATCAACATTATGTCATGCTCAACATCTCATAAGCTCAACTTATCACGATACATAATTTAAAGCATTAACCACATCATATATCAATTCATAAAGGGCATCACATTTCATATCATATAAGCATATATGCATAATCTCGTATTGTTATACGCTTACAACCTCACATTGACACCTAGCTATGACTCGAATATGCGGATAACCCGTTGGAATGCATTTCCAACAACAACATTACCTCGGTGGGATTACACTCATCACCGGTCCTTGCATGGGCGGGATTCCACTCATCACCGCATGCCCTACGGATGGGATTCTACTCATCATCACGTAGAATGAATATAAATTTCCGGTGGAATATTACATCACCATACTCCTCCTTGGTGCCTTAACGCCACCAAGGCCACGTACGTTTTGACTCAATTTGTGTGAACACTCATCCTAATGATCGATCATTGTACCCAAGCATACTAGTGCCAATATAAATCAAATTCCACAACCTTTCACATTATCAATTTCAATATAAATTTCGTGCTTAGCACATACTCACCATGATTCTCCAAAATCATGCAATCCACATCATAACCTCATTTCACAAACCAACGCCACATGTATGACATCCGAACAATTATCACATCATATATCCACATTATATTTGTCATCAACATGCATATAAAATCAATACATTGAGCCATACTTTCACATACATGTGTATCACATCATACATAATCATCATGAGGCATAACAATAATTAAAGAGTACATCCAAGGTCTCTAACTAAAGCTTAGGATTAGGCTACCACCCTAATCCTAACTCTAGGCGGGTCTACCAAGCCCAACTTAGTCCACATGCTTGAACCAACCACTTAAAAACCAATTTAAAAACATTAACCACTCACCGCCCTTCCTTAGCAACCGAAGCAAATCTCCTACGAACTCGGATTCGGTCCCGATGCCTTTCCAACGCTTCCTCTTGCTTCTAGCTAAGCAAAACACATTTATTACTTCACAATTCAATGCTAAAACTCAACCATCAACTCACTTTACAAACACAAGCTAATTTCCACAAATCCCTAAATCACATAATCATCCAAAATACCAATTTTCGTGCTCCCTAAAACCTTGCTGAAATTTCCATTTCCAAACCTCCAAATGACTCTCAAATGATCCCAAAACATCCTCATAACGTAGGTAGACCAACAGCCCTTCAATTTCAACCTTAAACATCTCAAAGCCCCAAGTTTTAATACCTTAAAATTTGCCCTAAGACCATACTACGGATTTTCATTCAAATTCAACCAAATTGATATATGTTGCACCTTTTAACATGATTAACTAAAGCCCCAACTCAATTTTGTGAAACAAAATGAAAAACCCCTTTAAAAACCCAACCTTTAAAACAAACCCTAATTTTCAAAACTCCATAACTCTAAAATCTAAGACCATAGGTAGATAGAGGATAAAGAGGATAGTAAGAAAACATGTTTACCTTTCAAAAACACCTTGAAACGAAGTTGAAATCTAATGGAATAGTAACTTGAATATTTGAGAGAGTTTTGGAGAGGGGTTTTGTTTTTCATGTGGGAATAGAGGGATAAAGGGGGAGAAGATGACAACTTTAAAAGTTGTCTTCCTTTTTCAAAACTCTTGGGTAGAATCGCAATGTAGGTCCCTCCCCTCTTATTAAAGCTCATTTACATCACAAATTAGGTTGAATTGTTTTAATTTAAATTTTATTGACTCGAACCATAAACTCGGTTAACTCCTAGGCCCAAAATGCGGGTGTTACAATTGAACTAAAGAAGGATGAGCCATGACTCTCAAATTCTTTAGTATAAGATTAAATATTATATATATTAGGATTTAGGTGTTGTCTCCTGAATTTTGAGTTTCAATATTTAATAATTTATTGTATTTTTAAATTTAATATTTCGACACTCTTCTAATATTTAATCATGACCCTGTCTCTGATTACTGATAACAACCACCTTTAATAAAAGTTTAATGGTTTAATCATCTTTTCTCCTTTAAATGACCATATTCATATATGATTTGATGACATTTAATTTAAAATATTTAATTTGATGAATTATAAAATAAAGTTACTCTCTTTCATGCCAACTTACGCGCACACATATAGGTCATGTTTAGTAATTAACGAATAGCTTATAGCTGATATCAGATTACATGAACTGATAGCTGATAGTTGATTGCATTAGTTGATTTGACTAGCTGATTGTATAAAAGTGTTTGGTAAACTTAACTGGTAACTGATAGTTTTTTTTATTATTTAAACAAGCAAAATGACATATAAGGACATGATTATATTCAATACTTATTTGAATAGTTTATTAGTTATCAATATTTTGTATCTATTAATATTAATTAGATTATGAAAAATAATTTTTAATATAACATTACTAAGCATATTTGAAGGATCTATATATTAATTTATTATTTATATAATTATTTTTAATACAATTTAATTAATTATTAAATTTAAATAGAAATATAAATGTGAGATTAAAAAGAAAAAGACAAAAAAGTAATTAGTTTATAAATGTCACAATGTAAATACGTGAGGTTGAAGAGTTAAAATAAAATTGGTTAAATTTAAGTTATATAAGATTTTTTATAATTGTTTAGGGTAAAAGGGTTTTTATAACTCTTATGTCAAAATTTCTAATTTCAAAAAATTCCTATTAGTAGCTTTTTCAAAATTAGAGGTTTTACCCCAATCTGCTATTTCAATCCGCTCTTTACCAAACATCTAAGTTGGCAGATTTAACTGGTCAAACCTCTAATTTTGGCTTAAACCTCTCTTTACCAAACTGGGTTATATACTTTTTAATTGTTTATTTTATTTGATATTTTATTTTATTTATAATATTAATTAAATATCTTAGTCAAAAATTTAAATATTTAATTAAATATCAAACAATTAAAACATATCTAAATTGATTTTAATCCATAAATAAATATGATAAAATTATTTTTTATCCTTAACTCTATAAAGTTAAAGACGTGATTTAAGAAGGAAAAAACATTAAAAATTGGTTAACGTATAGATTTATTATTAATTAAATATAATGACTAAATTTTTCGTGACCCTAACTCTATAAAAAAGTAGAGGACCAAAAATATGTTAAATCATACTAAAGAGATTCAAAACCCAAATTTCAGGATAGCAGATGAAGTAAAACCATTATTATACCAAACTCAAATCGTAACATTCCGAAATTTTATGTTCAAGTTTCACCATACGTGGATTTTTAGTTTCAATTTTTATTAGGATTTAAACCCTATCATATATCGGTTTTCTCCGGCAACTAAGTCATAAAATTTAAATTATGGTATTAAATTTTAAAAATACAGTGTAAATTGTCAAATTTAAATTGCGGTGTAAAATTTTTAAAAGTGGTATAAATATTCTTCTAAAATAACATTAAAATTGTTTTTTAAAAATCTTTTATATAAAATTCCTATATAAAATTCTTTCCCCAAAAAAATTTACGTGTTAACCGACACTACAATCCAAATTTATTTTGATTTAAATTTGTCGACATTTACAAATAGTTTGTTTCGAGTTCATCTGTACTCCCCCCCCCCCCCTTCGATTATTTATGGGTAATTATTTTTATATATCACTTTTGATTGTTTTTTTTTTGTCGTTTCTGACAGCGGCTTTTATGCCATCGACTGGTTGTTGATTTTTAAATTAATTGTATATAAATAAGTTTTATCTTTTCACGAGTGCTCGTATGTTTTTTATTTTAATTTTTTTTTGATTTTTTGTGTTTTGTTTCACCAAAAACTATGTTTTATATGCTTTTATGTTAATCTTTTTGTTTGCTTTTATGACAGTTTTTTGTCTGTTTTGATGGCATATTTAGTCTGTCTGTGTGACACATTGTTTGCCTTTGTGATAGTTTCTTGTATGTGATGATCGGTAGTCTCTTTAAATTTTGATGCCCTTTTGTGGCCGTTTATCGAAGTGACAGGACTTTGCAACGGAAAGTATTGCGTAACTATCGGGGCATTCTGGTTGAAGTTGATGGTTACTGAATTTTATTTTGAAGACTGTGTAAGTTTTTTACAAAGTGATGAATTTTGTTTTTCGTGCTTCCACACCCTTTAGATTTTAATGTATATTTTTATACACTCCATGATTATTCATATTTTTTTGAGTGTATTTATTTATAATTCTTTTCACTTTTAATAAAACTCAGTTTCTGCTCTTTGTTCAAAAAAAATTGTGGACATATTAATTTCTTTTTGATACGTTTTAATTTTTTTATATCGACATTTTTATTATTAATTTAGACTATTTTGTAACAACTCATAGTCATCCGAACTTTTATTTGCACTTATAATGTACGTATAAATGGCAGGTATTTATTATAATTTTTTTTGACAATTGGCGGGCCTCGTTAAAAACTCCCTTCCTATTGAAGGGGGAAAAGAGTACCCCAACTAAGATTTTATTAAAATAAATTCAAAGTTTCACCGTCCATACATGACTTATACTGAAAACAACAGAGTTCACAAAACAAATACCCTGCTGTCCAGAGACTAAAGCACACGAGCTACTTACTGCAAACATATCAGTAGCAAAATAAAAAATATCGGCACCAACCGATCGTATGAGTTCATATCAAGCAAGAAAATAACTGCATCTAAGTAAGAGCATCCACTGCCGGACAAAATGGTGATGGACATATAAAAATGCCATCACAATTGACAAATTCTCATACTTACCACTCCCACCGTAGCTAACAAAGCCAAAGTGGGTCCCCAAATCAAGATCTTACAGCAAAACCATTCTCCAGATTCCTCTTGTCCACGCAAGACTTCGAAAAATCATCACCCCAGTAAGACTCATGCTACACGATAGGTGAGATAATAGTTCCAGCAGATTCAAACAACCTGTAACCCAAAACTAAAACACAGACCACTTACGGCAAACTTCAACCAATACCCTTTTTTGCGAGATTATCAGCCCACACATTACAACATCTTGGGATATTTAAAAGAATCATACCAGAGCTAGAAATGATGCAGGAGAGTGCAGCGACTTCATCCGAGAAGGCAGCAGGAGGGATAGCATCCCCGTTGATCCAAGATACAACCTGAGCACAATCAGATTCAATGACCAGTCTAATGCCTGTCGGCCGGCTAAAAGAAAGAAAACGAGAAATTCCAATCCGGATAGCAAAGAGTTCGACAAGAGCTAGGGGACCTATAGCCACTGATTCAGAAAATTCAAAAATCATCGATCCTAATTCATCTCTAACCACACCTCCTATACCACATATGGAATTCATACAAGAGACAGCCGCATCAACATTCAATTTCCAAAAACCGACCGGAGGAGGAAACCAAACAGGGGATTGATTGTTGCAAATGCCACTGGGATTAATCTTGGAGAGAACCGACAGATCCAACACCAACGTTTCTACGGGCTCTCGGATAGCAGGATATTTGGCTTTGATCCAAGCAGCAATTCTGAACTTTACCACAAACCACAGCTGAAGCCAGTCCATAGCAGATCCATTGAATATTATCTCATTTCGGAACAACCACACAGACCAAATGACGGCAAACGGGATAAATTTTCCCCACCACACATTACTTGCACTTACCAACTCACTCCAAACTGTTAAAAATAATTGAGGCTCCGAGGGGAGGGCGATCGAGACACCCAACAACGCGCAGCATTTCATCCAAATCTGCCAACAACCAAAGCAGGAGAAAAAAAGATGGGACACAGTTTCTGGCGCAGACGAACACAGAGGACAGTGATCATTGGCTACAGTCAAAACACCGCGTTTGCTTAGCTCAACCCTTACCGGAACACGACCCCAAAGCACCCGCCACATGAATAACTCTACTTTGGGCGGGGCACATCCACACCACACAACATCAAACCATAATGGATTCTCCATCTCGTCCCGATCAATCAATTTTCTTAGCGATCTGACAGAGAAGGCCCCGTCACTCGATCCCTCCCATCTTAGCCAATCTTTGTCCAAGATACACGAGGGTGTTTGTCTTAGGAAAATCCACAACTCTTCCCATTGGTGTTGTTCCCAATCCCTGAGACTGCGACGAAGAGGGATCGACCACATCCAAATGCCATTTAACTTGTAACCAAAGTCTGCTACAACCCCCGTTTTATTAGTAGCCAAAATAAAGATTCGCGGGAACTTGTCCTTTAGAGAGAAATTGCCCGCCCACCAATCAGTCCAAAACAAAATAGATTTACCATTCCCTAATTGTATGACTAAATTGAATCTAACTGTCTGCCCAAAGGAGTCATTCGTATGAAAAGCCCGAGAGATACCTTTCCAAATCCAAGAGGAAGAATTGTTCTCAGCTGAAATTGGGACCATGTTATGAGGTTTCCCGTTTTGATTTGCTTCCACAACTTGACGCCATAGGGCTACCGGTTCATTACCGAAACGCCAGAACCACTTACACAGGAGTGCCCTATTGAAAGACACTATGTTGGCCACCCCCAAACCACCACAATTAGCTGGCTTACACACTTGATTTCACTTGAGCCAATGAATTTTAGAAGAATCCTGCGAATTACCCCATAAAAAGGATGACATTATGCTATTCAACTTGGTGGAGACTGCAACTGGCATGCGGAAGAGTGACATATAGTACACAGGTAGGCTAGTGAGCACAGACTTAATCAATGTCAATCTACCCGCAATGGATAAATACTTAGATTGCCAACCTCCTAGACGAGAATAAAAGTTTTTTATAACCGGCTCCCAGATTGCCTCTGAATTCCACGGAGCACCCAATGGCAATCCAAGGTACTCTGCAGGAAGGCTGCCACTCGAACAACCAATCTCAGAAACCCATTGATCGATTGACTCCTTAGAGACATTAATTCCGAAGACTTTGCTCTTTTTAAAGTTCAATTTAAGACCAGATGCTAATTCGAAGACACGAAGAACGCCTTTAATATTTCGAATCTGCCTAGCCTCACCACCGCAAAAAATAAGCAGATCGTCGGCGAACTGCAAATGGGATATCGCAACAGCCTCACCAGCCCTACCAAAATGAAAGCCAGTGAATAGACCCACTTTTTCCGCTTTCTCCAGCATTAAGTGAAGAGCTTCCCCGACATAATTAAACAGGAGAGGGGAAAGAGGGCACCCCTGACGCAGACCTTTTTTAATGGAGAAGGCCTTAGTAGAAGCACCATTCACCAGAATGGAAATAGTTGCTGTGGAAATGCATCTATATATCCAATTACACCAGACTTCTCCAAAACCACACTCCCTTAAGATTCTGATTAAGAATTGCCAACAGACATTGTCATAGGCCTTTTGAAAGTCGATCATGAAGGCAACCCCACTGTTACCACCTTTCCTGATCGCGGAGATAGCTTCATTCGCGATAAGGGAACAATCAAGGATCTGTCGACCAGGGATAAAAGCGAATTGGGATTTGCCGATAGAAACGTCAACCACACTGCGCAAACGCCTAGCCAAAACTTTTGATAAGATTTTGTATAAGCCACTAACCAAACTGATAGGGCGATATTCATCAAGAGAGATCGGATTCTTAGTCTTTGGGATAAGTGTAATGAAGGAATGATTGATTTCCCTATCCCACTTTTTACCCGCGTAAAAATCTTCGAAAAAAGCCATAATGTCGCCTTTTAAATGAGGCCAGAACTTTTTATAGAAACCCATATTGAATCCATCGGGACCCGGGGCTCGGTTACTATCCATCGAGGAAAGAGCTGACCAAACTTCTGCTTCGGTGAACCTAGATTGGACAAACTCATCTTGATTTTCACTAATCTTCTCAAAACTAAGTGAAAGACAATCAACTTCCAGCACATGCGATTCATTATAAGCCTTGAAAAAATGATTTCTGATGAAATGTTTTACTTCTGCCGGATCAGAGATGGTAGTGACCCCAAACTTACATGAAGATAAACTGTTGGATCTGCTTCTATTATTAGCATACAAATGAAAAAATCGCGTGTTGCGATCGCCCTCCGAAAACCACTTTAGCCTAGACTTTTGAAGCCATACTGATTCTTCTCTTCGATAAGCCTACCACAGATTGGTTCTAAGAATACTAATCTCTGCAGCAAAAGAGTCAGAAGTCAACCCATTCTGAAACTGATTTTCTAGACGAGAGATAGCTTTTTCCAGTTCCGGGATAGAAAGATTGTCCATCTTTTTACGGCGACCCGACCAGGCTTTTAGAGCGACTTTTGAATTGTGAATCAAGCAACCAATTTTTACACGCCGGTTCCTCAATTTATAGCCCTTAATAGCTTGAAGCACAGTGTCTTCAAACCCATCTTCAGTGTACCAGTAATTGAATGCTCTGAATGGTTTTGGCCCCCAATTAATATTCTCCTCCACCAAGAAGATAGCATTATGGTCCGAGATAGATTTATCGAGAAGGCGCTGTTCAACATTAGGGAAGGCTCGCTCAAATTTAGCCGAGAAAAGAAATCTGTCAAGACGGACAAAAGTTGGTTCATCTCTATTATTACCCCAAGTATACTTACCCCCTTGGAGAGGAATGTTTATTAAATTCGCCTCCGATACAAAATTTCGAAAGATAGAAATCGACGTGAGATTCACAGACTTTCCCATCTTCTCATCTTTATCTAAGATTAGATTGAAGTCTCCAGCTAAGACCCAAGGAATGTCCCTAGCTTGCATAAAACCCGGCATCTCATTTAAGAATTCCAGCTTTTCAGACTCATAAGAAGGGCCATATACATGCACAATTCCACAATGAAAATTATTTGATCGAAAGCAGCCAATCAACACAACGAACCTGGAGAATATGAACTTGTCCGATACCTGAAAAAATCTGGATTCCACATGCTCAAAATACCCCCAGCAGAGCCCGAAGCAGGAGAAAAAATGAATTCCACATTCGGACACAACCCCAATTTCTGACAATCAAAAGAATTGAAAGACTCCACTTTGATTTCCTGGAGGAAGAAGAAATTTGGCCGATACTTCTTGATCAAACCCTTGATAGCTTTTTGTTTTTCCTTGCGCCTAATACCCCTGATATTCCAAGATATGGCTTTAAAATTCATAGAGAAAAGAATTAAAATCCCAACAATCACAGGAGCTACTGCCCCTGACCCAAACCCAAATCCAATTCGCGCACTCGGCTGATAACGGCATCCCGACCGCCTTTAAAGGAAACTTCAAGTAAGTTGCAGATTTCCCATACCGATTCGGCTTCAAACCCCACAACGGAGTCCTCTTTGCCTGAATTCTGATCGCAACTTCTGTGTCTAAGGGTCGAGGTTTGATCATCCAGCGAGTCACGAACTAACCGACGAAATAACCTCCTAGAGCTTGCTCTGAAAAACCCATGTGAATTGCTAAATTTAGGGTTTAATTGAGGAATTAGAGATCTGATACATGGGGATAAATTTTCTGGAAACCCAGAGCCAATCCCATCGAGGCTATCTGGAACAAATTCGATAGAGTCTAATAAATTTCTCTCTTTGGAAACAGATTCCAACGGCACTACAATAGAACCAGGGGAAGGTTGGCAAAAGCCCAATTCAGCACAAGAGCCCTGTTGGCAAACTATTTGCGAGTCAGAAGAAACCAACAAAGGCCCCCCTACTTGGCCCACACAAAGTCCATTAGATGCCCCGATATCCGCTGAACCCGACGAATCATCAACCCAGGACTCCACACGAACTGCTGCATCTAAACTGTCAACACCACGACCATTTTCCGAGATATGTGGAAATGGAACGTCAACATTCAAGAGTTCATTTGGGGAACGCTGAAAGCTCTGAATACGAGAGCCACAATGAAATCTGTCCTTACCGTTACTCCAGGACGCCGCCATAGCCGGAGAGAAATTCTCCGAACCACCGGAGCCAGATTCCGAGTAGGAGACAACATTCTCATGATCTTGGCGAACTGCCGGGAAAAGAACCTTGAAAAAATCGTTATCCGGCAGGCAATCCAACTTACTCAGAGAGCCATGTTTCACTTTAATAATATAAGAAATTCCCCTGGAAACAATTTTGAAGCTCTCAGGGATGGATGAGGGGTTAGCAATCCGAATGAGAATCCCGACAATGTCTAACCGTTTCATCTGTAAAGTGATTTTATCCACCTCCACAAGCTGACCCCAACGCTTGCCCAACATTTCAAAAAAATGTTCATTCCAGCAGTGAAGCGGAACCCCACTGAATAATAAGGAACAAAAGTGATGAGGGATGCCGTTAATTAGCAGAAAGTCTATATGAGAGAACCAGTAACTTAGTTCAACCTTCCTCGAGGACCAGATTGTCTGCATATTTTCACACGATTTGAACACAACCAAGTATGAGTCTATATCATATCCCTACTTAACTAATGAAACATCAATACCATCATGTGCTAAAGCTTTTTGGATAAATTCACAGTCAAAACCATCGCGAAAGATCCCCACCATAGACCTATTAAACCATTCACAGCTAGATTTGAGTAACCAGAAATCTGTGGGTTTAGGCTCTACTACTGGATCGCTGCGATCCATAGTCGAAGGAGCAGAAACAGAAGCCACAGGAGGTGGCTTAACAGGAAAGCTACGTAGAGCCTCCCGATAGGTTTTAGGACCAAAAATTACACCAGTGACATTCTCCACCTCAAGCACATCCGAGCCCAAACCTTTGTCGCCATTGAGGGGCCGAGACTGATTAGGCAGCTTCACTGTATTGGATTCACTCAATCCTTTTTTCATCCTCCTCAGATATTTTGCTTGTGAAACGGAAACCAATAAGCCGTCAATCCGAAACTGATTCAGGTTTCTGATAGCTCTCAGCATATCCTCCTTATTTGCCATAGAGACAAAAGCAAAGGTACAATCTTTGTATTTTGCTTTTACGATATTATTAGGGATGAAGACTCTTACCACTGATCCATAATGGCTAACCAGTTCCTTCAACGTCCCTCTGCTAACCCTCTTACTTAGATTATCAATAAAGATCGTCCATGTCTCAAGATGAGGCTGAGAAAACTTACCTTTGCCGCTGCCGAAACTCCCCATCTTCCTTGTTGTTCTTCTATTATTATAAAATTTTGTTTGCCTCTTTTTAGTGCATTTTTATGTCTGTCACTAAAAAAATAAATTTTAAGTTCTAAAATAAATTTTAAATCCTAAAACCTACGTCATACACCTTAAAAATACAACATACCCAAAATTTTCTAAACCCTAACTTTAAACACCTAAATCTATTTTTAGTGTGAGAGCATAAATAGGGGTACCAAAAAGGGTAGAAGAATTCTATTCGTATTTATATGGTTAACTAGGAGTAATATATACATAAAAGAAAAATGTGATCAACATGTTAGTCCAAGTGGTAAACAGTTTGGTATCACTTAAGCAGACAAGTTTTTTTTTGTTCCTACACTTTAAAAAATACACCCTACACCAAATACTCTAAACTCTAAGCCCTAATCTTAAACCTTAAACATAGTTTTTTAACGATGATGTATAAATAGAGGCACTGAAAAGGGGTAGACAACTTCTACTACACTTAAACAAGTCTCAATGTGTATGCAGAATTTTTTTTTTTTAAAAATTATCTATCAAAATCAAATGTACGATGTAAATATGTATAAAATAAATATGTCTATATTAATTAGCACAAAGCTTTGGAGAAGAAAATAGATGAATGTGAAGTTGAGAAGAAATGCAGTGAAACCAAGCTAGACATATTTGTTTAGTGAGATAAAAAAGGCTTAGTCAGGTTAGCTATGCATTGACGTAAGCCAACTGGGGACGGCCATCAACCATGCGCAATCGAGCGGTCCTCCCCTCCCTTTTTATATTCTCTCCCTCTTTTGTCTCTCTATTCTTCATTTCCTCTCTTTGTCTTCTTCTTCTTCATTTCTCCCATATCTCAACCCATCAAAAAACAATAATTAATTAAACTCCGCCGCTACTTAACTTAATATCCAGGTAAGACTCTACATTTGCATGGAAAAACCAAGGATATTTTTCAACAAATTTAGTATTGTGTCATGTCATCTGTTTGTCCTGCCTAGATTGGATGTTTTTGGGTATAGTTCTTTGTCATTTAGCACATTCTAACATTAACCATTAACCGGTTACACGTAATTTCAGCTCAGCTTAACCTTAAAAAAACCCCAGAATTCTGGTCGTAATTTGTAATTTGATGTGAGGTTTTTGGAAACTACAGCAAACAGAAAACCCAGAAAATAGTTTCTGGTTTTGGGGTCAGACTATCTCAGTTCTTCTATCACAGGGA
The DNA here is from genome assembly GCA_958450335.1 of Hibiscus tridactylites. NCBI lineage: Eukaryota > Viridiplantae > Streptophyta > Magnoliopsida > Malvales > Malvaceae > Hibiscus > Hibiscus tridactylites. Next base: position 68,683,688 of record OY288284.1, read on the forward strand.
AAAGAAGGGTCAGCGTCAGCCTCAGCCGTGCCATGAACATTCTCGACAAACAGACAAAGTTGACAGAATCCCTTCATTTGCAATGAGACACAAACATCTGCAACTGCAAACGCAAGTGGAGTCCGGTTCTTTCACTTTTGTCAGGCTTTGATCCAATGAAAACTGTCTCTCCAGAAAGAAAAGCTTTTCCTTTTTTTTGGTCTCTCAAACAAACGCGTGCTTAATTGTGATAACGTCATCCACCTTTCTCCACTATTCAACTTTCTAATCAGCCATGGAAACACTCAAATTCCCTAACTTAAATGTGGTTTTATAGTACTAATCTTTCTTTGATTAATTTATATGTTTTTCCCAAAAAGTAAGTTTTGTTTGTTTCAAACACTTCAATTAGTTTAAACTTTCTCTTGATTAGTTTCTATATATTCTAGAACCCTTTCCTTTTTCATTTCAAAATATACTATTTTGTTTATATATATACTATAGTAATAGTAACTTTTAGGTCAAATTCCAATTTTTGTACATCCACTGTGCTCACATGCGGAATTTTCTACTTTAGTTTGATAAAATTTGATTTTTTTTACTTCTATGACATCATTATTTAGTCCAAATAATTCACACTATTAACTATTTTAGTTAATATGTTTATGTAGATTTTCTTTAAAAAAACCCTTCAACATAAAAATCTATTTTTTTTAATAGTCGTAAGTTAATTACAAGTTAGTATATGTTCATACATATTCTTAATCTTTTGACAAAGTACACACACCTTGTGGACAAAGCGATTTGAACCCGAGTCTTCTAGGATAAACATCATATTTTTCACTAGAAGCACTTTTTGGGTTCGTACGGCTAGTTAGTTAGACTAACCGATGACATTGTAGAGATAAATAGACTGAATTATGTTAAATTAAAGTACATGAATTTATGAGCATAGTGGAGGGGCCAAAACTGTAATTTGACCGACTTTTTATTTATAATGGGAACCCCGTTCTTGTTACATCATTTCCACCATTCACCAACACAAGACAACATCATTAGCACAAACATCTAGTTGTCCGTTCCAAACATTCTCTCTCGTTTTTTTTTTCATCGAAAACAAACCAAACTTGTCATGATTCATTTTCTTCTAGCCTTTTTTCCCTTTTCACATCTTCTAGTTATTATCTATGAAGCAAAGGGTTTAGTTTTATAACACGCGTTAAATTTTGTTTCCAAGAGAGATAAACATGGGGTTGAGCCGTTGAGTGTTAATCACTACCGAACACCAAATGATCTACAGCCTAGTAGCGGACGATCATTATGATAAACGCCTTGTCACCTTTTTAATTGGAGACACTTCCCTTCTCTTTTCTGAGTTATCATTTATTGGTTATGATTTAGAGATGATGAAGTTATAAAAGAGTGGTCTTGTGCTGCTAATTTCGGGGTGGCGGAGTCGGTCGAGTGATCAATGGAGTCGTGTGTCCCACCCGGATTCCGGTTCCATCCGACGGACGAGGAGCTTGTTGGGTACTATCTGAGGAAGAAAGTTGCATCGAAGAAGATCGATCTGGACGTTATCAGAGACATCGATCTCTACAGGATCGAACCATGGGACCTTCAAGGTACATTCATCATCTTTTAGGGTTTCTGTATGTGTAATCTCAGCCCTTCACTCCTGGGGTTGACCGGTTGAGATCCAAGTAATTAGGGTTTCCCCCTTTGCATGACAACTTATAATATTAACCCTAGATTAATTAAGAGGCTATATAATTGTCTGTACATATACATCTTATTTATTAAAAGATCAGCTGATTGTCGCAGAGAGGTGCCGGATCGGGTACGAGGAGCAAAACGAGTGGTATTTCTTCAGCCACAAGGATAAGAAGTATCCGACGGGGACGAGAACCAATAGAGCAACCATGGCCGGTTTCTGGAAAGCAACGGGGAGGGACAAGGCGGTTTATGACAGATCAAAGCTGATCGGCATGAGAAAGACTCTGGTTTTCTACAAAGGAAGAGCTCCGACTGGTCAGAAAACTGATTGGATCATGCACGAATACAGGCTTGAATCCGACGAGAACGGACTCCCACAGGCAAGCATTTTTTCATATTCAACAAACAATATCATGTCGTTAATAAAGTGAAAAAGTGTATATATATAATGTTTTCAGTTTTCACGGTCGTCCAACATTCTGATTAGCTTTCTTGACCCGAACTCAGTCCAAACAAAGGGTGATTTATAGTTGGATCTTTGTCGCCTATTCAACTAATATGAGGAAAACCGAATCAACTTTGGCTTTCTAGTTCTACACTAGAATTAAATGTCAACATAATGTATTTGATTCTTTGTTTTTGCAGGAGGAAGGGTGGGTGGTTTGTCGAGCGTTTAAGAAGAGAACCAGTACTACTACTACTACTAGTCAAAACAAGACGATCGAGCAGTGGGACTCGAGCTACTTCTACGATGAAGCGAGTGGCATCAGCAGCACCATTGTCGATCCGTTCGACTACGTTTCGAGGCAACAGCCCCATAATCTGTTGCCTCGAAACATGTTGTGTAAGCAAGAGATAGAGGCGGATAATTTGAACTTCGTCCACTGTGATCAGTTCGTTCAGCTCCCTCAGCTGGAGAGCCCTTCTCTGCCATTAATAAAGAGGCCGAACTCGATGTCTCTGATATCAGAGAATCATAATACTAATTATCGTGAAGAAGAGGAGGAGTTTCAGCAGCAGCAGCAGAAGAAGAATCGAATGTCGGGCGACAACACCGAGAGAGTGACTGATTGGAGAGCCCTCGACAAGTTCGTAGCTTCTCAACTGAGCCAAGAGATCGGGTATGGCGGTGACGAAGGTGTTTCGAACTTTGGAGGTAATAATGACGGTAACTCAGACATGTCATTGCTGTTATTACAGAGCAGAAGTAACGGCGGAGAAGATGAGAATTACAAGTTGAACGAGTTCTTGAATTCAAGTCCAGATTGTGATATTGGAATCTGCGTATTTGATAAATGAAAAGGGGTTATATCGCTTAGTATATTACAAACGTTTGATGCGTAAGACGTTTGTTTTTATTTTTTTTGTAAAAATATGGTTGTGAAATGAGTGAAGAAACTCTCTTTCTCTGCATGCAATTGCAAACTACTCATTTATTAATTTTCTCGGTAACCAAACATGATGAAAAAGATACTAGTAAGTAGTAAGAACGAAAGGAATCTCCATTCAAGAAAATTAGTAAAAGCAACATATATTAGAATAAGAAGTACACACATACATTTAGAAGTGAAATTGATTGAATTGAATTAATGAAATTGAGTGACCGAGTGTAAGGATTTAAACTGCGGTTAAGGTCGTGTTTTGGGTCAATAGTGTTTTATCACAATTTCAAATAATAGATGTACCGTGATCATTGTAGAACACTATTTTCTATAATAACAATTTCAGACGGTGCTGTTATTATTATATAACGGTCAATATTACGGTAGCGGACCGCTATTTAAATTTTCGGTGAACACGGTAGAATCTATGTGTGAACTTAGTGGGTCCATGGCTTGTCTCGCATGCGCTGGGCATGCATGCCTCGCCAATTCCCTCTTTCCAGACCAAATAAATATATTTTTCCCACCTGTTTTACTTAGTCTTCACATCAATCAAAGCTTATATATTGCTGTTTTATATTATTAAACTAAAATATTTTAATTTTTTTATATGAGTAAAATAACTATAATATTTTTTTCACCATAATTAAAAGATAATTAATTACCTTTTTTAACAATATTGGACAAGGTCGTGTCTGTGTTTCGTTTGTTATTTCGCTTCTTGAATGAGAGTTTGTGCCCAAATACTGGGAAATTGGGATCAATTATAAGTCAATAAATCCAATAGAAATCTTCAATTTTTTTGTGCCTTTTTCATATGCCAACACTTAATAAAATAAAATTTAAATTTTAACATTAAATTTTAAATTATAATCATATGCGTTAAAAATACATCCTACCTCAAGTTTTTAAGTTCTAAACATTAATCATAACCTTAAACCTTAAATTTATTTTTAAGACGGGTATAAATAAGAATTTAAATTTTAATATTTTGGAAATTAAATTTTAATATTTTGTAATATTGGACCAGTTTGTATGATTAAGCACTTTATTCATCAAAATGATTATAATACCGAACTTTGCATTATATGAGAAGTATGGGTCTTCCAAAATAGTTATCATTCCAAATATTATCCAGAAAAGTCAATCAACTTTAGTCTCGAGGATTCTTTTATTTTATTACAATAATATTGAAGGGTTTTTTTAATAAACATTTGGTATGTGAATTAGAAACCATCTTTTAAGCTGGTACTTAAAAGGACATTTACTATCAAATTGGAAGTTAAATTAAGCACATAAAAAATTGTTCTCAAGTTGGTATTTAAAATTTAATTTTATTCAATATTTTTGTAATGTTATTAATAGTTTGGTCCTAAAACTTATACATTACATCATTTTGGACCTAATCTGAAACAAATCGATAAGTTTAACCCTCTTGATATTTAAATTTTTTTATCAATTCAGTCGTTTTTTATGATACTGTCAAATCAAACGAGTCTACCAAATCAAAACAACAGTTGAATAACTGTATTTTACCATAAATCAACAAGTTACCATTAAAATTTTATTATATTAAGAAAGTAATGAAACATTTTTGGGAGAAAAATAAACAATTTAGGAGAATAACAAAGAGTACATTGATAGAAATTTTAAATATAAAAGGATAAATTTATTATTATTATTTTCAAATTAAGACTAAATTAATAGAATGTATAAGTTTTGATATCAATTTGGGAGGAGTCAAGTTCAGGTACCAACTTGAGAGAAAAAAAAATAAACACCAACTTGAGAGAATGTGTCTAGTTTAGGTACAAATGTATGTTTAAGCCAAAAAATAAAGTTAAAACACATTTATGTGTCTATTTTTTAATAGTGATTACAAGGTATTATTGTTTATATTTTTTTTTAATTCTTTGATAACATACATTTTACAGATAAAATTGCTCAAACCTGAATTTCGTCTTCTTTTCTACTAAAACTATTCATTTAATTCTTTGTGTCTTATTTTTTCAAATATTCACAAGTAGATGTGGTAATTTTTAACTCCACTTGTGAAATTAAAATTTGTTAGGAATTTGTTAGTATAAACTTACAACCCAAATGAAGACAAAATAAAAAATTAACCCACACTTACAAAAGACGATATTTAATGTGGCTCGACTTCTCTGGACTATCTCCACAATCCCAAAACAATAAACCTTCATCTGTCAAACTTTGTAACTTCTCACAAATAATTAAATTTTACGTAACTTTTCTTAGTTGATAATGATCTGAATTATGAATGACAATGAATCATGGCGGGGGGTGGATATCACAAATCCATCAATGTTTATTAGGGTAAATAAAATTCGATTTGATTATTTTTTAACTCTAATTAAATTTAAAAATTGTACTTAATTTGATTTAATTTAAAAATATTTTAAATAAAATTAGAATGATAAAATAAGACTCCAATAACTATGTGACTTTTATTTCATTTTTAAAATAATCTTTTTATAATTTAGTCTCTCAATTTTATATTTTATTCAATTTAGTCTTATGATTTCAAGTCTTTGCAACTTATTTATTTTCATCAAGTCTTTGTTATACTCCTCCTATCAATATTTTTCCTCAAAATCCCTTCTTTAAAAAAATAATTAGAAATGTATGGACTATATAATTTTATAAGATATTTAATTTATTAAATAACATTACTATCTTACTCACAATTGTAAAAAAAATATAAAGATATATATATATATATATATATATATATATATATATATATATATATATATATGGTTATAGAAAGTTATTTCAATTTGAATTAATTAATCTTATAATATTATAAATATTTATAATTAAAGTGGAAAAAAACTCGAACAACTCGACTCAAATTTCATAAACTCGACTAAAAAAATTCAAATAAAGATTGAAATATAAAATATGACTCGTCAGCTCGACAAACTCAAAAAATTTTGACTCGACTCAATCGAATACTCACCCCTAACGCTCATTGTTATCCTTTGATACCTATTAGCTATTTCTAATAATTTCGATGTGTGTTCAAGAATAGAGTCAAGATCAAATATCCGGGTGAGTATTCGTACAATATTTTTTCTCATACTTGTATATGATTTGATCGTTTTAATAGGAACTTAAATAAAAATAATTAAGCTAGAAAAATTCAGTGCTAGTTTAGTTTTACTGATTTCAAAATTAATATGGACTTAAAGTGTAATTTAACCAAAAATAGGGATAGAGCTTAATTTCATTGATTTTGAATCTCCCAAAACCTAAAGTACAATTTAATCGCAGACAGAATATCAAAAAAGAAAAATTAATCTTAAGGGACAGAACTTAATTTCATTGATTTCAAAATTAACAGAAACTTAAAAATGTAGCTTCTAGCCTTCTACCATAAGAGTGAATCCACCACTGTGTGATTAATACATATACATGACAGAACCATCTATGAAATCTTCACTTAAAAATGTATTGACTTATCATATGATATATTCTTACATAGGGGTATAAATGAATATAACGTTCGACGAATTGTTTGTGAACTATTCGTATAACGTCCGTTTATTAAGCTAAGTAAACGTGTATGAACAAAAAATTTATGTTCATTTCATAAATGAACGAACACAAACAAATGTGTGTTCGGTTCGTTTATTAAACAAACAAGCTTGTTTATCGACTTGTTCATAAGCTCATTTACCCGGTTTCCTGTTTCTTCTTAATTTTTTTATATTTTAAATATTGGTGAAGATAAGAACTAAATTGAACACAAGGTGAACTTTGGAGTCTAAGTTGAGAAGCCTAAGGAACTTTAGAACTAGTGGTGTAATTTCTTCATTTTGACTATAAACAAACATGTTCGCGAACGTTAAACGAATATGTTCGCAAACATTAAACGGACATGTTCGTGAACACTAAACAAATGAATATGAACACCTTCAAAAACAAACAAAAGAACATGAACACAATATTGAAAATTTAAACAAACACAAATCGAACATGAACGAAATCTTATTTGTTCAAACTCGATTCATTTACGCCCTTATTCATTCATTTTGGTTATTTTAAGAGTTCAACGCATAAAGGTAAAAGAGTTTTAGTTTGAAAACATTGAGGCGCCATGGGACAAATAAACATCAGAACCCCTCCATACTTCATTTTTTTAAAAGGAAAGAGATGTCTTGTCTCACTCTACTTTAAAAAGAAATAAATAACAATAACAAAGAAATGAACTTTCATTCACTTATATAAAAAAATTAAAGTTTACAAATAGTCACTAAACTATCCTAATATATTTATTTTGATCATTAAATTTTTAAAAGTTATAATATAGACATTAAACCTTAGATTTTATTACAAAATTCGCAGTGAGCCGTTAGATGTCGTTAACATCCTAACGGAAGACTAACTGAACAAGTAAGTAATATACTAGTTGTTACAAAATGGTCATTAATCTTTGTAAATGTTACAAACTGGTCACTGAACTATTTAATTGTTACATGATGGTAAATTCACTATTTAATTATTACAAAATGATCATTGAACTATTTAATTATTACAAAATTGTTGGTTATTACATGTTACACTGTAAGTTTATTTTCCTGCTATTGATTTCAAGACTTTGTTTCTAGAAACGTTTCAAATTAAAAACTTTTTGCTTCTAGAAATATTTTAAATGAAAGTAATTGAAGTGTTTTTTCAATAAACATTTCAAATTAAAGGAATTAATTTTTTTCATGAAATGCTTTTGGAAACAAAAAAAAACCTTTCATTCCTTCATTTGAAACATTTTTGGAAACGAAATCTCTTGAAATCAAAAACAACAAAAATATAAGTATATCATGTAATAACCAACTATTTTATAATAATTAAGTAGTTTCAATGATTATTTTATAACAATTAAATAGTGAATTTACTATTTTGTAACAATTAAATGTTTAATGACCATTATGCGATATTTATAAAGTTCAATGACTATTTTGTAACAACTAATATATTAATTTAGTTGCTCAGTCAGCTCGTTGTTAATATAATGGTTCGGTGCTTATTTTGTAACAAAATCCAAAATTTAATACTTATTTTATAATTTTTTTTTAAAATCCGATGACCAAAATTAATATTTTAAGATGGTTTGGTGACTATAAACTTTACCCAAAAATAAAACTCTTCATTTGAAACGGACAAATAATGTTAATCCAAATCTAACCGGACTATATTCAGATAGTCCAGTTTGAAATGATGATCGTTTTTTTTTAATTTTTATGAGAAATTCTATTAAAAAATATGAGAAATTAAGTGGAAATCGAATATCTGATACATGTTTGAATTCGAATTATAATTGGACCCAACTCAGAGGAACCGTCTCAGTCAATTTATCCAAAATGGCCTCGACCAATCACTTCGCCACAAAATGAGTGCTTTATAAAACAATCATGAACTTTCACCACCACTGCCCTAAATTATTTTCTTTTGTTCTCTCTAGGAAAACAACCTCCTTATTGTAACATCTCAAATCCGAATGTCTCAAGTTGAGCCTCAAGCTCAATTTCAACACCATAAATTTGTAACTAGATTTAGCTTAATACAATCAATTCGTAAATTTTATTAAGTTTAATATTTTAAAGTCGATAAATCAATTAAAACGTTATAAGAAAACTCCACTTAAAATATATAATTAAAAGCATTCGATATATAAGTTAAAATCTAAAATAAGAGTTACAGTGCAACATAGGGTCCCACGAATACATAGCCCACGTAATCTAAGTATTGTACTCGGACACAAGTCGATGCTGAAGTCCTACTTCGATGGTGCTTCAACGATGCACGTCAACCTACTAACCTACGAATAGAAACAACAATTCCGAACATTGAGCTAACAAAGCTCAGTAGATACACTTCCACTCAACTATGTTTCATGCAAATCATAAATATGAGCAGTAGCTAAGAATGATAATCATAGCATAAATAATAACATTGGCGCTACCACTAGCCGCCTAAATACATAGCAAAGCAAAGGGAGATATTAATTATTCACACATCACACAATACCATACCAACAAACCTAGAGTGACTCGAGAACATACACTCTCGGGTGAGGCTCGGTGCCACACAGCTCGAGAACATACACTCTCGGGTGAGGCCCGGTGCCACACAGCTCCGGGAACATACACTAATGCTCAGAATCTCTCGTCGAGCATCTTCGAATGAGACCCGATGCCACACAGCTTCGGAAATGTACATTCAGGAAACATCTAACCATGGTGTTGCAACACTCTCTTTGGGTATTCGGATCCCACCAAACAAGGTACTCAGTCATACAATGCCCTTACGTGGCACACATATTTATTCATTCCACCAAGAATCCTTATTGCTCAATACAAATAAACCACCAAAGATTTAATTAAATTATTACTCATTTTTGTACGTATAAGAGGTTAAATTCTCGGTTTCTCAATTTTACTATTCATTTTACTACGTTAAAGACCCATAGGACCCTAGTCCACGAATGATAGGTCTTTCGAACTCAAAACATAATTTTCGGACAGATTGCCCAGTGAGCAGCGAGTATCAATATCCTCCTACGAGTATTGATACGCTCCAGTGGGTACCGATACCCGTTTACGCTTATCAATACCTGACTTATCTCAGAAGGATTTAAAACTCAACACCCCGTATTGATACACGGGGCCCCGTGTACCGATACCTCAAGGCGTACCGATACATTCTCAAGCGTATCGATACCAAATTTGGGTTGGAAAAAAGGTATCAATATCTCCTTCATGTGTATCGATACACTCTTTAATCTTTACTTGGTTTTAGCAAATGTTAGCAAAAGGTACCGATACATGTTTGACCCGTATCAATACTCGAACCTAGAAATCAGTTTTGAAGTTCATAATTCACTTCCAACATCCCCACACCTTCATGCTATAACCCCAAGTCGTACCTATAAGTTACTAAGGGTAGTATAGGTGGTTTTCTACAATTTTTATAATATTTTATCACTAAATACGAATTTAGCCATTAAAGGGGATTCAAGCTCTTAAACAACCCAAAACATCAAACCAAGTAACAAGCGATCAAATTTTATGATTTTCATGAAACAAAATAGTTAGTAGTGTACTAACCTTGATTCCTTACTGAGAAAGAAGCCTTGAACTAAGCTCCTCAAACCTTCCTCTTCCCAAGCTCCTTGGATGTTTCTCTTACCTCTTTCACTACAAGGTGATGCAAAACCGGTTACAACATTACTAGAAGGTTAAGAAACATAAAAGATGAAACTTTACAATAAAAAATGGGTTCGAATCTCCCATTCTCGTTCATCCTCTCAACCCTTACCAAAACCCATCCTCATCCAAACTTGATGATTCTTACCTTGAAATGAAGAACCTTGGATGCTAAACAACTTGTCTAACACTCAAAATTCGAGATTCCCACTTCAAAACACAAAGATTCAACCTTTCACTTTGAGGCGGATTGCGGAAGCAAGAAAGTGAGTGTGGGTGAAGGTAGAAGACAAAAAGAACAAGGGTGAGTTCATTCTCTTGCTTTTCTGTAGAGAATTAATGTGCTACCCTCCCCATCTTCAAAAAAGAAAAAATTACTTCTCTACCCTCCCATAGCCATCCAAATCTAACACCCAACCAAAAATTCAAGACCAAAACTAACAATTGGCCCACTAAGGCTTTCAAGGGCCCAAAAGTGAAGGCCATGCTTTGATTAAAAATCGACCCTCGAATTTTGAAATTCGGGTCGTTACACTTACACTTGCACTTTGGAGCTTATGGACCAATAAGGACAGACACAAGATTTTATATCAAGGGTGCGTAAGGTTTAAAGAAAATTTAAACTCATAATATGGTAGAGGATGATGAGACAAGCTTATCAATGTCTGAAGTGATTTTCCGTGGATGGTGGTTTTCGGTGGAGAGTTAAAATGGGTTGAAAATAGTCCATTGATTTCATTAAAGTTTAGTGACCAAATTGTTACAAAAACTAAAAATCAGTGACTAGTGGTGTAGGTTTACCCTTATTTTTTTTGGCTTCTACATCAACACCAAACTGCCACGTTGTCTTATTGTTAACTATTCAACGGTTTGATGTCTTAATTGAACCGTAAACTAAAATTTAATCCTTAAATCGAAGCATTTTATAGTTTAGTGACAAAATTGATACATGAACTAAAGTTTAGTGACTAACGGCACAATTGACCCTAAACTTGTTTGCCATATCAATTTGAATTCCTTCCGCTCCTTAGCCTATTTATGAAGTGAGGACCATATCCAGTAAAGAAGAATAATGATTTGGGAAGGAATGTGAACCTAGAAATGCCATGTTGACAAAAGCTAAAATGGAGTTTTAACAAGAATCGCATAATTCCAATTGTCAATATATCAAAAGAGATGATAGCTTTTTTTTTTTTTTGGAGTGAAATGACAAATACCAGATCCATCAGTACAATGATGTTGCAGTGATACATTTTGAAGACTTTTCTTTTAACGGGGCGAGTATAATGTACGGCATGTCTAGAGTGCGGTTAAAAGACGGTAAATTTTAAAACTTGTTCTCAAGCTGAAAACGTTATATTTCTTGATAACATTATCGGTTGGTTTTTTTTTGAGTTTTTTTCAAGCATCGATATTTATTTTGAAGTATCGATACTTTATTTTAAACTGAAAAATTATCAAAAAAAATTAAGTATCGATACTTACAAAATAAGTATCAATACTTGAAAAAAACTAAAAAAACAATCAAAAATATTATCAAAAAGTCTAACATTTTTAATTCGTGAACAAATTTCAAAATTTACCGTCATTTAGCTACACTCATGGGCGTAGTGGGCTCTAAAAAAAGGAAATCTCAAAAGGAGATAATAACACTACTAAAAAAATAATTATATGTATGAAAAATAATAAAATATAAAACAATAAAAATTTATCGTAAATAATAATATTAAATATTAAAATATAATAAAACTATAAATAAAAAAATTAAAAACCAAAGAAAAAATGTACCAAAAGTATAGTAGCCGAAACCCAATGCTTGCACGTTGATCTTCTGCCTGGAAGTGGGTATATATGTACTCAAAATGGGAGACTGAACTAAATCAGGCAGGTCACAGGCCTTCATTGACTCGTCGGGTCAGTTGGAAAAAAAATTCTTCATCGATTTACTTTAACTCCTAAACATTTTCTTTTCCTCTCAACTTGAGAAATCCAGGCATTGATTTCTCACCATTGTAGTAGCATCTCATCGTTGCCAACATTGCTCCGTCATCATCCTCGATCATCGAGGATCCCAAGATCGCCCTTCATCGCCTTTTCCTTTCTCTCGATCTAATCTTTGACAGCAAACCGAAAGGATCACATTTTCATTATCGCCGTTGCGAACCACCGCTAATTTGTCGTTTCACTCATTTTTTTCATCATCGTTTCGGCAGTGGGCTTCGAAAGCTTCACTCTTCTCCTCCCACTTTTCTTTTCGATTTAGATTTCTTCCACTTCTTGTTTTTTCAATTCTTTATGGACCCCCTCTTTTCCGTTGCAAATAATCGGCTAAGTGAGAGAGTGTCATGTGCAGAGGATGTGAGTGACCGAGGGACAATAGTGAAGGTTGGCGGTACGACCAGTGATGATGGTTCGCGTGAGGGCTTCTAGCGTGGGCGAGGCTCGATATAACTGGGCCAATTGTTGTGAGTTAGTGGAGACGCCCACAGTGATTGTTCTTAGTGTGGCGTAGGGTTGTAAAAAACGTGGGTTTTGGGCTTATTCGAGTGTGTAATGAAGGGTGAAGCAAAGGGGTTCATGCATGGCAGGTGATGAGCTTTGTGGCGCTCTAGTGAGGCAGAGAGTGATGCTCAATGTTAAACAGTGGCCGAAGGGTCTAGGAGGTTAAGACTCGATGGGAGCCATAGTCGGGAGGCCTTTTTCTCTTTGATTTCTCTCTTTCCTAAGTGCTAATCGTGGCTAATCTCCCCAGTGTTCCTCCCTTTCTTCCATTATGGTCGAGTGCCCTCCCCCCCGTTCGTAGCCCCTCCTTGGGTTAAATAGGCTTGCTCATTGGAGATGGTTACCGTTTTCAAAGGAAATTTGGTGGTTGAAATGAATCTGCCGAGATGTGTGGGGTTGTTGGTTGACTATGTGAGTCATGAGTGTTGCAGGAAGTTGGTGAGAGAGGGAAAGGAGTTTGGACATGCTAATTTTGGGTCTTGAGTATTGGGTTTGATTGGATTTGGGCCAAGTGGTTGGGTTTGGTTAAAATTTGGTGCTTGCAGCTGCCCTTCTTTGCTCATTGCTCGAATGAGAGGAATAAAGCAAAGACAAAAAACAACAAATTTTGTCAAATGAATTTGAACTTGCGGTTATGACACCTCGTGCTCTTCTTGAGGGCGTTGGAACTCAAGGACTTGTTTCTCGACGTAAGGTGTACCCCGCTCGTCTCAAGGGAGTTGAGATTTGAGAATTCATTTTCTGATATAATATGCACCTCGCTCGTCACAAAGGCTCTATATGATGTACTCCGCTCGTCTCAAGGGCGTTGTAAAATGTACCATGCTCGTCACAAGGGGACTGGAGTTCAAGAACTCACCTACTGATAAAAATATGCGCCCCGCTCGTCTCAAAGGCGCCATATGATGTACCCTGCTCGTCTCAAGGGCATTGGAATTAAGAACTTATTTCTCAATGTAAGATGCACCCCGCTCGTCTCGAGGGCGCTGAAAAATGTGCCCCTCACGTCACAAGGGCATTGGAATTCAAGAATTCATTTCTTGATGTAAGATGCACCCCGCTTGTCTCAAGGGCGCTGTAAGATGTACGTCGCTCGTCTATAGGGCGTTGTAAGATGTACCCCGCTCGTCTCAAGGGCACTGTAATTTGAGAATTCATTTCTCGATGTAAGATGCACTCCGCTTATCTCAAGGGCGTTGTAAGATGTACCCCGCTCGTCTCAAGAGCACTGAAATTCTGGAACTCAATGTACCCCGCTCGTCTCAAGGGCATTGGAATTCAATAACTCATTTCTCGATGTAAAATACCATCCTTCAACTCGAGGACGCTATGTTGGAAACTCTGATCCTTCAAAACTAAGGATACCGAGTTGAAAATTTGATTAGCTCCTTCAAACCCAAGGATGCCAAATTTGACTCCACTCCTTCAAACCTGAGGAGGTTGAATTCTAATTTGGTTGTAAGACTCATCTCCCTCATCTTTGGGGACGATAGCTTGACAACTTCATTTACTCATCTTCGAAGTAATTAGATATGATAACACTCACCTTTGAAGTAATTCTTGACACTTCATCTCGAAGGTAATTTGATGACACTCTATCTTGGATGCTTGATGAGACTCCATCTCGGAGGCAAATGGTGGCACTCCATCTTAGAGGCAAATGGTGGCACTCCATCTTGGAGGCGAAGATCTGATCATTCGTGTTTGAAACATGATTTGATGTAGAATCTCTTACTCGTGATTAGGGCAAGGTTCGATAAAGGAAGATGCACTCATTCGTTCTTGAGTCTAGATTGGATGTAGAACCACTCATTCGTGCTTGAGACAAGGTTCTGTTTGTACCTGTTTGATAATCAATGTGCAAAGAATGCATACGAAAACATGTATATCAATGATGTAAATGCATGCTCTCATGGTTAATGATGAAGCAAAGATGCTTGGGAAGTCTTCCTTCTCGAACCAAGCTTGATCACCTCGACTTCCTTTTTCCTCCAATTGGGCGTAAATTCATCACTTCCAGATTGTGACAATTTAGTTTTGCCCCCAACAAATTTGTCTCGAAACTTTCGTATTTTCTTTTCCTTGCCCCATTCTTGATATTAGGCTCTTCAAATCTGAATGAACCTTGTCAAGATAATCTTTTTAATTCTCAAGAGAGTTTATTTTAAAATATTTTTCAAATAATAAAGAGCTTTCGAAAATATTTTTGGAAAAGGAAAATGTACCCCACACTCAAGGCTCACAACTGAAACATTTCATAAAAATGTAAGTTCATTAAAGATCAAACAAATCAATTACTCTTTCAATCTTTTAAAACTATAGCTCTTTGACATGTGTCAAGACTATTGGTGATTTCAAGGTATGAGTCAGTTTGGAGTACAATGTGTTTTGGGATCGGTTGTTTTGAATGAGAAATGATTCTTCAAATGTTCATTGATTTGTTTAGAAATGATCGAATGATCTTGGAAGCTTCGTGTGCGACTTTTGGAACTATTCACTAACTTCAAACCCTTTCTCATAATTTTAGGGTGTGTGGAACTTCATTGAACTTCTAGGGGATCATTTCTCGCATGCTAGTCATGTATATTTGACTTCATATTCGAGTCGTCGTTTCAGGTTTCAACTCAAATTCACCATTGGTTCAAAATGCCCTTTGCGGGTTTTCATTTGGAACCCTCATTTATTTTTTCATTTTCATTTTTCTTTTGATTATTCATCATGCATTATAAGGTTTAGAAATTGTTGAGTGTGTAAAAGTTCTATTATTTACACCCTTTTTAACCCATATTTCTGCTGCATTCAAGCATCATTGCATTGCATTTAGGTTAGTTTTCAGCAAAACATCACAATTATATAAAAGGCACGGATTCTACTAAAAGATGGCGTATTTTGTAGGCAGCTGCCATAGTTGATGAGGAAGGCAGGCGCAGGGCAGAGAAGCAGCAGAGCTGAACTGAACAAGCAGACGACGAGGACGAAGCTGCCATGGAGCTGTCGTGACAGCATGGTGACAGCAACTTTGTGAAGAGGAAAAGTAAAGTGGACCTCGATAGATAGAGAAAAATCTGCTCGTCTGTCGTGTGAAAGCCAAATATTTTTCCAAGCCCCGGATCGAAAGATATGTCAAGCCAAAGCTCAAGGAGAAGAAATCCCTAGAAACAAGGATGGCAGCTGCAAAGTAGGAACTTTAGAGATTAAGTCTTTATTAGAATCTTACTTTTAATTAAAGTTGTAATCCTTGTTACCTTAGAATACTTGAGCCCAAAGCTTATATAAGGGCATAGAGTTAACCTAGGAGGAATCATACCCCATAACCGATAACCTAAACCCCTCCGCCATTTACCCGCCGTCGACATGTTCTAAAAACCCCCTAGGGCCACGGGTTGTTTTGTAAAGTAGTTGCAAGGGTTGTTTTGTTTTAGGATTTTCCAAGTTCAATAAAATAAACTTCAAGTTCTCTTATTTTGGTTTTAATATCTTGCAAGAGCATCGGGAGAGCATTGTGAGGTTATCTATTTACTTAGCATCGGGAGAGTTAAGTATACGAAAGAAATAAGAGCGCGTTCTCTAGTTTATAGTTGAACCATCTCGTGCCTAGGGATAGGGCGATGTTAAGTGGCTAAGGAAGAATTCATACACATCGGTGTTCATCCTTCGATTCACGCCGGGAGGTATCATCAAAGACGTGATCATCGACAGACTTGGACCTAGGGATAGGCCAAGGCAGATCTGGGATTCTTGCCAAACTTGGAGTACGGAGTTGGTGTGTTCGCTGCCGCGACAGCTAACGGACAGCCGCCGCGACAGGTGCTGTCGACGACGGGCGCGATGACAGAACTGGATTTCCTAAGCATTGCAATACATGCACTACTGAGCAATTCAATACCAGCCCATTCTCTCTATCTTGATATTCCAACTCTTTTATTTGCATTTTACTTTATTATTTTCGTGACAACTTTCTAAACTATTCCATTTACTTTCATGCAGTAAACTAAGGTGAAGTCATTAGCCCAATCCCTGTGGAGACGATATCTGATACTTCGTATCACTTTACTACTTGCGTCGTGTACACTTGCACTACAATTGCGATAGACTCTTTTACACGCAACAAGTTTTTGGCGCCGTTGCCGGGGATTGGCAACATAACTACATCTTTCTTTTATTGCACTTTTCGTTTTCGTTTTTGTTTTTCTTTTAATTTTTCTTTTTCTCTTTTTCGTTAGTACTCTCAACTCTTGCTTTTCACGAGGTTTTCTTGTTTATGCGCAGATCTAAAAGAGGCGAAGATCCTGAGTATAAATTAGATCCGGAAGTTGAACGTTCCTTCAATCTCAAGAAACAACTTCGCCACCTTTTAGACCGGAACGAGTACCTTGAGGAACAGCTAGAGCAGATGGCCCGTAATCCGCCCGCTGGTGGAGGTATACCGCCTGTCGGCGACCCGCCCGCGACAGATGGACGACGGTCATGTCGTGACTACATACTGAACGATCATGTAGAGCTGGAGACCACACTGCCGGATATTGGTGTTGATAACTTCGAGCTTAAACCTGTCATGTTTAGTATGATCAACAATGCCGGGCAGTTTAGTGGTGCTATGACAGAAGATGCTAGGGAGCATCTCAAAACGTTCCAGGAGATCTGTGGTTCGTTTAGACTGCCAGGAGTTAGTCCGGAGATACTGAGGCTTCGGTTATTCCCCCATTCATTGAGGGACAGAGCTAAAACTTGGTGGAATAAACTTACGCCGGGTTCAATTATGACTTGGGCAGATTTATCTCGTGAATTTTTATCTCGTTTTAATCCTTCGCATTTATCTGAGCGATTACGTAACAAAATTGCTACTTTTCAACAGGAAGATGACGAGCCGATGCACGAGGCCTGGGACAGATTTACTACTCTTCTTCGAAACTGTCCAATGCATGGATTCCCCGTCTGGAACCAGGTTACAAAGTTCTATAATGCTGCCAACCTACAAACTCGCATTCGAATTGATTCTGCAGCAAATGGACTATTATTGGATAAAGATCCGGACGAGGCATTACAAGTTTTGAAAAATCTAGCTAAGAACGAGGAGCAGTTTCCGACAGCTAGAAGAGGGGGTAAACGGGTACTTGCTGTCAAGGATTATGAAGCCGACAGCACTATGAAATCGCAGGTAGCATTCCTTACTAAAGCAATGAAAAGGTTATTGAATGATGATGGCTTACAAGGATTTGCTGTTGAGGAAGTATGCGATATCTGTGAGGGAAACCATAGTAGGGATGAGTGCCCAATAAATGTAGAAGAGGGAAAATATGTTGGAAATTACAAGCCAAATTACAATTCCAACAACTATAATCCCAATTGGAGGAAGGATCCTAAGTTTTCATGGAGCAATCCTAATAATGCCCTGAACCCTCAAGCACATAATCAGAATCAGGGAGGTCCTAGATTGCTGAAGCGAAGCAACTGCTGCCGCAACTGCCGCCGCACCTGCCGCCGCAGCAGCAACAGCAGCCACCACCTGCCACGAGCAGTATATTGGAACAGACTCTGGCCACCTTTATGTCTCAGACCGGTACTTATATCGAGAATATGAATCAGTTTGTCAAGAAGACAGAGAATTTCATGGATAAAACCGAGATGAGAATGACAAATCATGAAGCTACTTTGAAATCTCTAGAGACACAAATGGGTCAGGTGTCGCAACATATTAAGCCGAGGCAGAATGGAGGATTTCCTAGCAATACTGAAAATGCTAGACCGCCCCCACATGAGCAATGTAAGGCAATTACTACTAGGAGTGGGAAGAAACTACCAGGGCCGGAAAAAGAAGCTGAAACAGTAAAGGATCCAGCCGTAGACAAACCTGCCGAGGGAGCTGCCCCGACAGATGACAAACAGACTGCTGCCGATGAACCTGTCACGACAGCAGAAGTGACAGAGGAGAAAAAAGATGATTATCGTCCTCAGATTCGCATGCAGTGGGAAGGACGCATTGCTTATTACTGTCCCCCACCACCCTTCCCTCAACGGATACAGCAAGCTAAGCATGAATCTCAACTTAAAAAGATTTATGATATTTTTAAGCAGGTTCATATTAATATTCCGCTGTTAGATGCCGTTAGGGAGATGCCCGGTTATGCTAAATTTCTCAAGGATGTTATGTCGAAAAAATCTAAACTTGGGGAATTTGAAACGGTAAAGATGACAGAAGGTTGCATGAGCATTCTTCATCGGCAGCCACCCTAGAAAAAGAAGGATCCGGGGAGTTTCATCATACCTTGCGTAATCGGAAATAAATTTGTGGGTAAGGCACTTTGTGATCTTGGTGCTAGTGTTAATTTAATGCCAAAGTCTGTTTTTCAGAAATTAGGTATTGGGAAGGCGCGGCCCACGACAGTAACTCTGCAGCTGGCAGACCGCTCTTACGTTCATCCTAAAGGAAAAATTGAAGATATTCTGGTAAGAGTGGATAAGTTTATTTTTCCTGCTGACTTTCTTGTTCTAGATTGTGAGGCAGACGAAAATGCACCAGTCATCCTTGGGCGACCCTTCTTAGCCACGGGAAGATTACTGATTGATGTGGAAAAAGGAGAACTCACCATGCGAGTGAACGATCAAGAGATCAAGTTGAATGTTCTCCAAGCAATGAAACATGCTGATGTGGACGAGGAATGCAAGGCTATCACTGATGTTACCCTTGATCAACCCTGCATCAGGTCGGGCTGTCACGATATTAAATTTGGGCACTGCCGCGGCAGCCACCTACAGACCTGTAACGACAGCGATCACGACAGCACCGACGACAGCAACTCTTCTGATTCCGAAACATCTGATACTGAAGGTCCAGAGGAGGTAAACTGGATAGGCAATCGTCCAGGTAAGTTATTCGAACCTTTGAATTATACTTCGGATAACCATTTAATTCAAAAGCCATCTACTGTTGAACCACCTGCCTTAGAATTAAAGCCCCTGCCAGAGCAGCTTAAATATGCTTTTCTTGGTTCAAATGATACGTTGCCCGTAATCATCTCTTCTAAGCTGTCGCAAGAACAGGAACGACAGCTAATCGACATGCTAAGGCAGCACAAGAAGGCGATTGGATGGACGATAGCTGATATACAAGGCATTAGTCCGGCATTATGCATGCACAAAATCCTTCTAGAGGAAGAGCATAAACCGACTATTGATGCCCAAAGGCGGCTAAACCATACGATGAAGGAGGTAGTGCGTAAGGAGATAATTAAGTGGTTAGATGCTGGTATTATTTACGCCATCTCCGACAGCAAATGGGTGAGCCCGGTGCAATGCGTTCCAAAGAAAGGAGGAATGACCGTGGTGACCAATGAGAACAATGAGTTAATCCCAACCAGGACTGTGACCGGTTGAAGGGTTTGTATGGACTATCGGAAGCTTAACAAAGCTACCCGAAAGGACCACTTTCCTTTACCCTTTATTGATCAAATGCTTGATAGATTAGCGGGTAAACCTTATTATTGTTTTCTTGATGGTTACTCAGGTTACAACCAAATTGCTATTGCACTAGAGGATCAAGAGAAAACGACTTTTACATGCCCCTACGGAACGTACGCTTTTAGGAGAATGTCGTTTGGACTCTGTAATGCACCTGCCACCTTCCAAAGGTGCATGATGGCCATATTCTCCGACATGGTAGAGGACTTCCTTGAGATTTTCATGGATGATTTTTCCGTCTTTGGAGACGATTTTGAGAGCTGCCTCAGCAATCTTCAAAAGGTACTTGAAAGATGTGAAAAAGCTAATCTTGTTCTAAATTGGGAGAAATGCCACTTTATGGTGGATGAGGGGATAGTCCTTGGCCATAAGATTAGCTGCCGTGGGATAGAAGTCGACAGGGCCAAAATAGAAGTAATTGAGAAATTGCCGCCGCCGACCACAATCAAGGGCATTAGGAGTTTTTTAGGGTATGCTGCCAAGGTGCTGCAGTCAGGGTTCTACTGGCCGACACTATATAAAGATGCACATGACTTCTACAAGAACTGTGACAGGTGCCAGCGGACAGGTAACATCTCGAGGAGAAACGAGATGCCACTGCAGAACATTCTAGAAGTCGAGATCTTCGACGTTTGGGGGATTGATTTTATGGGACCTTTTCCATCTTCATGTGGAAATTTATACATCCTCCTAGCAGTGGATTATGTCTCCAAGTGGGTTGAAGCTATCGCCACTCAAAAGAATGATGCCAAGACGGTCCAAAAGTTTTTACACAAAAACATTTTTTTCTAGATTTGGTATTCCTAAGGCGAATATCAGTGATGAAGGGAGACATTTTGACAATAGGGTTATTGCTGCCGCTTTGAAGAAATATGGTGTCAAGCACAGGATCGCGACAGCATACCACCCACAGACCAATGGACAAGCTGAGATATCTAATAGGGAAGTGAAGAACATTCTAGAGAAGATGGTTAAGCCAACTAGGAAAGATTGGTCTTTACTCCTTAATGATGCATTATGGGCATATAGGACAGCTTTTAAGACTCCATTGGGCATGTCTCCATACCGATTGATTTATGGGAAAACCTGTCATCTGCCTGTCGAGATAGAGCACAAGGCATATTGGGCAATCAAGGCAGTAAATATGGACTTGGACAAGGCAGGCCAGAAAAGGCTATTAGATTTGAATGAAATCAAAGAAATACGGACAATGGCCTACAACAATGCAAGAATATACAAGGAGAAAACTAAGAAGTGGCATGATAAGAAGTTGCTGCCACGACAGTTCTGCCCAGGGCAGCTTGTATTGTTGTTCAATTCTAGATTGAAACTCTTCCCAGGAAAGCTAAAGTCTAGATGGTCTGGCCCGTTTCAAGTGGTACAAGTTTTTCCCCATGGTGCCATCACTATCCGATCATTAAAAGATGGGTACCAATTCAAAGTCAATGGACAACGCCTCAAGCACTATCAGGGAACTGAAGCCCCAGGAATACAGGAAGTGGTTACCTTAGGAGATGCCCCACAAGGCATCCCTAATTTAACCTAAGTTTTAATTATTTTTATTAATTATTATTTATTAGGTAATAAGTTTTTTTTAATTTGAATAATGTTTTTTCTATTTTCTGTTTTTAGGAAATAAAGGAGTCAAGAAGAAAAGAAGAAGTGACCCAAGCCCACCATCCATCCATCAGCCCAACAGAGCCCCTTTATTGAAGTCTGTCGTTTTGGCTGCCGCCGCAGACGGATAAGACAGGCTGTCAACAGACTGACACGGCAGACGCAGAAGCGTGTGACAGACGCGTAAAAGACGCATAATTATGTGTCAGACGCGTCAGACACGTAAAAACGCAACAGTCGCCCCGTTATTCACGCCTGCCGTTACAGCATTAAATGGGCAGCACCTCGACCGCTATAAAACCCCGTTCTCACATTCATTTTTCATCACTTCTGCTTATTCTTACTTGCTTTCTCCTCTCATTTTTATTTGCTTTCTTTACTTTCAAACCCTTGCAACTAATATGTCTTCTCGACAGACCCGCCGCGGTGCTGCCTCCGCCTCTTCATCAGCAGCACAGTCGCCCTTCGAAACCAAGAAATTATAGGAGGAAAGGGGCTTCACCTACATCCGTAAGGCACCAAACATGGGGCTCCGACCATTCATTGCGAAGGCGATAAGAAATTTGCTATGAGAGCAGTTCGCCAAACAACCGGCAGAACTAAACGACACGTTGGTGAGGGAGTTTTATGCTGCCATCGACAGCAAAACGGCAACCTCCATCACCGTCCGAGGGGTAGAAGTGCCATTTACAGCTAACAACATCAATCACATCTATGGCCTATATTTTGGCCCCGACGATGACGCCCACCAGAAATTTTTAGAGACCCTCGATGCTGCCGCCTATGGTGCTATCATGGAGGAGGTGACAGAGGAAGGAACAACATGGACCACATGCAAAAAGAATCCCAACTCTGTCAAAAGGGGGCAGTTGCTCCCAGAAGCTAAACTATGGAACGCATTCATCAAGAAGCGTATCCTTCCGTCCTCCCATCACACGACAGTGAACCAGCAGCGATTGGCTCTCATCCACTCGATCATGCACGACCGGCCTATCAACGTGGGCCGCTATATGAGGGAGAGCATCCTGGACTGCACTTTCCGCTCATTTTCCCTTCTTTGTCTACCGTTCACAATCACCCTCCTTTGCCGCTACGCTGCTGTCCCAGAGGCCACCACCGACAAGCTAATCAAGGGCAAAGGCTGGACAGACAACAACATCAACAACCTCATGGAGCTGATAGTCGCAACACCTGTCAACTCCTTCAACCCTGCCGCCGACCCAGCAGACTCAGATGAAGAACCTGCTCTTGAACCTGCCGATGAACCTGCCACGGCCGCCGCTCCGACGAACCAAGCTGCCCAGATCCTTGCCACCCTACAAAGGGTGGAAGACCGACAGATGGGGTTGATGACATTCATACGGGACTTCACCAACTCGATGGTAAATTTTATTACCCAAACTTTAAATTATCCCGATGTCATTTTCCCCACTTTTCCAGACCATTATTTCCACATCACCTCCCCTGTTCACACACCTACACCACCGGCCTCCCCCCATGCACACTCTGCCGCCTTCACCCCGACGGCAGCTGGCAGTCCTTCGGCCGACACTTCCGCCAGAGGAACGAAGCGACAGCCTTCGAACGACCTCGAAGCATACGTGGTTGGTTTCTCCCCTTCTTCTGTCTGGGTTGACAGCGAAGCAGACCCTCCTATTAGGAGGAATTTGGAAAAGGAATTCACGCTTGTCAAGAGGCAGAAACACGTGGCCGACAGAAAGCTAATGCCCAAGGCCAGCACCACCACCAGCAGCACATGGGATAGCGGTAGCAGCTCCGATGTCCAGGTTGTGGAGCAACCTGCCCAGCCTCCTCCACAGCCCAGACGCCGCCGCCAGATCCGTGTCAGCAGCAACAACGAGGACAGCGATTAAAATTTAAGTCTTTTATTTTTCTTTTCTTGCTGCCTGATTTATCCTTATTTTGTGATGTACCTACCATCATTTTATCTGTCATTTTGCATTGAGGGCAATGCAACCCTCGAGTTTGGGGGTGGCATCCCTCCATTTTAATGGAGTCGTAGTACATCTTTATTTAATTGTGGTGTCGTTTATTTAATTTAAGTAAAAAAAACTAAAATTGTTGGCTTAAAACTGTGAAGTTAACTTACCTGTCATGACAGCTCTGTCGTGGCAGCATCTTTAGGACAGTTTAAGGAGAAGTTTAGAGCCTTTCTATAGTTCTGAAAAACTTAAACACTATTGTGACTGTTATATTGCCTAGATTTCTTTTAGCCAAACTAGAATAGGATGCTTAGTACTTGAATAGCCTCTAGAGGTGCCCGAAACTGGCTCTAGGAAAGAAGTTTAGCAAAAGAAACTTAAAAACCTAGAGGTGCCCGAAACCGGCTCTAGGAAACTAACTAGAGGTGCCCAAAACTGGCTCTAGTGAAACTTAGCTTGAAAAATAGAAAAGAAGCATGAAAATGTGTCTTCAAGAAAATAAACTTTGGCATAAAAATTCGAGTTAAAAAGTTGAATATTCTAGTGAAACTAAGAGAGTCTTAGCATATAACTGTTCACAAGCATGCACACACAGCACGAGAACTATAGGGAGATTCCGGACAGATCCTAAAACCTTCCGACAGGTTGCTGCCGCCACAGAGAATGAGCGACGGGTAAGGGACAATTCACTGTTTGAAAGCCAACGCAAAAATATTCTTTTTCTTTTAGGTTTTGATTGCTTGAGGACAAGCAAAAACTTGAGTTTAGGGGTGTGTTGAGTGTGTAAAAGTTCTATTATTTACACCCTTTTTAACCCATATTTCTGCTGCATTCAAGCATCATTGCATTGCATTTAGGTTAGTTTTCAGCAAAACATCACAATTATATAAAAGGCACGGATTCTACTAAAAGATGGCGTATTTTGTAGGCAGCTGCCATAGTTGATGAGGAAGGCAGGCGCATGGCAGAGAAGCAGCAGAGCTGAACTGAACAAGCAGACGACGAGGACGAAGCTGTCATGGAGCTGTCGTGACAGCATGGTGACAGCAACTTTGTGAAGAGGAAAAGTAAAGTGGACCTCGATAGATAGAGAAAAATCTGCTCGTCTGTCGTGTGAAAGCCAAATATTTTTCCAAGCCCCGGATCGAAAGATATGTCAAGCCAAAGCTCAAGGAGAAGAAATCCCTAGAAACAAGGATGGCGGATGCAAAGTAGGAACTTTAGAGATTAAGTCTTTATTAGAATCTTACTTTTAATTAAAGTTGTAATCCTTGTTACCTTAGAATACTTGAGCCCAAAGCTTATATAAGGGCATAGAGTTAACCTAGGAGGAATCATACCCCATAACCGATAACCTAAACCCCTCCGCCATTTACCCGCCGTCGACATGTTCTAAAAACCCCCTAGGGCCACGGGTTGTTTTGTAAAGTAGTTGCAAGGGTTGTTTTGTTTTAGGATTTTCCAAGTTCAATAAAATAAACTTCAAGTTCTCTTATTTTGGTTTTAATATCTTGCAAGAGCATCGGGAGAGCATTGTGAGGTTATCTATTTACTTAGCATCGGGAGAGTTAAGTATACGAAAGAAATAAGAGCGCGTTCTCTAGTTTATAGTTGAACCATATCGTGCCTAGGGATAGGGCGAGGTTAAGTGGCTAAGGAAGAATTCATACACATCGGTGTTCATCCTTCGATTCACGCCGGGAGGTATCATCAAAGACGTGATCATCGACAGACTTGGACCTAGGGATAGGCCAAGGCAGATCTGGGATTCTTGCCAAACTTGGAGTACGGAGTTGGTGTGTTCGCTGCCGCGACAGCTAACGGACAGCCGCCGCGACAGGTGCTGTCGGCGACGGGCGCGACGACAGAACTGGATTTCCTAAGCATTGCAATACCTGCACTACTGAGCAATTCAATACCAGCCCATTCTCTCTATCTTGATATTCCAACTCTTTTATTTGCATTTTACTTTATTATTTTCGTGACAACTTTCTAAACTATTCCCTTTACTTTCATGCAGTAAACTAAGGTGAAGTCATTAGCCCAATCCATGTGGAGACGATATCCGATACTTCGTATCACTTTACTACTTGCATCGTGTACACTTGCACTACAATTGCGATAGACTCTTTTACACGCAACAAGTTTTTGGCGCCGTTGCCGGGGATTGGCAACATAACTACACCTTTCTTTTATTGCACTTTTCGTTTTCGTTTTTGTTTTTCTTTTAATTTTTCTTTTTCTCTTTTTCGTTAGTACTCTCAACTCTTGCTTTTCACGAGGTTTTCTTGTTTATGCGCAGATCTAAAAGAGGCGAAGATCCTGAGTATAAATTAGATCCGGAAGTTGAACGTTCCTTCAATCTCAAGAAACAACTTCGCCACCTTTTAGACTGGAACGAGTACCTTGAGGAACAGCTAGAGCAGATGGCCTGTAATCCGCCCGCTGGTGGAGGTATACCGCCTGTCGGCGACCCGCCCGCGGCAGATGGACGACGGTCATGTCGTGACTACATACTGAACGATCATGTAGAGCTGGAGACCACACTGCCGGGTATTGGTGTTGATAACTTCGAGCTTAAACCTGTCATGTTTAGTATGATCAACAATGCCGGGCAGTTTAGTGGTGCTATGACAGAAGATGCTAGGGAGCATCTCAAAACGTTCCAGGAGATCTGTGGTTCGTTTAGACTGCCAGGAGTTAGTCCGGAGATACTGAGGCTTCGGTTATTCCCCCATTCATTGAGGGACAGAGCTAAAACTTGGTGGAATAAACTTACGCCGGGTTCAATTATGACTTGGGCAGATTTATCTCGTGAATTTTTATCTCGTTTTAATCCTTCGCATTTATCTGAGCGATTACGTAACGAAATTGCTACTTTTCAACAGGAAGATGACGAGCCGATGCACGAGGCCTGGGACAGATTTACTACTCTTCTTCGAAACTGTCCAATGCATGGATTCCCCAATCTGGAATCAGGTTACAAAGTTCTATAATGCTGCCAACCTACAAACTCGCATTCGAATTGATTCTGCAGCAAATGGACTATTATTGGATAAAGATCCGGACGAGGCATTACAAGTTTTGAAAAATCTAGCTAAGAACGAGGAGCAGTTTCCGACAGCTAGAAGAGGGGGTAAACGGGTACTTGCTATCAAGGATTATGAAGCCGACAGCACTATGAAATCGCAGGTAGCATTCCTTACTAAAGCAATGAAAAGGTTATTGAATGATGATGGCTTACAAGGATTTGCTGTTGAGGAAGTATGCGATATCTGTGAGGGAAATCATAGTAGGGATGAGTGCCCAATAAATGTAGAAGAGGGAAAATATGTTGGAAATTACAAGCCAAATTACAATTCCAACAACTATAATCCCAATTGGAGGAAGGATCCTAAGTTTTCATGGAGCAATCCTAATAATGCCCTGAACCCTCAAGCACATAATCAGAATCAGGGAGGTCCTAGATTGCTGAAGCGACAGCAACTGCTGCCGCAACTGCCGCCGCAGCAGCAACAACAGCCACCACCTGCCACGAGCAGTATATTGGAACAGACTCTGGCCACCTTTATGTCTCAGACCGGTACTTATATCGAGAATATGAATCAGTTTGTCAAGAAGACAGAGAATTTCATGGATAAAACCGAGATGAGAATGACAAATCATGAAGCTACTTTGAAATCTCTAGAGACACAAATGGGTCAGGTGTCGTAACATATTAAGCCGAGGCAGAATGGAGGATTTCCTAGCAATACTGAAAATGCTAGACCGCCCCCACATGAGCAATGTAAGGCAATTACTACTAGGAGTGGGAAGAAACTACTAGTGCCGGAAAAAGAAGCTGAAACAGTAAAGGATCCAGCCATAGACAAACCTGCCGAGGGAGCTGCCCCGACAGATGACAAACAGACTGTTGCCGATGAACCTGTCACGACAGCAGAAGCGACAGAGGAGAAAAAAGATGATTATCGTCCTCAGATTCGCATGCAGTGGGAAGGACGCATTGCTGATTACTGTCCCCCACCACCCTTCCCTCAACGGATACAGCAAGCTAAGCATGAATCTCAACTTAAAAAGATTTATGATATTTTTAAGCAGGTTCATATTAATATTCCGCTGTTAGATGACGTTAGGGAGATGCCCGGTTATGCTAAATTTCTCAAGGATGTTATGTCGAAAAAATCTAAACTTAGGGAATTTGAAACGGTAAAGATGACAGAAGGTTGCATGAGCATTCTTCATCGGCAGCCACCCTAGAAAAAGAAGGATCCGGGGAGTTTCATCATACCTTGCGTAATCGGAAATAAATTTGTGGGTAAGGCACTTTGTGATCTTGGTGCTAGTGTTAATTTAATGCCAAAGTCTGTTTTTCAGAAATTAGGTATTGGGAAGGCGCGACCCACGACAGTAACTCTGCAGCTGGCAGACCGCTCTTACGTTCATCCTAAAGGAAAAATTGAAGATATTCTGGTAAGAGTGGATAAGTTTATTTTTCCTGCTGACTTTCTTGTTCTAGATTGTGAGGCAGACGAAAATGCACCAGTCATCCTTGGGCGACCCTTCTTAGCCACGGGAAGATTACTGATTGATGTGGAAAAAGGAGAACTCACCATGCGAGTGAACGATCAAGAGATCAAGTTGAATGTTCTCCAAGCAATGAAACATGCTGATGTGGACGAGGAATGCAAGGCTATCACTGATGTTACCCTTGATCAACCCTGCATCAGGTCGGGCTATCACGATATTAAATTTGGGCACTGCCGCGGCAGCTATCTACAGGCCTGTCACGACAGCACCGACGACAGCAACTCCTCTGATTCCGAAACATCTGATACTGAAGGTCCAGAGGAGGTAAACTGGATAGGCAATCGTCCAGGTAAGTTATTCGAACCTTTGAATTATACTTCGGATAACCATTTAATTCAAAAGCCATCTACTGTTGAACCACCTGCCTTAGAATTAAAGCCCCTGCCAGAGCAGCTTAAATATGCTTTTCTTGGTTCAAATGATACGTTGCCCGTAATCATCTCTTCTAAGCTGCCGCAGGAACAGGAACGACAGCTAATCGACATGCTAAGGCAGCACAAAAAGGCGATTGGATGGACGATAGCTGATATACAAGGCATTAGTCCGGCATTATGCATGCACAAAATCCTTCTAGAGGAAGAGCATAAACCGACTATTGATGCCCAAAGGCGGCTAAACCATGCGATGAAGGAGGTAGTGCGTAAGGAGATAATTAAGTGGTTAGATGCTGGTATTATTTACGCCATCTCCGACAGCAAATGGGTGAGCCCGGTGCAATGCGTTCCAAAGAAAGGAGGAATGACCGTGGTGACCAATGAGAACAATGAGTTAATCCCAACCAGGACTGTGACCGGTTGAAGGGTTTGTATGGACTATCGGAAGCTTAACAAAGCTACCCGAAAGGACCACTTTCCTTTACCCTTTATTGATCAAATGCTTGATAGATTAGCGGGTAAACCTTATTATTGTTTTCTTGATGGTTACTCAGGTTACAACCAAATTGCTATTGCACTAGAGGATCAAGAGAAAACGACTTTTACATGCCCCTACGGAACGTACGCTTTTAGGAGAATGCCGTTTGGACTCTGTAATGCACCTGCCACCTTCCAAAGGTGTATGATGGCCATATTCTCCGACATGGTAGAGGACTTCCTTGAGATTTTCATGGATGATTTTTCCGTCTTTGGAGACGATTTTGAGAGCTGCCTCAGCAATCTTCAAAAGGTACTTGAAAGATGTGAAAAAGCTAATCTTGTTCTAAATTGGGAGAAATGCCACTTTATGGTGGATGAGGGGATAGTCCTTGGCCATAAGATTAGCTGCCGTGGGATAGAAGTCGACAGGGCCAAAATAGAAGTAATTGAGAAACTGCCGCCGCTGACCACAGTCAAGGGCATTAGGAGTTTTTTAGGGCATGCTGGTTTCTATCGGAGATTTATTGCAAATTTCTCAAAAATCACGAAGCCCCTATGCCATCTCTTAGAGCAGAACCGACCCTTTGACTTTAATGATGAATGCACTGAAGCATTCAAGGTTCTGAATGAAAATTTGGTAACAGCCCCCATAGTACAGCCACCAGACTGGACACAGCCATTCGAGATTATGTGTGATGCTAGTGACTATACTGTCGGGGCAGCACTTGGGCAGCGCAGAGACAAGCTGTTTCACGTCATATATTATGCCAGCAAAACATTAAATGACGCCCAAGTGAACTATACCACCACAGAAAAGGAGCTGTTAGCTGTGGTGTTCTCCATCGACAAGTTTCGTTCTTACATACTTGGGACGAAGGTAATAGTGCACACCGACCATTCTGCCCTTAAGTACTTGTTCGCAAAGAAGGATGCCAAGCCTAGATTGATACGGTGGATCTTGCTACTACAAGAATTCGACCTTGAGATCAAGGACAAGAAGGGGACAGAAAATCAGGTAGCTGACCACTTGTCAAGGTTGGAGACGGGACAGAATCTACCAATAGATGAGACACACATATTGGAGACCTTCCCAGATGAGCAGCTCTTTGCTGCCGCAATCGCTGCCGCGACAGCCATGGCGGCAGGTAAGTCTTCTGAACTTCCCTGGTATGTTGATTTCGTTAATTTTATAGTTAGCGGAATACTTCCTTCTGATCTTAATTATCAAGCCAAGAAGAGGTTCCAAAATGATGTTAAGCATTATTATTTGGACGAACCTCTTCTTTTCAAAATGTGTGCAGATCAGGTTATAAGGAGGTGTGTACCACAAGAAGAGCAATAAGACATACTCCATCACTGCCACGCTTCACAATATGGAGGTCACTTAGGAGGCAATAAAACTGCTGCCAAGGTGCTGCAGTCAGGGTTCTACTGGCCGACACTATATAAAGATGCACAGGACTTCTACAAGAACTGTGACAGGTGCCAGCGGACAGGTAACATCTCGAGGAGAAACGAGATGCCACTGCAGAACATTCTAGAAGTCGAGATCTTCGACGTTTGGGGGATTGATTTTATGGGACCCTTTCCATCTTCATGTGGAAATTTATACATCCTCCTAGCAGTGGATTATGTCTCCAAGTGGGTTGAAGCTATCGCCACTCAAAAGAATGATGCTATGACGGTCCAAAAGTTTTTACACAAAAACATTTTTTCTAGATTTGGTATTCCTAAGGCGAATATCAGTGATGAAGGGAGATATTTTGACAATAGGGTTATTGCTGCCGCTTTGAAGAAATATGGTGTCAAGCACAGGATCGCGATAGCATACCACCCACAGACCAATGGACAAGCTGAGATATCTAATAGGGAAGTGAAGAACATTCTAGAGAAGTTGGTTAAGCCAACTAGGAAAGATTGGTCTTTACTCCTTAATGATGCATTATGGGCATATAGGACAGCTTTTAAGACTCCATTGGGCATGTCTCCATACCGATTGATTTATGGGAAAACCTGTCATCTGCCTGTCGAGATAGAGCACAAGGCATATTGGGCAATCAAGGCAGTAAATATGGACTTGGACAAGGCAGGCCAGAAAAGGCTATTAGATTTGAATGAAATCGAAGAAATACGGAGAATGGCCTACGACAATGAAGAATATACAAGGAGAAAACTAAGAAGTGGCATGATAAGAAGTTGCTGCCACGACAGTTCTGCCCAGGGCAGCTTGTATTGTTGTTCAATTCTAGATTGAAACTCTTCCCAGGAAAGCTAAAGTCTAGATGGTCTGGCCCATTTCAAGTGGTACAAGTTTTTCCCCATGGTGCCATCACTATCCGATCATTAAAAGACGAGCACCAATTCAAAGTCAATGGACAACGCCTTAAGCACTATCAGGGAACTGAAGCCCCAGGAATACAGGAAGTGGTTACCTTAGGAGATGCCCCACAAGGCATCCCTAATTTAACCTAAGTTTTAATTATTTTTATTAATTATAGGTAATAAGTTTTTTTTAATTTGAATAATGTTTTTTCTATTTTCTGTTTTTAGGAAATAAAGGAGTCAAGAAGAAAAGAAGAAGTGACCCAAGCCCACCATCCATCCATCAACCCAACAGAGCCCCTTTATTGAAGTCTATTGTTTTGGCCGCCGCCACAAACGGATAAGACAGGCTGTCAACAGACTGACACGGCAGACGCAGAAGCGTGTGACAGACGCGTAAAAGACGCATAATTACGTGTCAGACGCGTCAGACATGCAAAAACGCAACAGTCGCCCCGTTATTCACGCCTGCCGTTACAACATTAAATGGGCAGCACCTCGACCGCTATAAAACCCCGTTCTCACATTCATTTTTCATCACTTCTGTTTATTCTTACTTGCTTTCTCCTCTCATTTTTATTTGCTTTCTTTACTTTCAAACCCTTGCAACTAATATGTCTTCTGGACAGACCCGCCGCGGTGCTGCCTCTGCCTCTTCATCAGCAGCACAGTCGCCTTTCGAAACCAAGGAATTATAGGAGGAATGGGGCTTCACCTACATCCGCAAGGCACCAAACATGGGGCTCCGACCATTCATTGCGAAGGCGATAAGAAATTTGCTATGGGAGCAGTTCGCCGAACAACCGGCAGAACTAAACGACACGTTGGTGAGGGAGTTTTATGCTGCCATCGACAGCAAAACGGCAACCTCCGTCACCGTCCGAGGGGTAGAAGTGCCATTTACAGCTAACAGCATCAATCACATGTATGGCCTATATTTTGGCCCCGACGATGACGCCCACCAGAAATTTTTAGAGACCCTCGATGCTGCCGCCTATGGTGCTATCATGGAGGAGGTGACAGAGGAAGGAACAACATGGACCACATGCAAAAAGAATCCCAACTCTGTCAAAAGGGGGCAGTTGCTCCCAGAAGCTAAACTATGGAACGCTTTCATCAAGAAGCGTATCCTGCCGTCCTCCCATCACACGACAGTGAACCAGCAGCGGTTGGCTCTCATCCACTCGATCATGCACGACCGGCCTATCAACGTGGGCCGCTATATGAGGGAGAGCATCCTGGACTGCACTTTCCGCTCCTTTTCCCTTCTTTGTCTACCGTTCACAATCACCCTCCTTTGCCGCTACGCTGCTGTCCCAGAGGCCACCACCGACAAGCTAATCAAGGGCAAAGGCTGGACAGACAACAACATCAACAGCCTCATGGAGCTGATAGTCGCAACACCTGTCAACTCCTTCAACCCTGCCGCCGACCCAGCAGACTCAGATG
Organism: Hibiscus tridactylites; assembly: GCA_958450335.1. Classification (NCBI taxonomy): domain Eukaryota; kingdom Viridiplantae; phylum Streptophyta; class Magnoliopsida; order Malvales; family Malvaceae; genus Hibiscus; species Hibiscus tridactylites. Next base: position 68,716,726 of record OY288284.1, read on the forward strand.
AAGAACCTGCTCCTGAACCTGCCGATGAACCTGCCACGGCCGCCGCTCCGACGAACCAAGCTGCCCAGATCCTTACCACCCTACAAAGGGTGGAAGACCGACATATGGGGTTGATGACATTCATCCGGGACTTCACCAACTCGACGGTAAATTTTATTACCCAAACTTTAAATTATCCCGATGTCATTTTCCCCACTTTTCAAGACCATTATTTCCACATCCCCTCCCCTGTTCACACACCTACACCACCGGCCTCCCCCCATGCACACTCTGCCGCCTCCACCCCGACGGCAGCTGGCAGTCCTCCGGTCGACACTTCCGCCAGAGGAACGAAGCGACAGCCTTCGGACGACCTCGAAGCATACGTGGTTGGTTTCTCCCCTTCTTCTGTCTGGGCTGACAGCGAAGCAGACCCTCCTATTAGGAGGAATTTGGAAAAGGAATTCACGCCTGTCAAGAGGCAGAAACACGTGGCCGACAGAAAGCTAATGCCCAAGGCCAGCACCACCACCAGCAGCACATGGGATAGCGGTAGCAGCTCCGATGTCCAGGTTGTGGAGAAACCTGCCCAGCCTCCTCCATAGCCCAGACGCCGCCGCCAGATCCGTGTCAGCAGTAACAACGAGGACAGCGATTAAAATTTAAGTCTTTTATTTTTCTTTTCTTGCTGCCTGTTTTATCCTTATTTTGTGATGTACCTGCCATCATTTTATCTGTCATTTTGCATTGAGGGCAATGCAACCCTCGAGTTTGGGGGTGGCATCCCTCCATTTTAATGGAGTCGTAGTACATCTTTATTTAATTGTGGTGTCGTTTATTTAATTTAAGTAAAAAAAAAAAAACTAAAACTGTTGGCTTAAAACTGTGAAGTTAACTTACCTGTCATGACAGCTTTGTCGTGGCAGCATCTTTAGGACAGTTTAAGGAGAAGTTTAGAGCCTTTCTATAGTTCTGAAAAACTTAAACACTATTGTGACTGTTATATTGCCTAGATTTCTTTTAGCCAAACTAGAATAGGATGCTTAGTACTTGAATAGCCCCTAGAGGTGCCCGAAACTGGCTCTAGGAAAGAAGTTTAGCAAAAGAAACTTAAAAACCTAGAGGTGCCCGAAACCGGCTCTAGGAAACTAACTAGAGGTGCCCAAAACTAGCTCTAGTGAAACTTAGCTTGAAAAATAGAAAAGAAGCATGAAAATGTGTCTTCAAGAAAATAAACTTTGGCATAAAAATTCGAGTTAAAAAGTTGAATATTCTAGTGAAACTAAGAGAGTCTTAGCATATAACTGTTCACAAGCATGCACACACAGCACGAGAACTATAGGGAGATTCCGGACAGATCCTAAAACCTTCCGACAGGTTGCTGCCGCCACAGAGAATGAGCGACGGGTAAGGGACAGTTCACTGTTTGAAAGCCAATGCAAAAATATTCTTTTTCTTTTAGGTTTTGATTGCTTGAGGACAAGCAAAAACTTGAGTTTGGGGGTGTGTTGAGTGTGTAAAAGTTCTATTATTTACACCCTTTTTAACCCATATTTCTGCTGCATTCAAGCATCATTGCATTGCATTTAGGTTAGTTTTCAGCAAAACATCACAATTATATAAAAGGCACGGATTCTACTCAAAGATGGCGTATTTTGTAGGCAGCTGCCATAGTTGATGAGGAAGGCAGGCGCAGGGCAGAGAAGCAGCAGAGCTGAACTGAACAAGCAGACGACGAGGACGAAGCTGCCATGGAGCTGTCGTGACAGCATGGTGACAGCAACTTTGTGAAGAGGAAAAGTAAAGTGGACCTAGATAGATAGAGAAAAATCTGCTCGTCTGTCGTGTGAAAGCCAAATATTTTTCCAAGCCCCGGATCGAAAGATATGTCAAGCCAAAGCTCAAGGAGAAGAAATCCCTAGAAACAAGGATGGCGGCTGCAAAGTAGGAACTTTAGAGATTAAGTCTTTATTAGAATCTTACTTTTAATTAAAGTTGTAATCCATGTTACCTTAGAATACTTGAGCCCAAAGCTTATATAAGGGCATAGAGTTAACCTAGGAGGAATCATACCCCATAACCGATAACCTAAACCCCTCCGCCATTTACCCGCCGTCGACATGTTCTAAAAAACCCCTAGGGCCACGGGTTGTTTTGTAAAGTAGTTGCAAGGGTTGTTTTGTTTTAGGATTTTCCAAGTTCAATAAAATAAACTTCAAGTTCTCTTATTTTGGTTTTAATATCTTGCAAGAGCATCGGGAGAGCATTGTGAGGTTATCTATTTACTTAGCATCGGGAGAGTTAAGTATACGAAAGAAATAAGAGCGCGTTCTCTAGTTTATAGTTGAACCATCTCGTGCCTAGGGATTGGGCGAGGTTAAGTGGCTAAGAAAGAATTCATACACATCGGTGTTCATCCTTCGATTCACGCCGGGAGGTATCATCAAAGACGTGATCATCGACAGACTTGGACCTAGGGATAGGCCAAGGTAGATCTGGGATTCTTGCCAAACTTGGAGTACGGAGTTGGTGTGTTCGCTGCCGCGACAGCTAACGGACAGCCGCCGCGACAGGTGCTGTCGGCGACGGGCGCGACGGCAGAACTGGATTTCCTAAGCATTGCAATACCTGCACTACTGAGCAATTCAATACCAGCCCATTCTCTCTATCTTGATATTCCAACTCTTTTATTTGCATTTTACTTTATTATTTTCGTGACAACTTTCTAAACTATTCCCTTTACTTTCATGCAGTAAACTAAGGTGAAGTCATTAGCCCAATCCCTGTGGAGACGATATCTGATACTTCGTATCACTTTACTACTTGCGTCGTGTACACTTGCACTACAATTGCGATAGACTCTTTTACACGCAACAAAAATCTTCTGCAAACAAACAAGTTAACCCCAAGAGAAGGTATCCATTCTAAAAATAGACTCTTCAACTCAAATATCTATGTACGATCAAAATGGACTTTATAGGCATGTAACGTAGGTTATGGTTCAGGGTTATGAAAGTGATGATGGTCCGCTTGAGGGCTGCTAGCGTGGCCGAGGCTCGATATAACTGGGCCAATTGTTGTGAGTTAGTGGAGACGCTCATAATGATTGTTCTTAGTGTGGCATGAGGTTGTGAAAAATGTGGATTTAGGGCTTACTCGAGTGTGTAATGAAGGGTGAAACAAAGGGGTTCAACCATGGCAGGTGGTGAGCTTTATGGTGCTCTAGTGAGGTAGAGAGTGATGCTCAATGTTAAACAGTGGCCGAAAGGTCTATGAGGTTAATACTCGATGGGAGCCATAGCCATGAGGCCTTTTTTCTCTTTGATTTTTCTCTTTTCTAATTGCTAATCGTGGCTAATCTCCCCAGTGTTCCTCTCTTTCTTCCATCATGGCCGAGTGCCCCCCCCCCGTTCGTAGCCCCCTCCTTGGGTTAAATAGGCATGCTCATTAGGGATGATTACCGTTTTCAAAGGAAATTTGGTGGTAGAAATGAATCTGCCGAGATGTGTGAGGTTGTTGGTTGACTAGGTGAGTCATGAGTGTTGTGGGAAGTTGGTGAAAGAGGGAAAGGAGTTTGGACATGCTAATTTTGAGTCTCGAGTATTGAGTTTGATTGGATTTGGGCCAAGTTGTAACCCGCTCGTCCCGGTCTGGTCGGATGACCGGTCCGAGTGGGCCACACGGGAAAACTGAAGCGAAACCCGTTAAGGTTTCCCCTCGGTTAACGACCCTAAAATTTTCTTTGTATTATATCTTGTCTATAGGCATAATTAAAACCTATGTGAAGCACAGCGGCTGAAAATGCAAACATTGAAACATACACCAACCAATTAAAACATCAAACAGCTTATTTTAGCCCTTTACAGCAGGCCGTTTCGAAACGCCCTTAGGGTGTTCCGAAACGCCTTGACTTAGTCAACAGGCCAGGGTCAACCATAAGGTGACCGTTCCGAAACAGGGGTGACCCGTATCGGAACGACCTTGACGGTCAATATCTCGTGGTCAACGAGATTTGACCGTTTCGAAACATCTAAGGCCCGTTTCGAAACGTCTTTATCTCGTCAATTTCTCAAAATTCCAGTAGCAAAAATGTTCCGAAACGACCCTCATCCGTTTCGAAACGGCAGGCCATTTGCAAAGGAACCGTATCGGAACAGGGGGACCCGTTCCGAAACGCCCCCTGTCTGCAGACTCGTTTGGGCTGTTTTAAGGCACGAGGGTGCCCCGAAACACCACCAAAACACCTTACAACACCATAACAAATCAACTTAAGGCTTACCAACTATATTAGCATGCTTCAACAAATTTAGACAAGTCTAACACTAAGGCAAAACCTCACGAAACATGCATTCCTTCAATCATCATTCAAACATAAAGATAGTTTCTAAGGCATAGGGCTAACATTCAAGTTAAGCAATTTAGGCATGAGTTAACATTCATCATGGCAACACACCCATTCAAAAGCAAGGTATCAAGGAGTCTAACATGCTCCTAACAACCAACAACTATCCACAAAGTAATACATGTCCCATTGCTCAAACCATTACATGTTCAACTTAAAAACTCATACTTGAAATACTCAAAGCTAACAACCACACTTGGAGGCCCTCCACTTGCTCGAGCAACCCGCGAACTAAGGATCTGCAATGTTGAACAAAGAGAGCGTAAGCAATGATGCTTAGTGAGGGTAAGCTCTAAAAACAAACCTCAACATTGCAGGGTCCGAGCACGAACTAGCCAAGGCATTTCACAAACATGCCAAGGTTCCACAAGAGTCATAAGATAAAGATGCATGGGCAATGTACATTATAAATGCCATGATCATGAACTTAACTCCACATTACATGTAATCACATTTAAGCATCTCATCAAAGATCATCAACCTCAACACATCGATATACATATCAAACAACATTGGCATCTAGCTAAGACCCGAATACGCGGATAGACATGTTGGAACTCACATCCAACAACCACATTACCTCACGGTGTGATTTCACTCATCACCGGTCTCGTGGAGGGGATTCCACTCATCCTCACGCCCCGTCGATGGGATTCCACTCATCACCGACTACAATTAAATACAATTCTGGGCGAACCCGTACTCCTCCTTGGTGACTCAACGCCACCAAGGCCACGCGCGACTTTAGACTCATGTGTACACACTAACATCCTAATGATCGATCATTTGTATTCAAGTAAACTAGTGCCAATATTTACTCACTTCACATTACTCATTTCAATCAATCTCGTGCTTAGCACGTACTCACCAACAATCATCATCATGCATGTCTCAAGCATCACAGGTCATATCTCAACCCACATATATAATACAATATACACAAGCATTCATACCACATTTCATACGAGACATACACAACCATATAATGAGTTCATCCAAGGGCTCTAGATCAAGCTTAGGATTAGGCTACCACCCTAATCCTAACTCTAGGTGGGTCTACCAAGCCCAACCTAGTCCATATACTCGAACCAACTATTTTAAAATCATTTAAAGCAATTAACCACTCACCTAAACACCCAAGCTCAACGACCAAGCAAGCAACAACCTTCAACTTCCCGGATTCACTTCCGATGCTTCACCGATGCCCAAACTCGGTTCTAATCAATCTCAAACACAAAAAAAACATTCATAATCAATATCTCATCATCAGAATTAACCCGGATCAACATTTGCAAGCATCCAACACCCAAAACAAGTCCAAAAACAGAATTTTCGAGCTGCCCTTAAAGCCCACCAAAATCTTCCATTTTAAGCACCCAAACAAGCATCAATTACACCCAAAGTGATCCTCATATATCATACTACCAACAGCCCCCAAAATCCAACATTAAACAACCTCAAATCCCACTTTAAAACCCTCTAAAAACCCTCTTAAAGCCCAATTCTGAAAATTCCAAAAATCACTTGAAATTCATATATGATATACCATTTGACTTCTTTATACCACAACTAAGTATATTAAATCAAAATACTTCACTTAACAACTTAAAAATCTCATTTTTAATCAAAATATTCAAAAATGACATTTTCTAAAACTTCCATGGAAACTAAAATGAAAGGTATTTTTATGAAGGGGAGGATAAGGGGAAGTCAAAAATACTATTACCTTTCGATTTGGAGTTGAAATGGATGAGGAATAAGATGGAATAGTGATTGTAGGAGGAGGGAGCTTTTTGGTCGTTCAAAATGTGAAATGGGGGAGAAAGAAGACAATGTTTTACTTTAGTAAAAAGGGTTTTAAAATAAAGTTCTATTATTTACGGTTTTGCCATTAATGAAAAGTCAATTCCCTTCTTTTCAAAATTTCAATGCAAGATGTAAAACAATGCAATTTAGTCCAACCTCAAATTATTTGCTTTTGAAACCCTCAACTCAAAAGATTGTTTTAATTATAAAACCGAGCCCAAATAATATTAAAATATTATTTTCACCTAACCCCTAACCCCGGGTGTTACACAAGTGGTTGGGATTGATCAAAATTTGGTGCTGACAAGCACAAAAAAATAAAATATATTTTGATTTCTATGTCAGTGCAAAAGTGTCATGTCATATTGTTGTTAATAATTTAATAGCCCAATGACAACAAACCATTTCAAAAAAGATAGTGACAAAATTGAATTATTTTACAATTTAGTTACCAATGTTGGGTTTTTCGGTGCTCGATTCTTTCAACCGTTCTTGCTCGCCAAGTGTAGAGAAGTGGGATATTTGGGTGTTTTTCTGGGAATGAAAAGATAGACAATTTACACAAGGATTTATAGTGGTTCAACTTTCTAACCAAGGTCTACATCCACTACCTTAGCTTCCCACTAAGGATTTCCAAACAAATTCACTAAGAATTCCGTCCCATTTTCTCGGCTTAGGAGGAAACCGTTACAACGATCAAGCTTTCTACCCAAAGCTTGATCAAACACTTTCTTACACAAGAAAGACTTAGCAAACTAGAAATCCCTCTAGAATGTATATGTTTGCACAATTAAAGCTCTCACCCAAAACCTAAACACTTGAGCAAATTTGACAATTAGGCTCACAAGTGTTGTCTATACAATAAATTGAACAATAAAGCCCTAAGATAAATTCTTGATCATTATGTTGTTGACAATCGAAGCATTAACCATTACTAGATGTTTGGAGGTCTCTTTTATACTCCTAATTAAGTTTGTAGCCGTTACTAGTTGTTGGGGTTGAATTGGAGCCGTTGGAGCCGTTGGAGCCTTTATTTCCCACCATAAATGTAGTTCTACAGCTTGGCAATTCGGTACCCTTCAAACCGTATCAATACGGTCCTGATAAGGAAGTAGCTGTTGTGCACTTCAGCTGATGCATATCGATACGCTTACCTAGTGTATCGGTACGGTCCTACAGTTTAAAAGACCGTTGGGAAATATGATCGTTGGGGTAGTTAGGCGTATTGGTACGCGATGCAACCGTATCGGTACGCGATTAGCCGTTGGGCTGTTTCAAAACACACCATATCGACATGGCTAAGCGTACCGGTATGAGTTTTTGCTACTAGAAAAATCATGTAGTTGAAACCCTAAAGCGTATCGGTACGTTACCAGACCGTATCGGTACAGGCACTTGAAAAGCTTGGTTTTGACTACTTTAAATGTACTTTAAATCATTCCAAAGCCTTGTAAAACCCTTAAACATATTTTCAAGTTATTTTAGACTAAAAACATATTTTAAATTCTTTTCAATTTAGTCCAAAACATTTTTCAAATATTATATCAAAATACTTAGTTCTACAATCTCTCCTTTTTTGATATAATCAAACTAACTTGAAAAAATGTTTGGGATTTCTCCCCCTTTGTGAAATAAATTTGGAATAAGAAAATTGAGATTTGAAATCAATTAAAGCTCCCCCTTATTCATTTGAAAATTCAATTTTTCAAACCATTTGTCCCTTTTTTTGTTATATCAAATAGAATTTAAAACATTTTTAAGCTCAAAATAACAATAGAGGTTTAAATTTTGAAAATATTAAAATGTTTGGTTTTAAAATGGCTCCCCCTCACTCAAAGCATCATCAAAATGTTAGTCCAACATATATGATCATCTAGTTGAAATTAATAAAAAAAATAAATCAAATAAAAGCAAGAACAACTAGATTTATACCACACTTGAACACAAGGGAGGATGTGAAGCCTTCCCTCTTCAAGTGTCTTTCTTTGTGTGCATGGAGCTCCCCCTCAATGTTTGACTTGGTTATCAATCTTCATCACACCTAGCAAAAGACAATCAAGTAAATTTTGGTATCCAAATTGCTTTGGATCCATAAATGTTAGTTGCACAAAATTTAGTCCCCGTAGGAATCCATTTTTCAATTTCATCCTTTTTAGTTGAAGTACTTAGTCCTTTTGGGACCCAAATACTTCTAAAAACTTTACCATTTACAAATCTAAGGACACTAGATTGTCTTACATAAAAATTTGATTTTTCTAAATTATTTTTCTTTTGAAGCTCATTGAAAATCAAATCTTTTTCTTTCTTGAGATCATCAACCTCCTTTTGATGATCTTTTTCCATCGTTTGAAGCAATTTTTGTAAGTCCAAAACTTTAAGCTCAAAATCTTTAATTTTTACTTCAAACTCTAAATTGGTTTTAGAAAGCAAATCATTTTTGGTTTTTAACTTTGAAATAAATTTCTTGTTTTTCGAAAATGAAGCCTTGAACTCAGAAACCAATTTATCATAGGCTTCTTGTAACTTATCAAAAGAATATGAATTTGAACTAGATGAGTTAGAAGTTACCTCCCCCTCATTGAGGGCCATCAAGCATAGGTGGGCTACCTCATCATCGGTGGAGTCTTCATCACTCCATGTGGCCACATATGCTTGCTTTGAAGATGTGTTGAGTTGTGTGGGGCTCAATTCGATCAACCAATATTGCTCACCAAGTGGTGGAGAGGTGGATATTTGGGTGGAAGGGTTAAGGAAGCTAAAATAAAGATTGACACAATGATTTATAGTGGTTCAACCTTCTAACCAAGGTCTACATCCACTACCTTAGCTCCCCACTAAGGATTTCACAATCAATCCACTATTGATTCGTCCCCTTTTCTAGGATTAGGAGGAAACCCTTACAACCGATCAAGCTTCTACCCAAAGCCTTGATCAAAATCCTCTTTTACAAAGAGATAATGAAAGCAAACTTAAACCCTCTAATAGGTGTCTGTTTGCATAATGAAGCACTCACCCAAAACCTAAAACACTTGAGCAAATTTGACAATTTTGGCTCACTAGTGTTTGTCTATACAAAGAAATGACAATTTAAGTACAAAGACAATTCTTGATCATTTGTTGATTGACAATTGAAGCATTAGCCTTCTCTTGATGCTTGGAGGTCCCTTTTATACTCCCAATTGAGTTTGTAGCCGTTACTAGCCGTTGGGGATGAATTGGAGCCGTTGAGGACTTTATTTCCCTTCATAAATGCTATTCTGCAGCAATCAGTATCGATACACGTGGAACGGTATCGATACGGCCTTCTTGAGGAAATAGCCGTTGGGCTCTTGCCAGCATAGGCGTATCGATACGCTTGAGGGCGTATCGGTACGGGTCCACATTTGAATGGCCGTTGGGAAATAGCCGTTGGGGTAGTTGAAATGGGATCGGTACGCTTACCTGGCGTATCGAAACGATCTTGACCGTATCGATACGGCAAAGGCCTGTATCGGTACAAGGTTTGACAGTGGCCAAACTGGGGCAAAAAGGTATCGGTACGGGTACAACCGTATCGATACTGGTGACGTGAAAACATAAGTTTGGTTGTTTAAAACATGAAAAATCTTTGCCAAAAACCTCTTAAAATACCTCAAACATAAATTCAAGTTGTTTGGACTTAAAACCAAGTTTTAAATTCTTTTCAAATTTGTCCAAAACATTTTTCAATTATTATATCAAAACATAAGTTCTACAAGATGACCCCTTCTTGTTGGACTTGTGGGATTCCTTCATCTTTTTCCTCGATTCATGCTTGGATTTTTCTATTTTGCTCTTCATGAACCAGGCAAATTTGTTGAAGAGATAGGTAATCTCTTCATCTTTGCTTTCCTCCTCACTTAGTTCTTCATGATGGCATGTGGAGGATTTGAGAGCAACGACACTTGTGTTGATGCCTAGCTCCATGATCTTCTTCTTCCCCATCTTTCTTATCTCTTCCTTTTTCTTCTCCTCTTTTTTTTCTTTCTTCATAATTTGGTGAGTGAGAAGTGACCCTATGAGTTCGTCAAGCTTAAAGGTCTTCAAATTCTTAGCTTCGATGATGGCGGTCTTCTTTGAATCCCATGACTCGGGAAGAGAATATATAAGCTTTCGGACAAGCTTTTCTTTCGGAATGACTTCTCCATAACCTTTGAGTTCATTGGTGATGGTGGAGAATTGATGGAACATCTTCTCAATGTCCTCTTTCGGGTCCATCTTGAAGTTTTCATACTCTAGGTTGAGGAGGTCGATCTTGGTCTCCTTTACTTCGTTTGTCCACTCATATGTAACTTCGAGCTTGTCCCAAACTTCCTTGGCACTCTCACAAGAAGACATCTTCTCATAGATGTTAGGGCCAAAAGCACAAAAAAAGATGTGCAAGACTTTGCAATTAAGCTTCATATTCTTACGATCTTCGGCACTCCAATCCGCCTTGCTTTGTTGAGGCACGAACGGACCATCTTTTACTATGTCCCAAAGCTTGTAGTCCTTTGACTTGATGAAGAACTTCATTCTTGTCTTCCAATGGGCATAGTTTGTTCCGTCGAAAAAGGGTGGTTTATCGATGGATTGCGTCATTGAGCCGGTTGTTTGAAATGTTGATCGAGCTTGTTGGATCTTCTCAATAGGATGTTAATCATCTTCAATTGAGCCAAGCTCTGATACCAATTGTTGGGTTTTTTAGTGCTCGATTCCTTCAACCGTTCTTGCTCGCCAAGTGTGGAGAAGTGAGATATTTGGGTGTTTTTGTGTGAATGAAAAGATAGATAATTTACACAAGGATTTATAGTGGTTCAACCTTCAAACCAAAGTCTACATCCACTACCTTAGCTTCCCACTAAGGATTTCCAAACAAATTCACCAAGAATTTCATCCCTTTTTCTCGGCTTAGGAGGAAATCGTTACAACGATCAAACTTTCTAGCCAAAGCTTGATCAAACACTCTCTTACACAAGAAAGACTTAGCAAACTAAAAATCCCTCTAGAAGGTATATGTTTGCACAATTAAATCTCTCTCCCCAAAACCTAAACACTTAAGCAAATTTGACAATTAGGCTCACAAGTGTTGTCTATACAATAAATTGAACAATAAAGCCCTAAGACAAATTCTTGCTCATTATGTTGTTGACAATCGAAGCATTAACCATTACTAGATGCTTGGAGGTCTCTTTTATACTTCTAATTGAGTTTGTAGCCGTTACTAGTCGTTGGGGTTGAATTGGAGCCGTTGGAGTCTTTATTTCCCACCATAAATGCAGTTCTGCAACTTGGCGTATCAATACCCTTCAAACCGTATCGATACGGTCCCGATAAGGAAGTTGTCGTTGTGCACTTCAGCTGATGCGTATCGATACACTTACCTAGCGTATCGGTATGGTCCTGCAGTTTAAAAGACCGTTGGGAAATATGACCATTGGGGTAGTTAGGCGTATCGGTACGCGATACAACTGTATCGGTACGCGACTAGCCGTTGGGCTGTTTCAAAACACATCGTATCGATACGGCTAAGCGTATCGGTACGAGTTTTGGCTACTGAAAAAATCATGTAGTTGAAACCCTAAGGCGTATCGGTACAGTACTAGACCGTATCGGTACGGGCACTTGAAAAGCTTGGTTTTGACTACTTTAAATGTACTTTAAATCATTTCAAAGCCTTGTAAAACCCTTAAACATATTTTTAAGTTATTTTAGACTAAAAACATATTTTTAATTCTTTTCAATTTAGTCCAAAATATTTTTCAAATATTATATCAAAACACTTAGTTCTACAACCAAAATAGACATGCTTTAAAATATAATGACTAAAGATACAGTTTATTCTAAAATATTTTTGTTCACCGATATATGAGTGTAGACATGATCTAATTAACATAAATTATGCCAAATCAAGGTAGATGGGAAAAAATCATGAATCTTAGTATAGTGAAAGGACTGAAACCAAAATTAAACCAATCCTCAATCACTTTACAAACCCGGATTTCTTCCGGGTCGTGTTGCCCCATTAAACCCGACTCGCGTGGAAACGAATGTTATCCGTGCGGATATTCTGTTGAAGTAGTTATCGAAGTGCACCTCGAACACTTTCCAAAAAAAAAAAATTGAAACTTCCGGCAATGGGCGCCTCTGAATCTGTCCTCTCCGGTTCTTTATCGGTAAGTTTCCGATTTCTCTCGAAAATTTCCAACCTTTTCAGCTGGGTTCTTTTTATAGCTTAACTTAGTTTTAACATTGATTATTGTTAATGAAGAGTTCCGCCGATCAAATTACTACCATTTCAAGGCGAACAGAAACAGTCGATCCCATTTTAGAGAAGCTCAAATCCCTTAAAATTGTAAGTTTTATTCTTTTTTTTAGGTAATCGTTTCAGCGTGAATAATACTGGAACTTGGAGGTTTTTTGTTTGAATTTTAGACGTCTCCAATACTGACGACACCGCCAACGGAGGGTAGCTTAACTGACATTTTAGTAAGAAAGGCGTCGTCGTCTTCAGGAAAAGGTGTGCTTCACTTCCCTAATTTGTTTTTTGTTTTTACAAAATCATCCCTGATAAGCTTTGGCAATTACTAAGAAATTTATAAGACGATTGAATGCTTCATTTTGAAAAGGGGTTTTGATCTCTTGGTTGTTTTGGGGGATTTCATCACGTATTTCTTGCTTTATAGCCCGTAAAACTTATGTTTGGGTTTCAAATTTTCTGAAAGAATTAGGGTTTTTTTCTATTTTTCCATTCCAGGAGCTCGAATGCTATATATGAAGCGTTTAGTTAACATTAGGCTGCTGCTATTTACTACTTTTTCATATTGAAATTTGAAACGTGGGTTTCACTCATCGGAGGATGTTAAGGTCACAGTACATCGGCCTTCAAAGTGCATAAGGAAGAAGCCAAGGAACTAAGAAGAATTTGTAGACTAGCTTACCCTAGGGAGTGGTATCAGAAAAATCCATTAGATTCAATGGTATTTGTACAAGTCAGATTTTTGTTTCTCTGCTTTTTCTGAAGCCATAAACCGTATGCATTCTGTAGCTATTAGGGGTGTCATTCCCAATTCAAGTCTCATTAGATTTGCATCCAAGTGTTCTTGACTGTGCATTCATTAAGACTTTTAATTCACTTGTTTGTCTATTTACTTTTGTTTTAGAGATGAGATGATGAAGGAAACAATGGTGCATAGATTATAGAGTGCTTTCTAATAGCGTTGTTAATCATATATAAAGTACCTCCAGTTGTAATTGTTGATTATACGGAAGTACCTGAAATAAGATTTGAAGAATGTATTTTTAGGGAAAAGCATTTGCATAAAATTAAACTAGATGAACAGAACAAGAGAAAAGTTAATCAGTGTTGGAGGGAAAGAAAACCCTTGACAGCTTTTAAAAAAATTTGGTACTTTGGGGCTAATATAGGTTAGTATGATCTTGAATATGCTCTTGAAGTGTTATAAATATTTTTCTGATTTTGTTCAGTGGTTGTCATAACATTTTATGCTGGGTTTAAAATTTTAAATAATTACTTTTGGACTATCAAAATAGCTATTGTGGATCCAAAGGTGTTGGTGGAACTCCTCTCAATGTATCGTGATTGGCAAGAGGAGAAGGCTCAAGAGATTGGCAAGAAACAGGTTTGCATCTCTGTTATAAATTTATGAGTTTGAGAACACCTGTTGCAATGTCATGGGGTGGGATTACTTCTTATGTGGATCATTTTTTTAGCATGTCAAGTACTCATCTTCCATTAATTTCCATCAAGCTAAGATCAAAGCAGAAGTTTTTGACATTGTCTCAGTTTTGTGAATTATTAAGTATGCAAATTCGCTTATTTTTAGCTCAAATGCATACATAGTCATTTGGACACATTTAATTTGCAGGAAGAGATAGAAAACAAAATAGAAGTTGTAGATGCTTTGGCAGTTAAACTTCTCCAGCGTTTTAATTACTCAGTTTCCACAATGAAGACAGCTTCACAACATTTATCAGAAGGTAATCCAAGTTTCCTTTCCAACAGAGAGCACAGCTTGGCTGTTGAAGAACCTGATGATTCCTCTTAAAACCTCAATTAACTAGTATAATGCATGTAGTTCACACACTGCAAGTGGAGCTTGGGGAGCTCAAAGGAAGGTTAACTGAGGTCCTCAGCAATTGTGACGCACTGTGCAAGAGAATTACCGCGGAGGGACCCGAACCTCTTCGGTCGTCTATCAAGCCATTTGCAGTTGCCACAGCAAACCGTAGCTCTCCCCCAGATCAAAGAGTTATACCAACAGATCAAAGTTCAACATCTATAGAAAAAAACTAGAGTGACCATTCAGTGTCTCACCTGCACGTAATTGGCATATTCTTTTACTATTAAGAGTTCTTTTGAGATTGAAGTTTATATTGTGTAACCAAAGTTTTGAATACAGATTCCTGAGTATTCCTTCATTTAACTGTTTTCGTGCAAGAGCCTATTTGGCCATTCATGTCAGGAAAATTCAAGTAATACAATCCGAACCAAAAACATAGACATTGCTCAAACACAAAACAGTACCATTGTCTGATAAATCAAACAAATTTTCAAACATAAAGGTGCCCGATACTCTTGAATGTAAAATATAACATAAAGGTTCCCGATACTCTTGAATGCAAAATATAAAGCGCAATAGAACTAAAACCACAGGAAGTAATATCCCAAGGCTACTTATCAGCTTTGGCAGCCGTAGCTGCAGCTTGTCCTCTGAGCCTACCAGTTCTCCTAGCTGCAATAAGACCAACTTTCTGTCCAGGAGGAGCATCACGCCTAACGGTACTAGCGTGACCAATGTGTTGATGGTTACCACCTCCGTGGGGATGCTCAACGGGGTTCATAGCCACACCACGTACCTTTGGCCAACAGTTCCTCTTCACCCTAAACTTGTGATAAGCATTACCAGCCTTAAGAAGCGGTTTCTCAGTCCTACCACCACCTGCAACCTGGCCAATCATTGCACGACAGCCACTCGGAATAATCTTCTTAGCACCAGATGGAAGCTTGATCCTGTAAAGATTACAAACCAATGGTCATTGGCAAAACAACAAAATAATCCAAACTTCCAAGATTAAGCAAAAATTGTGATTGATACAAGCAGGAATCGACAAGAATATGAAATTTAACATGTAAAGACCAGTTATAAAAGATACTCAACTAAACAGTACAGATCTAAAACGGGATAATGGATTGAAATCAGAATCCTTAAGCTTAAGAGATGCTTTTTCCAAGTTCCCCTTTTTTAAGAATCAAGCAGCTTTTATCCACTAATTGCATAGCGGTTCTTTGTGATAAACAACTAAGCAAGTATATCCACAGTAAATCTTAGATTGTAGCAAAAACGTATGAACAGGGCTAATAAAAAAATCAAAGCAATACAGAAAATTATGACATATAAAATAGACCCAAATCAAAACTGAAGTTAAAACAGCGTAAGAATGAGAGACCTGGAGGTGTCGTTATCAGGGTTGTGACTAATAACAATAGCGTAATCCCCGGAGGCCCTAGCGAAAACCCCACGATCACCAACATGGTGTTCGACGTTGCAAACAACAGCTCCTTCAGGGATAGATCTAACAGGCAACACGTTTCCGACCACAAGAGTAGCCTTCTTACCACAGTAAACGAACTGCCCGGTGTACATACCCTCGGCGGCGACGAACAATTCCTTCTGCTTCTTGTAACGGAAAGGGTGACGGAAGACGACGCGGGCTAACGGAGCGCCACGGCCGGGATCGTGGATGACATCGGTGACGACGCCTTTCAGGTAGCCATTCCGTTCGCCGAAATCGAGGCTGCGGAAACGGGCGGGACCCTTGCGGTGGTGGGTGTGGGATTTGAAGACTGAACCCGCACCCTTACGCTGAGCTCGGATGACACGACCCATATCGGAGGAATTGTGTGCTTGTGGCTGTTGGAGGCAGACGAGGAGAGAGCTTAGTGAAGAGGGATTAGGGGTAGGGGTAGGGTTTTTTAGATTGGATTTTGGGCTTAAGAAAATTCAATTGATGCAGCCCAAATACAAATGGTTTAATTTTCTCTTCAGTCCATCCACTCTTTGGAGTCCTAAAACTTACTACGTCTAATTTAGCATTATTTAAAAAAAAATTAAGGACGCAAAAATTATTAAATCTTTAACATTACTATAAAAATATATATTTGAAAGAAAAAAATAACTATTTAAGACATGATACTTTCAAAAAAAACCACTGGTCAAAATATATCATTCCACAAGTTTGTGGAAGATAAAATATCAGAACATCAGTTAACTAAATCGTATATAAAATAAAATTAAAAGTATTTAAATTTGGATACCCGAGTCTTCGATTAATAACTTAATCGGCATATGTCCCGGCCCATGTTAGTTAGGCGTCTAGATATTGCAGGTATTCGTAAAATCGGGTACACAAAAATTTAGGATTTTGTAGTTTGGGCTCGACCCGAGAAGTAAATTCTTTTTTATTTGTATAAAATTACTTTAAAAAAATTTTGATTGGGTCGGCAAGTTAACGGGTCAATTCATCTGACCGTGTTGGGAACTAATCGGAGGACTTATGGGAGAGGGGGGAGTGTTCCTGATAAGTTTAGAACCCATGACCTAAGAAAAGAGAAGAAGCATGTGAAAAAGCTCAAGCCACCCGGCCATCATTATTTTCTTAGATTGAGTACTTTTTAAAACCATTAAGTGGAATAGAAATTATCTTTCCTTTTCGGTGCCCTATTTATGCCCCATACTAAAAATTGAAGTTTAAATTTTAGGGTTAAAATTAGAGTTTAGAATTAAAGTTTAGAGATGTCAAAATATAGTGTATTTTTAGGGTTCAAAGTTTAAAATTTAGAATTTGAACTTTTACATAAAAAGAGATACCGAAAAAAGTGAGACAAAAAAGCATGAAGTCAGACCAAAAGCTTATGGAGCAGACCCGAAGGCATTGCCTAGATTGCAGGTAATCTGAGTGAGATAAAAAAATGATCTTTGTGTGTCTGGAGAGCATTGTGATTTTTAGCTGAAATGAAAACATTGTGAGCTTTGAAGTCCACATAGAAAAGATGGACATTTTAGACATCTTCATTAATACACCAGATTCGTGTTCTAATAGCACAAGAATATTCATTCACACACTAAATGATTTGATTTTGCGAAAGCAAAGCAATGGCATTAACTCAAGTTCTCTCCACTCTTCATTCTGCTACACTTTTAAGAAATTATCCGCTACGAATTTGCCTATGTAGAGCACAACTAGTAGTAGTACCACCTCGAAGTTCACTGCCTGGTTGTCGAGTCAGCTGGAACAAAGCATCAGTCATTACAGTCGAACAAGCAGTAGAGTGAGATAGCTGATCATATATTTGAAGCACTCAAGGCCATCACTTTGCACTGTTCATTCATGGCCAAAAGCTGAGCTTCTTTCTTGTCGAGAAGCGCAGTCAACCTTACGTTCTCTTCCATAAGCTTCTGAACTTCAGCCTCTTTCTGCTTTTTCTCGCCCTCTAGCTGTGTTGTCTTTGCAACTAGTCTGGTTCAGAACAATACTAAAAGTTATTCCATGAATAAGATGCCAAAAAGAAGATTGTGCACAAGAAAAATACACAAAAGTAGTGATGACTGTTGAATACCACCACTTCCCATCACATCCAACCATTTATTCATATGCAAAATGCATTTTTTACACATGAAAATAGTTGCTGCTATCATGCACTTCCTGTCACGTTCAGGGCTACAATTACATGTCATAAAATTGCAATACTAGTAAAAAAATATAGGACTTTTCAAATTGGACTCCTCAGTAGTAGAAAAAAAAAAAAAGCATGAGAATAGGCGACCTAGCTTCTAGCAAACACGCCATTGATGGTTGAAAAGCCAAGATGCAAAGAAAGATCCATGTCATAATTTGCCAACGGGTATAGTAACATACAAATTACCAAAAAGTGCAGTAATTATACAATTTGTACAGTCTAATGCGGGTATATCCAAGAAACAATGTTCATATTATTTGCCGAGCATGTTGAAAATGGTTCAAACATTTAAGAATCAAAGAATAAGTGAAGTCAAGGAGATCACAGAACTCAAAGATCATACTGACCGTTCAAAGAGCCTCTCAATGGTTTGAAATTGCTTCTCTGAGGAAAGAAGGGTTTCTCTTACACTAATGAGACTACTAACATAAGATTTCAGGGACTCAAAATCCTGCTTCACACGAGAAAGCTCCTGTTCGTTTTCAGCAGCGCGTTGTCTCTGTCTAGAAGTTTCGTCAACCAAGTCCTCAACCCTCTGCCTCATTTCATTAAGAATGCTATTCGTACCCAGAGCAAACCGTTCCATCTCTTCTAACTTTATAGACATATTCTCAATTTGGACTGTCTTCTTTTTAATATCTTCCTGACCTAAAGTTACCTTTTCTTTCTCAAGAGCAGTTTCAGATTCTGCCATGATGACCCTCTTAACAAGAACTTCCATTACATCCGTGACCATTTGCACAGAATTGATTAATTCCTCAATATAGGCTCCATCTTTTTCATCCAAAGAACCTTTCTGTCTACTAATTCCAATCCATGTTTCATCATCCACACAATCAAATGAAGAGAGATCAACGCTCCTAGACCAGCCAGATAGCGGTGTACCTTCTTTATCCACAAGCCCCACCCCTTCCAATACTTTGATGCCACATGATTTATGGGCTAAATCAGGAACAGCCATTACTCTTGCTTTAGATTTCAGGTAAGTCAATAAAGTTGCTGTAGTTTTCACCCTCCGCCAAAGAACATCTAACTCCTTCTTCGACTCCTCCTCTGACCCCTCTATGCAAGCCTTTACCTCCATAATTTTGGCTTGTAACACATCTATTTGGCCTTGGCGTTTTTCAATCTCCTGCTTCCACAGTTCATGTGTTTCACTAAGCTCAGACTGCAGAGTTGACAAGTCCAGATTGTCCTCGGCTGCCATGCCCTTTCCTAAGTTATGAAAACTAGGAATCAGAACATTTAGGCTTAATGGCATATAAACTAGTAACCAAAAACAAAAACAACAAAAATGCAAACAGAACACGTCTTTGTTACAAAATGAATGGATTGCAAAGCAAGATGAACAAGAAGATGCTTGCTAAAACCCCAAACATGCAAACCTCCCAATGGGACTAATTCACAAACAAATTTCCACCTCACTTTCGACAGTTTTACAGCCTTAAGATGTTAAATTTCAATGTTAGCCACCAAAATTAGACTATATAAGACAAAAATTGCATGCTATGACAAGATTCTAGCTCACACAGATTGCTAACTTCCAAAATTTAGTATCATTATTGATGAAGATAGTAAGCAATAACAATGTCCACATCCGATTAAACCGCTTCATTAGAATTAGGCTAGTTCAAGATGCTATGAGAACATCTTACATCTAACAAGACAAAAGACAACCAAAATAATGTTTTCCAGACCCAGCATGAAAACATTTGCTTCCATGCCTCTTGCAACATCAAAAACATTTCCAAATTCCTACCCATATCTTCAAGTTTAGTTAATTAAGTTTCTTTGAGCTCCCAAAAACACAAATTTGCTCAAGGAAATGTCTCGGATTGAGAAAATAGTATCTCACGCCAAATTGAATTTTGTAAAATTCCTCATATTCTTAAAAAAAACACCATAGTTTCCCCCAATGAAAGTTGAGAAATTATCCACATCTTTGCCATAATCAAACAATAATAGATCAATTCCACGATCGGAACCAACAAAACCCTAGTAAACCACGATGGCATGAAAATAAGTCAGAAAACAACAAAAAGGAACCCTATACCGAATAACCATTTGCTGATCAAGCACCAATCACGGTAAGACAAAAAATCAAACCCTAACCCATTAACAGAAACGAGAATAAGCAAAAATTGCGACCCAGAAAAAAATAAATTCAAACTTGAAAGGGAAAAGAAATTACATTTTCATCTAAAACCAAAAAATGGAAGGCAAAAACAGGAAGACAAAAAAAAAGAAGCAAAAAGCTTTTCTTTTTTTCTCGGTATGGGATTCTGAAAGAGGTTGAGAGGGAAGATGAGGGAGAAAGGGCGAACCTGATTGCAGGGAAACAAAAGCAATAGCGTGGTGTTTGACTGTAGAGGATAAATTCCAGGGCACTTGGGTTCGTCGTCTTCTTCGTTCTATTAAAGAAAAAAAAATATTTTTATTTTTGGTCATTTATTTTTACTTTATTAATCTTTTAGTTAAGGAATGTTGACAGATGGGCTCCGCTTTCTCCGGTGTACCAAATCCAAATATATCTTTTTCTTATGCTGAAAAACGTATTTTTCTTGATAAAATGTGTGTATATACATAGATATACATGTATAATGATATTTATGTAGAATATAAATTCTCAAGCAAAGTCAGGTAAGCAAAGTCAGGTGCACGACACGGGTTGGTCCAAATTAATAATATTACTCATATTTTTTCAATAATTTTGTCCTTAAAACTATTCAATTACATTAATTTTACTTCTTGGCCGACATTAACTGTTACAATGCTGATATGGCGGTCTACTGTGCTAACGTGGCGGTAAATGTATAATGATAACGTGACAAAGGACTGAATTAATTTTTTTAACCGATTTTCTAGGGCGTAATTAATTTTTTTGCTGAGTTCAAGAACATAATTGATTTTAATTGAAAGTTCGATAATTTATTTAATATTTAAGTCGAAAAATATAAATTTAAAAAGTTATTAAAATTTTAAAAATATTACAACCAGATAAATAAATTGTTTAAAATTTAAGTTAACTTAATAATCATTCCTTTCAAATCAAACACAACCAACAATCATTAAACCACAACATCAATTTTACCCTTGTCATGCAAAATACTATTAGAGGATATTAGTTGACAATTAGTTTGTTAGTTATGTGATAGGTTCTTGATTCTTTGTTACTATATAAACAAATGTATTCTAGTTTCCTAAGTAACTAAAGTTTGTATTTTGTATTCACTATTGGTTAAACTTTGTATTCTTTCATTCATAATAAAAGAATAAAGAAACGATATCGTTTCACTTCTTCATTACTCAAGATCAAGATACGGTGTCGTATCTCACTCACCGTTGTTTCCCCAATTTCCACTTCTCAATATGGTATCAGATTCTCGAGAAGTCTCTTTCGCTCTTGAAGGTTCGAGGGGATTCAAGAACGATGATCCCACGGATCCTTACTATATTCATCCCAGTGAGAATCCGGCGTTGGTTCTTACGTCGGCGTTGTTGACTGGTTGTAATTACCATCCATGGGCGCGGTCTATGAAGATGAGCCTAATCTCGAAGAACAAATTAGGGTTCGTCGATGGTTCAATCTCGCAACCCCGATCCGATGCTCCACGATTTGACGCCTGGACGAAGTGTAACAACCTTGTGTTGTCCTGGATTCAGCGTGCCCTAAGCCCAGAGATTGCGCAGAGTGTTATATGGATTGATAGCGCTTCAGAACTCTGGACGGATCTGTTCGATCGTTTTAATCAAGGTGATGTCTTACGAATCTCGGATTTACTCCAAGATTTCTATTCTCTTCAACAAGGTACCTTATCTGTCACCACTTTTCATACTCAGTTGAAAACAATTTGGGATGAGATATGTAATCTGCGTCCTCTAATGGCTTGTGATTGTTCTGCGATAGAATATAGGAAGCAAGATTTCCTTATACGTTTTTTGCGTAGATTGAATGACAATTATTCTGTTCAAAAGTCACAGATCCTCTTGATGAAACCTTTGCCCAAAATTAATGAAGTTTTTTCCATAGTTATTCAACAAGAAAGGTCTTTAAATGCTGTTGTTTCTGTTGAGTCCAGTGCCTTCTTGGCAAGAAACTTGGATAGTTATTCTTCTAGACAAGAGAGGTCTGTTGCTACTAAAAGAAGTTTTCCTGGTAGTAAGAAACCTCTATGTACCTATTGTGGGATGTATGGGCATAGTGTAGAGAAATGCTATAAAAAGCATGGTTATCCACCGAATTATAAGTTCAGAAATTTTAATCAGAATAGGACTAATCAGGTGGCTTCTAGTAGTCATATTGATCATCTTGATTCTGGTAATCATAGTACTAAAGATAATTTTAGAGATGACAATCCTATTCAGTTTACTAAGGAGCAGTATGAGAATATATTAAGATTAATCAGTGACAAGTCTAGAGTTGCTAGTTCTACTGCTCAGCCTCTCAAAGATTCTACTATCAATATGCTTTTGTCTTTTGTTGACTCTCAAGATCATGGTGTTTCACAGACATGTAATACAGGTATAGTTCCTTCTGTCTTTTCTACTAGTTCATATGTTGATCATAATTTAGTTCCCTGGATCTTAGATTCAGGGGCCACTGATCACATAGTGAAAATATTGGTTGTTTTCTGGATTTTAAAAAGGTGTCTGGTAAGTTTGTTAGATTGCCAAATAATCATTTGGTGCAAGTGAATCATATTGGTATTGTTAGGCTTAATGATAACTTAGTTCTTCATAATGTCTTTCATATTCTTGATTTTGAATTCAATTTAATTTCTGTCTCCGAGTTAGCTAAAGATGATAATATTTCTATCATTTTTAATGCTGAATTTTGTGTTTTACAGGATATCATCAATTGGAGGATGATTGGTTTAGCTAAGCAAGCTAATGGGCTGTATTTCTTTAATATGGATAATTCAAGCAAGCCTCATACTGTATGTTCTTCTATCTCTTTTAAGTTTTCATTTCTGCAATGGCATGCTAGACTAGGACACCCCTCTCAGGGGAGGATGAGTTCTTTTGCTGATTTGTATCATGATATACCTAATGGGATGCTGTCTAATTGTGATGTTTGCCATCTAGCAAAACAGAAAAGACTAGCTTTTCCTGTTAGTTCTTCTGTTAGTGATGATATTTTTGATCTGCTTCATATGGATGTCTGGGGACCGTTTCCTATTAAGTCTATTCATGGTTTTTCTTACTTTCTCACCATAGTTGATGATAAGAGTAGATTCACATGGGTTTTTCCTATGCAATTTAAGTCTGAAGTTAGTAAACACATAATAAGTTTCTGTTCTATGGTTAAAACTCAGTTCTCTAAAACTCCTAAGTGTATTAGAACAGACAATGCTAAGGAGTTTGAGATGCTTGAGTTTTATAATTCTACTGGTATAATGCATCAAAACACATGTAGTTATACTCCTCAGCAAAACAGTGTAGTAGAAAGAAAACACCAGCATATCTTTATGGTAACTAGGTCTTTAAGAATTCAAGCTTCCTCGCCCTTGAATTTCTAGCTTGATTGTGTAATTCATGCTGTTTATCTTATCAACATCACTCCCACTCTTGTTTTAGCTCAAAAGTCTCCTTTTGAAATCTTTTTTGGTTCTAAGCCTGCCATTGATAATTTGAAAGTGTTTGGATGTTTAGCATATGCTAGTGTTCTTCCTAAAGCTGCTAGTAAGCTTCATCCTAGGACTACTAGATGCATATTTGTTGGCTTTCCTAAAGCTGTAAAGGGATATAGACTTTTTAATTTGGATACTAAGAGCTTCTTTGTATCCAGAGATGTTAAGTTTGTTGAAAATGATTTTCCTTTTCAGGATACATCTAGTAAGTCTTTTGAAAACATTGTTTTGCCAAGATATGAAAATATTAAGCTTTTTCAGGATTCTTTTGTTACAAATGACAATAATTCTGATTTTTCTGATAATCCTCAAACTCAAACTCCTTTGTCTCAAAACTCTAATAATTCTATTGATACTGGTAATATCAGTCCTGTCAGAGTTGATTCTTCTACTAATGATTATGTTGCTGAACATTCTGATAGTATCTCTGGTCTACCTGCTACTAATGATCATACTTCTATTAATGATAATAATTCCACTGATGTTGCCATACCTAATTCATCTACTTTTGTTAAGACTACAAGATCATCTAGGGTTTCTAAGTTACCTCAGAAATATAGTGATTACCAAGTGTCTTTGCCGAAACAAAGTTCTAGAAGCAATTCTGTTCAAACGACTCCTCATTCTCTTGCTAATACTATTTCTTATCAAAATATCTCTGCTGGTCATCTAGCTTATATCAATAATGTTTCTGTTTTAAAAGAACCAAAGAGTTATAAAGAAGCCATTATGCATAAAGAATGGAAAACAGCCATGGAGGAAGAAATTTCAGCCTTAGAAAATAACAATACCTGGTCTTTAGTTGAACTTCCTCCTGGTAAGCAAACCATAGGATGCAAATGGGTTTATAAAACAAAACTTAAATCTGATGGATCTTTGGAAAGATACAAAAGGTAGGTTGGTAGCAAAAGGGTATACTCAACAGAATGAGGTAGATTTTCTTACCACTTTTAGTTTTGTTGCTAAGTTGACCACTGTTAGGACTTTAATAGCTATCTTTGCTTCTAAAAATTGGTTTTTGCAACAATTAGACATAAACAATGCCTTTTTACATGGTTTTCTTCATGAAGAAGTTTATATGATTCCTCCTCCTGGTTTTTCTAATTCTAATCCTAAGATAGTTTGTAAGCTTAACAAGAGTCTCTATGGTCTAAAGCAGGCTAGCAGATAGTGGAATGAAAGGTTAACCACTATCTTGCTAGACCAAGGTTTTAAACAGTCCTCAACAGATACCTCATTGTTTACTAAAGGACATGATTCTTCTTTTATTGCCTTGGCTGTTTATGTAGATGATATAGTCTTGGCTAGTCCAGATATCACTGAAATTAATAAAATTAAAACCTTTTTACATGATACTTTTAAAATTAAGGACTTAGGAGAATTGAAATATTTTTTAGGTTTTGAGGTGGCTAGGTCTTCTAAAGGTGTTAATCTTTGTCAAAGAAAATATGCAATTGAGTTGCTAGAAGAAACAAGTTTTCTAGATTCAAAACCTGTTCCTACACCTATGATTCCTAGAACTAAGCTTTCTAGACATAATGTAACACCTCTAGAAGATATTACCATGTATAGGAAAATTATAGGAAAGCTTCTTTACCTTACTAACACTAGACCTGATCTTGCTTATGTTGTTTAACAGCTTTCTCAGTATGTGTCAGCTCCCACTGATATTCATTTATCTGCTTTACATAGGGTTCTTAGATATCTTAAAGGGACTGTTGGTCAAGGGCTTTTCTTTCCTGTTGACAATCCTATACAGATTAATGCTTTCTCTGACTCAGATTGGGCTTCATGCCCAGATTCAAGGAAGTCCACTACAGGTTTTTGTGTTTTCTTAGGCACTGCTTTAATTTCTTGGAAATCTAAGAAACAGCAGACAATTTCAAGGTCTTCAAGTGAAGCTGAATACCGTGCATTGGCTTCAGTAACTTGTGAAATTCAATGGCTCATTTATTTACTATCTGATTTACATTTTGTTTTACAACCTGCAAATATTTTTTGTGATAATCTCTCTGCAATTAAAATTGCAGAAAACCCAGTTCAGCATGAGCGTACAAAGCATATAGAGATCGATTGTCACATTGTTCGTGAGAAGTTGCAGCATCGATTGATCAGAATTCTTCCTGTTTCTACCACTAATCAACTTGCAGATTGCTTTACTAAGCCTCTTACTCCTTCTATATTTCAGAATCTCATCTTCAAGTTGGGCATACATAACATATATGCTCCAACTTAAGGGGGGCTATTAGAGGATATTAGTTGACAATTAGTTAGTTAGTTATGTGATAGGTTCTTGATTCTTTGTTACTATATAAACAAATGTATTCTAGTTTCTAAGTAACTAAAGTTTGTATTTTGTATTCACTATTGGTTAAACTTTGTATTCTTTCATTCATAATAAAAGAATAAAGAAACGGTATCGTTTCACTTCTTCATTACTCAAGATCAAGATACGGTGTCGTATCTCACTCACCGTTGTTTCCCCAATTTCCACTTCTCAATAAACATGCATAAACAAAAAAAACTAGCATTTTAAATAAAAAATCATTTTAAATGAAAAATGAGAAGAGAACGAAAAAAAATTAATAGTGGTGGAGTCCTCAATAATTTAGGTCAAAAATTAAAGGTTTGAGGTATAATTAGAGGGTTGACTAGTTAAATCTGCTAATATTGATGTTTGGTAAATAGCGGATTTGGGTGAAAAAGCTAATTTTGAAAAAGCTTCTAATATGAGCTTTTTGAGATTAGAGGTTTGATATTAGAGTTGTAATGACTGTTTTACCCTTAACAATTACCAAAAATCTCCGAATAAACTAAATTAAATAATAAATTAGACTTATTTGTTGTTACTACTAATTTATATGGTGACATTTGTAAGTTAATTCTATTTTTTATTATCACATATTTATATGTGCATATAAAAAATTTAATAATTATATAAATAATAAATTAATATATAAATCTTTCAAATATGTTTAGGAAATTTATATTAAAAAATAATTTTTACAAATCTAATTAATATTTGTTAGATACAAAATATTAATAACTAATAAATTATTCAAACAAGTATTAAATATAATCATGTCCTTATATGTCATTTTGCTTGTTTAAATAATCAAACAACTATCAGCTATCAGTTAATTTTACCAAACACTTTTATACAATCATCTAATACAATTCGCTAGTCAAATCAGCTAATGCAATCAGCTATCAGCTAATGTAATCCGCTATCAGCTATCAGCTATCTGCTAATTGCCAAACAGGACCTTAAACTTTATTGATCTTTGTTTTCGTCGAAGAAGCGTTATGAAACTCAAAAGTTGTTGATATCACTGTGAATGAAAAAAAAAACTTTGAAATACACAATAAAAAATAAAAAAGAGATGAAATTAGTAAAATAAAAAACCACAATAATAAATAAAATGAAATTAGTAAGAAAGAGGATGGAGAAGCAACGACTAAAATGAAAAGATTCAGAAAAGTAGCATCTAAAATGAAAATAAAAATCCTAAGAAATATATAAGCATATTTTAATAATAAATATAATCAGGTCAGAAAATTTTTACCCTAAATTGAAGTCCACTCAGCCTGATCTCTACCTTCTTCAAAACTCGACTTGCCCCGAATTTAAAATTTAAGAGAAAAAATTGTCCCTATCTAGTTAGATCAAGTTGAGATATGTCAATTTCGAGTCAAATAATGTTCCTAAATCTCTCAAACTTCCATAACTTCTCAGGCGACTACAACTAAACTTGAAACTTAAACATCAATTGTTGGATGATCTATAATATTTGTTATAACTGCGAAAATGGTTGATTGTTTCACTGAATAGTTGAAAGGTTTTCAACAATTGTCATAGTTACGTGATATGTTGATTAAGTTTGTCAAAAAAAATCTTCCAAACTTTCGCAACTTTTCATGTAGCTACAACTAAAGTTGACATTTTAATATCATTTGTTGGACGACATACAATTTTGTTGTAGTTACGACTGTTGTTTATTTGCCCAAAAAAAATTTAAAGAGGAATTTGAACATTTGGCAGCATTTGTTGAATGGCTTACAAACTACAACAATTGTTGATTGTTTCACTGAAGAGTTAAAAGATTTTCGACATCGACGTAGCTATGAGAAAATGTGGTCAAGCTCGTTGATAACTGTGTAGATATCTTATTTTGTATATCCTTTTAATTTGATTTTTACATGTTTTTAAGCTTATATAATTGCGTTTAGGATAGATTGCATATAGTTTACATGTAGATAGGGAGTTACACTGCATGCGCTTAAATGTTATACATTTTGGTGCTTTTATAGGAAATGTAGTGTTTTGTGGTGTATGTGCAGGAAGCCGAAGGAATGCTGGAGCGGATGAGTAACGTATCTCGTGGCTAGAGCTGACTAGGCAAAGAAAAGTTTGAGACGAATTTGCTTTGACCCACATGGACTTTTTCCTAGATACAAAACAATAAAGGATAGCGAGAAATTAATAGCCCTCTCTAATGAGGTTGTGCGTGCTTTAAGGTTATGAAACTCTAGTTTCACCGCCTAATAAAGATTTGAATGACAATTTAAGAGAGCTCAATTTTAGAAAAAAGACCTAGTTTTTAGCTTTCGAAGAACCACCGGAGTCAAAACTAGAGGAATCTCCACATGACAAACGCCATCGAGAGAGGCTGAAGGAGTGGGAGGCATGTTGCAATAGTTGGACAACACGGAGGAAGATCGTCGAGGATGCTTGACCCGAACACAGAGGAATCTCCACACTACAAACTACCATACTTTTATTATTTTGTTGCGGATGTTTTAGGCTTAGACATGAGCTAAATAATTTAGTTGAGTTTATTGCTTCCCAAGAATTTATGTTTTGATTATTTTATTTTAATGTTATAGTTTGTTTTATTTTATCTATTCTGTTCATCGTTCTTCATGCATAGTTATTGTAAGAGCTATCGAGAGAGGCCTTTTAACTATAGATCTATGGCTTAATCTTGAGAAAATTAGGTTAAACAAGCGTGAACAGTGGGGGTTAAGCTGTTAACTTAGTCTTAATTTGGCTTAGACATAAGTTTGGGGTTTCAACGACTAAAACTGAGTTCTTAAACAAATAATAGAGTTGTTAGGGTTCACGCAGACATGTATCACCTTAACTTCAATGTAATTGACTTCTGGGCATCGAGAGAGTAAGAAATTCATTAAAAAATCTTGTCGAGTAGATAAAGATCTTAATAGTTTACGCATACATGTATTGTCAGTCGTTATAGCATTGAAATAAGTAATCAAGTTTATATCCTTAGCAATAAACTCAACTTTCATAATTATTTGTTATTTATCGTAGCATATGTTTGTCTTAATCATATCTATCTTTACTTTAATTGCTTTTAATTTTGATAACCCAACCACAACCAATACTTGCATAACCATTCTTAAGTATGATAACTTCGTAGTTATTAATGCAATTCTCGTAGGTTCGACATTATATTTTTTTACTTTATTACTTTATTCGATGAGTATACTTGCTTCAAAAGTGTATCACTGTTCGACAAACATCATTCCTTATAAATGAAATTATTCAAAATTTTCACACCTTTTTCAACAAGTACAATAAACGTTAGCACTTTAATGTCAATTGTTGGACGACTTACATTTTTTGTTGCGGTTACGAGAAATGTTAACCAGGTCGTAAAAATATTAAAGAAAATTTATTTTTTTCGTAGCTACGAGAAAAATTGTGAAAATTTAAGAAGTTTTATTTTTAACAAACTTTACAAACATTTCTCATAACTACGACAATTATTAAAAAAATATTTTTTTTCACTGACTACCTCCACTTCTCTCATAGCCACTAAAAATAATGATTTTAGTTTAACTTTGTTAGTATACAGCTGTTATAACAACTTAGATGATGAGCTGTAGTTCAAGGTGAAAGATCAAGAATCTGTTTAAAATTTTGTTAGTCTGTTATTCTCTAAGCAATGTGTATATAAACACATCTGATGTATTGTAAAGTTTAAGTTGTATTCGATCTATTTCTTGTTAATAACAAAAGCATCTTTCTTCTTTACTTTCTCTGTAATTTTCTATGCACTTCATCTTCCTCCTTAAACCTCACATCATCCCTGTCCAGTCCATATTCCATCATGGTATCAGAGGTCTCTGAGAGTTCGAAACCGTTTACCAATAAGTCCATTTCAATTCGACTGGACGATACAAACTACCTTCTCTGGCGTCAACAGATTCAATTCGCCATTGAGAGTCTGGCTCTTCAGGATCATCTTGATGAGTCTTTCTCTATTCCTGAGCAATACGTCACTGGAGAAGGTGGTCGTCGGTCAATCAGTCCGAAATATGCCAGATTCAAGCAAGAAGACAGTGCTCTCTGTTCTTGGTTGTTGTCTTCCATCGGACCGTCCATTCTTCCTTCTTTGGTGAATTGTAAGAACGCTCTTCAGATATGGACCAAGGTTCATCAGGTATTTTCTGTTACCTCTACAACTCGCATAATGCATCTGCACTGCTCTCTCAAGAACATTCGCAAGCGTGATCAAACGATGCGTGAGTATTTGGCCCAAATCCAAAATGTCTGTGACAGTTTTGCTGCGTGTAGTAATCCATTAACAGAGACGATGCACATCTCAGCTATTCTTTTGGGGTTGCCACCGGAGTATGAGCCGGTGGTTGCTGTCATAACGTCGAGTCAACAGCCGTATAAACTCGACGGTGTTGCCAGTGTTTTGCTTGACACTAGGTCTTTGGTGAAATTCGTTAATGGTTCGTCTGGGTCTTCTAATGGGTATCATGGTAATCAGCAAAGCCCGTTTAGCGGCCCAAACTCTAATAGTAACCCTAACACGGGTTATTCCAATTCATTTGCTTACTCAACACCACAGCGGCCAACCGCACCTAGGTTTCGTCCATCGAACCCTAATCGAGGAATGTCGTTCAGAGGCCGTGGAGGCCGGTTCTTTGGTGGTGGTCGTTCTCGTCCATAGTGCCAGATCTGCGGCAAGATTGGGCATCTTGCTGGCAAATGCTTCTTCCGTTTCGATCAGGCGTTCGAAGGTGTTGGTAACACTATTAATCAAGTGGTCTATTTCGAAGATTCCGGCGAAGATCAGTCCTTTCAAGGTTCGCTTAGTCAAGCCCTCAGGGAAACGTTTATCAAGTCTCAAATCAGTCGGAGCAGTCTGGTTCAGTTTCTCAGAATACTGCAGAACCTGTAGTCGCTTTAGTTGCTGCTGTTTTCGATGAGTTTGCGTTTGGTGATGCAGCCTGGTATCCCGATTCTGGTGTGACTTCTCACCTCACTCCCAATGCAGGTAATATCTACTCATCTTTACCTTATTTTGGTTCTGGTAGGGTTAGTGTAACAGATGGCTCTACTGTTCCTATTTCTAGTATTGGTAACTCTGCTATTAATTCCTCTGTTAGACCGTTAATTCTTACTAATCTGCTTCATGTTCCATCTATAAAAAAACTTGCTCTCTGTTTCGAAATTTACTAGAGATAATAACGTTTCAATTGAATTCTTTCATGATTCTTGTATTGTTAAGGATTTGACAACTCGTCAACATATGCTTCGAGGTTTTCAAAATGAGGGTTTATACAAATTTGTGTCTAATGAGTTTGCTGTTCCTGCTGCTTCTAGTGATTTCTGTGGATATGTTGTTAATGGTTCAAGTTCTTTACATAGTAATAAGCATGTTTCTGTTTGTAAAGATGCTGATATTAGTAGTCTTGCTTGTAATTCTTCTGTTGGATATCATGTTTGGCACAGAAGGCTTGGACATCCTTCTGTTGATACTCTAGCTAAGTTGTCCAAAACATGTAATTTTTCTAATATCAATAAAGAAGGTTTTTTCTGTGAAGCCTGCAAACTTGGTAAGAGTCATAAATTGCCATTTCAGAAGTCTATCTCTGTTTACAATAAACCTTTATAGCATGTTCAAATGGATGTTTGGGCCCTGCTCCTTTTCTTTCTAACAACTGTGCCTATTACATTAGTTTTCTTGATGCTGCTACCAGGTATACCTGGATTTATTTTGTAGCTAGGAAATCTGATGTCTCTAATGTTGTTATGAACTTTCATAATATGGTTGAAAGACAAATTGGTTGTAAGTTAAAAGTTATCCAATCAGATTGTGGTTCTGAATTTAAACCCTTAAGTCAGTATTTCTTGCAGAAAGGTATTCAATTTGTTAATACTTGTCCTTAAACTTCTGAGCAGAATGGTAGGGTTGAAAGAAAGCATAGGCATATAGTTGAACTAGGCTTGACTCTCTTAGCTCAAAGTGGTGTACCCTTTAAGCATTGGTCTAATGCTTTCTATACTTATGTTTACCTCATTAATAGGTTGCCTACTAGGGTTTTATGAGGCATTTCACCTTATGAAAAATTCTTTGGCAAGATCCCTGATTATGGTTTTTTTTAAAATGTTTGGTTGTCAGTGTTTTCCTCTCACCAGACCATTCAATCAGAATAAACTTCAGATTCGTTCAAAACCTTGTATTTTTTAGGTTATTGTTCTGCTCAGCATGGTTATAAATGCTTAGATAGTGAAGGTAAACTTTATGTGTCTAGACATGTTCAATTTAATGAAAATTATTTTCCTTGCTTGCATAAAAAGCAATCTCAGTCTAATGCTTCTAACACTAAAGCTGTTAAAGTCAAATATGTTTCTCCTAGGACTTGCAATCCTTCTTATTGTCAGGACAACTCCAGTTCTAGCTCAAATCCTTCATCCAGTCTAAATGTGTCTGGATTTCATTCTTCTTCTCAAGATCTTTCTACTGCTTCTTCAAATTCAGTTCATGGTTCTATTTCTTCAGCTCCTTTAGTGTCTACTACTTCTCCAGTTTCCTCGAATCAATTTCACCCAGCTTCTTCAGAACAACCTACACCAGTTTCTTCTAGTGCTCCTCTGCATGTGGAGGTTGAAGGTCAGGACATTGGAACTGAATGTGAGGATGTTTCTAAGCCCTCTAATGTTGTTCAGAATTCTGTTCCTCCTACCAATCAGGATGTGCAACAACATTCTTTGCAACAGATCCCTTCTCATTCCTTGGTTACCAGGTATAAAGCTAGTATATTCAAGCCTAAGGTTTTTTTGTCTGAAGTTGAAGTTCTTACACCTGATAATGTGTTTCAGGCTCTTTCATCTGAAGAATGGAGAGATGCTGTTATGAAGGAATTCAATGCTCTAGTTTCTAAGGATACTTGAAAAGTTGTACCTCTACCCCCTGATAGAGCACCCATAGACTGTAAGTGGTTGTTTAAAGTCAAGAGAAATGCTGATGAAAGTATAGCAAGGTATAAAGCTAGTCTTGTTGCAAAAGGGTTCTCCCAGCAAGCTGGTTTTGATTACTCTGGAACCTTCAACCATGTAGTTAAACATGTCACAATAAGGATTCTGCTTAGTGTTGCCTTAAACAATGGATGGACTTTAAGGCAAATCGATGTGGATAATGCCTTTCTAAATGGAGATATTTTAGAAGAAGTATACATGCAGCAGCCACCTGGGTTCGAACAGAAAGATTCTACCGGTCAACGACTAGTCTGTAAGCTTCAAAAGTCTCTTTATGGTCTCAAACAAGCACCTCGGGCTTGGTTTGAAAAATTCAAGAGTCATTTGGTTTCTCAGATGAATTTCTCTTCCTCTTTAGCTGATTCCTCCTTATATTTTAGAGAATCTAAAGGAAACACAATATACATAATGGTGTATGTTGATGACATAGTAGTAACTGGCAACAATTCAGAAGAAACTGATTATGTTATTCAACAAATCAACAGTGCTTTTTCTCTCAAAGATTTAGGGAAACTCACTTTCTTTCTTGGCATGAATATTGTATCAGTAGATCATGGACTCATACTTAATCAGAAGAAGCATATACTAGAGTTATTGGAAAAGACAAAGATGCTTGAAGTTGTACCCACACCAACTCTTATGGTTACCTCTCACTCTCTTTCTCTGAATGATGGAGATCCTTTTGAAGACTGTACACTTTACAGACAAGTCGTAGGAACCTTACAGTATATATGTACAACTAGACCAGACATTCAATATTCTGTTAATAAAGTGAGTCAATATATGCAGAATCCTCGAGACAAGCATTGGAAAGCATAATTATAAGGTATCTTAAAGGAATCATAGAACACGGTCTCTTCTTCAGTAACAACTCATTAACTATTGTTCTTGTTGGTTACACTGATTCTGATTGAGGAACAAATGTGGATGACAAACGCTCAACATGTGGACATTGTCTGTTTTTAGGTGGTAATTTAGTTTCATGGTGCTCAAAAAAATAGTCTGTTGTTTCCATATCATCTACTGAAGCTGAGTTTAGAAGTCTGACAGATTCCATGTGTGATGCCATGTGGGTAAAATCCCTTTTTACTGAGCTTAACATTCAACTTTCTAAAACTTCAGTGATATGGTGTGATAACACCAGTACAATTGCACACTCAGCTAATCCAGTTCATCATACAAAGCTCAAGCATGTTGAGCTTGATCTCAATTTTGTTAGAAAGAAGGTCACTGAAGGATCTTTTTAAGTCAACTATGTGCCAGCTTCAGAGCAAATAGCAGACGTCTTCACCAAACTTTTGTCTGCAACTTTCTTTTTACACCCACGACAAAAGCTTAGAGTTTATTCTCCTACAGAGTTTCAACTACAAGTCAACAATGTATTGTCTTAAAGAATATTGTTCTGACATAGTATTTTTTCTGAATCTGGTTTTCTTTCTTAGGAAATGGGAGGAAATAAGAAGAATGTTAGTATACAGCTGTTATAACAGCTTAGATGATGAGCTGTAGTTCAAGGTGAAAGATCAAGAATCTGTTTAAAATTCTGTTAGTCTGTTATTCTCTAAGCAATGTGTATATAAACACATCTGATGTATTGTAAAGTTCAAATTATATTCGATCTATTTCTTGTTAATAACAAAAGCATCTTTCTTTTTTACTTTCTCTGCACTTCATCTTTCTCCTTAAACCTCACATCATCTCTGTCCAGTCCATATTCCATCAAACTTTTCCAATATTCTTCTATTTTTCTAGTATTTTCCCTTTTTTTTACATGATAGAGCACTCATGTTAGAGTTTTAGTTAGTATTCAATTCATGAGGTTAATTTGTATTCAAAATTTTTAGATTATTTTGAATTTGAGATATTTTAAATTATTTTTTAAAGTTAAGGTGATTATAAGTAGAGCATATGTTCTGAATATATTCTTAATTATTTAACATTGCATCCTCAATCACCCTGCTGCAGCTGTTGGTGCTCGAACTTTTGACCTCTAGAAACAACAATTATTCCCCTAATCACTGAGACAAATTAGTTGGTGATGTTATTTCAAATTACTTATTTGAATAGTTTCGAGTTTAACACATTTTAAGTTTGTATAATTTTAAATTTAGATCATCTTCAAAATTAAATCGTTGAATTTTCAAAATCAAATTAGATGAATCAAATTGAATTGAATTTTTCAACCAGTATAAACAAAATTTCTCCAGATTGCAATTGCTTAGCGTTAGTTTTGACTTTTGACCAAAACAAACCATTTTAGCCCCCACAAAGAACTAAATCTCAGAGACGATATAGGGGCAATAAGTAAATTTCTTTCATGGTTATTCCATTTCCCTCAACAACAAGAAGATGCTACAAAAAATAAAACTTAGCATACTGTAAAAAACCAAATCGACACTCACCTACCAAAGTCAAGTGTGCGATACGGGTCGGTTCGGATGAAGGGCAAAAACAAAGAAAACTTATAGCAGACTGTAAAATCCAAATTGAGACATATTACTGTGGTATGGATCAAGAAGCCTTGAACAGAGAGGTGGGAGGCAAAGGAGCAGAATCAAGTTGGTAAAGATTGAGAGCAGGTCCAACAAACCGGAAAAGTACCCAAGCTCCGATGACGATGAAAATGGAAGCATACGCAAACTTGTTGAGCCAGAACAGCAAACCCTTCTCTCCAACATACAGCTCTACAGCCTTCTCTGCCAAGCTCATTTCCTCCCATTTCTTTGGAGTTGCTTCAGCTGCGGTCTTTGCCTTCATCTTTTGCCCTTCTCCCCCGACACCTTCTTCCTGCAGCTTCCGACGCCTTCTTGACCCTCTTTTGAACCGGATTTGAAGAGTATCTAACGGTGGTCTTACTGGCGGTGGAACTGGTGGTTCTGCCTCGCTGCTGCTGCTATTATCGGTGCTGCTGTTGGTACAATGAACTCTGGGCAGGCGTCGACGGCGGCTAGGGAAAGATAGGTGGTTACATGTTGTTGATAAAGATGAGGGTTTTAGAGCAAGAGAGTTGGTTGAAGGGGGTGATTTTGAAGCGAGGGATTGGAGAATGCTGGTGTCCATTTTTTCAGTCTTGTAGCAAGCTGAGCTATGGATATGCTATGCTTGCTTATCCTTCTTATTTCCTGTGGGCTGAATCATATATCTAATCTCATCTATGTTTACACCCTATCATTTCGTGCCATGTCCTCAAGCTTTTGTTTTGGGGGTTTTAGGATAAATTACATAAATGATCATCATACTTTTAAGATATTTACATTTTGGTCACTGAACTTTTCAAACTTACAACAAGGTTACTGAATTTTTAATTGGCTTCCATCACGGCCATTGTCATTAAGCAATGTTAATGTGACACGTTAGAGTCATCTCTTTCTTAAAAAAATCTCAAGTTTCTTAAATTAACTATAGTCATCGGCTTCCTATCATTTGCACCATCACCGTTCAACGATCGGAAAACACAACACCTGCCACCCACAAAAAATTTCACCATTATTTTATCATAATCCCAAAAAAACAACTACAACTCCATCACCATCCATGAATTCTCCATTATGAATTTGGCAACAAAAAAATAAAAATTGCAGCAATATAATGGGAGTTTGGATGTTATTTCCTAAGATAAAATTAGCTACCAACAACATGAAGGTATCTACTTGTCTTAAGGAGAATCATTTGAAAAGTGTCTTTGATATCCAAAATGTTGAGAAACCAAACATTTTCCTTGGTAGTACATGAACATACAAAAACGAGAAATAAATATCAGCAAAAACAAACATATAATATTTTATAAAATCGAATTAATAATTATCATATTCCTAATAATCATTTGGTGGATTGCATTGCATTGTATCCTTAGTAACATAAGGTACTCGGACGAGTACGTTAGGAAATTTTTAGATAAACTTAAGAGAGGTAAATGACATAATTTTTTGAGGGTGATGATGGTTTTTTAAGTATGGTGAATGTTGTGTTTAGTGAAAATAACGATTGAAATAATGTCAGACCGTGACGGTACATGTGATAGGAGACCAATGGTTGTAATTAGTTTGAAAATTTTAGAATTTTTTGAAAAAGAAGATAACTTCAATTGTAATTAGTTTGAAAATTTTAGAGTTTTCTGAGAAAGAAGATAACTCCGATTGTAATTAGTTTGAAAAACTTAGAGTTTTTTTTTTTTGAGAAAGAAGATAATTTCGATTGTAATTAGTTTGAAAAACTTAAAATTTTCCGAGAAAGAAGATAACTTTAACACGACACATCAACATTTCTTAATGTCAATTGACGACAATGATTGTAATGAAAACGAATTAAAAAATAAATATCTTTGCTACAACAATAACCAAAATAAGAGCACCTTAAAATTTCATTTATCATTTATGTAGATTTTTTCAAGTAAATATACATTTTGGCGTGTTCGTTCAAAGTAGCACTTCTATTCCAATTAGAATGTGATTTCCTACTTCAGATTTTTTTTCTTTGTCCAAGTAAATATCTGAATTTAGATTTGACTTGACTTATTCTATTCCAATTAGTATATAAACTTAGTTTATTAATTTAAATCGGTACTAATGGTTCTTTTAACTAATTTGAACTAAGAAGTCACATTCTAGTTCAAATTTTTTAATGAAACTATACTTTTGAGTTTCTAACTTATATAACATAATCCAAATTCAGACATCTAGTTAAACAAAAGAAAAACTACAAGTATCAAATTGAACCAATAAACCAAGTTCGAATACTAGAAATGTGTGTGCATTCTTAAAAAAAAAAACAGAAAAAAATCAATTGAATAGTAACATCATGATGGTTGTGGGTTCAAATGCATTTAAACACACAATAAGCTCCCATTGTAGAAGTTTGAAAGTTTCAAATAGTTTAAGTATTGTATAAGAAAATAGGAAGGAAAATACATACCATTTGACATTATCTCATTTTCCATTAGAAATCTAATACTGGATTTTTTCCACAATATTTCCAGCCATTCATAAAAACCCAAATTTCTGTCTTAAGAGACTCGAGCAACCATCCATAAGGACCATAACCCAAATTAGAAGCTTACAACATCACGCAGAACTGTACAATCATAAGACTGCAAAGTAAAGAACATAGAAAGTTGGAACTATATATACCTAAATTGTAAGCTACCTCTCATTCTTATATTTTTCCAATGCACGGAAGCGCTGGAGCGTCTGTAACCTAGCTCTAGACAAATGGTCACAGTTAAATGTCATTATACGCAAGTCACGCAACAGAGATGGGAAGTGTGTGCCGAATCCTTTATCAGCAAATGCGATGAGCCTACAAATATGACTTCAGATTAAGCGCAAAAATGAGAGCCTTACTTCCTTCCAACATATGCTGCCAATTTAGATAGATCTGGAATCCAAAATGAGAGTTCAGTAGATCCAGTTACAAACATAAGACTCCCGGGTGCCCACTTAATGCAAGGAGGCTCAGTGTCAGTGCTCATCCAATTCCAATTTATTACAGAAGGTTCACTATTCATCATCCAATTGGCAACCTGAAGAGTGCAAGGAACAACTATTAAAATTTCCGAGTAAACAAGTTTAAATGTTGAAGGGAGGGAACAAACTAAAAAGGAAAGAAGTAAAAGCTCAAATATAAAAGAAAATAATATAAGAAATTGCAAGTTTACAACTATTAATGAATAGAAATCAAGCAGTAAGTCATTGTATCTTATGTGCATTCAACAGCAAGCAAATCCATGAGGTAAGGTGTAGCAAAGGATAGACCTGATAGAACCACTGTATAGGGGTACATCTCCAATTCGTTAGAGTGCCTTAGGATATCATCTGGATGTTGAGTGTTCCATTTTCAGCGAAGGTTTAGGATTAATGAATTTTCAGAGAAAATAACACGGAAAGAATTACATGTCTTATGCTTACTGGGTACCATAGAAAATTCTTTGAACGCTTCTAAAAATAGTGGTAAAATCTTTCAAAGGAACAGAAATCCAAAGTACAACCTGAGCAGCAATAAAGCTTGCTCACAAGTCACAAGGAACAACTAGACCGATATTATCAGGTTAAGTAGATAATTTGAGCAGAAAAAATATAGACAAATATTGATTGTAGAGCAGAGGAATCATACCTCTTTTCCACTCCTTACACTCCAGGCATATGCACGACCATCACCTGAACCTGCAAGTCAGAAACTAAGCAACTTAGATACTTTCAGACTTGAGAGAATCATCCACAGCTCTCCCCCAAAACTTCAAAACATGCAACAAATAGAACAACTATGACAAAGAAGATCCTACATTAATTTAAGTTTAAGCTGCTGCTATACCTGGTGAAATATTGTAATTCCAAAAAACAAACTGTAGAATATTTGGATATAGAATACCTGATATAACAAACATTCCCTCGGGGCTAAAAGATGCCTCTAGCGTGCAATTGCTAGGAACTGGCTTCACATTGTATGTGGATAACTAAAAACAACAATAACAGAAAAAGAATCACCGAGTGTATGTGCCACTTAGTATAATATTGATTAATTAATTTAAATTTAGAATGAGCGCCATTTAAGTGTATGATTAACTCACAAGCGTGCCACGAAATGAATCGAGCACATGAATATGTCCATCCATAGTTGTCAAAAGCATGAGCCGTCCATCGTTGCTGAACTTTACAACGTTAGCATCGGATACATCTCCCCCGACTGAAAATATTTCAAAAGGACCCTGAACAAATTCAAGGTTTCCAATTCAATGCATGCAGTTTTTTCCCAGAAAAAAAGGGGGAGGAAATGAGTGAACAGCTAAACCCCTAAATTGATCTTATATGAGTTGTGAACCTTTTCAAACTTGCGAGCATCAAACATTCTGATGTATCCTCCAAAGGCAATTGCAAAGACTAGCCCTTGGTCGTCATAAGATATGGCAGGCCTGCCTTGCACGCGTAAAAGGCCCTAGAGTACATTGGATAAATTAGAGTGTTTGGAAGGAAAAAAAATGCATATCTAAATATCAATCTAAACATACAACTCACCTGACATTTCTCTGCTCGTTGATCCCAAAGCAGAACCGTTCGATCAAGAGAACCAGAGATGAAACTTTCATTGCGTGAGCATAAGCTAAGCGAAACAACTCTAAATACAAACAGCAACAGATGTCAATAAGTCAAGTCTTAGCCACAGAGTTTCTTTTTTTTGGTACAACCGTACAAGCAATAAATTGGGTATCAGAAACCAAACCTGTCGTGGTGACCTTTAAAATACCGCAAGTACTTGTTATCGTGTAATGAGAGAAGCCGCAATGATTCTGAAACAATGAAATCCCACCTCTAAATAAAACTAAAATGACACCAACAAAACACACACACAAATAGTTGCAGCAGTAACTCACCATCCCAACCATTCTTTGAAGAGTAAATAACTGTTGTAGGATGCGAAGTAAAGCAAACTAGATCAACCCCATACTTTTTGCTATTAATTGTTTTCAAACACCTGTAAAAAACAATTAAAGTAAACTTAATTGAGGTTTAGGTTGTAACTTGTAACTTGTAAAGGTTAGGATTGTGAGAAAACTCAGCCAAAGAACATACATTTCAAATTTATCAATCAAGAAAAACAATCAACTCAATAAAATAAAATAAAATAAAATTTGGCTTACGTGGCACTGGAAACATCATAAAGGCGGATGGATTCATCTTCACTAGCAGTTACTAAATAATTCGACGTTCTGTGAAAATCCATTGAGCTGATTCTACCGCTCTGTTAAAAGTAATTAAATAAAATTCCATAATTTTGAAGCTAACAATTGTAATTTATTACATAATTGAAATAAAAGAATAAATTAGGAAGTGGAATTTACATAATCTTTAAAAACCATGCCGATTTCCATGCTTTGAATGATTTCTTCGGTGAGTTCCAATGATACTTTATCTTCTCTATCGGATTGCGGCCCTAAACAAGCAATTACAAAGAAATTTTTTTTATTTAAAAAAAGCAAAATAGAATAGCTGATCAACAATGGAAACCATGAGACCATTTGAAATAAATTTCAATGGAAATTTGACGTACCGACCATTTTCGATTGGCTTCGATGGTTGAAGGTTTACGAATATTTTGGGCGGAGAAATGGAACAAGCCCTAGAGCTGTGGCGGTGAGAGTGTTCGATTATTCAACGTCTACAACCGCCATGAGAAACGTCGCGGAGTTTTTTTTAGCGTGGACCGGGCTTTCGTTGTATTGTCCGATTTGCGTTTAGGAGCGGCCTTAGTTGAAAATTGATCGTGGCCGCGGCCCGCACCTTCTTCAAGTTCGCAAAACGAGTCGTTTAAGTGCTTATGTTTTTTTTTTTGAAAAATGCCGTTTTGGGTATTTTATTTAATGAAAAAAAAACCAAAAGCCCAAAGTCAGGCCGGTAATCTAATATACACAATACTGACCCGACTCAGACAAAGCTAAAAGACAAAAGAAAACTCAAACGACACAAAACCCCTTTCAGACAGGGGAAACTTGGGGGATCCATTCTTTCGATCTCATATGATATTAAGCCCCAAAAAACGGCAATCAACACCGTTATCGACTGTGATTCACCGGCCGGTCCTCATCGAGTGCTTGCATGGCCAGATCAGGTGCTTCACCAACCCAGAAGCCCTCCATTCCCATCTTTCCGAGTGACGCCATCATGTGAGCCGCTTTGTTTCCAGATCTTGGAGTGAAGACGAAGCGGCTGTGTGGTAAGCTTCTCACCAAGCTTTTGATATCGGCAATTACTGTTCGTATCTCAGAAGCATCATCATGTTTCGATTCCAGTTTTTCGATTAAAGCTCTTGAGTCACTTTCTATGATCAGGTTTTCAAAACCCAGATGCAGGGCATGCTTGATTCCATCCTTCAAAGCATTCGCTTCAGATAAGAGCACTGAGACAAACCCTTCTTGTTCTTTAGTTCCCGAACCCAGAACATCCCCTTGAGTGTTTCGTAGTATAAATCCTGAAAAAGCTCTCCTTGTTGCAGGAATACAACATGCATCAGAGTTTAGTTTTGTGTATCCCTCTGGTGGTGGTGACCATCGAGCTTCCATCTGGACTTGGCAACATCCCTGTTTTTGCAAGCAATTTTTATACTCCGAAACGCAACCCCTGATGTAAGTAATAAGACTCTGGACGCTTTGATTTTTGCCTTCGTGCATATGTTTATTCCTTGCTGTCCATATTGCCCAAAGCGTGTATGTTATTAGCTCTTTACTGTGTAGTAATTGATGCTTGAATAACCATGATAGCCACTCAAAAAAACTGACTGAATTGATATTTGTTGGCCATGTAACACCTAACCCTTGCCAAACATCTTTGGTGAACTGACAGTCTCTGAAAAGATGTTCAATACTTTCTGTGCTGCTATTACATCGCAAACAGCTAGTATTCATAGTTATTCTCTTTTGATGCAAATTTTGTAGGGTTGGTAAATAGTTCCATAGAGCCTTCCATAGAAAAATTCGAATCTTTTGCGGACATTGAACATTCCATACAATCTTGAAGACTTCTTTTTCATCTTGGGAAATAGGGTTTCCACTTAGCAACATTCTGTATCCACTTCTGACAGTATACAAACCTGTCTTCTCACCCCTCCAGACCCTCTTATCATGCAAGTGAGTTTCAGGGAGCACAATTGATAAAATGTCACTTCGCGTCTGTCTGTCACTTCGCGTCAAACCCCCCTGCTTTTCATTTAGGAACGCAATTTCATTAAAATCACCAATTATCAACCATGGAGTTTCCGGCATGTCGTTTATTTGCCGGAGTAAATTCCAAGCAGCAGCCCGGTATTGCTCTTCCGGTGCCCCGTAGAAGCCCGTGCAACGCCATTTTTTCCCATCCGCATCGTCATTAATAAGAACATCGATATGCCTTTGGGAGTATGACCGTAGGGATACATTACAGTTATTTCTCCAACCAATTGATAGACCTCCGCTACGTCCTACAGCATCTACATCAATTCCATTAGTGAAACCACACCTTCTCCTAATTTGCGCCATCTGTGCACTCCGGAGTTTTGTCTCGATGAGGAAAACTACAGACGGGTTAATGTCTCGCAACATCTGTTGGAGACAACGGACCGTCCGGGGCATACCCAACCCCGGACATTCCAACATACGAGTTTCATGGCGTCCGGCTGGCCTGATTTATCAGACCTGCCGATATCACATTGTTTGTATTTCCAACCTGGAATTTCCCGTCATTTGATTGATTCAAAGAGTCTTCAGTTGACTTTTCCTCCTGCTGCATTCGTTGTCTTTTAAGGCCCTCAGTTTGGAAAATTGGGCTATCTTCTTTTTCCACCAACATATCATCAGTCTGGGCGGGTATAGGCTCCGTATTTGGGCCTATAAGAATGCTTTGTGTAGATCCAGCAGCAGTTTGGCCCATCTCAGAACTTTCATTATGGCCCAAACCCCCAGCAGATTCAGTTTTATCCATCTTTTCATTTGAACCGTCTTTGCCCACTAACCGATATCTTCCTGAAAAATCGCCAACCGCACTTGGGTGGAGACCCGGGCCAACCTTCTCCTCCACCAACCATTTACTTTTTGCCGCAACCGCCCTCCGTGGCGATGCACGCAGCGTTGCATCCCAGTTAAACTGCAATTCTTTATCTGGATCAAGTACCCGACGAGGACAAAAACTTTCGCCATGCCCCAGTTTACCGCAAATGAAACAAAATATTGTAAGTTTTTCATATTCAAATCGAGCATATGAAGTTGAACCATTCGGTAACCCAAACTTCTTCCTTCTTTTGAGTGGGATTCTTACATCAATTTTAACTCGCAATCTCATAGTCCGCTGGTAACCCAACTGGATTGCTGTTGTGTCATATTCAACAAATTCACCAAGAAACTTTCCGATTTGTTTTGCAACTTCCAAAGACATGAATCCATGCGGCAAATTATGGACCAATGCCCAGTAGCAAACATGATTTAACGGAACAGACATAGGGTCCTCCCCCTCTTTCAGTTTATGTAGAATCAATAGGTGATTGTTAAAATTCCACGGTGCTCCTTTTTCAAGCCTGTCCACATCCACCAAATGATACAGCCGAAACAGGTATCGATTATCCCCCAGTTCCGAGATTGATAAACCACCAATTGGATGCCAAACGTTTGCAAGAGTTGCCCTCATCGACTGAAAGTTTACAACACTGTTTGTTAAAAAAGTACCAACAAAGCAGTTTTCAAAGGACACTAGACCTTTCGACAATGGGTTCTCCAATGGTAGAATTTCATCTTCAGATTCACCAATTTCAAGGCCTGCCAAATTTTCCTCAACTCTATCCAT
Organism: Hibiscus tridactylites; assembly: GCA_958450335.1. Taxonomy (NCBI): domain Eukaryota; kingdom Viridiplantae; phylum Streptophyta; class Magnoliopsida; order Malvales; family Malvaceae; genus Hibiscus; species Hibiscus tridactylites. The sequence goes on from OY288284.1 coordinate 68,760,896, forward strand.
GGCAAAACGAGATTTTCGTAGAAAAAGAAAACAAATTGACCAGAAACGTGCTATGAAAGCAGAGAGAAACGTGCTATGAAAGCAGAGAGTAGTGTTTAAGTGCTTATGTTTTCCCTTCTTTACTCTTTATAATGCAATTATGCAACTGATATCACAACTCGTCTTGATTGGATTCAAAAATGTTATTTTTTTAATTTTGAATTATTTGAGTAATTCAATTTATTCGACATTCGAATAATTTGTGTGAATTTTCAGTTTGATTTTACCAACTCAAAAAACATAAAAAAAATTAAATTTTTACAATTTTACAATTTAGCCTCTAATTTTTTTTTCAATTTTTCATTCATTCTAAGTTTATTTTTTTATAAAATTTGTTGTGCACACAAAAAACGAAAAAGAAAATCAAACAAACAAGAATACAAGAGATTTAACGAGGTTCAGCAATGTGCTTACGTCCTCGGGGAGCAAAGAGCAGTTGCTTTCTTTTATTCAATCAATGGTCCTTAGGTTACAAATAACACATCTATTTATAGACTCTGTACAATTACAAAAATACCTCGTACCGTACCACGGGGCTTCGCCCTCACACTCCCAACCCACTTAATCCGAGCCCACCGAAAACTTGAGTACTCATTTGATGGACAGATGCTCTCGCTCCGCAAAGCCTAAAGAAAAATTGATGAAGTGCCTAATGAGGTGGGGGTAAGCCTCTTTATATAGCCTCCTACATCCAAGTCCTATTCTAACTACGATAAGGAATATTACTCTCCGAAGGATTAGAACAATTGTAATTCTAGTTAAAGTAGCCAGCATTTGTCCTTTTACAATATATGAGACATACTTAACAAATCTCTGCCTTGGAGAATATCATGCCCCTTAAGAGATAAATCTAGAGTTTCTCGCATATCAAAGTGGGTTGGGCTACCATGTTTCTCTAGCATTTGCAAACATTCAACAAGTCCAAACAATGCTTGAACTTGTCTGTAGTAACATGCTTTGTTAACATATCAATTGAATTGTCTGCAGTGTGCATCTTTTATAACAATATCTCACAAGATGCTATCAAATCTCTAATCTTGTGAAACTTCACATCAATATGTTTAGTTCTAGCATGATACACCTGATTCTTAGCCAAATGAATAGCACTTTGGCTATGACAATGCAATTGAACTCTACCTTGCCGAATACCCAATTCCTTCACTAGCCCGATAAGTCATAAAGCTTTTTTTTGCAGCTTCAGCTACTGCCATGTACTGAGCTTCAGTTGTTGATAATGCCACAACAGACTTAACAGTTGACTTCCAACATATAGGCCCTCCACCAAGAGTGAAAACATACCTAGTTATAGACCTTCTATCATCCAAATCACCTGCATAGTCTGAATCCACATATCCAACAATCAAAGGATCATGTCGCTGACTGTCGAAAACAATTCCATGTCCCATAGTACCCTTTAAATACCTGAAAATCTACTTAACTGTTTTCCAATGTGATCTTTATGGTTTAGACATGTATTTACAGACTTGACCAACAACATGAGCTAAATCGAGACAAGTACATACCATAGCATACATCAGGTAGCCGACAGCACTGGCATAAGCGACCTTTGCCATCTCTTCAATTTCCTTGTCTGTCTTTGGGCACTGTTCTGTAGAAAGCTTAAAGTGATTCGCCAATGGTATAACACCCCTCACCCGGATTAGGGGCAAGGAGCATTATATTAACATAAACAGAAACAGAAATCGTATTAATAGGCACAGCGGAAGGGGTTTAACAAATTACAAATTCGTGTAACATTTTTTTTTACACTATATTCGAATACCATATACATACAAGGCTATCTTATACACAACAATACATATGTGTAACAAACATAACACTTTCATTCATAAACGTATGTTAAACTAACATTAATATTAGCTATTACTATTCGGCCAACTAAATAAATCTATTAACCATTCTAAAATAAGTACTACTTGTATAATAGTCAATTGTATGAATCATTCCTTTAATTCCAAGTTCAACAACTTCAATTAACTTAACTTGACTTAACACCATACACACCCTAACGAATGGAATGTCATACATATAAATCCAATTCGATTAAAATACCCAACTATGTTACAATTGCTATTCTACTCAATTAATCGATTTTAGATTCTCTTTTCATTCGATTAGCACATAGTCAACATTATTCGACTTAATCAAGTTATAAATTTTAATTCTCCCAATTAACCATTCGAATAGTATACATGCCATCCAAAACATACATAGCCGAATCATACTTCATACTTATATACTTTTAAAACATCATACTTAGTTCATACAAACCATAGTCTTCGTTTCCCTTTACAAAAATACCCGGGGTATCGAATGGCTAACCTAATGGTTGCCTAAACAAAACGTGACTATCAACAAAAAGAATCAAGCCCTACATATATACGGGCGATCTATACCCCAACATTTACCCCTTTACTTACATAACAAAATATAGGGAAACGTGTTAAAAGTCTATGTAGAACCGAAATAATAATTCATAAACATGACCAACAAGCCGAACTGTACTAGCATGCCAAACGCTAAGCCACCCACCATGAGTATGACAAAGATAGGGAAAATCATACTTAATCTGAGTACGGAAAAGTCTCGGATTGAGGTTGACGATGTTAGAACCTGAAATTTAGGGGAAGGCAGGAAGGTTCGAGTGGTAAGTACATTTCGTACTCAGTGAGGAAACCCTATTCTATCCGGTTTCCAAATTAAACATTGTGATCAAACACATTTAAGTTTCGCTTTGCACATTAATCCATTCGAATGTATTAAGCAAAATAAGCAAACAACATTATCAAATTATATATCAATCATTCGAACATGTGCACAAGGAAGCCAAGTAATTCCATTCGAATACATGTCACTAAATAACATTTTTCATAACCCAAGTACACATACAAGCCATGAAACCTAAATTAACTTTCAATTATCAATTTATCACAAGTCAAATTTCATAGCATATCAAGCATGGCAAAATCACCAAATTTAGCATTTCATTCGAATGCTTTCATGATCAATTTCATCAATTTGCTTCAAATTTCAGAATTCATAACTTTACTCATTTCATTTAATCAATTTGCAATGCCTTGGATAGTATAGTTTGATAGGTAATCAAGTCACATATAACAGAGGTTGTGAATCAAATTCACCATGTTAAGGTACCACGTACCAATTCGTATCACATATAACATATTATAATGTCCGCAGACATTAACGAGTAGGTACACTTACGTACCACAATATCGAGTACACTAACGTACCGATTTTCTTATTTAGCTCAGACTCTAGGCTAGCCGTACTACCTAAACAGACTGTACACACCAAGGGCTTTGCATTTAAGTCTTTAATTTAATCAATACGTCATCAATCGGATTTCAGAAAATACTAAATTAATCCTTTCGATTAATTACTTATAATTTCGATTTCATGAACATATTAACTTACACGATCATATAACACTTATGCATGCTCAATTCGCATACTTCAATTCAATTCTCATATAATCTCATGTTAACATCACATAAATCAGAATCATATTTCTTAATTCAACATTCAATTGAACAAATCAAGTTTAAACATATAAGAGATAGTCATCATTTTCACATCTCATAATCCAAAATCATAATATTCACACCTAGCTTATCACAACAACCATAATCAGCACAGTTAAGTTCATAATTAACCAACATCATTATCAATTGGTAAATTTCAGAATCAAGCCTAACAAACACTAAGTCAAACATAATCTCATACATATCAATGTCACAACACAAGCAATCGATCAATTTCCCGTTTTCCTTCTTCCCTTACTAGATCAAATAATTAATTAGTCAATTTCATGCTTATTATACCAAGAAAATCAGAATGAAATAGTTGGAACTCTAATTCCAACTCTAAGGATTCGTTTCACTCACAAATCGCCGAGCTAGTTCGTAATCCGTACGTCTTTCGCCCGATCCGTATTCGATCCCGGAGTAGCCTCTTCTTCTACCCTTTCACTTCTAAGATCTAGAGCACTCAATACAAACAAATAACACAATTTCAGAATGCAATTTATGCAAATTTAGGGCTGAATTTCTCAATTTAATCGAAACAGTCCCTAAATTATTTAATCCAAATCGACAAATTGCTAACTACTCTAATTCTTTTAATTACTCTTTAAAACCTTCAAATTGACCTTCGATTTTACTAGATTTCATATCCTTCAACATAAGACTCGACTTAATAATACTTATTAAGCTTCAATTTTACCAATTTTATAACTTTTAAATCCTAATTTCATATATTTCCAGTTTTGCTCAATTCTGACCTCCTAGATTGACACTCTTCGTTCTCCTTGTATACAACCCCAAATTGAGTGCCGTTTGTTTCTAATTTCAGATTACATTCCCAATTTCAACATACTAAAAATTCAGATCGAACCGCTTAGTAGATTATTTTCTACAGATTTTCAAAATCCACTGTCCAGCTCGAGTTAAGGCTGGACAGTTTTGCATGCTTTCATATTTTGCACTACCAGATTTTTACACAGCCCTTAGAACCTTGTTTTATCATTTTTCCATGGTTCTAGACATCTTAAGGTGAAACATATCAAAATTTCAGACTCAATTTCCCATCATAGAATTTCTTATAATTTTTCAAAGATGCATGTCGTGCAATCTACCAAATCTGTTCTATACCTTACATGCATGCACTTAACTTCTTATGATTCTTATGAATCTCTAAAATTTCCAGAAATCACACTCAAAGACATCATGTTTATAATTTTCTAACCTCATTACAACACATGATTTACTAAATCAAGACTATAACCGGATTGAGAAGAAGATGACTCACTTACAATTGATTTTCTTTGATTTTTCTAATTAATTTTCCCCACCATGCAAGCTTCTTCTCCTTCACCGATTCTCAGCCCTCTCTAAGTTTCTTATTTGGTGTTTGAGTGTGTGAAAGAGTTGGTTGCTTAGCCAAGATGGTTTGGGGTAACCGGTTGAGGGGAGGGGACATATTAATTGGGAATTGACACATTGTCAAAGTCTCAACTACTATGTCTCCAATATACCTTAATTATGTTATATATTTTTTTTTTCTCATAAACAAGGGCACAAATCAGAAAATTAAACTTAGCATGCAACTCTTCCCTTTTTCCTTTTATTCGGTTTGATCACTAGTTCAATTACTCGAATTCCCCTTTTTGAACCATTCCTCAAAATTCAATTTGGTCACTAATGAACCTATTTCGATTGGAATGTCTAAGAAATTAATCTAATAATCACTTAATTACTAAATTAGACCCCAAAACTCCTAGGCTAATTTTTGGGATATTACATTTCTCCCCCCCTTAAGAAAAGAATTCGTCCCCGAATTCTTACCTGAATCGAACAATTGAGGGTATTGGTTTCGCATCGTTTCCTTAGGTTCCCATGTTGCCTCTTCCATCTTGTGGTTTCTCCACAAGACTTTAACAAGTGCAACATTTTTGTTCCGAAGCCTCTTAATTTCCCTATCCAGAATCTGAACCGGTTCCTCTTCGTAGGACAAATTAGGATTTAGCTCTACTTCTTCCGGCTCTAAGATATGAGATGGATCGGATCTATATTTTCTGAGCATTGACACATGGAAAACATTGTGGATTTTATCGAACTCACTAGGAAGTGCAAGTCGATAAGCCACTGGGTCAATTCTTTCAGTGATTTCGAAAGGTCCAATAAAGCGAGGACTGAGCTTTCCCTTCTTTCCGAACCGAAATACTTTCTTCCATGGAGAGACTTTAAGAAAGACTTTGTCTCCCACATTATGCTGAATATCTCTTCGTTTCAAATCAGCATAGGCTTTCTGTCTATCAAAGGCTTGCTTTAGACGAGAGTGAATGATTTGGACTTTCTCTTCTGTTTCTCTGAGCAATTGGGGTCCAAAAACTTTATTTTCACCAAGTTCGGACCAACACAGAGGTGTTCTGCATTTTCTGCCATACAATGCTTCAAAAGGAGCCATCTGAATAGACGACTGATAGCTATTGTTGTAGGCAAATTCAACTAATGGTAGGGATTTTTCCCAATTCTTCCCAAAGTCAATTATGCAAGCTCTAAGCATATCTTCAAGAATCTGAATTACTCGTTCAGACTGACCATCAGTTTGCGGATGAAAAGATGTGCTTAGATTCAATTTTGTTCCCATAGCTCTCTGTAATGTTCTCCAAAATCTAGAAGTAAATCTTGGATCACGATCAGAGACAATGGAGATAGGAATTCCATGTAGCCGAATTATTTCCTGAATGTACAGATTGGCCAAGGTTTCCAAACTGTAGTTAATGTGAATAGGAATGAAATGTGCCGATTTAGTGAATCGATCAAAAATCACCCAAATAGCATCATATTTTCTGGGAGAACAAGGAAGACCAGTTACGAAGTCCATAGTAATTTGCTCCCATTTCCACTGTGGCAGTACAAGTGGTTGGAGTAGTCCTGTGGGAACTCTATGTTCAGCTTTGATTTTCTGACAGTTGAGACATCTAGATACGAAATCATTGATAGCCGCTTTCATACCAGACCACCAATACAGAGTTTTGAGATCTTTATACATCTTAACCGATCCAGGGTGGACCGAGAAAGAACTCTGGTGTGCTTCTTCCAGAAGATCTCTTTTCAGATTTTCATCATTTGGAACACAAATTCTATCTTTGAAATAGAGAAGACCGTTTGTGTGAATACGGAATCCTTCACCAGACTTTGTATCCAGCTTGGAAACAATATCCTGAAGTTCTGGATCAGTTTTCTGAAGATTTTCAATCCTTGAGATTAGACTGGATTGAATTTGAAGTTCGGACAGAAATCCTTGCTTCTGATATACTCGAAGATGAGCATTGATAGCAGTTGGAGCTACAAGAATAAATACCACTTTCTAATCAAACTCTTAATACTGACATGTTAAATTTTAAATTTTTCAAAGTTCAGGGATTAGAAATTTTACCCAATGTCGGCTTACGACTCAAGGCGTCAGCAACCACATTGGCTTTTCCTGGATGATAGTCAATGACTAAATCATAGTCTTTCAACAACTCCATCCATCTGCATTGTCTCAGATTTAGATCTTTTTGGGTTAGGAGATACTTTAGGCTCTTGTGATCAGTGAACAGGTAACATTTTTCACCATACAAGTAGTGTCTCCAGATTTTGAGAGCAAACACAATTGCAGCAAGTTCAAGATCATGTGTTGGATAGTTCGATTCATGAGATTTTAATTGGCGTGAAGCATAAGCAATCACGTTGTCACCTTGCATTAGAACACATCCAAGACCTGCATGTGAAGCATCACTGTACACAGTATAATCCTTGCCCGGTTCTGGTTGGATCAAAACTGGAGCATGAGTCAAGGCTGCTTTAAGTTGGTCAAAGCTTCTCTGTTGCTTGTCAGACCATTCAAATGGTTGATCTTTACGGAGAAGTTTAGTCAAAGGTAAGGCTATAGAGGAAAACCCTTTGACAAACCTTCTGTAATAACCAGCAAGACCAAGGAAACTCCGTATTTCACTGACATTTCTGGGAGGTCGCCAATCCATGATTGACTGAATTTTCTTTGGATCAACTTTAATTCCTTCTGCAGAAATTACATGACCAAGAAAAGATACTTCCGATAACCAGAACTCGCATTTGGAAAATTTTGCGAATAACTGGCGTTCCCGGAGAGTTTGCAAGACAATGCAGAGATGATCAGCATGTTCTTCTTTGTTGCGAGAATAGATCAGAATGTCATCAATGAAGACGACGACAAATTTATCAAGATAAGGCTTGAATACTCTGTTCATGAGATCCATGAATGCTGCCGGGGCATTCGTCAATCCGAAAGGCATTACCAGAAATTCATAGTGGCCATAACGAGTTCGGAAGGCTGTCTTGGACACATCCTCCTCTTTGACTCTCATTTGATAGTATCCAGATCGCAGATCGATCTTTGAGAATACCGAAGCATCCCTAAGTTGATCAAACAGATCTTCTATTCTTGGGAGCGGATATCGGTTCTTGATTGTGATCTTGTTCAATTGACGGTAGTCAATGCAAAGACGCATTGCTCCATCTTTCTTCTTTACGAACAGAACAGGTGCACCCCAGGGAGAAGTGCTGGGTCGAATGAAACCCTTGTCCTGAAGTTCTTGAAGTTGCTTTTGCAATTCTTTCAATTCGAGAGGTGCCATCCGGTACGGAGTGATAGACACCGGATTTGAGCCAGGCTGTACTTCAATCCCGAATTCCACTTCTCTAGTCGGAGGAAGACCAGGTAGTTCCTCGGGAAATACATCAATGAATTCAGAAACAACAGGCATTTCAGACATTCCAAATTCAATTTGATCTCGTAAGACCATGGATGCAAAAATGGAAGTTGGCTTTTTATCAATTAGGAGTATGGATTCTTTTCCTAAACCCTGAAGATACAATCTTTTATTCTGACAATCTACCCAAGCCTCATGTTTGCTTAACCAATCTAGTCCCAGAATTAGATCGAACTCACAGGAGGGTAATATGTAGAGATCAATAAGGAATGGCAGATTGCTAATATGCAATGAACAATTTCTACATATTAGGTTAATGTTCGAAGTTCCTCCTAAAGGGTTTGAGACTATCAGACTTGTTTTCACATTTTCAGGTTCTAAGTTCAACCTTTTTACAACAGATAGACATGTGAATGAATGAGTAGATCCCGAATCTATTAAGGCATAAACAGGATGTGAGTTTAGCTCAACAGTACCTGCAATCACTTCAGGAGACTCTTCATCATCTCTACCACGAATGTGGTAAACTCTAGCAGGTGCTCGAGATTCTTGATGAGTGGTAGCATTAGAATGAGTACCCTTGCCTTTCTTCTGATAACTCGGCTGGGCTGACTTGGCATTCCTATTCCGATTAGAGGATGTCGGACTAGGAACCACAGTATTACGAGCTGGCATAGGTCCAAGCTTTTGAGGACAGTCTTTGATGTAGTGATCATCACCACCACAAGCATAGCAGAGGTTTGCTTGAAGTCTGCACTGACCTCGATGTGGTTTCTGACAGAACTTGCAAGGAGACATCTTTTCAGAATTTCCCGTACTATTAACAGACATAGTCGGGACTGAGGATCTGATCACTGTAGCTGGTTTAGAAGTGTAATTGCTCCTCGGAGCAGAAGTGAAATTAGAAGACCCTTCTTTCTGAAATTTAGGCTTCTTGAACTGCCATTGAGACTTGTCGTCTCGCTTCTGCTTTTTATCAGGTTTATTGCCCCCTTTTCGCTTTTCCGCAGCTTTCATTCTAGCTTCGGTTGCAATAGCCCGATTAACAAGATTCTGGAAATCATTGATTCCCAAAGCAGTGAAGATTGGACTCAATTCATCATTCATGCCTTCAATAAACATTCGGCATTTATCAGCTTCAGTTTTGATGTACTCTGCACCATATTTGCAATACTTGCAAAAGTCTGCAACGTACTGCTCAATAGGACGGTTGGCTTGTTTAAGGTGCAAGAACTTCTTTCTTCTTTCAGCCAAGTACTGTTCGCTGATGTACTTCTTTTTGAACTCTTCGATGAAGAATTCCCATGTCACCAGTTCATCCGGAACAGTAAGAGTAGTGGTTTCCCACCAATTCATAGCCTCGTCAGATAATAAGGCTACAACACACTCCAATTTGTGGTCATCGGAGCACTGTAATTGTCTGGTTACCACCTTGGTGGTGTTTTCAAGCCAGTACTCTGCATCTTCTGGTCTTTCTTCATTGGCACCAGTGAAAGTATAAGCTCGATGCTGAGAAAGCTTATCTATCGGAGCTCTGCTAGGTGCAGCAGGGACAGAAACAGTAGGTTGCTCTTGTTTCAGATTTGTCAGGAGTTGATTAAACATCTCCTTCATGCTGAGGAGACACTCTCTTTGGGCAGACTGGACCATAGGGTTTTCAGGTGGAGGTTGTTCGGTGTTCTGAACAGGTTCTTTATCAGATTGCTCAATATTCTGAACGGGTTCAGTGACTTGAGCAGGCTTTTTAGCAATTTGCTCGGAAGTCTGAGCAGGATCTTTGTTTCTCTCCTTTCTAGGAGTTTCAGTTCGAGTAGGAGAATTGTCACCCAATCTCACACTTTCACCTTCGCTCGAAGATTCGTGCGAGCTCCCATTCTTTGGGTCTTTTGGGTCCGTCATATTCTATCATTCAGTTAAACACAGAAGGTCAGAAGGCTCAATACAGATATCTTGTCATACAATACATGGGTGGCAAACCTAAACAATGCAGATGCATGTAGACTCGATTAAATTTTTAGGACTTAACCTAAAAAGCTCTGATACCAATTTATATAACATCCCTCACCCGGATTAGGGGCAAGGAGCATTATATTAACATAAACAGAAACAGAAATCGTATTAATAGGCACAGCGGAAGGGGTTTAACAAATTACAAATTCGTGTAACATTTTTTTTACACTATATTCGAATACCATATACATACAAGGCTATCTTATACACAACAATACATATGTGTAACAAACATAACACTTTCATTCATAAACGTATGTTAAACTAACATTAATATTAGCTATTACTATTCGGCCAACTAAATAAATCTATTAACCATTCTAAAATAAGTACTACTTGTATAATAGTCAATTGTATGAATCATTCCTTTAATTCCAAGTTCAACAACTTCAATTAACTTAACTTGACTTAACATCATACACACCCTAACGAATGGAATGTCATACATATAAATCCAATTCGATTAAAATACCCAACTATGTTACAATTGCTATTCTACTCAATTAATCGATTTTAGATTCTCTTTTCATTCGATTAGCACATAGTCAACATTATTCGACTTAATCAAGTTATAAATTTTAATTCTCCCAATTAACCATTCGAATAGTATACATGCCATCCAAAACATACATAGCCGAATCATACTTCATACTTATATACTTTTAAAACATCATACTTAGTTCATACAAACCATAGTCTTCGTTTCCCTTTACAAAAATACCCGGGGTATCGAATGGCTAACCTAATGGTTGCCTAAACAAAACGTGACTATCAACAAAAAGAATCAAGCCCTACATATATACGGGCAATCTATACCCCAACATTTACCCCTTTACTTACATAACAAAATATAGGGAAACGTGTTAAAAGTCTATGTAGAACCGAAATAATAATTCATAAACATGACCAACAAGCCGAACTGTACTAGCATGCCAAACGCTAAGCCACCCACCATGAGTATGACAAAGATAGGGAAAATCATACTTAATCTGAGTACGGAAAAGTCTCGGATTGAGGTTGACGATGTTAGAACCTGAAATTTAGGGGAAGGCAGGAAGGTTCGAGTGGTAAGTACATTTCGTACTCAGTGAGGAAACCCTATTCTATCCGGTTTCCAAATTAAACATTGTGATCAAACACATTTAAGTTTCGCTTTGCACATTAATCCATTCGAATGTATCAAGCAAAATAAGCAAACAACATTATCAAATTATATATCAATCATTCGAACATGTGCACAAGGAAGCCAAGTAATTCCATTCGAATACATGTCACTAAATAACATTTTTCATAACCCAAGTACACATACAAGCCATGAAACCTAAATTAACTTTCAATTATCAATTTATCACAAGTCAAATTTCATAGCATATCAAGCATGGCAAAATCACCAAATTTAGCATTTCATTCGAATGCTTTCATGATCAATTTCATCAATTTGCTTCAAATTTCAGAATTCATAACTTTACTCATTTCATTTAATCAATTTGCAATGCCTTGGATAGTATAGTTTGATAGGTAATCAAGTCACATATAACAGAGGTTGTGAATCAAATTCACCATGTTAAGGTACCACGTACCAATTCGTATCACATATAACATATTATAATGTCCGCAGACATTAACGAGTAGGTACACTTACGTACCACAATATCGAGTACACTAACGTACCGATTTTCTTATTGAGCTCAGACTCTAGGCTAGCCGTACTACCTAAACAGACTGTACACACCAAGGGCTTTGCATTTAAGTCTTTAATTTAATCAATACGTCATCAATCGGATTTCAGAAAATACTAAATTAATCCTTTCGATTAATTACTTATAATTTCGATTTCATGAACATATCAACTTACACGATCATATAACACTTATGCATGCTCAATTCGCATACTTCAATTCAATTCTCATATAATCTCATGTTAACATCACATAAATCAGAATCATATTTCTTAATTCAACATTCAATTGAACAAATCAAGTTTAAACATATAAGAGATAGTCATCATTTTCACATCTCATAATCCAAAATCATAATATTCACACCTAGCTTATCACAACAACCATAATCAGCACAGTTAAGTTCATAATTAACCAACATCATTATCAATTGGTAAATTTCAGAATCAAGCCTAACAAACACTAAGTCAAACATAATCTCATACATATCAATGTCACAACACAAGCAATCGATCAATTTCCCGTTTTCCTTCTTCCCTTACTAGATCAAATAATTAATTAGTCAATTTCATGCTTATTATACCAAGAAAATCAGAATGAAATAGTTGGAACTCTAATTCCAACTCTAAGGATTCGTTTCACTCACAAATCGCCGAGCTAGTTCGTAATCCGTACGCCTTTCGTCCGATCCGTATTCGATCCCGGAGTAGCCTCTTCTTCTACCCTTTCACTTCTAAGATCTAGAGCACTCAATACAAACAAATAACACAATTTCAGAATGCAATTTATGCAAATTTAGGGCTAAATTTCTCAATTTAATCGAAACAGTCCCTAAATTATTTAATCCAAATCGACAAATTGCTAACTACTCTAATTCTTTTAATTACTCTTTAAAACCTTCAAATTGACCTTCGATTTTACTAGATTTCATATCCTTCAACATAAGACTCGACTTAATAATACTTATTAAGCTTCAATTTTACCAATTTTATAACTTTTAAATCCTAATTTCATATATTTCCAGTTTTGCTCAATTCTGACCTCCTAGATTGACACTCTTCGTTCTCCTTGTATACAACCCCAAATTGAGTGCCGTTTGTTTCTAATTTCAGATTACATTCCCAATTTCAACATACTAAAAATTCAGATCGAACCGCTTAGTAGATTATTTTCTACAGATTTTCAAAATCCACTGTCCAGCTCGAGTTAAGGCTGGACAGTTTTGCATGCTTTCATATTTTGCACTACCAGATTTTTACACAGCCCTTAGAACCTTGTTTTATCATTTTTCCATGGTTCTAGACATCTTAAGGTGAAACATATCAAAATTTCAGACTCAATTTCCCATCATAGAATTTCTTATAATTTTTCAAAGATGCATGTCGTGCAATCTACCAAATCTGTTCTATACCTTACATGCATGCACTTAACTTCTTATGATTCTTATGAATCTCTAAAATTTCCAGAAATCACACTCAAAGACATCATGTTTATAATTTTCTAACCTCATTACAACACATGATTTACTAAATCAAGACTATAACCGGATTGAGAAGAAGATGACTCACTTACAATTGATTTTCTTTGATTTTTCTAATTAATTTTCCCCACCATGCAAGCTTCTTCTCCTTCACCGATTCTCAGCCCTCTCTAAGTTTCTTATTTGGTGTTTGAGTGTGTGAAAGAGTTGGTTGCTTAGCCAAGATGGTTTGGGGTAACCGGTTGAGGGGAGGGGACATATTAATTGGGAATTGACACATTGTCAAAGTCTCAACTACTATGTCTCCAATATACCTTAATTATGTTATATATTTTTTTTTCTCATAAACAAGGGCACAAATCAGAAAATTAAACTTAGCATGCAACTCTTCCCTTTTTCCTTTTATTCGGTTTGATCACTAGTTCAATTACTCGAATTCCCCTTTTTGAACCATTCCTCAAAATTCAATTTGGTCACTAATGAACCTATTTCGATTGGAATGTCTAAGAAATTAATCTAATAATCACTTAATTACTAAATTAGACCCCAAAACTCCTAGGCTAATTTTTGGGATATTACAAATGGAGTGCTCACGGGTTTTGCTTTGCTCATCCCAAATCCATCTAACACTTTCTCAATATAGCCTTGCTGAGATAACCATAGTTTCCTTGAGCCTCTATCTCTGTGAATCTTCATTCTAAGAATTTTCTTTGCAGCTCTTAAGTCTTTCATATCAAATTTCTGACTCAATAAATATTTCAAACTGACAACATCATGCATATACTTTGTAGCCAGCAACATATCATCAACATACAATAGCAGAAAAATAAAAGAACCATCATCAAGGCTTTTAACATAGACACAACAATCATACTCACATTGCTTGTAGTCAATCTGAATCATGTAGGAGTAGAATTGCTTGTACCATTGTCGTGGAGACTGCTTCAACCCGTATAAGGACTTCTTTAACCTACAAACCAGATGTTCATCTCCGGATTGAATGAACCCTTCTGGCTGCTGCATATAAATCTGCTCCTCTAGATCACCATGCAAAAAAATAGTTTTAACATCCACCTACTCTAAATGCAAATCTGAACTAGCTACAAGTGCAAGAACTACTCTGATTGAAGTATGTCTAACAACATGAGAAAATATTTCATCATAATCAACTCCTTTTTGCTATGAAAAACCCTTTGCTACCAATCGAGCCTTGAACTTTTTCCCTCCTTTTCTGATACTGTCGGTTTCCTTTTATACACCCATTTGTAACTTATAGCCTTCTTTCCTTCACGAAGCCTAGTTAGCTCGAACATATGATTTTTCTGCATAGATTTCATCTCCTCAACCATTGTAGCCATCCATTTTCTTTTCTCCAAACTAGAGATAGCCCCTTGAAAAATATTCGGATCTTCACTACTAATGTGAAGTGCAAAAGACATCATATCTTCAAAACTCAATCTGCATGGAGCCTTTACATTGGGTGTCTCTCTCTATCTCTGGCTAAATTATAATTCTGCAGCGGAACTGTATTAGATTCACCATAAGTTGAATTCGAACTTTCACCTTTCTCAGCTATTATTTTTTTCTCAAATGTTCTTGGATACTGTTCGAAATCCACCAGCACCTTGTCTCAGTTCTGTTGCAACATGAATTGCTCGTCAAAAATTGCATCTCTACTCATCACTATTTTCCTTGCAACTGGATCCCAAAACTTGTATTCTTTGTCACCTTTCTTGTAGCCTAGAAAGATGCACTTCTTCGATTTTGCACCAAGTTTTGCATCACCAGGTACATGCACATAAGCAGGACAATTAAAAATTCGTAAGTGTGAAAAATCAACTACATTGCCTGTCCATACCTCTTTTGCAACTTTTCCACCCAAAGATGCTCGTGGTGACCTGTTGATGAGATATCATGTCATACTCACAACCTCTGTCCAGAAGTTTTTAGGAAGCCCTGCATTCAGTCTCAAGCACCGAGCCCGCTCAGCTAATGACCTATTCATCCTTTCAGCAACACTATTTTGTTGTGGCGTCTTTCCATTGAAAAATGTCTCTGAATACTATGCTCCTCACAGAACTTTAAAATTGCGAATCTGTGTATTCTGTGCCATTATCAGACCTTAAATACTTGATCTTTCTACCCGTTTGGTTCTCCACCTCAGCTTTCCACACATTGAATTTGGAAAAGGCTTTAGATTTCTGTTTCAAGAAATACACTCAAACTTTCCTAGAAAAATCGTTGATAAAAAGTAACATAATACACAGATCCACCCAATGATGATTCTCCGGTAGGCCCTCACACATCAGAATACACATAATCAAGAATCCATTTAGTTTTGTGCTTTCCAGTCGTGAAACTGACTTTAGTCTGTTTACCAAGAACACAAAATTCACAAAAATCGAGCTTGCAACTTTTGACACCATGCAACAAATTTCTTTTATGCAGTTCAACCATTCAACGTTCACTAAGATGACAAAGACGCATATGCCATAATTTTGTATTATCATCATATGACTCAACAGAATGAGCTCCACCTACAATTGTACTCCCAAACAGTTTATAGATATTCCATGCAGTTATCTTTCCTTTCATCACAGTCAATGCACCTTTAACAATTCTAATGATTTCTTTATCCTCATCAGCTTTAAGAATTAAACCATTTTTATACAAAGTGCCCAAAGAAATTAGATTCTTTTTCAAATCTGGTATATGCCTAACATCACATAATGTTCTAACAGTACCATCATACATCTTAATTCTGACTTCACCAATACCGACAATATTGTAACATCTATCATCACTTAAATAGACAGAATCAGAATTAACAGACATATAGGTAAAAAACCATTCCCTGTTAAATGTTATATGAAAAGAGCATCTTGAATCAAGAATCCAAGCATACGTGAACTGAGTTATTGAAATAGAAAGCATATCATCATCACTGCAATTCGAATTCTCATTCTGCACCACATTCACAGTTTTAGATGATGCATCATGTTTATCATCTGACTCATTTTTTCCACTTTGGAAAGTCTCGTTTCATATGTCCTGGCTCCTTGCAGTTGTAGCAACGAAACGTCTTCTTGCCTCTAGACTTTGATCTAAAATTTCGTCTTCAAGAACCCTCCTTCTATGGTCGTGATTACCCTTAACATATAAACCATCAGCGTGAGAGCTTTCGCCTGTATTCTACCTTCGTTGGTTGTGGGCCAACAAGGCTGCAGTAATCTCTTCACCATTGATTGTTTCTTTCCCATATGTAAGAGTATTCACCACGTGTTCATAAGAAGAAGGCAACGAACACAACATAATCATTGTTTTGTCTTCATCTTCAATCTTCACATCAAGTTGAGTTAAATCGATGATTATTTGATTGAAGATATTCATGTGCTGCGCCAAATCCTGACCTTTCTGCATCTTCAGCCCGTACAACTTCTGCTTTAGATACAATTTATTTGTTAGAGACTTGGACATAAATTGACTTTCCAACTTGCTCCATATCTCTCCTAGAGACGTCAGATCCATAACGTGATACATAATCTCATATGCCAAACATAAATGTATGGTTCCAGTCACTCATTGCTGCAGTTCTTCCCAATCGTTGTCCTCCATCGACGCTGGTTTTGTAAATCGTAAAGCCTTTAAAATTCCTTGTTGCGCTAACAAATCCTTTACCCTCGTCTGTCACAATCCGAAGTTACCTTCACCATTGAACTTGACCACTTCGAATTTCACACCGGACATAGCCATCACAACCAGGCTTTGATACCAGTTGTTGTGCACATGACAAACGAAAAAGAAAATCAAACAAGCAAGAACACAAGAGATTTAACGAGATTCATCATTGTGCTTACGTCCTCGGGGAGCAAAGAGCGATTGTTTTCTTTTATTCATTCAATGGTCCTTAGGTTAAAAATAACACATCTATTTATAGACTCGGTACAATTGCAAAGATACCTCGTACCTTATCGCGGGGCTTCGCCCCCGCACTCCCAACCCACTTAATCTGAGCCCACCGAAAACTCGAGTACTCCTTTGATGGACAGATGTTCTCGCTCCGCAAAGCCTAAAGAACAATTGATGATGTGCCTAATGAGGTAGGGGTGAGCCTCTTTATATATCCCCCTACATCCAAGTCCTATTCTAACAAGGATAAGGAATACTACTCCCCGAAGGATTAGAACAATTGTAATCCTAGTTAAAGTAGCCAACATTTGTCCTTTTACAATATATAAGCTACACTCAACAAAATTTGAATTGCATGCTCGTAAATCATCGTAGAATACATATTTAGCTTTAATTCACATCTTTTCAAAACATTTTTTCATTTTTTGCAATTTAGTCCCTTATTTTTGTATGGTTTTCTCATTTCTTTGATTCCTCCTTAATTTTAAATCCATTTTTACTAAATTTAAACAACATGTTAAACTTCCACTAAATGATATTTATGTAACTCCAATTCATATTTTTAACAAAAAAATATTATTTTTTTACAATTTAGTCTCTTAACTTGCATTTTATTCAATTTAGTTCTTCAACTGTAATTTTTTTGTAACTTATTTCTTCTCATTAGTTTATTGAATCCTTTATAGTCCCATAAATATCTTGTTCTAAAAAATGTATTCTTTAAAAATAACATTATAAATATATTTTATAAATTTAGATGATATTTGTTTTATTAAAGAACATTACAATTCTTGCTTACAAATTTTACTTACACATGTAAAAAAATATGAAGAAATATATATGTATATCTTATATGATTAGAGAAATTCATTTAAGTTGGAATCAATCCATACTATAACATTATGAATAATTACAATTAAATTTGTACAAAAACTCGACAACTCGGCTTGACTCAAATCGGCGAATTTCATAAACTCGAATCAAACAAATTTTAAATAAAGTTTGAGTCATAAAATAGGACTCGTTAACCAGTCAAACTTGAATTTTTAACTCAACTCAATTAAATGTTCACCTCTATTTTCGGTGAGTAGGGTAAATTTGAATGGGATGAATTTGAGTTTTAAATTTTTTGGATTACATTAAGTTTGTGTCATTATTGTTAGTTTAGTTTGAGTTCTAGTCATTTCAGAGTGATAAAATATTTCATGAACTAATGGTGTAGAACTTATTTTACACAAGTGAATCTAATTTAGAGTTTATATGTTTAATTAGAGTTTAAGATTAAAATTTAAGGGTTGTGATTTAAGATTTTATAGTTAATGATTTAGATTTTAGTTTTATAAAGTAAATTTAAACATACTTGTGAAATATTTTTTTAACAGTCAGTTCTTGGAATGATAAACCTTTTAGATTTAGGTTATTTCAAGTGTTAATTATTTTGAATTTAAGTTGTTTTGGGCTCAACCCGTTTTTGCTCAATAGAGCGCGTAATTTTTTTTTAATTTTTGTTTGGTCGGCGGTGGCACCGATTTTAATGTTGATTATTAACTGTTTGTAATTTTTTTTTCTTTTACTTTACAATATTAAGAACAATTCCAACTTTGTGGCACATTTTCCTCTGCTTTTTGACAAGTTTTTCATTTTCTTTCTCGATCGTTTTGTTGTTGTTTTCATTTTATGATTTCTCAGGGTTGAATTTGACGACGACGTGATTGATCAAGTTGGCGCTTATTTGTTATCTCGCAAATCTTTCATGTTTTGGACTCTCGGACTGGATTTGAATATGTGTTCACAAACATCGTTTCTTGTTTGTGATTGAGTTGTGGTGACTATTTTGTCAACGTGTCATAAAGATTATATGTTTTTTTAATGTTAGTTGATAGTTTTATCCTTCATCGTCGATTACCTGCGTTGTTTGCATCTATCTTTTGTTCGAGTCTTTTGATTAGATTTTCAACTTTTTCATTGTATGGTCATTATATGATCTTAAGTGGCTAGTTTTGTTTCAATAGTTATAGGAAAATGTTCGTATTAATTGTTGAGTTTAAATTTATGATGATTGTAAACTCATATTGTAATTTTAACTATTTCCTTATTTTTAATAAAATTAGTGATTTTTATAAAAAAAAATGTTTTAAATTCAAATCATTTAGGTTTGGGTTTTGATTTTTCGAGTCTAATCATTATAACTTTTTATTTTCTTCCTAGCTGTATTGTTTAGTTGACGGCGGTGACACTAACTTTGATATTAGTTGTCGACCGCTGATAATCCTTTTTTTTTCTCTGCTTTATCATATTATACCTTTGATTTCTTTTTTGTTTTTAATTTTTTTTTATTAAGAATAACTCTGCTTGTGTGGCATACTTTCCTTTGCCTTGCAACACGTCTTCCTCTGACTTTTGGCATGATTTTAATTTTTTATTGACGATCATTTGACCGTTTTGTTCATTTTTATTTTTCTTATGGTTGAATTTGACATCGTCTCGACAGATAAGAAAGCGCTTATTTGATTATCATGTTGATCTTTCCTGCTTTGGACCCTTAGATTGGATATGAATACACAATATGCATTAATGGATAGTTTTTTACAACGCTTGGCTCTGATTTGCTGTTGTCGATGATCTTACAGTAGTTTGACCCCCTTTGTGGTTCGTTTGCCGATGCAGACAAATATGTTCGTATTTGTCCTTTGTTCGAGTCTGTTGATTGAGTTTTAACTTTTTTATTGTATGATCCAGTATTGGTTAAAGTGACTAGTTTCTTATGTTAATGATTATTGAAAAATGTCTTAACTATGTGTTTAATACACCTATAATTGTAAACATTTATTCTAATTTAAATATTTTCTCTTTTTAATAAAACTAAGGAATACTATATATATATATATAAGTATGTCATGGGATTATGCATCCGAAGCGTGATCTTCAATCCCAAGCCGTAGAAAAATTAAGAAGCGAAGAAAAGAGAATCCAATATCTGGGAAAGATGGATCTAACAATATGATTTCTGGCTTTCATCAACACATTCAAACCAATAGAAGTGCATCTACATATACAAAAGAAAGAAAGAAACTGTAAATTCCATACACAATTTCAAACTCTACACCTCACACCTCTAATTATACATTACCCAAATCACAAAAACACTACTTAATATCACATCACCGGAACCGGCATGGCAACATCCATACTCGAATTACACCCACCGGACTCCCGGTTCTCCTCCCTGTACGCCTTCTCCTTGATGAATTCAATGCAATCCGCCACAGCTTCACTACGGTGGGCATCAACCGTCCGGTAATACCTCCGCGGTACCACCGCCGAGCTAGCTTGCCGATCAGGTGTGGCCTTGGTGAGAGCGGATAACATTATGAGACGAAAAACCGCCTCCCGGATGCGTTCGAAGAGGGACATCGGCGAGAAACGCTTGCTTTTGCTACTGCCTTTGAACCTAGGCATGCATAGATTACTAGTAGCCTCCATGTCCTCAGGGCTGCTGCCTCTGGTTTTTCTCTCCATTGTTTTTCTGGTCTGTTTGCTTTGATAATAGAGGGCCTGCATATATAGGTGAACCTAATGCACCATACATGTCTGATTTTGATGTATACAGTGGCGGATCCAGAAATTATTTTCATGGTAAAATTTTAAGGTGGACACAAATTAAAAAAATAAAAATTAATTTATAAAATTTATAAAAATTAAAATTAAATATATAAAATTTCAAAAATTCAGGGTGAGTCTGTGAGTACCAACTCTAAGTAGATATGTATAGCTTAGCTTAATAGGGATGGAAATCCTCTACCCCTTTTCGATGCCCCTACATATGCCCCCACACTCAAAATTAACTTTAGGGTTTAGGGTTTAGGGTTTTATGTTAGGGGTTGTGGTTAGGGTTTAGGGAATTTAGGGTAGGGTGTATTTTTTAGGGTATAAGGTGTAGGGTTTAGGATTTAGAATTTAGGGTTAGGGCTTAGATTTTAATTTTGTAGTGTTTTTTAGTGTTGAGGCATATGTAGAGGCACCGAAAAGGGGCAGACGAATTTTATCCAGCTTAATAGCTTTCCAACTAAACAATTATGAATGTCATATTTATTACATATCGTAGCTTTTACAAGATATCCCACCAGACAATTTAATATACTGTCCTAATCTGTTTTTAATGGTTTTAATTAAATGGGGTTAAATCAAAATAGATTAGCAAAGCATGTTAACTAACCTTTTTGTCTTTACTCATGCTCTCTGATAAGGCTCACATGGGTTACTTGTGCGTTGGTTACATAATTTTAATGCAAACCTTCATGGTTCACCATGACTATATTAAATTCAATTCGACCGACCAACCGACCATCAAAGAATTTTACCCTCTTCTGAAAAAAAATGTTCTTCTGGTTTTTCACAATTCTCGTTTTGCACCGTTACAAAATAATATCGAGCAATTTTTTAAATATATGAAAAAACTTTTTAAATGATTATATCTGGTGTTGTTTAAGACAGATCGAGATTAAGTCTGTAAACGAATCGAACGAACACAAACGAGAGTATGTTCATGTTCACTCATTTAATCTTAACCGAATAAACGAACGAACAAAAACAACTAAACAAAAATAATTTATTGTTCGTGTTCGTTCGTTAAGGAATGTAGCTTGTTCGTGTTCATTAATGTTCGTTCGATAAAATGATAAACGAACATTGAGAATTGTTTAATTTTTTTCTTAAAAAGTTAGAAGTCTCGTACATTAAGAATTGATTAATTTTTGTTCTTTTATTTCGTACTTTTAATATATGTTTTATTTTTTTGAAATATAATACTTTTGTTATGAAAAATAATAAATATAAACATATTTATGTGAATAAATTTAAAAGAACATATTATCTTAGTTCACGATCGTAAATGAACGAACGAGCTATTTGTTCGTTCATTTAATTAAACTAACATAAAATCTTATTTATGTTTACCCATTTAATAAATAAACGAACTTCTCGTTAAATGATTTGTTAAATATTCTGTTCGAAATGAAGGGGTTGTGGCCGAAAAATGGAGCTTGTCAACTACAGTAAATGGGGGGCAGTGAACCTGTCTTCACCATGTTTGAAACTGAACTTGGTGTCGCCTGATTGTCTGGTTTTGTTTGTGAGATGTGTAACAGCGTTGGGGGACATGTTGGATTGAGTTTTGTGAGCTAACATGAATACATTCCCCAATTCTAGTATCAATCACATCGCCCTTCCTTCTCTTAACTTCTTTCTTCATCTCACTTGCAGTGTAGCAGTAACTTCCTCTAGTTATTTTAGTTGCTTGAAAAAGACTTGTCAGAAGTGTTGAGGTCATAAATGAGGCTATTGGGTTGGACTCTTTTCATCACTGCTCTTCAAGATTGAGCTTGGTCGATACCTGCAATAATGGAGACAGGCTGTGTAAAATGGAGGCCCCAGAAGTTTTTCCATCATTTCTCTCTGGTATTGGGACAGTTATTTTAGTAATTTTTTTAATTTTCTTTTCACTTGAATTATTTTCTCTCGACAATTTTATTGTTGATTAGTTTTGTAAATAAATAAATCTCATCATTTTGATGACTGTTTATGTTGTTTTTTTATTTTGTTTTTAATTAGTTTTATATGCTTTACTTCGACGGAAGTATGTTTATATATGCTTTTCTGTTAATCTCTTGTCTGCTTTCATGACAGTTTATATGTCTGTAATTTTCGCAATTTTTATATCTACATCTTTTGTAGTTTTTGCAATTTCACATTTTTACTCTGTCCTGGTGACACATATACATGTCTTCACACCAATTATCATGATCAGTGGTCTTATCAATGTTTAATTTTTTTTTTATGGTTATTTTGTCAATGTGTCCGATGCTTGTAGCGAAGAGTATTGAAGATTTCTTGGAGTATTCTGGTCGAAGTTTTACAGTTGCTTGATTTTTGTTGAAGATTTTGCACAGTCTTCTATGAAGTGAAGGATTTTGTTTTAATTTTTCATACCCTTTTTTTTGGCATATTTTATATACTTTGTGCTTTTGTTGCTTTGGGTATGACTAGTTTGTAATCATCTCTCTTGAAATGAAATTCAACAGCTATTCTTTGTTTAAAAAAACGAATAACCACTAACGGTTAACCTATAATCCATTATATTTTTCCCGCATGTTCACTACTAGTCAGCAACTGCTAGTAAAAAAAATGCAAGATTACAATTAGAGTGAGCGTTCGATCGAGTCGAGTCAAAATTTTTGAGTTATTCGAGTTGACGCGTCATATTTTACAACTTAAACTTTATTTTAAATTTTTCGATTCGAGACGAGTTGAGTTTTCGAGTTCCTATACAAATTTAATTGTAATTATTTATCATGTTATAGTACAATTTGATTCTAATTTAAACGACGTTCTCTAATCATATAATATATGCATATATATTTCTTCATTTTTTTCATTTGTGACATATATTTCTTCATTTTTTTATATTGGTATATATATACTAGGAAAAATTGAGGGTCTCTAGTTGAACTTAAAAATCAATCTACTAATTATTAAAAAATTTGAGTTATTCAAATTTTACAACTCAAACTTTATTTGAAACTTTTTCGAGTCGAGTTGAGTTTTGCTCACCCCTAATTACCATACGGATGAAAACCGGGCAATTAAAAGGAAATTCACTTGAAATGAAAATCAAAATCACTGTAACGCCCGAATTTGGGGCCCATGAGATACTCGGGTTTGGTTAAGCTAGTTCATGTTAATCTAGTTAGAGAAAAACATTTTAAATGACCATATTCTAAGGCTTTGGAAGAAACAAGGGGTTTTTGGTAAAATGAGTTTTAAAGATAGATTTTAAATTAAAATAAAATAAAATATTTTAAAAAATTCATTTCTTCTTCTTTTTTTCCATTCTCCTTTTCACGTTAAGTTCTCTCAAGCCTATCAACTCTCCATTTTCACTAAGTTTCACCATTTTTGGAGGTTTCAAAAGGTAAGCAACTTGATTTTATTCTTCTCTTCATTCTAATCTAGTTTTTAGCCTCTACTCATTAAGATTTTGGGGAATTTCTTAAGTTTTAACATCCAGAGAACATATAAAATTATCCTTCTGAGCAGTCTCATACTTCCCCGCTACCATGTCCCTAAGCAAAGGTTTTTCGGCAGTTTCACCGTTTGCTAGAGGTTTCGGCGACGCACCAACAACCAGCGTCGCAAGTGCCACAGCATGCTCCATGGTAGCTTCATCCGCCGAACCAACAAGGTCAACATCCATGCTCTCATCGTGTTGAAGCTCTCGGCCACCATGCATCGATGCAGAACCGTCCGGTGGGACAGACATGGGTCCCGACGTGACAGGGTCCGACGACCGCCCAGCAGGCGTTGATTGCTGCAAGGGAAAATTACATAATAACACAGAGTTCTCTGACATAATGATAATTATTAATTATTATTTTTAAATTAATCAAAGCTGCTTAATTTTAACAGTTTAATTAATTAACTTATAAAATCATATAATTATACCGATTAACGATTACAGTTTAATCTGCACACCTCTACCAAAAATGGCAGGTCTTAATAACATAATTTAAAGATCTGGTTAAAATTTTAAAAAATTATAGATGTCTGGATTAAAAAATTGAAGAAAAAAATAAATCTTTTAAAAATAAAATCTAACTAAACTTTTAATAGTGAAGGGCAGGGCCCTTATGCCCAGTTGCCCATCAATAAAGTGGGCAGCTACGATAGTCCAAATATGACATAAACATTAGACCTGCAGTACTATGAGGGTAAATGAGTCCAGTATCATTAAGTTCGACTCAAACTTGAAAAGGTTCAAGATTAAGTTTAATTCGGCTCAAAAGTTCAGGAGCTTAATATTATCAATGCTAAACATCATTTATTATGTCATTTTATCATAGGAGTTGTGATGGCTCGAAAGCTTCGAGTACGTGTTTGAACTAATGACAATATAAAAATTAATGGATTAGATTAAACTAAATTAAGGCAAGGTGATTAACTCTCAAATTTGACAACAATAAGAGGATCAAAAACCAAACTTTGATCTTTATTTCCTGAATAGCTTTTGAAATATAAGTACAATTTATAACTTCTTTCTTCGAATAAAACATATACCCAATAATAGAAAATCAAAGTTCAGTGCCTTTGAAAGTCATTTGTTCTGAGGGACTGGTCATCTTCTCGACTTCCTTTCTTCTTGGCAAAAAGCCATCCAATCATGGAGAATGCCGGCTTCCTTTTAACTTTCTTAACTGCTTTTCCCACCATTTTGTCTTCGTCGACAATAACTTGAGCTGATGAAGGAGGGCTAGCAAATTTCACGTACCTCTTCTTTTGGAACTCATCAGGCTCTTCATTTGGTTTTACGAATCCCATTTTGGTTGCGGTTTCGATGAACTTGAAGTCTTCTGTATCGGGCTCAACTCGCTGCTTTTGAAACTCCTTTTCCCTGAGCTGCTGCAGGTCTTTCTTCGTTTTCTCAAGCTCTTCTTTCAGTTCTTTTATGTTGAACGACAATAAGTTGCCTTCTTCTTCGGTCCTTTGCAGGTTTTGCTTCGTCTCTTCTAGCTCCGACGTCAGGACTGCGATCTTCGATTGGCGGCCTTTCCCGCTTTCTCCTACTTCAACTCTCATCTGACATACAAAGTTAAGTAGCCGTCAATCCGTCATCTATGTTATCTAAAACACGAGTGAGTGTCGGATACGAATATAGATATATGTGCCTTAGCCAAGGAGAGAACCAAGATTGAATTACGAGGGGTGCAGTCTATAAGGTCTCGTATTTATGTTAAATAAGTGTAGATAAAAGAGACAACCTCTTTGAGCTTGTTGCCATAAATTTCTGCAACCAGGACTTTTTCTCCAAACAACATGACCGCCTCCTTGACCGACCGAAAGGGCGGTCGGGTATCGATCTCCGCCCGTCCAACGATGGTGATGCCGCCGCCTCCCTCCGCCTCCATGGCCATAAAACTTTCAGGGATATACAGAAGGTTGAAAGGGTTTGTGGAGGTAGCGGCTGAGCAGTGAATTAGTTTCTGATGTGGTGAAAAGATGTCCGGTTTTATTAAGACGTGAAAAAGTGAAAGGGATGGTTAGAAATGGAGTTTGATGTAATTAGTTGAAGATTTGATAATTGGTGTTGGGGTTGGTTTCTTCGCGTCCACTTCACTGGAATTTTGTTAATTGAAGTTGACATGGGGTGGTTGGATTGGATCCTACATCGATCATCCATGTTTTTTGTTTGATTCGGTTAGTTTAGTTTCTAATATTGTGCGAAAGTGGAACTGAGTGCAAACATTTTAGCCTTTGATTAGGACATGCCTCCTTACTCGGTGGCGCACCTACACATCCCAAAAATTCAACTGCTGTTCGGACCCATCTTTTTCAAATTCCAATTGGCTGAATTCAATCCAACTAAATATACACGTAAGACATTAATCTCGTATCAAAAAGATAATAAGAGATTTTAGAATATTAATATTAGGATGAGTTTACCACGTACGAACATTGTTGAACACCACTAACGATAAACACTATTAATTTTTTTAAAATTTTAAAAATGTAAAGAACTAAAATTATATTATCTCTTAAAAAATAAAAATTAAATTTAATAATTACTTTATAATATTTTTTTAATAGGTTAGAATCAAATATACTCAATTCTCTCAAATCAAACCCTAATTTTAATTTTTCCCAATTTTAAATTTGTTAGGGTTTAGTTTTAGGAGATTTGAGTATATTTGGTTCAAATCTATTACAAAATTATAAATTGATTTCTATTTTTTTAAGAGATTGATTTTGTTAGGGTTTAGAAGAATTGAGTATATTTGATTCTAACATATTAAAAAATATTATAAAGTAACTATTAAATTTGATTTTTATTTTTTAAAGAGATAATTTTAATTATAATTTTAATCCTTTACATTTTTAAATTTTTTTTATAAAATAATAGTGTCCATCATTAGTGGTGTTCATAGCTCGTTGTAAAATTTTCCTTAATGTTATATATCCTGTCAAATATATCGTATGTTAAAAGGGTGATTATTGATGACCTGTGACATATTGAATATATCATTATATTCTTTATAATTTATTATATTATTAAATTGATATTAATAAAAATAATATCTTTAATATATCATTGAATTTTATATCAAATAAAAACAACATCAATTATAAAAACAATTTAATTAGATAAAGCCGTTTCAAAATAGACTTTGTATTTGTATTAAATTAGACATATTACTGTATTTGATTATCAATTAATTAGTATTATAATTATATATATTAATTAAAATTTAATTTGGCTTAAGCGTGACAAAAGTCCTCAAACTTAAAAAAATCAATTAATCTCTTATTTTTTACAACCCAATTAAACTTTTGTATCTTAAAATTCTATCAAGTCACTCCTTAAATTAATGTTGTCCATTAAAAATAACGAGGATTTTTAGATCAATTGATGTTCATGATATTTTTATTTTTTATTTGAAAATTATTAAAAATAATATTAAAATTTTAAAAAATCAAAATTATTTTAAAAATTCAAAAAATATTAAAAAGGCAATGAAAAATCTATTTAACGTTATGCTACATGGAAGAACCGCATTGTGTGCCACATGGAAATAGTGTATAAAAAACTAGTTAAGATTCAATGATTAAAATTGGTTAAAATGTTTAATTAATTTAATTTTTCAATTTGAAAGTCTAGTTGGATGTAAAAAATAAGGGATTAATATCATATACACTGGCGGTGGAAACTGAAAGTTTTCACAAACGCTTTAGTTTTAGAGTATATAGAGTTAGTTTAGGGTATATGGTTTAGGGGTTTAGGTGTAGGGGTTTAGAATTTAGGGATAGTTGTTTCAATTTGAGGTTTAGGGTTATAATTTAAGGTTTATAGGTTAGGGTTTAGTTTTTAGCGTAATATGGTGAGGATTTATGTTTTAACCTATAAACCCTAAATTATAACCCTAAACCTTAAATTAAAACAATTATCCCTAAATTCTAACCTCCTACACCTAAAACCATAAACCGTATACCCTAAACTAACTCCATATACCCTAAAACTAAGGCGCTTGTGGAAACTTTCCACCGCATGTATACATAATATTTATCCAAAAATAATAACTTAATTGATTTTTTCCCAAGAGTTTGAGGGGGTTAAGAACTTTAAGCCATTCATGCTTTATCGAAAATATCTATAATTTGACCATTTTTACATGTGAACATTATTATTCTATTTTATTTTATTTTATTTTTATAATATAAATTTTAGGGTAAACTTGTAACACCCCAAATTTGGGCTTAAGAGTTTAGGGTCTGAATCGAACCGGTCTGAGAAACGATTCGAATATAAAATGAGGTTTTAAGGAACGCCCAGTTCAGGATGCTTTAAAAATATAGAAAAATATCTAAAAATACTCATTTAATATATATAAGAGAGTGGTGAAATCAATTTTACAAAATAAGGTTTGGAAATACTACATTTTGGAGTAGTGACCAAAATGCGATTTTTGCAAAGTTTAGTAGTGATTGTTTTGTAAAGGATTGAAACTTTGAATCTTTAAGGAGCTAATTTACCCAAAATGTTTTTCTCCAGATTTTTCCTTAATTTGGGTGATTTAATTAGTGTTTTAAATTAAATAAAAGAAAGGGAAAACTACTTTTTGATTTGGCAAAATGATAAAAGATGCCCCCAACGTTTGCATGTTTTGTCAGTTGGCCCCCTATTCTTTTTTTTGGTCCAAATATGCCCCCAACGTTTGCTTGTTTTGTCATTTGGCCCCCTATTCTTTCTTTTGGTCCAAATATGCCCCCAACGTTTCAATTTGGTCCAAATATGCCCCCGTTAGATGGAAACTGTCAGTCAACTGACGTTTAACAGCTGATGCTGACTGCACTTGTCACGTATTAAGATCTACTGTTGCCACATCAAATCTTTTTATAAGCCGTTGACCGTCAGTTGATTGACAGTTTACATCCAACAGGGGCATATTTGGACTATAAATGAAACCTTGGGGGCATATTTGGACCAAAAGAAAGAATAGGGGGCCAAATGACAAAACAAGCAAACGTTGGGGGCATATTTGGACCAAAAAAAGAATAAGGGGCCAAATGACAAAACATGCAAACGTTGGGGTCATCTTTTGTCATTTTGCCTTTTGATTTTCATAACTACCTTTTCCTAATTTTCTCTTATTCATTTTTCTCTCAAAATCCCATCATCCAAACATTTTTTCTCCAGAAAAAATCACATTGATCTTCACTTCAATTGATGAGATTTCCATCATCTATTGGTTCCTAATTAATCTTACAACAAATCCTTTTGATTTCCACATTGCATTTTCATGGAATTTTGCCCAAATCAAGGAGAAATCATCATTTAGAGGTAAGAATGTTCTTCTCCTCTAAATCCTCAGTTCTTTACTAAAATTCCCAAGTTATCAATCCTTTATTAAAGTCTTATAAATGGTTTTAATGTTAGAAACATGGTTTTGGCTTAAAACTCAAGATTTTGGAAGAGATCTTGAAGATTTTCGTTGATGTTGATTGGGCTCTATTTTGAGATAGTTTCTTAATGTATTTTGGATGTCTAATGATGTTAGAAATGAGGGTTTATCAATCTAATCCCGAATAGGTTGCGCTTCCTAAGTTTTTACTTATGAAAATGATGGTTTTTGGGGTGGTTTTGGTGATCTGTTGTTGCTGGAGGTATAAGGTCATGTTTATGTTGCTTTTTGATGTTATTTGATGTTTATAAAAGGTTAGAATTGATAGATCTTGGCTGGGCTTTGTTTTGGGAGAGTTTGGAGGTGATTTCGGTTGTTTTTGGTAGCCGAAATGAGGTTCTTGGGTAGAGCAGCGAGTTGGGTTGTGTTGCTGGTGATTTTAATGCATGGTGATGCATTAATCCTCTGTTGTTATGTGTTTAAAACATGGGAGAATGATCCGGAAGCAATAGAGGTGACATTGGAAGTTTCGGATGCTTAGGAGGTGCTTCGGCTATCATAGTTTTGTGTATCGGTGAGCGGAGATAGTTTTCCAGCTTTGAAACGATTATTTGGAGGTTTGGGGAGCTTAGTTTAAGTCTAAACAACTTAGCTAAGCTCAAGAGTAAGTTTTTGGAAAAACTCCCTCGGATGTGCTAAGTTATGGTTGACGCATTGATTAAGAAATGCATGTTTAATTATTGTTTTGAAAGCATGTTTTAGCATGATTAATGCTGGTTTTGAAAGCCGTGTATTGAAGGATGCTCAAGGTAAGAGATCCTTGGTTTGACATGTTATTAATTTGGTTATGATGCATGGAGATGCATGATGATAAGTGGCTTTGATTAATGCTTTAAAATAGTGAATTGATGATGATATTTGATGTATATTGGCAAGTGATGAGATGGTTTTAAAGTACTTGAATCAGATATAGTTAGCAGGCTATAGGATTGGGTGCACCGTAAGTAAAGTCGCCTTGGATGTTGAGGGGTTGTGATTGTACCGTAAACTCCATCCAAGTACCCTAACGATTGAGGTAAGATCACAACGGTGGTTTGTAGAACTAATGTTTTGATATAATAATTGAAAAATGTTTTGGACTGATTTAAAAAGTATTTAAAACAATTTCCAAAAGTCCAAATAACTAGAAACTATGTTTAGGGATGTTTTAAAAGGTTTTCATGTGTTTTCAAAGGCCAAACTTAACAAAACTGGCCAGGTGTTTCGAAACACCTTAGGGCGTTTCGAAACAGGGGCTTCCAGTGGCAAAATCGTTTCGATACGAGTATCGAAACGTGCCCAGCATTTCGAAACGGGCTAGGCCGTTTCGATACGCCCACGTGGCAATGACCCCAACGGTCATAAACCCCAACGGCTCTTTCCCAACTAACTTTTAAATGCAGGTCGTTTCAATACGGGCTTAGGGTGTTCCGATACGCGTTCCGAAACGGCAAGAGGGTGTTCCGAAACGGGTACCCTGACAGGCTGCAACGGCTCTTTCTATATTGAGAGCGTTTCGAAACGACTTCGAGCGTTTCGAAATGGGGAGCTGCAGAACTGCATTTATGGAGGGAATTAAAGGCTCCAACGACTCTATTTCAACCCCAACGGTCCTAAACGGCTATAAACTGAATTGGGAGTATAAAAGGGACCTCCAAGCATCAAGAGAAGGCTAATGCTTCAATTGTCAATCAACAAATGATCAAATATAGTCTTTGTACCTAAATTGTCAATTCTTGTATAGACAAACACTAGTGAGCCAAAATTGTCAAATTTGCTCAAGTGTTTTAGTTTTTTGGGTGAGTGCTTCATTGTGCAAACAAACACCTATTAGAGGGTTTAAGTTTGCTTTCTTGTTTCTCTTGTAAAGAGGGTTTTGATCAAGGCTTTGGGTAGAAGCTTGATCGGTTGTAAGGGTTTCCTTCTAATCCTAGAAAAGGGGACGAATCAATTAGTGGATTGATTGTGAAATCCTTAGTGGGAAGCTAAGGTAGTGGATGTAGGTGCTTGGTTAGAAGGACGAACCACTATAAATTATTGTGTCTTTTTACATTCTAGCTTCCACAACTCTTCCACCCAAAAATCCACCTCTCCACCACTTGGTGAGCTAATTTGGTTGATCGAATCGAGCCCCACACATCCCAACATGGTTGTTAATTTCGTGTGTGGATCTTGTGTTATGTGTCCCTTACTCTTGTTAGTGGAATTATACAACTACCGATAAGTGGTGTTGAGGGGTTGAGATTGTACCGTTATACTCCACTACGGGTGTCACATCAATGGAGGGATTGCTCTTGAGTGTGAACCTTGTGTAGTCCGGTAGTGTGTATGAAGCCTGTGGGACAACGCTTGTAATCCGCGTATCCGATTGTGTCTTGTGTTGAAATGTTTTGTGAACTATCACTTGAAAGCCGATATAATGTATTTGAATGTAATGAAGCGAGAGATGCTTGAAAATGATGCAAGGTTGCATGGGAAATATGTAAATGATGCAAGAATGCATGTGATACTTGTTAAGTATGAGCAAAAGTATATCTTCTATTGTGAATGGTGCATATGTGCATAGAATCTCAAAAGTGCATTGAAGCCTTGTGAAGGCTTGTTTTAAAAAGGCATGTAATTCAAAATGTTGCTTTGCATATCATGAGTTTTGCATTTGTTAAATGCATGAGATAGATAAAAGGAACACATGGTTTTCAAAAGGCATTTTGCTTTGAAATGATCATCAAGCATGAGAAAAGTATAGTGTGAAGTGGAAGTGATTTCCAAGAAAATTAGTTTAAACTTTGCATGAAGTGTCTATGCATGGGAAAGGTTTAAATGATAGTATTTGCAAGAATGTTGTTTAGGGTGAGTTGTTTAGCGTTTCAAAGTTAAAGGTTGGTTTTCATGTTGAGCAATGCATGATTTAAAACAATGTTATTTCAAAAGAGGTTTTCAAACAATACTTTGGTTTATTGAATCGTATCTACATTTAAAGAAGGTTTTATGATTCGCTGCATTGATGGTGTTTTGGTTTTGAGCATTCCTCACTAAGCATTATGTGCTTACGCTTCTTTTTGTCCATTAATGCAAATAGTTGAAGTTGAGACAACAAGAAGCAAGGGATTCAAGAAGAGCTCCACTTGAGAAGTATGTCTTGGTTAATAGCTATAGATAATAAAGGCAATGGGGGGAGAGTCTTTTATGTTGTTGTGATATGAGATTGTTTATCTTGACCAAGTTTGGTTTATGGTTTAATACTTGTTGGTGATCGTTTTGCAATATTTGGATCTTCTTCATATGTTGTTAGACTATGTTCTTTGGTTAAGGTAAGAACTTGTGTTGAATATGACGAATGAGTAGGTGTGCTTAATGCTCGTAATGTATCTAGTCTTTGATGCAATTTGATAGTTATAATGCTTACCATGTTGATGATATGTTTTGGAATGGTTTAAAGTGTGTTTGAGGGTGTTTTAATGTGAAAAACCAGAAGTTTCTGCTGTTTCTGGGCAGGGTGTATCAAAACACCCTTGGCTGTTTCGAAACGGGTGCTTGAAATGGCTTGGGCGTTTCGGAACGGCTAGAAGTGTTTCGAAACACTTTGGCTACTGTAAGTGCCTGTTTCAGAACATACCCGCGTATCGAAACGGTCA
Organism: Hibiscus tridactylites; assembly: GCA_958450335.1. Taxonomy (NCBI): domain Eukaryota; kingdom Viridiplantae; phylum Streptophyta; class Magnoliopsida; order Malvales; family Malvaceae; genus Hibiscus; species Hibiscus tridactylites. Next base: position 68,794,414 of record OY288284.1, read on the forward strand.
ACACCGTTTTGATACGGGCGTACGAAACGGGTGTTTCTATACGGCTGTCAGTGTTTCGAAACGGGTGACCGTTAGACACAAATTTGAATTGCCTTGAAGTCTGCATGCTTTACATTTTAGTCTCGAAAGTTGTAATTGCAATTGCTTGAGCTTGGGATGTCTTTTTAAGCTGAAATTTGACAGAGAGTCTTGTAATATGATTAATTGGGGTTTGGTAAAACTAAAATCTTGAAAGTCCTTTTATTTTTCAAAATTTACATTTTGGTCCCTAAAAGTGTATTTCTTGCAATTGAGCCCTTAAACGTTTCCGATCGTTGTGCTTTTCTCTTCCAAGGTTCTTGGGCTTTCACATAGGTTTAATGCGCATCTAGGGAAGTTTAAAAAGGAAAAAAAATGGTCGTTAATCAAGGTTGACTTTCGGGTTGACTTTGGTTTTCCCCGTGTAATCTTCGTAGTTTGGGTCAACCGTCTAGACCGGACTAAGGGGGTTACAAAACCGATAAAGTACTAAAATGATAACTAAATTTATTAAAAAAAATAAAATGGTAACCAAACTTTAAAATGTTACAAAATAACAATTAAACTTTGTGTGTTTTGTAACAAAATGATAATTGAGACATTAAACCCCGTTAACGACAAACTATCAAATTATCCTTAATTTTTACACATTGTTATAATTTAGTCCTGATTCTAAAAAATTAATCTTTAATATTTTAAAATCACTTTAATTTAATCCTTCACTATCATCACCTCCTATATCTTCCTTCTCTGATTCCAAATCTTTTGTCAAATCAAAGTTGAGTATTATGAACCATGGATTTTTTTATCCGAAAAAAAGATTATCATTAAACGTAGAACAAACTACATGCGACAAACCATCCGTACATCAAGAGAAAGACATGCAATCCCATGTACGTGAAAACACAAAACACAAAGCAACACCACCATGAAACGAACATGGGAAACAAAACAAAAGACCAATAATAGAGGCAGACAATGCCTTGAAACACAGATAAAATGTAGAAACGAAACACAGCCTCATAGGCAAACCAAGGGATGAACCCTAACCAGAGGCAAAAGCAGGAAAACGGTGCGATCTTCCTCGCCATCCTAGGACCTTGGATTGAGACACGATTGCGGTGCCCAAGTGAGAGCTCCTTTCAGAGGCGGGCTCCCTTATCGATAGACTTGGGTCTTGTCAACTTGAGCGAAGCGATCGAAAGATCAGGCCTGGGAAAGGAAGTGACGGGGTTCCAGCAGCCAGCGACAGACACAATCTTTTGTCTGAAACTGAAAACGGGGGAAAATGAAAACGACGGTCAGTCGATAAAAGACCTTAGATCAAAAGTGGACAGAGAGCACTTAATGATCCTAGAGGAAGGACTTGTTATGATCACCATCGTTCGGTCCTTCCTTTCAAAAGAGGTGATGAAAGATCTGATCATATTTGGTGCGGTAACCCACTAAGGGTTACCCACCATGCTTATGGTTGCGTGAATAGCTGGATCCACATTTTCAGAGATTGATTTGTATAAGAAAGAATCATCAAAAGTCGGCCTATTTGAAAACATAATCCCCGAAAACCTGGAAAAGAGATCTTTATAGAGATTTTTTCCAGTTGTCCTTACCAAGACATTGGGTTCATCGCCATTCTTCTTTTCTGTTTTCATATTCATCCCTAGAGCAACATGCTTGAAAGGACTTATCATCAAGTGGAATGACCAACAAGCCCTTGAAACATTACTCATTTCCAGGCAAAGACTGGCGATGACCATTTTCTCAGCAACTTCGGCCACTCTCCTGGCAAGAATCACGTCTTCCTCCTTAGTGCAGTCGCGTAGATAACAAGATCCAGCAAAGCTTAAGCAATTACTTGCTTCTTCACGGAGCTTAGCAAAAGTGAGTCCATGAATGGAAATGAACTTATGACCACAAGTTAGGACCAACCTACCTTCTTGCGCAGTGACTCCACCGTTAGACTCAACCTCCTCATTTCTTATGACCTGGTTGGGGAGGTACTTCATCTCCTTAATCGCATTGGTTTTTGTAGCAAAGATCAAGCATGACGTTGGAGTTACTGACATAAGAGCTTTCTGAACAACAGACGCGTAGCTCTCGTATCCATAAGAACCTGGGAGAGAACAAAGCCAAGGCAAATGGGAACAAAAATTATTGGGAGAAGACCGAAACACCCCTACAGCTCCATTCCAAAATGAAACAGAGTCAGTGTCGTCCTCTTTCTCTAATGTCTTCTTCCCGCTTTCGGCGATCGTTCATACTAACCATATGAATCGAATCCTACGAGAGGCAAGCCCTCTGTCCTCAAGACTAATAATTTCTAATGAATATCTCCCTTCGCTTGCGCAGTTCCGCCCTCAAAACTCTACCATTAAATCCCAGAATCCCTCAATCTGAAGGAAATCGACGAAAATCGACGACCGTCGTGCTTTCCTGCCCAACTCCTTTGAGCCCACAACCAGCACCAGGACCCAGTTTTGCCCTAACAACAGTCTCGCGCTCCAAAGACTCACACCCACCGTGAAACCACTCCGTAACTGGTGACCGACGACTCGCTTCAGTTGAGAATCCAACAAACTGAGAGCATTGCCGAGCAACAACACCAGTTGGAGGCGAAAATCGCGGCGTCAGATTGAAGACGATGAAGGCTGAAGTTTGGGAGAAATGGGAGACATCACGTGAGGCACGTTTATTTTTTTTAATTTTTTTTTCAGTTTTAAATTGAAATTCATCCATGCAACAGGGTGTTATATTATGGATCATGAATTTTGATAGTTTATTTGTTTAATTGGTAAATACTTGATTGATAGGTAGATGGCTAGCGAGCTCTATCACAAACTTGTGAATACGACGCCTATAAAGATGAGCTTACTGGACAATTAGGCCATTATGCACAAAGTTTATCACAAAATGATATTTTTTTATCGGTTCTGCAGGCCAAATGCATGAGACACAACCTTTGTGTATATTAACCTGCTGCTCGCAGCTCCTCAAGTGTTTGTTCACTTCTTGTTTATGAGGTGTCTTTTCTTTGAGAGGTTATAGCACATATCTAATGTGCCCTTATATTTTTAGAATTAGAACTAAATTATAACAATGCGTAAAAATTAAGAGTACTTTAAAAGTTTACCGTTAAAGGGTTAACATGGTTTAATGTCTGAATTGTATTTTTGTTAAGAAACACAAAGTTTAATTGTTATTTTATAACATTTGAAAGTTTAATTACCATTTTATTTTTTTAACAAAGTTTAATTATCATTTTGGTACTTTACTGTAAAATTTAAATCTTTTCATATTTATTTTTAAATTGTAAACATTAAAATTTTTATTAATTTATATTCTCTCAAATAACACTTTATAAAAAATTGAACTATTATATTATTATTATAATGAGGCTGAATAAAAATAAATAGAAATTTCAATCATTATTGAATTTTACTTCATAAGAAAATATTTTAAATTATTTCTTAACCATCAGAAATATATATATATTTTTTTGTTTTCTTCAAACTAGAATTCTAATAGATAAATTATGATAAACATTAAATTATACTTTTTTTTTTGAAAAGAACATTAAATTATACTTTATATTCATCTTGAATTGCACATTCATTCTACTTAGGCTATCCAATTTATGGATAAACAATATATTATTATTATTATTATTATTTTAAATCATTTATTACTTAACCAAAAACAAATTAGTATTAGGGAAAACTATACATTTAGTACCCAATTATGTTCGCATTACTGTTTTGGTACCTCAACTATTATTTTTGGCAAAATGATACCTAACGTCACATTTTTTCTATTTTGGTACTCGACCGTCAAAAACTAACGGAGACGATGACGTAGCTTGGTATAATCACATTTTTAGTCCAAAATACTTATATGTATTATCAATTTAGTCCACAATTCATCAATTTAAAACATTATCTCAATTTTAATAGAATTTTGCATCATCTCTTTCTCATCCCCTCGTATTCTCGCTGTTATCATGATCATCGAGTTTGGGTCCTCCAATGAACCCCACATTAGCCCCCCATTGATTCTTAAATTCTAAAGTTTTGATTATCCCTAACGTGTTTTTTTAAACTCCAAAATCCAAAAAAATGTTCGACTGAAAGAATAAGAAAAATGAGAAATTTACAATTTCATTCTAAAAATTAAAATAATATTTAAATTGATAGAATTTTTGTCTAAATTAATGGATTGTATAAGTTTCTGGACTAAAACTATTATTAACCCAAGCCACGTCACAATTTCTATTAATTTTAAACGACAAAGGTACCAAAACATAACAAAAATGTAACGTTAAGTATCATTTTGCTAAAAATAATAGTTGGGCTACCGAAACAATAATGCGGACATAGTTAGGATACTAAATATGTAGTTTTCCCTTATTAATATTATCAATATATTAATAGTTTTAATATTTAATTACACTTTATACTAGATCTTTGATTATATTTTCAAAAAAGTCTTTAATTACACTTTCATTTAAATTTATAGACAAACAATATATTATTTTATATTATATATTAATTAAATATAAAAAATAATTATTTGATAACATGCATATTCACCTTTAATAAGATAATCTTATATACATATAATGACTAAAATGAATATATAAATATGTGTGATGCTTCACATGATTTTCTATGAATTTTTATTTTTATATTTTTTTAAGTTTATTTATTTTTATTTAATGTACCTTGTAATTTTAAAAATAAATTTCCGCCTAGGTATCCCTATTTGTGCAACATATGAATACTAAATTAAAATCATACCAAATAAAAAATGGGTCAAAAGGTTGAATTTTATTGGACATAGGGTAAATAGATCATGGGTCAGGCCCAAAATGGAAGCCTATTACTTTCGGACCCATGGAAACGGATCCGGGGCATCAATCAACACAAATTAGGTCTATAAAGCAAGCGAGGGAGTAGTCAAACTCCCAGCGAATCCTGGAGCGCCATGAGCTCGCCAGAGAAACAGAGGGGACGTGACCAGTGATATCATCAACTGCTATTTCTCTCTATCGCTTTTCTGAAATCATTTATCAATTCCAAATTATCCCAATTCCCAATTTTCACCCTAAAAATCCTTTAAATTTAAGGCCCTGCAAGAGATACAATTCTGCCCTTAACCGAGAGCTTTTCAATTCTGCACATTTTGAAGAAGAAAAAGAGGAGCAGGAAAGAAGTAACAAGTGTAACGGTTGTGTGGGAAAACCCTAGAAAGTTAAAACCTTGGGTTTTTCCTCCAACAATGAGTCCTATTCAGAATTTCGAGCAACACTCTCGCCACCTCATGGAACCCGACCTCCGTATTCCCTTCGCTCTCTCCATCTCCTTGTTCTGTTTGTAAAAATGATGGAAATATGGTATTTTTTTCCTGTAATTTTGATTTATTTATTTTCTGTTTTGTTTTTGGAAAACAGCAATTCAGTCGAGGTTACAAATGGCAATGGAGGTTAGGGACAGTTTGGAGATAGCTCACACTGCTGAGTACTTGAATTTCCTCAAATGCTACTTCCGAGCCTTCTCGGTCGTCCTTTTACAGATTACGAAGCCTCAATTCACTGACAATCCGGAGCACAAAGTGCGGAATGTTGTGGTGGAAATTCTCAACAGGCTTCCTCACAGTGAAGTTCTTCGACCATTTGTTCAAGACCTACTAAAAGTAGCCATGCAAGTGCTAACTACTGATAATGAAGAAAATGGCTTAATTTGTATTCGAATTATCTTCGACCTTCTTAGGAATTTCAGGCCTACTTTAGAGAATGAGGTGCAACCTTTTCTAGATTTTGTTTGCAAGATTTACCAGAACTTTAGGTCGACAGTTAGCCATTTCTTTGATAATGCTGCTATGGGAATGGAAGTAGATGTGAAACCTATGGATACTTCTTCAGTGGATCAAGGGATTACTTCGAGTGGATATGCTGGGAATGGGCAGTTGAATCCCAGTACGCGGTCATTCAAGATAGTTACAGAGAGTCCACTTGTAGTTATGTTTCTGTTTCAACTGTACAGTCGACTTGTACAAACTAATATCCCTCATTTGTTACCTTTGATGGTTGCGGCCATATCTGTTCCGGGACCTGAGAAGGTTCCTCCCCATTTGAAGACTCATTTCATCGAGTTAAAAGGTGCACAGGTTAAGGTGTGTGTTCCTTTATCTCATGCTTTCCAATCCCCATTGTTTCAATTGTTGTTTTGCTACATGATAAAATGATTTGTATTATATAAGTAGTTCTAGGCAATGACCTCGAAGATTATGATTGGGTTGCTTGAATCTTTGCATGCCTAAGAGTGTGCATGATTTGTTTCCAAACGTCTCAATTTAATTATGTTGTGTTGAGAGGTAAAAGGATGTAGCTTTTCATGAGTTTTTCCTTGTGGATGTAAAAGGATGTAGCTTTTCAGAATCCTTTAAAGGACCGAGCCTTGGAACTCTCTGTGCCAGAAATAGGTTCAAATACTTTTTTTGTGCACATCCTCCCAAATATTCAATTTTGGTTGTGTATTCAAATACTTTCATTTGAGAGAAAAGTAAACTATGTAATTTTAGTTATATGAAGCCTTTTAATTTCTCTCTGTATCTGCTCTATTTGTTTGCTTATTTTCTTTCTCCTCTATTGCAGACAGTTTCCTTTTTAACATACCTTTTGAAGAGCTTTGCTGATTATATAAGACCACATGAAGAAAATATATGTAAAAGCATTGTGAATTTACTTGTTACATGTTCTGACTCAGTATCCATTAGAAAGGTGAGTTGTGCCTGAGATTTTATTTTTTTGTTTTTGATTTTGGTTCTTCTGGTTTCAAATGCTGATCCTCCTGAATGCAGGAGTTGTTGGTAGCCTTGAAACATGTTTTGGGCACAGATTTCAAGAGGGGTTTGTTTCCTTTGATTGACACGCTATTGGAAGAGAGGTAAAGGTTTTAATCCCCCTCTATCTACATTGTTACATCAAGATGAATCAATAAACCATGATAAAGAACTTGTATTGTCAAACATGTGATTAATGAGAGATCAAGTGATAGTCTCATATCTCTATGTTTTTGACATTTTGTTATACGAGAAACCATTAAATTTGCTAGTGGAAAAGAAAAAAAATCAGATTTTGGAGTCACACTAGTGGCAGTTCAAGCATGTTTTAAGGAACCCAGGATAAATCTATGGGAAATAAAAACTTTAAATTCAAAAAACTGCCCTATGCTGATGTTAGTTCCAGAAACTCTTGGATGATTTGACTTGTTTTACTAACACAGTATAGTTTTTAGTAGTTGTCAGCTGTCACTATTCATTTCTACAAGAGCTTGAAAGCTAAAAGAAGGATATATCTTTCTCGGACCTTTTATTTATTTGAAGGATAATTCATTCCAGTAACATATGTTGTCTCTTACTCCCAAAGTTTTGAGAGGACTTGTACATTATAGTATTCATTATCTTGGACCCTGAAATTTTAGTTTGACAGTGATCGGTCGGTTGGATCTTTTAATGACTTGAAGCTTTGTTTTGGAACTTTGACAGATAATTCTTCTGCCTGGGATGCTTGTCTAGAAATAGCAGTAGCTGGAATGTTTCTTATTTTTTAGTATTTCTTTTTTCCTTTAAGCATGTGTGATTTACGAACTTGGCTGGTCGGTTTGGTTGTTCGACTTTAGCTTTGATATCAATTTATAAATTTGCACAAATTGCTTAGCTAAAATAAGTTTTATGCTTTGATCTGTGTATCTAATTCAAATTATTTCCAATCCTTGCATTTGATTTATTGTATTTCCTTCTATTTTACTTCAGGGTTCTAGTTGGAACTGGACGTGCTTGCTTTGAAACTTTGAGGCCATTGGCATATAGTCTCCTGGCAGAGATTGTTCATCATGTCAGAGGGGACCTCTCCCTCTCACAGGTATGGATCTCAGATCAGGGTTTTACCTTTCTCTTCCATTCTTTTTGTTATAGGTTTAATAATTGTGGTGGGTCAAGTTGACTTCTTATCCTGATGCTGATAAACTTTATTTTGTTGATGCAGTTGTCAAGAATTATTTACTTGTTCTCAACTAATATGCATGATTCTTCATTGTCACTTGGCATTCATACGACTTGTGCTCGTCTGATGTTAAATCTGGTGCCTTTTCTAGCTCTATTACTACCATGTTTTCTTCATGTTTTATATGTGTAGTGGTGGATCATCTCATGTTTTGCTGCTGATCATATCACAAATTTCCTTTTGAAATTTAGGTGGAACCAATTTTTGAGAAGGGGGTCGATCAGTCATCAATGGATGAAGCACGGGTTTTATTGGTATGAGCTCTGTGCAATTTTTCTACTAGCTTTGCTTGAACTGATTGATTTTATGGATTTTTCTTTTGCATCCTTGCTTTACTTCAGGGGCGTATTTTGGATGCTTTTGTTGGGAAATTCAGTACTTTCAAGCGTACCATTCCCCAGGTATGTATGATTAGCAAACTTCATTGGACCCAGCTTAGTCTAGAAAATGTCTACGGTAACTAACCATTTTTATTGTACTGGTTTTGCTATGATGTCCAAGGAATTAATTCTTTTATATTTTTGGGCTGACTAGCCAGTAATAGCTGCCTGCAAATGTTCATGCACCTGGTTTTCGCTTTCTAACAGTTTCTCTTTGGTTCTGTTTTCCTCATCTGGGTTCTGTGTTGCTTGTTATGTGCTTAGGCATAATATAGTGGTAACCTGATCTTTTATTCAAAGAGGATTTTTGTAATTTGAATCTTCTGTGCCCTAAACCATCTGAATAATGTTCTGCTACTTCGTATTATAAGTGCCGTATTTTTCTCTTTTGCCCCAGGAAGCATTCGAAAGTTGGCAAAAGAACTCAGCTTTAGCTGATAGGCTATGAAATTTTTATGAGTCATTAACTTCTAATTTTATGTGGTCAAATCAATTCTCTTTTTAACCTTTGTATAAGATTAGTTAACAAGGACACAGGAAGGATGGTATTCTGTTTTTCAGACTGCATTAAATAAGATTGATCATTACATGCTTGTTTAAATATTTTGCTAATTCTCTCTCTGTGTCTATTTATCATATTACTACCTTAGACATTTATTCTTTGTTTGACTTATTATTTCCACGATTGATATATCGAGTTTCTAGATTTTTTGTTTCTCAAAATCTGGTTTGGGATCATTTCATGGGATCAACCTCCTTGTGGCTTTTCATCTGGATTTGTTTATTTACATTTTAAGACTATTGGCTATATTAATGTATTTCTATTGTTTATTCATAGTTGTTAAAGGAGGGTGAAGAGGGAAAAGATCGCCCTACACTGAGGTCAAAACTTGAGCTTCCTGTCCAGGTTCCCTTCACTACCCATAAATTTGTATTAAGTAATTTTATTTGCTCACCTATTATTCAGGCTCTGACTGAGACTTTAGCTGATATCCAATGTATCTGTTATTTTGTTGTTGTCGATAATCAAGTATAGGTGTTATCAATGTATTTGTTTCACTTTTCATATGATATGAATGTCAGACTTCCTGTTATCATGGATTGATAAATTTAGGGTTTTTATCTCTATCTGATTAATTGTTTCTCTCTGATAGATATTTTTGGATGAAGGCCTCTGGCCTGCTGTTGAATTGATTATGTATGTGCTATGCTGTAGCTAAGAAATTCAGGCTAGAAAATTTGCTGTGCTTTCTATTAACCTACTATAGAAGTCATAATTTGAAAGGCTAGGCCCTTAATACATCAAAATGAGTTGTAATTCTACATTTCATAGTTTTTCTTTTCAAATTTAAGGGACAGATATTCATACTGACAGTTACCCTGTGCAGCAAAGGAATTTTGTAAGACAGAGCTGGTTTTATATTGCAAAATGCCTTTGATCTAGGATCTTGCTTTGAACTACTTTTGAGAGACTTTCTCCAAAATGTCCATGATTTCTCGTGTCAGTAATTTTTCTTGAAATTATTTTGAAATTCAAATCTTATTGCACCCTTTTATTGTCAATGCTGGTACGATATCATTAAGTTGGAAGAATCGGATTTTTTAATGTTCTGGTTAAGTCTTGGATTTTTTGATCCGTGATCTTTTATTCTTTACCACACCATGTATCTTGGCATTTCTCTTTGATTCTTTTGATCTCGATGCCTGTGGTTCTTGCAGGCAGTTCTGAATTTGCAAGTGCCTGTGGAGCATTCTAAGGAAGTGGGTGACTGTAAAAATCTAATTAAGACCTTGGTTGTGGGTAGGTTATCTACTTTAGTTTTCATGTGGTGTAAGAAGGTTATTTTGCCAAGTTTCTAGAGGATATGATTCTACTTTCCTAACATACATCTTCTCTCAAGTTTGTTCATAACTTGCTCTGCTTCCTATCCAAAAAAAAGTACTCTCTAATCCATGGCTGGATGCATTTATAGGAATGAAGACCATCATATGGAGTATCACACATAATCATTTGCCTCGCTCACAGGTTCTATTTCTCATTTCCTTTTTCTTTTCAATTTCTCATTTTCCTAAAATGTTTATTAAGCATCCAACTTAAAACCAATTGGTAATAGGTGGAGGAGCCAACTTTAATATACGACCATAGGAAATCCTTTACTTAATTGTTGTGGGATAACGCCACGTAAACTCCTCTCATGTGTAGCTCAACAAGGGCCTACACATGGGTAACCTCACTGGGGGGTCGTCAACCTCATATGGGGTTAGGCATGGAACACAAAACACTTCTTGGTTGGATACCATGTTAAGCATTCAACTTAAAACCAATTGGTGGTAATAGACTAAATGGACCAACTCTTATAAGACCCTAGGAAACTCAATACTTAATAGATGTGGGATAACAGCACTTAACTAAGTGGAATTGTATTATCTGATACCATTATTTTCAACTGTTTAGGTTTCGTCTTCTACTCATGGAACACACCCACAAGTTCTTGTCTCACCAACATCAAACCTGCCATCTCCTCAAGCATTCAAAGGATTAAGAGAAGATGAGGTATTATACTAAGATAATTAGATCTAAGGTGGGGTTCTAGGAATGTTAAAATCTTCTGGCTCTAATTTTGGCAGGTGTGGAAAGCTTCTGCTGTTTTAAAAAGTGGTGTACACTGCTTAGCGCTCTTCAAGGAGAAAGATGAGGAGAAGGAAATGCTTCAACTATTTTCTCAAATTTTGGCAATTATGGAGCCGCGAGATCTTATGGACATGTTCTCGTTGTGCATGCCAGAGCTTTTTGAATGCATGATTTCTAACAATCAACTAGTTCATATATTTTCTACTCTTCTGCAAACTCCCAAGGTTAACCGTCCATTTGCAGATGTTTTGGTTAATTTTCTTGTAAGTAGCAAACTTGATGCTTTGAAGCATCCAGATACACCTCCAGCCAAACTGGTTTTGCATCTCTTTAGGTTTATATTTGGGGCTGTAGCAAAAGCACCTGCAGATTCTGAACGTATTTTGCAGCCTCATGTGCCTGTAATAATGGAAGTTTGCATGAAAAATGCTACTGAAGTTGAGAAGCCTCTTGGATATCTGCAACTTCTTCGTACAATGTTTAGAGCGCTTGCTGGATGCAAAATTGAGCTTCTATTGCGAGACTTAATTCCTATGCTGCAACCTTGCCTAAATATGCTTCTGACAATGCTTGAAGGTCCAACTGCTGAAGACATGAAGGACCTTTTGTTGGAGCTTTGCTTAACGTTGCCTGCACGCTTAAGCTCCTTGTTACCTCACCTCCCCCGGCTAATGAAATCTCTTGTATTGTGTCTTAAAGGAAGTGATGACCTTGTTAGCTTAGGTTTAAGAACTCTTGAGTTTTGGGTTGATAGTTTAAATCCAGATTTCCTGGAGCCCAGTATGGCTAATGTGATGTCGGAGGTGATTTTAGCTCTATGGTCTCATTTGAGGCCTGCACCCTATCCTTGGGGTGGGAAAGCATTGCAACTCCTTGGCAAATTAGGTGGTCGTAATAGACGTTTTCTCAAAGAGCCCCTAGCACTAGAATGTAAGGAGAACCCAGAGCATGGACTTCGCCTGATTCTTACATTTGAGCCCTCAACTCCTTTTTTAGTTCCATTGGACAAATGCATAAATCTAGCTGTAGCAGCTGTTATACATAAAGATGATGGCATGGATTCTTTTTACAGAAAGCAGGCTTTAAAATTTCTTCGTGTTTGCTTAGCATCCCAGCTTAACCTGCCAGGCAATGCTTCAGATGAAGGTTATAAACCAAAGAACCTACTATCTTCTTTGGTTTCAAATGTTGATTTGTCTTGGCGCTGGTCTGAGACGTCAGATACAAAGGTATGCTGTTCTCTATTAATGAAAACTGCGTACCACTACTATTACTTCTGTCTTGTTTCATGCATTCTTGTGTCTATCCTTTTTTTCCCAAGATTTTCTGAGAGTTATTTCAGGAAGTGCTATCATTTTTGTTATCAATTAAATTATTGTCCTATTTGAATTACAGTTTATTTGAATATCCTTCTGCAGAGTGACTTGGGTGTAAAGACAAAGACCCAACTTTTGGCTGAGAAGTCAGTTTTCAAGATTCTGTTAATGACCATCATTGCTGCTAGTGCAGAACCAGATCTGAGTGACCCCAAGGACGATTTTGTTGTCAACATTTGCCGTCATTTTGCTATGATATTTCATATTGACCAGTCATCAATGAATGCTTCAACTTCAGGTGGTCCAATGCTTTCATCAAATGGAAATAGTAGTTCCAGGTCAAAAAGTAGCAGTTCTAACCTGAAAGAGCTGGACCCCTTGATCTTTTTGGATGCCTTAGTTGATGTGCTAGCAGATGAAAATAGGCTCCATGCAAAAGCTGCTCTTAGTGCTTTAAATGTGTTTGCTGAAGCACTCCTGTTTCTTGCTCGTTCAAAACATGCTGACATGCTGATGACAAGAGGAGGTCCAGGTACTCCTATGATTGTTTCCAGTCCCTCAATGAATCCTGTATACTCTCCACCTCCAAGTGTTCGCATTCCAGTTTTTGAGCAACTTTTGCCTCGGCTGCTGCATTGTTGCTATGGGAGTACATGGCAAGCACAAATGGGAGGCGTTATGGGTCTTGGTGCTTTAGTTGGAAAGGTCACTGTTGAGACTCTGTGCCTTTTTCAAGTTAGAGTTGTTCGGGGTCTAGTATATGTTCTTAAAAGGTTGCCTGTTTATTCTAGCAAAGAGCAGGAAGAGACAAGTCAGGTTCTTACACAGGTTCTTCGAGTGGTAAATAATGTTGATGAAGCAAACAATGAACCACGCAGGCAAAGTTTTCAAGGAGTGGTTGATTTTCTTGCTTCAGAATTGTTCAATTCAAATGCGTCTATTATCGTTAGAAAGAATGTGCAGTCATGTTTGGCACTTTTAGCTAGTAGGACTGGCAGTGAGGTATCTGAGCTTCTTGAACCTTTGCATCAATCATTGCTTCAACCTCTTATAATGCGTCCACTTCGAGCTAAAACTGTTGATCAGCAGGTAACCATGGTGTATATCTTATGATCTATCTTCTTTGAATGTTTCCTCTTACTTTCTAACTTTTGAGTGCCTTATAGGTTGGAACAGTTACAGCTTTGAATTTCTGCCTGGCCTTAAGGCCCCCCCTTCTCAAGTTGACACCAGAATTGATTAATTTTCTTCAAGAGGCTCTGCAAATTGCTGAGGCTGATGAAACTGTTTGGGTGGTAAAGTTCATGAATCCCAAAGTGGCCACATCATTAAATAAGCTTCGAACAGCTTGCATTGAGCTACTCTGTACCACAATGGCATGGGCAGATTTCAAAACTCCTAACCATTCAGAATTACGTGCAAAGATCATTGCCATGTTTTTCAAGTCCTTGACCTGTAGAACTCCAGAAATTGTTGCTGTTGCTAAGGAGGGTTTACGACAGGTATATGCAACTTCTATCATATAGTTGTCTTGTCTGTTTTGATGCTTTCCTGGATTTGTGTAAGCTTTGAGTTTCTACAACCTGATGCATTAACAATCTTATCAAATAGTTCTAGCTGTTCAAGTATTGAAGTGAATGGTTGAAGAGATTGTTCTTTTGATATCTAGGGTTGCTATTTCATTTTTCTAAAAAAAAATTGGTTTGGGGGAAATGGATTTCAATTTTGGTTCTTTGAGCTGGGGGATACATGCACTTATAGTTTTTACCCAAAGCTCAGGTGCTGGATTGCTATTTTACATAGTAACTATTTCTCCACTTCATCTCTGTTCAGGTTATTAATCAACAGAGAATGCCAAAAGAGCTTCTACAGAGCAGTCTTAGGCCTATCCTTGTCAATTTGGCACACACCAAGAATCTCAGCATGCCTCTACTGCAAGGTCTGGCGCGTCTGCTTGAACTTTTATCCAATTGGTTTAATGTCACTTTAGGTGGCAAGTTGTTGGAGCACCTTAAGAAATGGTTGGAACCTGAAAAACTTGCTCAGAGTCAGAAATCATGGAAGGCTGGTGAAGAGCCAAAAATTGCTGCCGGTAATAAATTTTACAATTTCTTCAATAGGATCTGAAACTTATGCATATACTTTGTACGCATCTAAAATTATTTACTTCATTTATGCAGCTATCATTGAGCTTTTTCATTTGCTTCCTCATGCTGCATCAAAGTTTCTTGATGAACTTGTTACATTGACAATTGATTTGGAGGGGGCTCTTCCTTCTGGCCAAGTATATAGTGAGATCAACAGTCCATATCGTCTTCCACTTACCAAATTCTTAAATAGATATGCAACTCTTGCTGTTGATTACTTCCTTGCTCGGTTAAGTGAGCCAAAATACTTCAGACGGTAGGGTTATGATTCTGGCTTTGGCTATTAATATCAATACACTCATAAATTAGTTCAGTAATTTTTTTTCTTTCCATTTTGTGTATATTTTCCAGATTTATGTACATTATACGTTCGGATGCTGGTCAACCTTTGAGAGATGAACTTGCAAAGTCACCCCAAAAGATACTTGCTAGTGCATTTCCTGAATTTTTACTCAAATCTGAACCAGCAATGGGTGACGAAGGGCTTGGAACCTCTCAGGTTGATAGTTCTAATTTACCACCTGTAACCTCTTCTGCAACGTCAGATGCTTATTTTCAGGGCCTTGCACTTGTTAAAACATTGGTAAAGTTGATACCTGGCTGGCTACAAAGTAATCGTCTTGTTTTTGATACGTTGGTACTTGTTTGGAAGTCGCCTGCAAGAATATCTCGTCTGCAGAACGAACAGGAGCTGAACCTTGTGCAAGTAAGTTCAATTTCACATTAGGAACAAGCCTAGCATATGTCTCCTGGTCACTTGGAAAGCTTAACAAATGATTTGAGGACATGTTTCATTCTCCTTCTATGTATGAATCAAATTTTTTGTTATTTATTATTCTAATCTTCTTTAAGAAGCAAGGGTTACATTTGTGCTTCTATTTAGGCTTATGTATGTCAAGTTGCAAGTGCTACGTTGTCAAGTTGCAAGTGCTACGTTGTAGAACATTTAACCTAAAAAATAATTCCTTAGCTATTTTTTTCACTTCTATTTTTTAAGAAATTGGCTGCAGGTTTATACCATGCTTTTGTCTTCAGTCAGTTGGCACTCCCTTTTTTTGTTTGTGGTTAATCTTTTACCTGTAGGTATTCAGAAATACAATTTTAAACTCTCTTTTTAATCCCTTCTTCTCTACCCCTCAAGAAGAAATCTTCCAGCTTGTATTTGCATGGATCATGGAACTTTTTATTGTTTGGACGTGGTTACTGTCTGAGGTGTTTTAAGTTATGACTTGCTACAAATTTGTGACTTTTTTTTGGGAAGATATGGATTTTCTGTGGGTGTCCATGTGTGTGTGCCGTGTGGCACTTGGTCTGTTTGATAATGATTATTTCTTAAATGCAGGTGAAGGAAAGCAAATGGCTTGTCAAGTGCTTCTTGAATTATTTACGACATGACAAAAATGAAGTTAATGTTCTCTTTGATATCCTTTCAATCTTCTTGTTTCATAGTCGCATTGATTATACCTTTTTGAAGGAGTTCTACATTATTGAGGTACCTAATGAATTTTTTGAACATGCTTTTATAATTTGACACTATCTTACTATGTTTAGTTTGTTGGTTATGTGTGATGGTGTAGTGATTGTCCTTGATTTCAGGTTTCTGAAGGTTACCCACCCAACATGAAGAGAGCACTTCTGTCACACTTTTTAAACCTTTTCCAATCAAAACAACTTGGTCATGATCATTTGGTTGTTGTGATGCAAATGCTCATTCTTCCAATGCTTGCTCATTCCTTCCAGAATGGCCAGAGTTGGGATGTTGTTGATCCTAGTATTATTAAAACAATTGTTGACAAGCTTCTGGACCCTCCAGAAGAGGTGGGCCTTTACACCTTGTTTTTATTTGATTAAGCTCCCATTCTTAGCACTTTTTCATAATCAATATGATTAATGTTTCAATTTTCTTCACCTCTCTATTCAAGGTTTCTGCTGAATATGATGAGCCTTTGAGGATAGAACTTCTGCAGCTTGCCACTTTGCTTCTTAAATATCTCCAGAGTGATCTGGTTCATCACAGAAAAGAACTAATAAAATTTGGCTGGAATCATCTCAAACGTGAAGATAGTGCCAGTAAGCAATGGGCGTTTGTGAATGTTTGCCACTTCTTGGAGGCCTATCAGGCCCCAGAAAAAATTATCCTTCAGGTACCCGCAGGATTTATGAGCACAGCATAATTGGCTAATTGTTTTTCTTGGTGTGGGTTTCTGATATATCATTGCAAATCAACTAGAAAATAGATTTTACGGTGATTATTGGCTGTTGTTTCTGTTTGTAATGCAGTGTCTGTATCAGAATATGAAGTCCTAAGCTACTACTTTTGGTGCTTGAGTCCTATCCCTTGCTTTTTTTTTACATAACAACCCAACTGCTAAAGCTGTCAAATAGTTGTAACATATACTTATTATACTTTTCATCCATTGAAAACTTGCGAGTTTGAGCTCATGCACTTCACTAACTGGACATTTTCTTATATCTTTATTAAATTAGTATCTGTGAAATTATTCTGACACGGACTTAAAATGTAGGTTTTTGTTGCACTCCTCAGAACTTGCCAGCCAGAGAATAAAATGCTGGTCAAGCAGGCCCTTGATATTCTAATGCCAGCTCTACCAAGAAGGTTACCTCTTGGGGATTCTCGCATGCCAATCTGGATAAGATACACCAAGAAGATCTTGGTTGAGGAAGGTCATTCAATTCCTAATTTGATTCACATTTTCCAGCTCATTGCCCGCCATTCAGATCTATTCTACAGTTGCAGAGCTCAATTTGTGCCTCAGATGGTTAATTCTCTCAGTCGTCTTGGGTTGCCATATAACACTACAGCTGAAAACAGGCGTCTCGCTATTGAACTTGCTGGATTGGTAGTTGGTTGGGAAAGAAAGCGACAAAAGGAAATGAAAGTTGCGAGTGAAAGTGATGGCCCTAGTCAGACTGGTGATGGGTTTAACCTGGCTTCTACTAATGCTGATCCTAAGCGTCCAGTTGAGAGTTCTACATTCCCTGAAGACCCAAGCAAGAGAGTTAAAGTTGAACCTGGTCTTCAATCCTTCTGTGTCATGTCACCTGGTGCTGCTTCATCAATTCCCAACATAGAAACCGCAGGATCTGCTGGACAGCCAGATGAAGAATTTAAGCCAAATGCTGCCATGGAAGAGATGATTATCAATTTTCTTATACGGGTGAGGCTTCTTTTAATTGTGATTTTATGTTCAGCTTAGTCTCTCTATGACTCTTGAAAAGGCCCCTAAAATTATGCTTAGTCTATCAATGACTCTTCTCTGGAAGTTCAGATTTCAAAGATTCTTAAAAGGCCCCTAAAATTCATATAGCTGTCTAACCTGTGAGCTTCTTCTTTCTGCTCCTTGAAAATGTAAAAATCAGTTGTTTGGCCCAAAGTAACGGAGTAACCATCGTAACATCACATGTACCTCTAACCAGATTATATTATATTTTCCATTAGCTGTTGAGGTTCAAATCCATCTCCTGGTTGAGAATTAGTTTCACAAATCTTCTTCAAGAATATAATACTACCGCGTAAATGTCTTAATATGCCAGGAATGTGGAAAGAAGAATCTAACATCATAAACACTTGATGATGTGTAAAATGACATGTGCCTATATGGTTCTTGTCCAAACTGAATTTTGGAAAATGACATCAATTTTAGTTTTGTTGCTAAGATTGCCGTTCCTCTTAGCTTTTTGTTTGTTGTTGTTATTATATCTTTTCTCCATCTGAAACTTGTGATTTTTGGGGCCATCAATAAAGGGATTTGTTTAGCTCATTTCACATGTTTTACTTAACATTCTCTTAATAAATCTTCCAAATTTGCTCTGAAATAGGTTGCTTTAGTAATTGATCCCAAGGAAAAAGAAGGAAGTGCTATGTACAAACAAGCTTTAGAGTTGCTTTCACAAGCTTTGGATGTGTGGCCTACTGCCAATGTCAAGTTTAATTATTTAGAAAAGCTTCTGAGCAGTGTTCAGCCATCTCAGTCGAAGGACCCTTCCACAGCTCTTTCTCAAGGCTTGGATGTCATGAATAGAATTTTAGAGAAACAGCCGCAGTTGTTCATTAGAAACAATATCACTCAGATTTCCCAGGTATATTCATGCTCTAGTTGCTTAATCCTTTGAATGACGGGCATTTTCTGACTTTATAATTAATGTTACTTTGTCAGATTCTTGAACCTTGTTTCAAGTATAAAATGTTAGATGCCGGAAAGTCATTGTGCTCCTTGTTGAAAATGGTTTTTGTTGCGTTTCCTTTGGATGCGGGTAATACACCGCCAGATGTAAAACTTTTGTATCAGAAGGTGGATGAACTGATTCAGAAACACATCGCAACTGTTACAGCTCCTCAAGCATCTGGTGACGATAACTCTGCTAATTCAATTAGCTTTGTGCTCCTTGTCATTGAAACATTGATAAAGCTGCAAAAGAGCTTTATTGATCCATTCATCTTGGTCCGTATCCTTCAGCGGCTTGCACGTGATATGGGATCAACAGCTGGCTCCCACTTGAGACAAGTATGTCATTTCCTATATTCTTTTAAGTTTTCTCTAATTACAGACAGACACATCATGCATAGGTTTAGAAATACAGTGTATGCATGCATGTGTGGTTTTGCAGTTTGATGATTTCCTTTGGTTTCAAATTTACTGGTATCGTTTCCAGTATTTTTTTAAAATTATTTTCTAATAGATAAACGATTAATGAAAATAGTGGCCATGACTGATGTTAAAATCATGTTTGACCTTGAATGAAATAACTAGTAATTGGTTTTATCCTTTTATAATTTTATATTGTTTTTTTTTTTCATAGATTTTATTTTGATTTTCACGTCCCAGCAGTATTTATGCTTAATTTTCTCCTTGTATTATGCCCACTTTAGGAATAATTTATCCCTTTGTTTCATTTGCATGAATTACTACCAACCATATTCTCTACATTTTGATTTTCTTTTGACAGCTTATTTTCTTGGAAAAAACTTATACTCTTAACCCATTTGCTTGATCAATTGACTGAGATATCTTTAATATTTAGGGTCAGCGAGCAGATCCTGATTCTGCCGTCACTTCATCTCGTCAAGGTGATGACGTTGGAGCAGTCATCTCCAACCTGAAGTCTGTCTTGAAACTTATTAGTGAAAGGGTCATGCTTGTGCCGGAATGCAAGAGATCTGTAACGCAAATTTTGAATGCTTTGCTTTTGGAGAAGGGAACTGATGCTACTGTGCTACTGTGTATACTTGACGTGATAAAAGGTTGGATTGAAGATGACTTCAACAAGCAAGGCACCGCGGTTGCCTCTAATGCTTTTCTCACTCCCAAGGAAATTGCTTCATTCCTCCAGAAGCTTTCGCAGGTTGATAAGCAAAATTTCCAGGCCAGTGCCTTGGAAGAGTGGGATAGAAAATATCTGGATCTTCTTTATGGCGTTTGTGCAGATTCAAACAAGTAATTAACTTTTATATTCTTCAGTTAGGTTCATGAGTCATGGTTTGCTTATAATTTAATAGTATATTTTGATTCAATTTCAGATATCCACAGGCTCTGTGTCAAGAGGTATTTCAGAAGGTTGAAAGGCAGTTCATGCTTGGTCTCCGGGCAAAAGATCCTGAAGCTCGAAGGAAATTCTTCTCCCTGTATCATGAGTCGCTTAGCAAGACTTTGTTCACAAGGTTACAGTATATCATTCAAATACAGGACTGGGAAGCTTTAAGTGACGTCTTTTGGCTGAAGCAGGGTCTTGATCTCCTTTTAGCGATCTTAGTTGAGGATAAATCTATTACACTTGCTCCTAATTCTGCAAGGGTTCTGCCACTTGTTGCTCCTGGTTCTGTTTCAGATAGTTCTGGAATGCAGCATCAGGTTGCTGATGTTCCAGAGGGTTCTGAGGAAGCTCCTTTAACCCTTGATAGCTTTGTTCTTAAACATGTACAATTTCTGAATGAAATGAGCAAGCTTCAGGTTCTTACATGCTACTCTTTTTGTATTTTTCTATTTTTCCCCTTTGTTTTTGGATACTTGAGATATTGACAGCATGCAGTAATTTAGCCATATGCCGTGTTTTCTTTCTGGCTCATATCCTTTTGCACGATTAGAAGTGACCGTCAAATAATAAATGCCATAACTGTGTTAATTGTTTATTCCTTCAATTGGTCTTAAAATTGATTGCAGATTCCCTTGGTACTGGTTAAATACTGCAGTTGGTCAAAGCTGAACATGTCTGCACTTTCTATTGATAATAAGCTATCCCGTTTAAGATAACCTCTTTCCTTTCATCCAGGTTGCTGATCTTGTTATTCCCTTGAGGGAGCTTGCTCACGCAGATTCTAATGTTGCATTCCATCTGTGGGTGTTGGTTTTTCCTATTGTCTGGGTTACCTTACACAAAGAAGAACAGGTTGCTCTAGCTAAACCAATGATAAGTCTCCTATCAAAAGATTATCATAAAAAGCAACAAGCCAGCAGACCAAACGTTGTGCAAGCTCTATTGGAAGGGCTTCAACTGAGCCACCCTCAGCCTAGAATGCCCAGCGAACTCATTAAATATATAGGAAAAACATATAACGCATGGCATATTGCACTAGCTCTTCTGGAAAGTCATGTCATGTTATTCATGAATGATACAAAGTGCTCAGAATCTCTGGCTGAGCTCTATCGTTTGCTGAATGAAGAAGATATGAGGTGTGGATTATGGAAGAAAAGGTCAGTCACTGCAGAAACCAAAGCTGGGCTTTCACTTGTTCAGCACGGTTATTGGCAGCGTGCTCAAAGCCTCTTTTACCAAGCAATGGTTAAGGCGACTCAAGGCACATATAACAACACTGTACCTAAAGCTGAAATGTGTCTTTGGGAAGAACAATGGCTTTCCTGTGCCAGTCAACTTAGTCAGTGGGATGCATTGGTGGATTTTGGAAAGAATATTGAGAATTATGAAATTCTGCTTGATAGCCTTTGGAAGTTACCTGATTGGGCATATATGAAGGATCATGTAATCCCTAAAGCTCAAGTAGAAGAGACACCAAAACTCCGTCTCATTCAAGCCTTTTTTGCCCTCCATGATAAAAATACAAATGGTGTAGGGGATGCAGAAAACATAGTTGGAAAGGGTGTTGATCTTGCTTTAGAACAGTGGTGGCAATTGCCAGAAATGTCTGTGCATGCTAGGGTTCCTCTTCTGCAGCAGTTTCAGCAATTAGTTGAAGTTCAAGAATCTGCCCGCATTCTTGTGGACATCGCCAATGGGAGCAAACTTTCTGGAAATTCTGTGTCTGGTGTGCATGGAAATCTTTATGCTGATCTCAAGGATATTCTTGAGACTTGGAGATTAAGAACTCCAAATAAATGGGATAATATGTCCATCTGGTATGATTTGCTTCAATGGAGGAATGAAATGTATAATGCTGTTATAGATGCGTTCAAAGAGTTTAGCACCACAAACCCACAACTTCATCATCTCGGTTTCCGTGATAAGGCATGGAATGTTAATAAGCTTGCCCGAATTGCTCGTAAGCAAGGGCTGTATGACGTATGTGTAACAATACTTGAAAAGATGTATGGACATTCAACCATGGAAGTCCAGGTACTAAATATCCTGATATCATATTGACATGTCTTCGCATCAATTGACTTGACATCTTTTCTTGGTCTTGTTTAGGTACCAAATATCATGGCATCTTTCTTTGTATTAGCTGCTAATGTATTAAAGGCCTTACGTTTTTCGAAGCCATCCAAATTTGATTTTTTGATCCTGCTTTTATGATTTTGATTAGCATCTTTATCCTGAATGAGCATAAAGTATCTGATACTTGCTAATGATTTGGCAACTGCTGAGCATTGTATTGTTCTTTTTCTTTTGTCTGTTTTGATTTTTGTGTACCTAATTAATTGTTTTTAATTTTAAGATGGAGATACCATTGGTTGAAAGTTCCTTATTTTTGTGCAGGAGGCCTTTGTTAAGATTACAGAACAGGCAAAGGCATACCTTGAAATGAAGGGAGAACTTACTAGTGGCCTTAATTTGATCAACAGCACGAATCTTGAATATTTTCCTGTGAAACACAAGGCAGAAATTTTTCGCATTAAGGGGGACTTCTTGTCAAAGTTAAATGACTCTGAAGGGGCTAATCTTGCATACTCCAATGCCATCTCCCTTTTCAAAAATTTGCCTAAAGGGTGGATAAGCTGGGGAAATTATTGTGACATGGTATTACTTATCTACATTTTAATGATTTAGATTAATGTTTAACTATGGATGACACTGATCTTTTGTTTTGCCTACAGGCTTATAAAGAAGGCCATGACGATATTTGGTTAGAATATGCAGTTAGCTGCTTTCTTCAAGGAATTAAATTTGGTGTTTCTAATTCAAGAAGCCATCTAGCTCGTGTGTTGTATCTTCTCAGCTTTGATACTCCCAGTGAACCTGTAGGGAGGTCATTTGATAAGTATTTGGACCAAATTCCTCACTGGGTTTGGCTTTCTTGGATTCCTCAGCTATTGCTTTCCTTGCAAAGGACAGAAGCACCTCATTGCAAGCTCGTGCTTCTTAAAATTGCTACCGTTTACCCACAGGTAAATGTTTGTCATGCTATTTCAAATTATAAGCATATTATCTGTATGTTTACACGTTCCATTCTTCCACTTTTTTCTTGACTTCTTTGCATTTAAAATAACAGGCACTATATTACTGGCTCCGAACATATTTGCTTGAACGTCGTGATGTTGCAAATAAATCAGAACTTGGCAGAATGTCCATGGCCCAGCAAAGAATGCAACAGAACATCTCCAGTACCAGTTCTGGTTCTCTTGGCTTGGCTGATGCAAGTGCTAGAGTACAGAGTCATACTGGAGGCAATTTAGCATCAGAGAATCAGGTTCATCAAGCAACTCATTCTGGTACTGGAATTGGATCTCATGAAGGCAGTAACTCTCACGGGCAAGAACCGGAGCGATCTAATGTAACAGAGGGCAGTGGGCAGACAGGAAATGACCAACCTCTGCAACAAAGTTCTTCAAGCATTAGTGATGGTGGCCAGGCTGCAATGAGGCGTACTGGCATGTTGGGTTTGGTTGCTTCTGCTGCCAGTGCTTTTGATGCTGCTAAGGATATAATGGAGGCCCTAAGAAGCAAGCATGCTAATTTGGCTGGTGAACTTGAGGTGAGATTTGATTGAATGAAAGGAGCATTTGGTTTCATGACCGTTTTACATGCATTCTAAAAAATGATTGTCCATTAATATTTATAGACAGACCACGAGGTGGCAACTATCATGCTTGCTCTATTTTCTGCACCATTCTGTTGATGTCAATTGAATGTTGTAAATCAAAAAGGTTTACCTTTTCGCAGGTTCTCTTAACAGAAATTGGTTCAAGGTTTGTTACACTGCCTGAGGAGAGACTTCTGGCGGTGGTTAACGCATTGCTGCACCGCTGTTACAAGTACCCAACTGCTACTACAGCAGAAGTTCCTCAGTCTCTTAAGAAGGAGCTCTCCGGTGTTTGCAGGGCTTGCTTCTCTGCAGATGCTATTAACAAGCATGTAGATTTTGTTAGGGAGTACAAGCAGGATTTTGAGCGCGATCTAGATCCAGAAAGTACAGCTACTTTTCCAGCCACTCTTTCTGAACTGACTGAACGACTAAAACACTGGAAAAACATACTACAGAGCAATGTTGAGGACAGATTTCCAGCTGCCCTGAAGCTGGAGGAGGAAAGCAAGGTTTTACGTGACTTCCATATGGTTGACGTAGAGATTCCAGGGCAGTATTTCAGTGATCAGGTAAAAAAACACTACTTACATATCAAACACTGTTCTCTTTCTGTTATATGGCACCGCAAACTGACTGGAGATCGCCTTATAGCTTTGTGAACTAATGCAATATATATCGTCAAAGTTCCATTATTTTGTCAAAATAATGCTTTGCTTTAGCAGCAGAGTTGACTTGCAAGTTTTCAATCAATTTGTCCTTGTTCTAATTAAAGTAATCTCTCTCTGAACCACTAGGAAATTGCACCTGACCACACAGTTAGGTTGGACCGAGTTGGAGCTGATATACCAATTGTTCGAAGGCATGGAAGCAGTTTTCGCCGCTTGACTCTCATTGGCTCTGATGGTTCTCAACGGCATTTTATAGTCCAGACATCTTTGACTCCTAATGCTAGAAGTGATGAGCGGATATTACAGCTCTTCCGTGTAATGAACCAAATGTTTGATAAGCACAAGGAATCTAGGCGTCGTCATATCTGCATTCACACGCCCATTATAATTCCTGTTTGGTCACAGGTGATTGGTCTTGCTTGATAATCTCTCTAATTCGTTTATTTTCCTTTATAGTCTGTTGTAGGCCCATATAGGTAATTTTATGTAGCTTTGAATAACCTGCTCAGCCGTCGGCTCATCATGCATTCCCTTTTTATTCCCATCAGTTGTAAGAATAATTTTTTTTTAACAGGTGCGCATGGTTGAAGACGATTTGATGTACAACACATTTCTAGAGGTTTATGAGAACCACTGTGCAAGGCATGACCGAGAGGCGGATCTTCCCATTACCTATTTCAAGGAGCAGTTAAACCAAGCCATATCAGGACAAATTTCACCTGAAGCTGTTGTAGATCTCCGCCTCCAAGCGTATAATGATATAACAAAAAATCTTGTAACAGATGGTATCTTTTCCCAGTACATGTACAAGACCCTGCCGAGTGGAAATCATATCTGGGCTTTTAAGAAGCAGTTTGCTATCCAGTTAGCTCTGTCAAGTTTCATGTCTTTCATGCTACAAATCGGCGGAAGGTCTCCAAATAAGATATTGTTTGCAAAAAACACAGGGAAAATATTCCAGACTGATTTTCATCCTGCATATGATGTGAATGGAGTGATTGAATTCAGTGAACCGGTGCCTTTTCGTCTGACAAGGAACATGCAAGCATTCTTCTCTCATTTTGGCGTGGAAGGCCTTATTGTATCCGCGATGTGTGCTGCAGCACAGGCTGTAGTCTCACCCAAAGTAAGTTCCCTGAGCATGTATAAAAACCAACGACCCACCTTAATGACAATCATGTTAATTCACATTTTTCTCCACTACCCTGAATTTGCAGCAAACTCAGCATTTGTGGTATCAGCTAGCCATGTTTTTCCGTGATGAGCTGTTTTCATGGTCTTGGAGGAGACCACTTGGGATGCCTCTTGCACCCGCTGCTGGAGGGGGTAGTTTGAACCCAGCAGACTTCAAACACAAGGTTACCACCAATGTGGAGAATGTCATTGGCCGTATCACCGGAATAGCTCCACAGTGCTTCTCGGAAGAGGTAAAAGTTATAAAATTTTGTGTTCTCTGTACGTGTTTTCCATTTGTCTGGCCTAAAACTCCCATTGTTATGTGGTTCATTCAGGAGGAGAATGTAATGGACCAACCGCAGTCACTGCAGAGGGGTGTTACAGAGTTGGTGGATGCTGCCTTGCTGCCCAGAAATTTGTGCATGATGGATCCAACATGGCATCCATGGTTTTGAACTCATCAAAAGTATGTTTGTAGATATGGTTCATCCTTTTTTTTAGATTTGTAGAACTAGAAATTGTTCTCAGACTTGATTTTGGCTCGGCTTAATTGAAAAACAACCTTCCAGATTATGCACTTGTTTTTATCTGAATTTTTGTGAAGTTAATTAATAGTCCCTTGTGAAGTTAATTAATAGTCCCTCCGTCCCACTAAACTGTCACATGTTAGTCAAAATTGTTCAACTTTGTCTATAATTTATTTTAAAAATTTAATTAATTAAAATTTATAAAATATATATTTAAAAACTACTTAAAATATATATTTTTTATTTTTATCAATAATAAATTTTAAATTATAAGAAATCAAGCCTAGAAAAATTTGATTTAAATGTGATAGTTTAGTGGGACAGAAGAAATATTATTTTTAAGAAAGTTAAGAGAATTTTATATATAAAACAGACGAAGATACAAAATTTTGGATTAGTTAAATGATTCTTAACATGTGTATATAAATTCATAACAAATCTATCACGTGTGAAACAAAAAAAAAGTGTACATATATTGAGAGGTGTCAACTTTTATTTGAAGCAAATGAAATGTTTTAGAATTGAAAAGAGCTAATCGTCACCGATTCCGAGTTTGTTAATTTTTATAAACGTGCTACTTATTTTCTAACTAATTTCACATTTCATTTAAAAAAATTGATATTTGTTTTTGTCACTTTATGAATGTGATGTCTGTTTTTTTTTTCTTTGGACAAATTTGATATCTGTATTTGTCTTTCATTACATATTTGATAATTATATTTTTCAAATATTATATAAAATGATCTTTATTGATTAACATAACAACAATAAAAAGTAAAGTTAAAATAAATATTTTATTTTATTTTAAATTATAATAAACTGCGATGTAGAATTCATATTATACTTTTAAACAAATTACATTAAGTTAATAAATATGGACATCAAATATGTGATGTTTTACAATTAATTAAAAAATACAATGACTACATTTGTATAAGTGAAAATTATATAGATTTATGGATTATTTGTAAAAGTTAAAATAAGATTTATAGATTTAGACATGCAGGGGTGTGGTGTCACATTGCTGGCCGGTCAATAAACAACAATCCTCATCTTATTTTCAAGGAAAAATATATTAACAGGTTAATTATCAGGATCCATTTTATATTTGATTGATTCCACTCTACTTTTATTTTTAATTTGAAAACAAACGTTAATGTAATCTTTCTATCTTAATTTATTAAATTTTGACCTTTGTTAATTTTTTATTCAAATTGTCAAACCGTTAATTTTTTAATTTAATGATTTAATAATAAAATGTAATAATATTATTTATATAAATTATTTTTTAACATAATTTTTTTGATAAATTAAAATAAAAAAGTGATATCTCAATTTCCAATAATAAAATTCATAATTAAACACCTTATCTTATGATTTTAGAAACAGAGACATTATTAGAGAGATGAGATGTATTGGTTGGAAAAGAACATGCCATCTTTTCCATTTCCATTTCCATTTCAAACGGAGTTGTTAGGTAATTTTGTTTTAAATTTCAGAAGTTTGTGTAGTATATTCTGTCTTTTTTATAATAGAAAAATAGATTAAATATCACTAAAATTTAGACGTTCTATTATTTATAGTAGGTAGAATGTTAAAAATACTCCTAATAATTGATTGAAAAAGTCATTTTTGCTCTTATTTTTTAAAAATATTTTAATTTTTAACATTTTATTTTTGGGTCTAAATGACCTTTCTGTGGATGAAAACTACTAGTCAACTAACGATAAGCAACTTGAAATAACTTGACAAAATATAATTTTTTTTTACCGATGCATCATCAGGTAAAATCAACACATTTGTTTATATGATATTGTTAAGTCACGTCATTTCAAGTTATTTAATGTTAGTTGACTAACAGTTCTTATTCACGAAGGGACATTTTGATCCAAAATAAAACGTTGAGGGTTAAAATATTTAGAAAAAAATATGGGTCAAAATGACTATTTAATCAAATGTTAGGGAGCATGTTTTAGCATTATGCCTTCATAATATTAAAGTTTAAACCGCTTCGATTATAGTACTAAATTTTTATTTTTATTTAATTATACCATTAAACTATTAAAATACAATCGACATGAAGATGTGAACATATCTTTCCATCATTGTAATGACGTGGCCAAAACAACATCGTTTTCGTGTGACTATTAATTTTTTAAATGATATTATTTTAGATATTGTACCTTAAAGATGCATCAGTTTTATCACTAAAGTTTAAAACAATTATACTTCTGCCGCTAAACATTCTTGTTGTCGTTGTTGGTTAATCGTTGCCTACTATTAATCTCCGTTTGCAACAAAATTAGTATCAAAACATTCCTGTTGAAAGCGTTTGTATTTTAGACCAAATAAAGGTTGTGTATGTAATATATAACTTTTACAATAGGCTTAAATGGTAAATAAGTGTCTAAACTATATATTTTTTCAAAAATGTGCTTAAATTTTATTTTAGGCTAAATAGGTGTCTAACGTTTTCAACGTTACTTAAACAGGTGCCCCGTCGTTAGTGTCCGTTAATTTTCACTGTTAACTTTCGTTATCTAACACGTGTCAGCTTCTTAAAATTTTGAAATTATATTTAAAAATAAATAAAAATTAATAAAACAAAATAACTTGAAACTTCACAAAATAGCGCCCAAATTTGAAATCTCTAACACCCAAAACTCAAATCGCCGAACTATCATGACCATTTACCCCTCCACCTTGTCGTTGAAAATCGACCGACACCGTACGAAACACCGAAATCGTCGAATGGTTCATTCGAGTGATTCACGACGAACGACGACATAACGGACGATGAACGATGTGTGGATCATTCGACGAAGAGTTGTTGCTTCATTCCGTCGCCGAAATCGCGACCAACGCCGGTGGGACTGGTCAGATTTAGGGGTTTATAGATTTGAGGACTATTTTGAAATTATTTGAAAATTTTAGGATTTTTAAAAAAAATAATTTAATTTTTAAAAAAATAAAATTCAAACAATGTTTAATAATGCCACGACTCACGTGTCATATTTTTATTGACTAACATAATTTTTTTAACACCGTTAACGGAAAAAACTTATGTAACACCCGGGTTTAGGGGTTAGGTAAAAATAATGTTTTAATATTATCTCGGGTTCGGTCCTACGATTTAAATAATGGTCCGGGTTTGGCTTTCAAATTAATTAAATTAATGATAGACTAAGTTTTGGAATTAAAAACCCCAAATGACCATTGAAAATATGTTCTTGTGAATAATTCATTTCATTAAGGACAAATGGGTCATTGGACTTTTAATTTAAAACAAAACAAATAAAAACCCAATTTTTATTACTTATCTTCTCCCTCTCTCCCAAAGTATCAGACAAACCTCCCCAAGCCATTGAAGCTACTATTCCATCCCCTCTCTTCTCCATTTCAACTCCGTTTTGAAAGGTAAGAGTATTTTTAACTTTCCCTCACCTTCCCTTTCATGAAAGTACCATTCATTTTCGTTTTCATGAAGTTTTGAGAAAATGGAAATTTTGAAAATCTTGATTAAAAATGGTGCCTTTGTGTAGCTAATCTTAATATTTCGATTTGTTAAGGTTAGATATGGTGTATAGGAGCCAAATGATACAATATATGTGAATTTCAAATGATTTGGAACAATTTTCGGAATTTGGCTTTAAGGGGGTTTTTGGGAGGTTTTGGGGGTGTTTTGGGGGTTGTCTTAGGTGGGTTTTGATAGGCTTTTGATAGTACTATAGGTAGGGGTTGAATTGGGATCATTGGAGGGTGTAATGGAAGTTAGAAACAGGGTTTTTGGTCAAGGTTTTGGGGCCATCCGAATTGGTGAAAAATGGATATTGTTCATGCTTGTAACATGGTATTTTGTGGTTGAATTGCATTCCGGGTTAGCTTCGATGATAAGATTTTGATTGTGGGTGTTTTGTTTATGTTTGGGAATGATTAGAATCAAGTTTGGGCATCGGTGAAGCATCGGAAGAGAATCCGGAAAATTGAAGGTTGTGCTTGCTTGGTCTTTGAGCTTGGAAGCTTAGGTGAGTGGTTGTTTGCTTTTAAATGTTTTAAAGTAGTTGGTTCGAGTATATGGACTAGGTTGGGCTTGGTAGACCCACCTAGAGTTAGGATTAGGGTGGTAGCCTAATCCTAAGCTTGATCTAGAGCCCTTGGTTGAACTCACTTTATGGTTGTGTATGTCTTGCATAAATTGCGATATGGATGTCTATGTATATTGCTTTATACATGTGAAATGAGATTGGACTTATGATGCTTGAGACATGCATAATGATGGTTGTTGATGAGTATGTGCTAAGCACAAGGTTTATGAAATGAGTAATGTGATGTGAGTAAATATTGACACTAGTAAACTTGGATACAAATGATCGATCATTAGGATGTTAGTGTGTACACATGAGTCTAAAGTCGCGCGTGGCCTTGGTGGCGTTGAGTCACCAAGGAGGAGTACGGGTTCGCCCGGAATTGTAATTGAATATAGTCGGTGATGAGTGGAATCCCATCGACGGGGCGTGAGGATGAGTGGAATCCCCTCCGCGAGACCGGTGATGAGTGGAATCCCACCGAGATAATGTGGTTGTTGGATTTGAGTTTCCAACATGTTTATCCGCGTATTCGGGTCTTAACTAGGTGCCAATGTTGATTGATATGTGTATCAATGTGTTGAAATATATGAGCTGTTTGGATGTTTAAATGTGATTACATGTATGGTAGTGTTGAGCTCATGATTATGGCATATATGTGATATATAATTCTCATGCATCTATATCTTGTGGACTCTTGGTAAATGTTAAGTGCCTTGGCTAGATCGTGCTCGGACCCTGCAATGTTGAGGTTTATTTTTAGAGCTTACCCTCACTAAGCATCATTGCTTACGCTTTCTTTGTTCAACATTGCAGATCCTTAGTTCGTGGGTTGCTCGGGCAAGTGGAGGGCCTCCAAGTGTGGTTTTGGACTTGAGTTCATCAAGTATGATTTTAATGCTAAGACATGTAATAGATTAAGCAATGGGATGTGTAAGACTTGTTGGTTGTTGTTGGTTGCTAGGAGCATGCTTAGACTCTATGTTATGTTGCTTTTGTGTGGCTTGTGATGCCATGTTCAAGTTGTTACCCATGCCTAAATTGCTCTCTTGTATGTTGGTTAAATGCTTTAGAAACCATGCTTAAGGTTGGATGTTGTTTGAGTGGATGTATGTGTGTTGATTGTTGCTTTTGTGTTAGACATGTTTAAACCTTGTTGAAGCATGCTAGTATTGTTAGTAAGCCTTGGGTTGTTTTGCTATGAAGTTATGGGGTGCCTTGGTGGTGTTTTGGGGCATTCTTGTGCCTCAAAACAGCCCAGAAAAGTCTGCAGACAGGGGGTGTTTCGGAACGGGTCCCCGTGTTCCGAAACGGCCCCTGTGTAAATGGCCTGCCGTTTCGAAACGGATGAGGGTCGTTCCGGAACGTTTTCGCTACTGGAATTTTGAGAAATTGGCGAGATGAAGCCGTTTCGAAATGGGGCTCTGAGGTTCCGAAACGGTCAAATCTCGTTGACCACGAGATATTGACCGTCAAGGTCGTTCCGATACGGGTCTCCCCTGTTTCGGAACGGTCACCTTGTGGTTAACCCAGGCCCGTTGACTAGGTCAAGGCGTTTCGGAACACCCTATAGGTGTTTCGAAACGGCCTGCTGTAATAAAGTAAAATGGACTGTTTTCCCTTTTTGATGGTCGGTGAATGTTTCGTTGCTTGTATCTTCCGCTGTTGTGCTCCACATAGGAATTAAATATGCATCTAGATAAGACTAAAGATAAAAGAAAATTTATGGGTTGTTAACCGATGGGAAGCCTTAACGGGTTTCGTTTCGGTTTTCCCCGTGTGGCCCACTCGGACCGGTCATCCGACCAGACCGGGACGAGGGGGTTACAACTTAAATGAAAATTTTAAAAACGTTAAATAATTATTTATCTCAAAAAATATTTTAAATACGTATCTAAAAAAAATATAATTTGTGCACTTATTTGCCTTTAAACATTCATTATATCTTCCATGTTATGGTAAAAAAAAAGACACTAATCGGTCTGGAAATTACTCACACCAGCGCTTTCGTATCTTTAAGACCATAACTTTACACAAAAAAAGAATGACCCAATTCACATCATATTAATAAAACATCAAAAACACACACCACTTGCTTTTAATCAAATCTGCTCTGAAATTGAAAATTCATCTTCCCAAATAAAATAAAATAAAAACAATGGGTGCTAACTAATCATTTGGTATATATCAATATCTATTGGGTCGAATATTAAAGATTTTTTTTAAAATTTTATATTTTGAAAAGAAAAACAAAACTTTAAGAAAACATTTTTATTTAGGATTTCAACCTAATTTGATTTTAGCTTTAACCTAATTCGCATGCGTTTCTAAACTCCACCACCCCAAATAGAACTTGGTCGGTGATATTTCGAAACTAAGTGTTGATTCAATTCACTGCTTATTATTATTATTATTATTATTATTATTATTATTATTATTATTATTTGTGGATTTGGTTTTTATAGACAAACGTGATTTGCTTTTTGGAATACATCACTTTCCCTGGGTTTTGCCCAACAGAGTTTGGGGGATAAAGAAGTGGTCTCCATCTTTACCAAGTCCACTCATCTATATATTATTATCAGTCAGCTATATTTGTTCGGCATTTTCCGATACCTAAATATGTTATTTATCCGGGGATAGACCGAGAGGGTTGGAGGCAGTCGTCCGTCTAAAAATTTAAAATTTATATATGATTTGAAAGTTTTTATGTTTTTTTATTAAAAATTTATTTTTATCTTTTTAAAATTTTATATGTTCGTCAATTAAAATTTTATATATTCGTTTTTCTTAACGTAAAGTCTTTCGTTCGTCCCTTACTTTATCCGTGTTTCCTGCTGACCAAGTCTAAGTCGTCTTGGAGCCTCATTTTCATGGTCCCCGTTAGCAATACTTAGCATCAATAATTGGATAATTTTTTTCTTTACCAAAATATGTGGAAAATGAGAGTTTGAAATGATTTGTTGTAAGGTTAGAGTCGCATCAAATATTTGAATGGACAAATTATTAAATTTAAAAAATATGAAGATTTATTAAATAGTTTTTTAATCTATACATATATGCATAAGTTAAAAGTTATTTAAGAGCCAATATTAAATATAAAATTTTATTTGAAAAAAAACACAATCATTTAATGTATTACAAAATCTTAAAAAAAATTATTGAAAAAATTCTCATTTAATATATTATAGTTTAGGATATACGATTTTAGGATTATGGTTTTAGGGTTTATGATTTAGGGTTTTGTAGTTTAGTATTTAGTGTTTAGGGTTATAGTTGTAGGGTTTATTAATACATTGAATGAGTTTTTTTCAATAAAATCTTCAAGGGTTTTGCAATACATTAAATGATTGTGTTTTTTTCAAATAAAATTTTGTATTTAATGCAAGCTCTTAAATGACCCTTAACTTATGCATGTATATTTTGGATAAAAAAACACCTATGCATGTATGCATAGGTTAGACAAAACCTCATTAAATATTTAAATTTAATATTTAGGAAACAAAATCTAATATATATATATTATACATGGATGGACCGAGAGGGTGTTAAAGCGTAGCCACGTCCCCTGAAATTTTCAAATTTTAATATAAATTTATTATTTATAAAAGTCTGCACCTTTAACATGAAATCATGCGTCCGTCTCTACTTATATATGTTTTCTTTAGTTAGATTCGTGCTCGTTGTTGCATATTTTTATACCAATTTCCTTTTTATTTTGAACATTCAATGTATAAATTTTATAATCTATACTACCAGTCTCTTCTCCGCCCACAAATAAGGGAATAGTAAGCGTTTAAGCATGCTTAATCTCTCGTTCTCATGTATATTATATCAACGACAATGTCAATTTAACTATACTTCATTAACTTTTATACCCGTTTTTTAACTGTTAATTTTTTTTTGAATTGGGTTCATGTTTAGTTAGATATACGAACCTTAACTCTAAAAATATCATAACACACAAATATATTTTGAAAATGAATAAAACATGATACAATATAAAATGAACACAAATAATATATAAATATAAAATAATCTACATAATATAAATTATGAAATATCTAACAATACATGGTCATAGAGAGTATACCTTTATCCTGAACGAAATGGCACATGTTCATCGTGTTCTTCATGTCATCGTCCCTTCTCTCACGTTTCTTTAAAATATATTTGTTGTGTGTGTGTGTTTGTTATTTTTTTTCTTGAATGAAAAAAAACAATAATTAGAAATGAGAGGATTAAACATGTAATTCACCCATATATATATAGAGAGAGCATAAGGTAATGTGAACACTAAATTATGTGATGCTCACGTGGTGGATGAGGAGAAAAATAAAATCAGTACCGACACTTGAGTATTTAACTCCTATCCAAAATTTAAATCTCCCGATTTAATCCTTCATTAAAAAATAAAGGATAATTTTATTGATAATCACATATCAATGATTTTATTTTTTTAATTTTATCAATTTAGTTCTTATAGTTGTCAAAATTAACAATGCTGCCCTTCGTTTTTTATTTCATCAATTTAGTCCTTGAACTCCCCAAATTAAATCTTTCTCACTTTTTTCTTGGTTACTCTTCCGGTTTTCAGGGTTTCGCCCTGACTAATCTGGATCGGCCTGTGTCGCACACCTGATTGGTGAGTGAGTCTCCCAACAAAGATTTTCTGCGTACATAACGCCTCATCGTTTGATTGTCGTTGACTAACATAATTGTTATTATCAATCCCCTTGTCATGTCATGCACCTCATTGTTAAATGATTAACATAAGCTAAGTTAGCATGTTCACATGTTATTTTCTTTAATAAATTAATACTCTCTAATAAAATAATGACGAATTAACTTTGATAATGTGACAGTATAATTGATGTGGAGATTTATTTTAAATGATCTATACCTTTAAAATAAATAATTAATTATGAAACCCAACATTTTTACTACCATAAAATTTAAATTGACACATTGTAATCGACATAGAAAGATAATTGTGAAAACATATAGAGACTACATATGTAAAAAATTTTAATGATTGTACTAGTCAACGATAATTAAGGATCGAGATTGATATAATTTAGAAGTTTCGGTATTAAATTATAGAGACGTATGTATGTGACTGCCAATATGATTTTGGCAATGATAACTCACACAAAAGCAATGAAGTGAGAGAGTCGTGAAAAAATTAATTATTGTAAGTGTGGCCTTTTCATGGGAAACGTGGCCACTAACAGTAGGATTATATCTAAACAAGTTTAGTTAAAGGCTAAAGCAGCAGTAGTATTTGTACTAAACCTCGTGCTTTTAATTATTTCAAAACCTTCTTCACTTTTATTAACCCTTTTTAATCCTTTTTGTTTTGAATTTTTGTCATCTTCACCCAGACATTTTTAGTTGCAGAGTTGGTAAAAAGGTTGGCGTGCGCTACCCCCAAAATAATTTATGTGTAACCCAACATACTTTGTCACATGTTTATCTTTTTATACTCCACAGATTATATTATTTATTAAATACCGTCAACTTTTTGAATTAGTTAAAACGAAACGATTATTTAAATATTAAATCGCACAACAAACAAATTATACACCAAAATATGTAAATGAGTAGTGCAATTCGATGTTAAAATTGTGTATTATATATTTAAATACCTAAATTCTAATCATAAACCCTAAATTCTAAACCCATACACCCTAAACTAAGTCTTTAAACTCTAAAACTAAGACGCTTGTGGAAAGTAAAAAGTTAAATTTTGACCCAATACATTAGTTATAGATCCATAAAATATATTAATAAGTATTTAAGTTATTGGATTTAATTAATAATTGGGTAAAATTCACAAATAGACACTAAAGTTTGGTTAATTATTCAATTTGATAACTAAATTTTTAATTGCTTCAATGTTACTATTAAACTTTGTAATTTACTTCAATTTGGGCACTGAGCTCTTTACGGATGTTAAGAAAGTGACGTGACTAGAGGTGATGAGCCTGCCCGGCTCGTAAGCTACTCGAGCTCAGCTCAGTCAAAGCTCGACTCGAGCTCGTGCTCAGCTCGAGACCTTAGGGTCGGCTCGGCTTGAAAAGCTCGTGAATAGACTCGAAATAATTACACACACTCCATATACACTTATATGTTTCAGTGTTGTTAACTTGTTATCATGGTTAAATACTTTAAATCACATTCTCCTTGTGGACTTGTATAATTTAAAAAATGTACTATGGTTACTTTTGGACTTCAAAAATAAATATTATCTTTTCTCAAACAGGTTTTCACATGTTATTTTTCAAAACTTCAATAAAAATATTTAAAAGCAATTTGAGGAAAGCAACAAGCCGAGCTCGAGCCTCGAGTCGAGCCGCATTATCACCCCTAGACGTGACAGTTAACAAATTTTGTATAATAACACATTTAGACCTCCATATTTGCACATTCAAATAATTTAGTCCTAATTTGAAAAATAATAATAAATTTAACCCTCAATGTTTACACATTATTTCAATTTGGCCCTATTTTAATTGAAAATAATTTAATCCTAAACCCTAAACTTGAAACCATAAATCTGAAACACTACACCTAAAAACTCAAATCCATAAACACAAACCCAAAAACCTTGAACCCATAAACACATAAACTCTAAACCTAAAACCCTAAACCCTAAACCCTAAACCCTAAATATAAAACATTAAGCCATAAATATATAACCCTAAACCCATAAACCCTAAAATTAAACTTTTAAGATTTAGAGTTTTGAATTCTAGTTTAGGTTTTAGGGTTTATGTGTTTTAGGGTTTCATGGTTTTGGGTTTTGGGTTTATGGTATTTAGGTTTTAGGTTTAGGGTTAAATTATTTTTAATTAAAAATAAGGCCAAACTGAAATACTGTGTAAATATTGATGGTTAAATTTATTATTATTTTTGAATTATGATTAAATTGGTTGAATGCGCAAATATGATGGACTAAATGTGTTATTATACAAAATTTCTTAACTGCCATGTCATCTTCTCAATATTTGTTAAGAGCTCAATGGCCAAATTGAAGCAAATCACAAAGTTTAATGGTAACATTGAAACAATTGGAAGTTTAGTTACCAAATTGAATAATTAACTAAAGTTTAGTGACTATTTGTGAACTTTTACCCTTAATAATTTTGTAGAAATATATTTATAGAGATATGATCCTCTTACACTATGTAAAACTTTCAAGTTTTACACATTTTTTGGACTATTGGATGGAGATAAATGGATGATTGAGATTAACAGTAAAAATTGTGAAGAATACCACAAGAAAGAAAAAATATAAGGATATAATCTTAGCTATTTATTACCCTCATTCAACAGTCCAAAAAATATATATAAATAATTGAGTTTTACATTGTGTAACTAGATCCTAACTTATATTTATATGTACGCAATTGAAGTATATTTGCATTTACATAATATATATGAACAATATTTAAAAATATCGATAAATCAAAAATGGTACGGAAACACATTGATACTAATATGTACTAGTACTAGAAAAAAGCAGTATGTCCACCAATACAATATTGCCAAGTAAGGATGCTTAGTTATTTTTGAGAGCTGTTACTTCTTAATAATGTGTATTTATTGTCCAAATATAGTAGTTAGTTCTTCCTTTCCCATGATGTTTTCCATAGTTTAACTGCCAGTAGTAACTTATGCTTGCCATCTTCTATCAGAAAAGACAGCCGTTATAGTGAAAAAGACGCTGCAGTAGTTGTACGGCAGATGCTCAAAGTTGCGGCGGAGTGTCATTTGCGTGGCTTGGTGCACCGTGACATGAAACCTGAGGTATGCTCAAGTACATTAGCATGTCTTAGTTGTAAACTTTCCTTTAGGAAGTCATGCTGCTTACTTATGGTTTCCTTGTTTCTTGCCTGTAGAATTTCCTTTTCAAGTCATCCAGAGTGGACTCACCTCTGAAGGCTACAGATTTTGGTTTGTCAGACTTTATCAGACCTGGTGAGTAGCATTTGCTTAATTTGTGCTTTTTAAAATGATCAGGATCTGGTATATTGCGTGTTATGATTTTTCCAACTCTTGTCAGTGTGCTTGGTTTCTATTTAACTTGCTAATGTTATAATCCTCATACCACAACCGTCCAAGCAATACAATCCTAAACTACAACTAAATGCAGGGAAGAGGTTTCGAGATATTGTTGGCAGTGCCTATTATGTTGCTCCTGAAGTACTAAAAAGAAGGTCAGGGCCTGAATCGGATGTATGGAGTATCGGTGTAATTACCTACATTTTGCTCTGTGGGAAGCGTCCCTTTTGGGATAAGACTGAGGATGGTATATTTAAGGAGGTGTAGTACATTTCCATATCATGGACCTTGATTTTTTCCCTTCATTATGGGTTTAGTCATTTTATTTTATTCAGATATAGACAGAATATTGCATTGGTGCTATGCATGTTTCTGCACTTTATTTAACCCTTTATGCTCTAGTTTCTAGCTGTCTTCTATTTCCATGAATAGTCATGCTTTTTCCTATGAAATTCACTTGGTAATGTCTATCTAAGATGTGTTCTATTATTTTGTTATATGATGTGTTTTTTTTTCTGGAAAAACTGCAGGTTTTGAAAAACAAGCCTGATTTTCACCGCAAACCATGGCCGACAATTAGCAATGGTGCTAAAGACTTTTTGAAGAAAATATTGGTGAAGGATCCTCGGGCTAGACTGACAGCAGCTCAGGCCCTATGTATGTTGCATCATCCCTTACTAAATTATTGCTTTTTCCGATTTTCTCTGTCTCTAGCTCCAAGGAAGCGAATATTAAACATGTCAAATTTGCTATTACCCACTTAGTAATTGTTCTATCACATTATGATTTCATCCTCCTATTTATTTCTGGACTATCTGATTGGTTTCAACTTCTCCAGCACACCCATGGGTTAGGGAAGGAGGAAATGCATCTGATATTCCCGTTGATATATCAGTTTTGAGCAATCTCCGGCAATTTGTGAAGTATAGTCGATTGAAGCAGTTTGCTCTGAGGGTAAACATAGAATTTCTTCCTCTTGAACATTACTGGATTATTTTATCATTGTAGGCTTAAGAGGCTACTGTTCCCTCCTTTCATTGTTCATCTCTTTATATATAATGATCATTACGCTGTAGGCATTGGCTAGCACACTTAATGAAGAGGAGATAGCCGATCTCCGGGATCAATTTGACGCAATTGATGTGGATAAAAATGGCTCTATTAGTCTTGAAGAGATGAGACAGGTGAACATTTCTATAATGCCCAACATCTATTAGGTTGTAGAAAGCATTTTTCTTTTGGCCTAATTAGGATGGGTATCGTTGCAGGCTCTTGCTAAAGATCTTCCTTGGAAGCTAAAGGAATCACGAGTCCTTGAGATTCTTCAAGCGGTGAGTTACAGTTTCCCTTTTCTCCTTCCAAGGTCATTCAGTATTTGTTCCTTCTCACGTAAATATTATTTCCTTTTAGTGGTTTGATTGTTGTAGACTTATTTATTTCATTTCCTTTCAGATCGATAGCAACACAGATGGACTTGTTGATTTCACCGAGTTTGTTGCAGCAGCTCTACATGTGAATCAAATGGAAGAACATGATTCTGATAAGTGGCAGCTGCGGTTACAAGCTGCTTTTGAGAAATTTGATGTAGATAGAGATGGTTTTATTACTCCAGAGGAACTAAGACTGGTAAGGGTTCTTTTTTTTTGTTGTTCATCTTTTTTCTTTTCTGAAAAAGCTGTTAATTCTGCTGAGATTGTCAAACATTATTCTGCAATTCAATCTAGTCCTGATGTTTAGGAACTGCCTTTATTTATTGTAAAAAGTGTTCTAAACATTTTATGAAGATTGTTACCGGCATAATAGTTATGCCCCCCTGTTTACACTGTGTTTGTTTTGTAGCATACGGGCTTAAGAGGCTCCATTGATCCTTTGCTTGAGGAGGCTGACATTGATAAAGATGGAAAAATAAGCCTTCCGGAGTTCCGACGACTTTTACGAACTGCAAGCATGGGTTCACGCAATGTACCTAGTCCATCGAGCAGGAATACTCAGAAGTTGTAGATTAAACATGAAAAGAGAACAAGAAAAATATAGCCTTTTTTTGGATGTTTTGCTCGCCCGTCTACCGGTATCCATCAAGAGTTCTAGGGACCCTTTTTGACTAGAGTTTCGTTTCATGGCATCTGCTTTGGTGAGTCCACTGCTGGAAGGTTTTGGATGTAAGAGTTGATGTTAGGCTCTGGTTGTGGGATAGCCCCAGGTATATGGTCATTCTATGTACATTTCTTTGGTTGGGTATTTCTTGTTTTGCCCTCCTAATTTGTAACACGTGACTATAAATAATTTTCCAATGAAAATATGGTGCATAATTTGATAATCTGAGTTTTGTTCTGTTGAAGCAGGTTTGGAATTCCTAATCTCAATATCTACCAACTCTTTTCTTTTATGTTGAGTTTTGAGTCTTTTGGCCTTTGTAAAACAAAACATAAACTGAAGTGACAAGTGCCCCTCAACTAACATAATTTGATGTTGGCGTGTGCAGTGTTTGATTATTTTTCCTTCCATATTAGGTGAGAGGTCCATTTGATACTGAGCTGCCTGATTGGGAAATGACTTGAAAGATACCAAGTACCTGCTTGCTTCAGCTGTTGCAGCTAAAATGCAAGGGGCCAATGGAAACAAAGAAATGGGGAAAGATGGATCATTTATGACTGCTAAGTGCTAACAGGGAAGTCATTTTTACTGCAATAATTGCAGTGTTGAAAGCTAACAAGTCTTTCCATGGCACTCAATTGGCTTGCAGAGTTAGGGTCATTCGTCCACAATGACAGGTGGGCCTTTCCATAGCTAAAAGTTCTTCAAACAGTTTATTTTCTAAGAAAACTTGGTCCAAGGAGAAGAAACAAAAACTTTCAAACATGGATCTTGGAACAAAATCTCCACCATTGACAACGATTCCTTCATGACCAGGAGAAAAAAATTGGGGATTCCTTCTAGATGAGATTGACTGTTAAATGGTATGAACAAAAGAAATTTACAATGCATATACACTTAGATGATGCCACTGATAGTTTAAGACAAGTCAAAAGCATCTGTCAAGTAAACCTACGAGGAAAAATAATTGGAGTTTATGTTTTCAAGTTGTATATTGAAATGTCCTCCGAGTGCCAAAAGAGTCTGGCAGCAAGCAGAAAATACACAAGTTTAAGCTGAAATCAGGATGTTACCATTTGGGGGTGTCACAGTAAAGACATGTTAGTTTGGGATGCTAACATTCACTTGGATTTTGAAACATCATCCAGACTGTTAGAGGAGCTGTCCTGAAGATCTTGAGACGAAGAATAATGGCTCAACGAGGTCGCGCTCACCATACTTATCTCCGATTGTGTTTCCTTGCCTTTCTTTTTTCCTGCTGACGAATCCTGCATGTCATTCTGTTACATTAATTTTCAGTGCCCCACAATTTATAACAAGGGTTATATGATGATAAAATAACCTCGTTTTTCGATGATCCGGGCATTTTCAGTTCAAGTTCTGTTGCCACATCGTTGGAGCCATCACATCTATCTCTATTACTTCCTCTTTGGTTATCTACCGATTTGATTTTAGAATCCCTTTTGCTAGGAGTGTGGGAAGATGATGTATGTTGGGATGATGGCTGTTCGACTGGAGGACTGCTGGTGGTTGAATATGGCATGAATGTTGAGCAGGGATTGGCAATAGCACCTGGATTATGATTTCCGAAAAATGGATATGGTTGCAATGAGGGGTGGTGCATTGCAATTGGGTACTGGATATGGATAAGGTGGAGGCATGACACCTGAAGCATCAATACCAGTCCATGGGAACATGACCATACGTCTGCTGATACTGAACAGTTAGGTTTCTGATATCGGCCTTTTCTTCTCTCAGCTCATTCTTCTCCTGACTCAGCTGTTTAGAAAACAAATATATAAAAGACAGGCAACTAGGATATGGTTTCAATGTTTACCGAATGTCACCTCACGACATTCTTCAGTTAGAGATAAACACAGCCTTTAACTGTTGACTTCCTCAGTTAAATCCTTAAGCATTTGGATCGTGTCTGCGAGTACGGTTGCTTTATCATTCTTAGGTCTATCCGGATGTGCATTACCGGAAAAAGTGCATTAGGAACAAGCAGGATCAGAAAATTCAACGTCGGATTCAAGCTAACAGGACAACTTATAGAAGGCAAGCTTAAAAACGCCTATCCCACTATAATGGAACCAAAGGTTTGAAACAAAAGATGGGAGTATACATTGGTTTAGATCCGAGGAAAATGCTATCCTTGGGCCACCAAATGTATAAAATCCAGTAAGAAAAACTGGAAAAGCATCTCAGAGTTCAAGTATCAGAAAGAAACTAGGGGACATTCCTGCACTTCCCTACTTGCTGCTATAAGCTGTACTTTTAAGCTATGTGCTCAAAAGTCGAAACATGAAACAAATTACAGGAAATTTACAAGCAGCTTTTCGAGTAAGCGAAGTTAAGTAGATATTCCGAACTCGACCTTGAACTGCTTGCATTGACACAATGATATCTAACAATTGAATGCATCAACAAATAAATGACATTGCATTAGTTCAGTTGTTACTCTGCTAACCTAATGAAGAACTCTTAGCACCGGGAAAGGCCTTTCAATTGTTGCTACACTAAGGCTTTGCTCGACGTGGATTTTCAAACGGCGGTTTGGGTGAGAACAATAAACAATGATTATCAACTGATAAAAGATAACCCACAAAAAGAACATTACTGGTAATCAATTCCCATTAACCAACAATGAAATAATAAACAATAGGAATGAAAATTAAAACTGTGAAATAAACAAGAAACGGCATAAATTCAACAGAATAATAAACATGGGTTTCGAGTTTGAAGTGCCCAAAGCTGCTTCCGTAGCTGTAGAGCAATCGCTGGGCTTCCATTGATGATCCATTGCTGACTTTTCCACTGATATATTTGCACTCACATGAGAAACTATAAATCAAATTAGGGTTTCATACTTGATTCTTAAAATTGAAGCTGATGATCCAAAATTAAGTTTTTTTTAATTCTTTT
Organism: Hibiscus tridactylites; assembly: GCA_958450335.1. NCBI lineage: Eukaryota > Viridiplantae > Streptophyta > Magnoliopsida > Malvales > Malvaceae > Hibiscus > Hibiscus tridactylites. The sequence goes on from OY288284.1 coordinate 68,837,725, forward strand.
TTCTGTTATCCAACGAACGATGAGTTTATGGATAAATTATTAGATGGGCTCGGCTCATCTATGATTCCAGCTAATAAATTTCATTATCTTAAAAAAAGTGAATCTTTGCATCTTTCTTACATGTAAATAAAGAGTGAATGGTTATTTAGAAGTTATTGTGAGATGGATGGACCTTATTGGCTTGCACTTGGCAGGCGCGGATTTAGAAATTTAAACTTAATAGTTCACCTATCAATAATAAATACAATCGTATGTAAGATAAGAGTAAATTGAATAAATCATAAAAAATTACTTAATATGTCCATATTTGACATGACAAAAGACTCTTCAATCACACTTAAATATATATGTAAGAGGCCCACTATGATTTAGTTATTAACTCTCTTTAATACAACGCATGTATTAAGCAATCCACATTAATCTATACAAAATCCCCCCTAATCAAACCATTCCAAAATATCAACCATGTTTGGCAATTAGCAGATACCTGAGAGCATTAGCCGATTTAACTAGCGGATTGCATTAGCTGATTGTATAAAAGTGTTTGGTAAAATTAATTAATAGCTGATAACTATTTGATTATTTGAACATGCAAAATGACAGGTAAGAACATGATTGTATTTAATACTTGTTTGAACAATTTATTAGTTATTAATCTTTTGTATCTATTAATATTAATTAAATTATAAAAATTAATTTTTTTAATATCGTTGCTAAGCATATATGAAGGATGTATATATTAATTTTTATTTCTGAAATTATCTTTTTAATATAAATTTAATAATTACTAAATTTAAATGTATATATTAATTTTTTATTTATGAAATTATATTTTAAATATAATTTTATTAACTATTAAATTTATATGTATATATTAAATTTTTATTTATAAAATTATTTTTAATTTTATTAGTTATTCAAATTTATGTTATTTAGAAAAAAAATTATGATTATCAAGGACGACATAGTCTTCATAAGTCTTTTATCTAAACCTCTAACTCAAAAACTCCTAAAAGGAACTTTTTCAAAACGAGAGGTTTCACTCCAATCCGCTATTACAATTCTCTATTTATCAAACATCTAAGTTAGCGGATTTGACTAGTTAAACTTCTAAAATTGCTTCAAACCTCTAATTTTGGCTCAAAATTTGTTTACCAAACATGACCATAATGTTTACAATTAAGGACTAAATTGTATATAAGTTTTGAGGACTAAAACTATCATTATACCAAATCTTGTTAGATGTTCGTTTGTATTTTAACGAGTAAACCAATAGTTACCAAAACTTCAATTAAGTGACCTAATTGTAACTTTTAATAAATGAACGACCCAATTATAATAGTTACCTATCTCAGTTTTTAAGGTGAATCTTCACCTCCTTTTACATGTAGATAAAGAGTGGATAGTTATTTAGAAGTTATTGTGAGATGGATAGACCTTATTGGCTGGCAGACGCGGATTTAGAAATTTAAACTTAATGTTCACCTACCGATAATAAATACAATCGTATGTAAGATCAGAGTAAATTGAATAAATCATAAAAAAATTACTTAATATGTCCATAACATGACATGACAAAAGACTCTTCAATCACACTTAAATATACATGTAAGAGGTCCACTATGATTTAGTTATCAACTCTCTTTAATAAAACACATGTATAGAGCAATCCATATTAATCTATACAAAATTCCCCCTAATCAAACCATTTCAAAACATCGGCCATGTTTGGCAATTAGTAGATACCTGATAGCATTAGTTTATTTAACTAGCGGATTACATTAGCTGATTGTATAAAAGTGTTTGATAAAATTAATTAATAGTTAATAACGGATTGATTATTTGAACATACAAACTGACATGTAAGGACATGATTATATTTAATACTTGTTTGATCAATTTATTAGTTATTAATCTTTTGTATCTATTAATATTAATTAAATTATGAAATTTATTTTTTTAATATCGTTGCTAAGCATATATGAATAGAGGTGGCAAACTGACCTGAGACCCGAACCGATTTTATTCGATCCGAGATTCAATATCGACCCGAACAAGATGATTCGAACTTGATCTGAAATTTGAAACAAACTGAATCGAATTTAAACCGACCTGATTTTTAGTTGAACCAATATGGACACGATCCGATTTTTCAACCGAACAGAACAGACCCGAACCGATTTTCAACGGAACCGAATGGACCCGAATCGGAAGTAACCCGAATCGAAAGCAACCCGAAATAAAGAAAAGATATTAAAAGAAATAATGAAAGATTTGATGTGAATCGTCGCACAACTCACAAAAAAGTTAAATATATATAATAGCTTTATAAAGCCATATATGGGTTTAAAAAATTGATTCGACCTAAAAACCCGACTGAAATATATTGATCTCCCATTGAAGCGATTTTGACCGACTCAAAATCAACCGACCTGAAAACCAACCGAACCAATGTGACCTAATCCGGACTGATACCTGACCCGAAAATCAACCAAATCGATGTGACCTGACCTGGACTGATACTCGACCCGAACTGAACCGAAACCGAACTCGATCCCGATCCCGATCCGAATGACCCGTTTGTCACATCTATATATGAAGGATGTATATATTAATTTTTTATTTATGAAATTATATTTTAAATATAATTTTATTAATTACTAAATGTATATGTATATATTAATTTTTTAATTTTATCAGTTATTCAAATTTATGTTATTTAGAGAAATTTTTTATGATTATCAAGGACAACAGAGTCTTTATAAGTCTTTTATTTAAACCTCTAACTCAAAAAGCTCCTAAAAGGAACTTTTTCAAAATGAGAGGTTTCACTCCAATCCGCTATTACAATTCTCTATTTATCAAACATCTAAGTTAGCGGATTTGACTAGTCAAACTTCTAAAATTGCTCTAAACCTCTAATTTTGGCTCAAAAGGATGTTTACCAAACATGGCCATAATTTTTACAGTTAAGGACTAAATTGTATATAAGTTGTGAGGACTAAAACTATCATTATGACAAATCTTGTTAGATGTTCGTTTGTATTTTAACGAGTAAACCAATAGTAACCAAAACTTTAATTAAATGACATAATTGTAGCTTTTAATAAATGAATGACCCAATTATAATTTTATTAACAATTGAGTGACCTCAAATATAATTTATTCAATTTTTATGGTAGGTCAAGTGACCCACCATGACCTATGGTACATACGCCCATGTTGGCTGGGACCACGGATAACATGGTGAGTCGAATCCATCTAATAATTTCCCGAGTTTATGAGAAGAAATTGTAAATATGGTGCAAAGTGGAATCCACGACAACACTAACTTGTGTTCTCAACGAACCTCGACCACGTGCCGAACTATTTTATTTTAGACTTGTGTAAGAAGTCCTTGAACTTTAAAAAAATAATTAAGTTCATAATTATTTTTACACTCAATTAAACTTTTAAACCCTAAACTTAAATCAATTAAACTATTGAACCAAGAAATTGAATCAATCAAGCTCTTTGACTAATTTTGACCGTCAGTTTTTTTCTTTAGATATTACTGGCACATGATACACTATAGTTCTATCATGTTGCATTAACAGATTTTTTTTCAAAAAACAATTTTAGGTAAACTACACCACATACCACTTAACTATGGCTATTGACTCGAAAATGCCACCGAACTTTAAAAAAAAGTTCAAAACTAACACTGAATTTTAGTTTGTGACTCGAAAATACCGCTTCGCCGTTAACTCTTAACACCTCTATTAAGTCAAAACGATGTCGTTTTGGTGCGGCTATTTTGAAGCCTAATTTAGCCCAAAACGACGTCGTTTTACTGGAGGAAAAATATTAAAATCATGTGCTTAGAGGGGTTTGAACCCAAGACCTTCAAATAGAAAAGCTCAACCTTAAGCACTAAATCAACTTAAAATTATGTAATATTTTACCACAAATATTATATATTTCAAACCACTTGAGATTAATTCAAATTATTTTATGAAATAAATAACACTATAAATAATATTAATATATAAATAATTTAATATATATTATTTGTATATATATATATATCAATATATATATAAATAGAAGTGTATTGTTTTATTTTTATATATTATTTATAATATAAATATATTATTTTTAGAAAATTTCAAAATATTCATAAAAATAACATATTTATATTATAAATAATATATAAAAACTCTAAACCCTAAATCCTAAATCTTAACTACAAAGTCCAAACCTCAAATCATAAACATTATAATTTGAGGTTTAAGTTTTGGATTATATTATTTATAATATAAATATATTGTTCTAATAAATATATTATTTTAATGATTTTCTTAAAATAATATATTTATATTATAAATAATATAGAAAAACCATAAAATAATATATTTTTATTGATATATATATATAAATAATATATTTTATATTATTTATATACTAATATTATTTATAGTATTATTTTTTCATAAAATAATTTGGTTGAACCAAATAAATTAGTTTATATAATTTAAATAAAAATATATTATTTTTATATACTATTTATAATATAAATATATTATTTTTAAAAAAACCCAAAATATTCATAACATTAATATATAAAAAATCCTAAATCCTAAACTCTAAGGTTTAAAGTTTAAGTTTGAGGATTAGGGTTGTGGGTTAATATTTTAGGGCTTAGGGGTCTTTTATATATTATTAATATTATAAATATATTATTTTTATGAATATTTTGGGTCTTTTTAAAATAATATATTTATATTATTCATAATATATAAGAATATAAAAATAATATATTTTATATTATTATATATTAACATTATTTATTTCATAAAATAATTTGAATTAATCTCAAGTAGTTTAAGATATATAAAATTTGTGGTAAAAAATTATATAATTTTAAGTTAGTTTAGTGGTTAAAGTTTAATCTTTCTATTTGAAGGTTTTAGGTTCAAACCCCTCTAAGCACATGGTTTTAATATTTTTTTCTCCAACAAAACGACGTCATTTTGGGGCTAAATTAGACTTCAAAACAGTCGCTTTAAAATGATGTCGTTTTAACTTAACGGGGTGTTAAGAGTTAATGTCGGAGTGGTATTTTCGAGTCACAAAATAAAGTCCAGTGTTAGTTTTGAACTTTCTTAAAGTTCGGTGGCATTTTCAAGTTAACGACCATAGTTGAGTGGTATGTGGTGTAGTTTACCCAATAATTTTTACAAGTTTTTTAGAATTTTAAAGATTTTTTTTAGATAAAATATTTTTTGAAAATGTCAACTGGAAGCATTGTCACACAACACACTGCACCAATATATAAAAAAATGTCAAGATTTAGTGGTCAAAGAGATTAATTGATTCATTCTATTGATTTAAGGGCTCAATTGATTTAATTTCTTAGTTCAAAGGTTTAATTGGGTGCAAATTTTTTTTAAGGATTAACTATTTTTTCCCAAAAGTTCAAGGGCTTCTTATCCCTCATTGCCTTTATTTTATTAAGATCTAATTAAAAATAAGGGTTAAGTACACCACATATCAATCAAGTATGACTACTTACTCGAAAATGTCACCGAACTTTAAAAAAAGTGCAAATCTAACAGTAAAATTTAGTCTTTGACTCGAAAATGTCACTATGTGGCTAGATTTGTACTTTTTCGAGTCAAAAACTAAAGTTCAGTATTAAATTTGCGCTTTTTAAAGTTCGGTGACATTTTTGAGTCAGTAACTATAATTAAATGGTATGTGGTGTAGTTAAGTCTAAAAATAAATACTCAAATTATACATTGTTTCTTACTTATAAAATTGGGTTCTTCGCTAACTTCAACCACGTGTCAAACGCATGACAAAATTTAAAATTATTTTATATTTATATTAAAAATAAAAGAACTTTTTATTCTGATTAAAAAAATTATCTCTCTATTTTTTGTAATTGATGATTTTTTTGTTTGTTATTGTTGTGATAGGATCTGAATTTGATGTTTCGATGAAGGTGGAAGTGATGGTGGCGCCGACGACAATGATTGTGTTCATCGGCTAAACCACCCTTTTCTTTCTACTTTCTTCTTTGTCCACCTTAATTGATCTTCGGTGTTTGCTCCGATTCAACAAATCCGGTCTCTTTCTCATTCACTTCCACAACCTACCGTTTTCTGCATCTCCTTCTATACTCGACAGCAATAAGAAGCAATGAAAGAAGAAAATAAAGGGTCATAGAGGGGAAATTAACCATTTTTATATCCTAAATATATGATTTTTAATTTTTGGCATAATATCAAAAAAATCTCTTAACGTTTGACTGAATTGTCACCTTGATCTCTATTTTTTTTAAAACAAATCCTCAATGTTTCGTTTTGGGTCAAAATAACCCATCCGTGAATGAAGATTGTTAGTCAACTGACGATAAACAACTTGAAATGACTTGGCAGAATGATACGTCAGAAGAAAAAATATTTTATATTTTATACAATTTTTTTTAAAATTATTTTTTGGCTAGTGTGTCATTCTGTAAAGTCAACATATTTGTATATATGACACTGCCATATAAGTTTGTCATGCCATTTCAAGCTATTTAACGTCAGTTGACTAATAATTTTTATTCGTAGAGAGATTATTTACTTTAAAAATTATAGTTTAAAATGACAATTCAGTAGAACGTGAGGGGGTGTTTTTTAGTATTATGCCTTAACTTTTAGCTTTTTTAACTTTGATTGGTGCTGGTTGTGAATTTCAGATAAGATTGTTTGTCTATCATTTTTTTTTCAAAAAAATATAATTGATCGATTTGTAAGTGTTCGATGATGATGAATGTCAAAGATGTATGTCAAGTGTTCATTAGAACAGATATTTTTAGATGTAATTATTGACATTAAAATATTAGAATAAAATAGTTTTTTTCTGTAAAAAAAAGTGGTGATTAAATTAACAATGGTTGAATTGAATAGTGGGAAATTTGATTTGTTCAAAAGACATGTTTGAAACGAAACCAAAGATGAGCAGAGGTTGATTCATCCAGGGTAAGATTATTAAACAATGTGAGGTTTTTTTTTTCTTCTCAAACTCAAACTCTTATTCTTTTGTCCATAATTAAAGGATAATGTCCAATCTTTATGTGGTAAATTGTGTCCATGATGGTTGCATTCTTTTTGGAGTTATCTTTTGCTGATAAGGTTTGACTATCAGTCCAACATTCATATCATTTCTATTTGGGGGCAAAACTCTAAAATAGCACCTTTACATCTTAATTTTATTAAAATAACACTCAAAGTCTATATTTTTCTAGACTAACATCATTACAGTGAACTCGCAGTACATACACAATGAGTTAAAAAAATTATATTTTAACTTAATTGATTAGTTAACAAATGATTAGCAAATTTTAGTTGGAACTCGTCATGCATGCAGAAAATAAATTAATTTAACAGTTAAGCTAAAAAACAGAAAATTATTATGAATATTAACTATTTGATATAAAACTATAAATTTATAGAACAACAATGCTTGTGTGTAATGGTAAATCGCATTGTTCTTTTGAGGAGAGAATTTATGCTTGAACTTTAAAAATAACATTGTTAGGACATGAGAGAGAATTACAAATTTTAAACATAAATCATAAAATGAATATATATTTACTAAAAAAAACTATGAACATATAGTAAAAAAAAAGAACACAAGACGAACAAAGTGAGTAATTTTTTCTATTGCTTATCATATCTTATTACTTATTGGGTAATCATGTTCTTATATAGGACCTTGAAACATTGCACAATACAGCGAATCATAATGTCACATGGATATAATGAAAGGGAGAGAATGAATCTTCTTCTTCTTTTCTTATATAGAATGAATCTTCTCATAATATAATGTAATGTATCATTTCATTAACTACATGCAAAACGCATGTATAAATATTCAGTATAAATGGATTTATAGCACCATTTGACTAATAATAGTTTTCTTATATTTCCATCCTCCGTGTCACATAAAATCAAAGATAAAAAAATTATTTTGGTGTTTAAAAAAGTAGTTGATCAAACTCAACGAGTGACTCTAGTGAAAAAGACGAAGATGTTCATCTTAGGAAATTCAAATTTCGAGAATTTGTGTGTGTAAGGTATGTGTGTGTTATCAGATGATTAAGAAAAAGTATAAACAAATACTACCATATAATCACACAAATATATTAATATATAGGGTAAACTATGCCAGGTAGGGGTGTGCATTTCGGATATCCGATCCGAAATTTCGGATATTCAAAAATTTTGGATAGTTACTTTAGCAATCCGTATCCAATCCAAAAAATTTGGATACCCGATTTTCAGATATCCGAAATTTCGGATCGAATATTCGATATTCCAAATTATGACTTAATTTAATTATATTTTTTAATTTGGCGATCCTATCCATGAAAATTTTAGGTTTTGGAATATAAAAATCTACAAAGTATTGAATATAACAAGATTTGTATCCATAAAAATTTCAATTTTTCATATATAACAAGTAAAAGTATCGAATATAACAAGATTCATATCTATAAAAAATGGAATTTTGAATATTAGATAATCGGATATCCGATCCGAATTTGAAATCATTATCCATATCCGATTAGAAATTTACGGATATCCGATCCAAGTTATCCAGAAAAAAAAAAGATTGGATATCCAATATTTCGGATCGGATCAATCAGATCGAATTTTTTTGCACACCCCTAATGTCAGGTAACCTTTCAATTGGTCTAATTTTGCCACCAAATTTTATTTTTCAACTCGTTTATACCACCGCGTCGTTAACTCCTTAACGTCGTTTTGGTGCCGTTATTTTGATACTAAATTGCCCAAAACGACGTCGTTTTGCTGGAGAAAAATATGAAAAATTATGCACTCAATGGGATTTGAACCTAGAACCTTTAAAATCAAAGGCAACCTCCTAACCATTAAGTCAACTTAATATCACTTACTCATTTTTAGCACAAATAATATATATTCTAAATTGCAATTGAGATTAATTCAATTTATTTTATTATATAAATATATTATAAAATAATATTAATATATAACTAATAAATAAATTATGTATATTAAATAAAATATATATTATCAATAATATTACATATATAAATAAATAATATATTATTATAAAAACTAAAAACTAATTTTCAAAAACCCCTAAAATCCACCAAAACATTAAATTTTTATCTATAAACCCTAAACCATAAGTCCATTAGTAGCCAAAATGGATGGATCTGGGGTTTAAGCTTTAAATTTTTTAAATCAAATTTTTTAATTTTTATAATAATATATTGTTTGTTTATGAATAAAATTTAAGGGTTTAAGGTTTATAGTTTAGGTTAGGGTTTAAGATGTTGCTGGATTTTGGAATTTTTGAAAGTTTTGGGGTTTTGAAAATTAGTCTTTTAGTTTTTATAATAATATATTTACCTATTTATCTATTTAATATTATTTATAATATAAAAATATTCATTTATTTTATTTATTATTTATATATCAATATATGTATACTAATACATTTCTAATATATTTATATGATAAACTGCAGTTTAAAATATATATTATTTGTGCTAAAAATAAATTAGAGATATTAAGTTGGCTTAGTGGTTAGGAGGTTGCCTTTGATTCTAAAGGCTTTAGGTTCAAAACCCATAGAGTGCATGTTTTTCATATTTTTCTCCAACAAAACAACGCCGTTTTGAGCAATTTAGTATCAAAATAGTGGCACCAAAAAGACGTCGTTTTGGTCTAGCATCCAAGTCATCACGATGTAACACGACGTTAAGGAGTTAACGGCGCGGTAGTATAAACGAGTCGAAAAATAAAGTTCAGTGAAAAAATTAGACCAATTAAAAGGTTAGTAGTAAAAACGGGTCACGTCCAATAATTTAGTGGTATCTGGCCTAGTTTATTCTAATATATATATATATATATATATGATTCTAATTGCACTTAAAATGTAATTGGTGACCCATTTCACTGTTTTCTTTGCTATCCTTTTCCGAAGAGACCTGGTCGGTGTGGATAAATCATAAATTCCAATAAGACAGAGCTTCTAACTATTTAAATTGAGGCGCTGCACTAATTTATTTAAAAAATGCATTATGATTTTAGCTTAAGATTAATCATATGTTAAATCATGCACATAGTTGGAGCCACGTGTTATAAACATAATCCAATTGATAGTGACCTAAACACCACACAACTTTTACCTCTTATAATTACTATTCATTAGTGTATTTCTTATAACACGTTACGTCTAGAAGGTCTTATACATAATTATTATAGTATTTATATTAATAACATAATAGGTAAATTATAAATTTAATCACTCAACTCTTCCAGTTTAGTCACTAAAATTTAAAAATGATCACGAAATTTTTGATTTGTTCATGTTTTAGTCACTCGAGCGTTAAATCGGAAATGAAAGGATGGCATGACAACCATGTGTCATCCATGTCATTTTTTCTTTATTTTTTATTTTCTTTTCCCTAAAGACAAAAAATTTACACTTTTATCCCTATTTCACGCTGACGTTGGAATCTCCATTTTTTTGGTGTCTTCTCCAACTACTCTATACACCAAAAAACTCACATATTCGTCTTCTATCCTTTGTTAGTTTAAATTTAATGAAACTCAATTCAAAACTAAAACTTGCAAAATCCCAAATTACTCTAATCAATAATATACGCCGTTCGATCAATGTGAAATCAAAATATACATCTCGTTTCCTCCTTCTCCACCTCTCCGCCATGAAATTTGAAAGAACGTTCTATGTCGTCGAGAAATCAAAAGCCAAATGTTTTCACATAAAAATAAGAAAGTTTTGGGGTAATTTCATATTTAAAAAAATAATTATCTAGTCTTAACGTAGTTAAGTAGTTAACAGAGGAGTGAACAAATAAGAGCAAATCAAAAGCTAAAATGTTTAAAATTTTAGTGACCAAAATAGAAATGAGAACAAAATTAAGTGATGAAATTTGTAATTTACCCTGACATACAATTGAGAATTTCCTGCCTGCTGTGCCATCAGGGACTGGAGAGTCGTACTCGTAACCACATATTGTTTGAGTGCCTTTTTGTTGTTGGTATTTGGCATTCGTTGCTGCAAGCTTGCAATGCGGCTAGAATGACTTTATCGTGGGATGATGAGCTTCGATGGGCTGTTACACGGTTAGAAGGGAAGACTTTGATTGTTCACATTTTATAATTGGCCTGAAATACTCATCTATATTTTATATGGGAGGAAAAGAACCGTCGTATTTTCAGAGGCACATCTAGGAGCCCTGAAGATATTGTTCGTTCTACTAAAAATATTGTCAGCATCAAGTACCAAGTTGTACAGGAAAAGTATTGATACGTCAGATAGAACGAATTTTTAACTGTGTACAAATTGGAGTATATATGTATAGGGGTATAGGAGTGTAAATTCATGTAGTAGCTTCTGCTGCTTTGAGCTAATACAATGACAAATTATCGTAAAAAAATCAATTGAGAATTTCTGAATTTGTACATTGTCTTTAATAATGAATATTTAATGGATTTATATTTAATGAATATTTGTACATAAAATAGTGGTCAAATGAATCAAATTGAATTTTACTTTTATCTAATTTATGATTATATTATATTTAAAATAATCAAAATATACTAATTACATATATATAAGAATTATCGACTTTTTATTTATTTAAAATTTATTTTTTTAAAAAATATTTTTATAAAATACTTTCAAACTTTATTAAATAATATCTACTAAAAGTTATAAAATTAAATATAAACATTAGTTTGAAACAAAGAATCAAATTGGAAATGAATTATAATTAATAATTTAAAAAAGCGACAACCCAATCCATTAATGATAGTAGTAATTGAAACGATCTTAATCTTAAGGGCTGTGGTCTACGATGCATACATATCCAAAATTGGATAGATATGAACTCCTAGATTTATGGCGATACAAAACACAATTATAACCAAAAAGATCTTGTATCTCATTTTATTGAGAAATTATTTTATAGAAATTAATTAATTAATTTTTTTTATTTTACTAATCCATTCATATATATATTATATATATTAACCACTCACTCCCTGTTTACATAGTATAAAAAATAAAGATTTATCTTTGAAATAAGTAACATAAAAAAAATTAATTGGTTGATTTTTAATGGACGAAACCATGAATGATGACGTGGTTTGCTGGAGTCATATAATAAAATTTTCGTTTATCAAGAGAATGATAGAATTAAAAAATTCAATAAAATTTTAATATAATAATATTATTTTATTTTATAATCATCAATATATATTTTATTGATCGATTATTTTATATTAAATTTATTATGTGACAATTTTATTAATCTAATTTTATACATTTAGAATGTGATAATTGGAACTTTTGATCTTAATATGTTGACATATTATATGTATTAAGAATATATATATATATATTTATATATTAAATACGGTATTTTTTATTTGTAAAGAATAATTGTTAAAATATGTCGTCGAGCAATTACATTTGGTATGTTAGCCAAGTTGTTTATTTTTGTTCCTTTATATTCATTTAGGTAATGGATCTTGGACTAGAGCACCGTCTTCCTATCCTTCCCATAGAGTCTTCATTGATTATGATTAGAATTAAGATTTGTCAATTTTTTTTTTATTAAAATACGATGTAAACCTTTATATTTTAACTAAGTTTAAGATTTTATAAATACGATTAAAAAGTTTAAAATATTTTTATTATAAGTTATACTTCAAAATTTTAAGTTTTATGAAATTCACTAATTGGCTCAGTGGCTAAAGATGCTCATATTGCCACATCTTGTATATGCAAGGGTGGGCAAAACTTGACTCGAAAAAATCGAAATTTCTGACTCGACTCAAGGCGTAAAAATTCGACTCGTTCTAACTTGACTCGACTTGAAAAAAATTTCAAATAAAATTTGAGTTACAAAATAGAAATTCGAATAACTCGAAATTTTTAGTAATTAGTGATTGATTTTTAAATTCGAGTTAAGTTATCTTATATGGTTAGAGAAAGTCGTTTAAATTAGAATCAAAATGTACTATAACATGATAAATAATTACAATTAAATTTGTATAGGAACTCGAAAACTCGACTCGAACTCGACTTGAATTTCATAAACTTGACTCGAATCGAAAAAAATTCAAATAAAGTTTGAGTTGTAAAATATGACGCGTCAACTCGAATAACTCGAAAATTTTTGACTCGACTTGACTCGATCGAATGCTCACCCCTACTTGTATGGGTTCGAATCCCGTTATGAGAATGTAATGCCTCTCTATTTAATAAAAAAATTAAATTTGCTATGAATAAAATAACAAAGAACAATAATAAGAAAAAAGAACAAGAATGAAAGAATAAAGAGATGAGAGAAAGAGGGAGATTTCTATTATTCTAAAATATAGACTTGTGTACAATGTCTTCATCAAATCATCTATTTATATGCATAAGAAGTACATATTACATTGAACTCTAATTAAATGAGATAATATTCCTAATGATAAAGTAAATCAAACTCCTTAGATAAAGGTCTAATCATGATAGACATCCACATAGATAAATATTCATAACACTCCCCCTTGGATGTCTGTGTAGATAATGTGCCTCGTTAAAACCTTACTAAGATAAAAACCCAATGAGAAAAAATTTTTTAGTGAAAGAAAAAGAGTACACACATCTTTGATATGCATAACATGTTGCCTCATTAAAAACCTTACTAGAAAAATTCATTGGGACAAAATCTCGGTTAAGGGAAAAAGAGTGCAACACATATTTACTCCACCCCCATGAAAACAACTCAGAATATCTTTGAATCTTCATAATTCAAACCTGAATATTATTTTTCTAAAGATAGCGAGGGATGAAACTTTGGAGTAATATTTTCCATGATGTACCCACCTTCCATTATCTCTATACAAGATTTGAATGAGCTTTGTGTGCCTTGTGCATAACAATTATTTCTACAAGATTTGAGGAGGCGTTGACGAATGTTTGAAGATATAAATGTAATGATCTTTGTATATTCATAGATATTTCTTGACCAACTAATATATAGTGCTTCAAGACCAAGAAAAGATATACTTATCTTTATTCACATCTAACATGTAACCCCCTCGTCCCGGTCTGGCCGGATGACCGGTCCGAGTGGGCCACACGGGGAAAACCGAAGCGAAACCCGTTAAGGTTCCCCCTCGGTTAGCAACCCTAAATTTTTTTTCTTTAACTTATTCTTTTATAAAAGCCCATTTAAGTCCTATGTGATCAAACAACGGAATAAAATACAGAAGATAAACATTCGAACCCAAGACAACATTTAAACAGCCCAATTTTAATCCTTTAAACAGGCCGTTTCGAAACACACTTGAGGCCTATCGAAACGCCTAGACCAGGTCAATTGCCCCAAAGCCCATACGAAGGGGTTGTATCGAAACGAAGGTCAACCGTTCCGAAACGCCCTCAACGATCAACTTCTCGTGGTCAACGAGATTTTGACCGTTTCGAAACCCTTAGGCCCGTTTCGAAACGCTTTCATCTCGTCATTTTTTCAGATTTCCAGTAGCCAAAACGTTCCGATACGCGTTTCGGAACATGGGTTTCACAGGCCAAACCGTATCATAACGCGTTCCGATACGGGGTCCTTGAAGCCTTACCCGTTCCGAAACGACTGTCTGCAACCTTTGAAAACCAGACTTAGGCGTTTTTTAACAAGTCTAAAGGTCCCATAGGACCTCTAAAGGCACACAACACAAGCAAACAAGGTCTAGAGGCATATGTCAAACATGCTCAAACATGCACAAGGCATATGGTGAGCCATTCATACATGGCAATTACACATTAACGAACATTTCACAAAAGACATGCTTAAAGACATTAATAGTCAAAAGGCATCCTTCATCTCATATAGGTTTACATGCCATCAAAGCAATCTTAAGCATCCATAAGACACACATCACTCAAGCATTTGGCAAGTTAACATGATTACAATCCAAGTCAATTCATAAACATCAAGACCATGCACGAGTCATACAAAGCTCATTCAAACACACACTCTTGCCACATTGCTAAGCTACTACATAATTAATAACCGTACTTGAGCAACAAAAACTTGGAAAGCCCTTCTTGCCTTACTCCGAGCTAACACCACGCTAATGATCTGCATTGTTAAAAATGAGAGCGTAAGCTAGAAGCTTAGTGAGGATGCTCCAAAATCGAAAACATCAACAATGCAGGGTTCAAGCATGTATTCCCTAATTCTCATATACAACATGCATAGGTAAAACTACAAGTAGACCTAGCTAGTCTTTCAAGAGTCATGTATGGCATCTCACATCATACTAAGCTCAAACATCACATATCAATATCACACATTACAATTGTAAGAGCAAGTTCAATTGGCCACTATTAGTTTACCCGGATGTGCGGATTTAATCTCAACAATCACATTACCTCGGTGGGATTACACTCATCACCGGACCTTGCATGGGCGGGATTCCACTCATCACCACATGCCCTACGGATGGGATTCCACTCATCATCCCGTAGAATATATATAAATTTCCGGTGAAATGTTACATCATCGTACTCCTCCTTGATGACTCAACGCCATCAAGGCCACGTACATTTTGACTCAATTTGTGTGCACACTAATCCTAATGATCGATCATTTACACCCGGTAAGTTAATTAGTGCCAATGTAACACCCGTGTCTCGGGCCTAGGAGTTAGCCGGGTTGTTGTTCGAGTCAAATGAAGTCTAATTAAAATAAAACAAACTTAGATAATGACCTAATTGAATTTAAATAAAGAGGGAGGGACCAAAGTTGTAATTTACCCCATTTAAAAATAAAGGAAGACAACTTTTCCATAAAAGTTGTCATCTTCCTCTATCTTTTCCTCTTTACCAATTTCAAAACCCCACCCCACTTTCAAACTCTCCTAAAGCCCTAATCACTATTCCATTGGGTTGGCTAATCAATTTCATCATCAAATCAAGAGGTAAACATAAATTCTTAACCTCCTCTCCATCCTCTACTCACCTATTGTTTTAAATTCCAAAAATAATGAGTTTGGGAATTAGGGTTCTTATGGAAAATTAGGGTTTCGATGGGGCTTTTCAATCTATTTTGAAAAATTGTTTTGGGGTTATGTTTGGGCATGATGAAACTCACAACATAATTTAATTTGATAGAATTTGGGTGAATTTTCGTGGTGGGTCTTTAAGGCCAATTTTGGGGTATGAAAAATTGGGTTTTTAAGAGGATTTGTGTTGGGAATGAAAGGCTGATGGTCTACCTATGTTAGGGGAGTGTTTTGGGATGTTTTGGAAGCCATTTGGGTGCTTGGAATTGGGTATTTCAGCCCTTGGTTGTGGGAGTCCGAAAATTGGGATTTTTGGAGATGTTATGTGGTTTGGAAAAATTGTGGAAATGGGTTGTGAGTTGCAAAGTATATTGATGGTTGAATTAGCATTTAATTGGGAAGTAATGTATGTGTTTTGTTTGATTAGAATCAAGTTTGGGCATCGGTGAAGCATCGGAAGTGAACCCGGAAAGTTGAAGGTGGTGGCTCGCTTGGTCTTGTGCTTGGAAGCTTAGGTGAGTGGTTGTTAGCTCTTAAAGGTTTTAAATTAGTTGGTTCGAGTATGTGGACTAGGTTGGGCTTGGTAGACCCACCTAGAGTTAGGATTAGGTTGGTAGCCTAATCCTAAACTTGATCTAGAGCCTTTGGATGAACTCAATTATATGGTTGTGCATGTCTCGTATGAAATGTAATATGAATACTTATGTATATTGTGTTATACATGTGAGATGAGACATGAATTATGATACTTGAGACGTACATGTGGATGGTTGCGGGTGAGTGCGTGCTAAGCACGGAAATGATTGAAATGAGCATTGTGGAATGAGTAAATATTGGCACTAGTATACTTAAATACAAATGATCGATCATTAGGATGTTAGTGTGTACACATGAGTCAAAAGTCGCGCGTGGCCTTGGTGGCGTTGAGTCACCAAGGAGGAGTACGGGTACGCCCGGAAATGGTATTTAAATATAGTCGGTGATGAGTGGAATCCCATCGACGGGGCGTGAGGATGAGTGGAATCCCCTCCGCGAGGCCGGTGATGAGTGGAATCCCACCGAGGTAATGTGGTTGTTGGATATGAGTTTCCAACGAGTCTATCCGTGTATTTGAGCGATAACTAGGTGCCAATGTTGTTTGATATATGTATCAATGTGTTGAGATTATGAGCTGCTTGGATGTTGTATGTGATTGCATGTATGGTAGTGTTGAGCTCATGATTATGGCATATATGTGTTATAATTGCTCATGCATCTATATCTTGTGGACTCTTGAATTATGTATGTTGCCTTGGCTAGATCGTGCTCGGACCCTGCGATGTTGAGGTTTGTTTTTAGAGCTTACCCTCACTAAGCATCATTGCTTACGCTCTCCTTGTTCAACATTGCAGATCCTTAGTTCGTGGGTTGCTCGGCAAGAGGAGGGCCTCCAAGTGTGGTTTTTGGCTTGAGTACATCAAGTATGGCTTTTAAATGTTGAACATGTAATAGTTCAAGCAATGGGACATGTGTCTTTTGATGGATGATTATGGTTGGTTAGGAGCATGTTTAGACTCCATGTTATGTTGCTTTTGTATGGCTTGTGATGCCATGTTTGAGTTGAAATCCATGCCTAAATTGCTTATCTTGAATGTTGGTTAAGTACCTTTGAGTTGGCCTTGTGTTGAATGTTGAATTATGAGTTTATGCATGTTAAGTGTCATCTTTGGGTCAATTGCATGTTCCTTCAAGGTATGTATATGTTGGGTACTTGTATGGCTTTACTGTGGCCTGTAAGTGTCGTATGAATGCTTGTTGGGGCCTAGGAGAGTTCTAAAATGCATTTAGATTCGAGTCCTTATCGTTTTTGCTGAGTTTGGAGGCTCTTCTGTGCAGGGGTATCGATACGGTTGGTATGGTATCGATACCACCTTCTTGATCAAGCCTCGTGTATCGATACACTTGAGAGGTGTACCGATACTATTTTTGCTACTGGAGCTACTGTCCAGTTCCGTATCGGTACGGCCCTTCACGTGTATCGATACGGTCCCCTTTGCGTTGACCGTGGGAAGTCAACAATTGGAGAGGGTATCGATACACTCCCAGCCGTATCGATACGGTCTCCACAGGTTGACTTTGACCAGTTGACTTGGTCAAGGGGTATCGATACACCCCTTAAGTGTATCGATACACCTGCAGCTAAGTCTTAAAATTGGGCTGTTTTATGATTGTTTGATGTTCGTTCGATTGTTTTGAATGTGTTGTCCCGCTGTATGATCACGTAGGATTAAATACTCATCTAGACAAGATTTAAAATGAAAAAAAAAATAGGGTTGCTAACCGAGGGGGAATTCCTTAGGGAGTTCTCGCTCGGTTTTCCCCGTGTGACCCACTCGGACCGGTCATTCGGCCAGACCGGGACGAGGGGGTTACACTTGTTGGTATCAGAGCCTAAGGTTACCGAGACCTTGGGCAGGTAAGTGAGGTAAGTTTAGTTTTTTTTTTAAATTAAATTGCACGGTGTTCGCTTGTTTTGCAAGGATGATTGCTTGTGTGACAAGTATGCTGATTGTTTTACCTTTAAGCACGTGTGTGTGGGTCCCATTGCTACTATTACATTGGAAAAATGATTTTTAGTGAGGAAACATACTTGGACACTTGGGAGCCTCACCTTGCTAACCCAACCGGTGTGTTTGTTTGTTGTGGTTGTAGTTAATATCTGTGAGAGCGATGTCTAGACCGAGAGGTAGGCCGAGGTTGGTTCGTCAGGAACCACGAGTTATGGCTCCTGTTGAGCCGGTAGTGGGTGCGGGAGCTCACCTAGAAGGACCGGGGGCAGCGGGAGTTGGCGCTCCTCCACCACCACCACCACCACCACCTCCTCCCCCTGGAGCTGGAGGAGAGGGACCTCAAGGTGGCCAAGGTGGCCAAGGCCCAGCTGGGGTTGATATGACTCCGCTTGTGCAAGCCATAGCGGGAGCGTTCCAGGCCGCAGTTGCGGGAGCTCAGGCTGCAGCTCAGCCTAGATGTGATGATGCTAGCTTACCTTTGGAGAGGCTCCGTAGCCTAGGAGCTGAGGAGTTTAGAGGATCTACTCCGGAGAGGTCGGAGTTATGGTTGGAGAAGACAGTTCGTATCTTGGCTCAGATGGGTTGTGCGGGCGCACGTAGATTGGGTTGTGTGATTTCACTGCTTCAGGGTGATGCCTACACCTGGTGGGTCACCATCACTACCGGGGTTCCAGAGGCCGAGATAGATTGGGATTTCTTTGAGTTTGCTTTCAGAAAGAGGTACTTGGGACCGAGGTACTTGGACGAGAAGAAACGGGAGTTTATGGCTCTTACTCAGGGAGATGCTTCAGTGACTGATTATGAGATCCGCTTTGTTCGCTTGAGTCAGTATGCCCCAGAGTTGGTTCCTACTGAAATGGAACGCTGCAACCGATTCCGATACGGATTGAATGAAGAGGTTAAGAGGTACACGTTGGCTTCAGACTACTCGGACTTTGATGTGTTGGTCGCGAGGGCCAAGGATTTGGAGCATAGTTTGGGTTCAGTCAAACGAGCTGGTGGTTCTGTTTCTGGAAAGAGGCAGAACCACTTTGATGGAAGGGATGCTAAGAGACACAAGGGTGGCGGACATCAGTTTGATCAGAGACGTGGCGGTGGCCACCATGGTAGGAGCCATCAGGGCCATAGAGGAGGAGGGCGTTTGCCCGAGTGTGCACAGTGTGGGAGACAGCACACTGGAGAGTGCTGGGGTAACTTTCATGCTTGTTGGAACTGTGGTTCGAGGGACCACTTTAGGAGGGACTGTCCACGTCAGGCAGCTCAGGCACCGAACTTAGCTCAGGCTCCTGCGAGAGGTAATGATTTTCAGAGAGGCCGTGGGCGCGGTCGTGGCTACTTCCAGCCGAGGGCTGATGCACCTAGGGTAGATGCTCAGAGGAACCTTGCTCATGTTGTGGCGGTGCAGCCAGAGGCGGGAGGACCAGCGAGGGTCTATGCTCAGAGAGGGGCCGGGAACGACACCGATGTGATAGCAGGTAATTTTGAGTTACAGTCTATGTCTTTGCTTTCTTTGGTTGATTCGGGTTCTACACATTCCTACATCCTGAGTGAGCATGCACAGAAGTTAGATATTCCTGTTGAGATCTTAGATGTAGGTATGCATGTTACTAGCTCTTTTGGTGAGACAGTTGTAGTTAGACGTATGTATAGGAGGTGTCCACTGAAGATTCAGGGTCATGTGTTCTCAGTTGATATGATGGAACTTCCTCTCTACGGTTTTGATATTATTTTGGGTATGGATTGGTTGGTTGAGCATCGGGCTAGTGTGGATTTTGAGACAAAGAGAATTTCCTTGAAGCTTTCTGATGACTACGAGGTAGTGGTAGTGGGCGAGAACATTAAGTTCTTGTCTAATGTGGTGTCAGCTTTAGAGGCTCATAGGTTGATGGACTCTGGATGTGGGGCCTATTTAGCTTATGTTATGAATCCGGATATGAGTGAAGCTAGACCGAAAGATATCAGAACAGTGTGTGACTTTCCAGATGTGTTTCCTGAAGAGTTGCCGGGTTTGCCTCCTGACAGAGATGTTGAGTTTGTGATTGAGACAGTTTCAGGGTCTAACCCAGTTTCGATAGCTCCGTATCGTATGGCTCCGAAAGAGTTGAAGGAATTGAAGAGTCAGTTGCAAGAATTATTAGACCGTGGTTTCATTAGGCCTAGTAGTTCCCCGTGGGGTGCTCCAGTGTTGTTTGTGAAAAAGAAGGATGGTAGCATGCGCATGTGTATTGACTATAGACAGCTGAATCAGTTGACCGTGAAGAACAAGTATCCGTTGCCTCGTATAGATGATTTGTTTGATCAGTTGAGAGGTGCTTCAGTGTTCTCGAAGATAGATTTGAGATCCGGATATTACCAGTTGAAAGTGAAAGAGTGTGATGTTCCGAAGACAGCTTTTAGAACTAGATATGGACACTATGAGTTTCTTGTGATGCCATTTGGGCTCACGAATGCACCAGCAGCATTCATGGACATGATGAACAGAATTTTTAGAGACTATCTAGACCGGTTTGTGGTTGTCTTCATTGATGATATACTTGTGTACTCGAAGACAGAAGAAGAGCACGATGAGCACTTGAGATTTGTCTTACAGAGATTGTTGAGCAATCAGTTGTATGCGAAGCTCAGTAAGTGTGAGTTCTGGATTCGAGAGGTTGTATTTCTTGGCCATGTTGTTTCGGCCGAAGGCATCCGAGTTGACCCATCGAAGATTGAGGCCATTGTCGAGTGGAAACAACCTAAGTCCGTGACCGAGATTAGGAGTTTCCTAGGATTAGCTGGTTACTATAGGAGGTTTGTGGATGGCTTCTCTAGAGTAGCCGCTCCCTTGACTAAGTTGTTGCAAAAGGGAGTCAAGTTTGAATGGTCAGATGCAAGACAAAAGGCCTTTGAGAGATTGAAAGAAGCTTTGACAAATGCTCCAGTGCTAGTACAACCTGTTTCAGGTAAGGAGTTTGTGATTTACAGTGATGCTTCCTACGTAGGCTTAGGATGTGTTTTGATGCAAGATAGGAGAGTTGTTGCTTATGCCTCTAGACAGTTGAAGATCCATGAGAAGAATTATCCTACTCATGACATAGAGCTAGCCGCAGTTGTGTTTGCACTGAAGATTTGGCGTCACTATTTGTATGGTGAGAAGTGTATAGTTTACACCGATCACAGGAGCTTGAAGTACTTGATGACACAAAAAGAGTTGAATTTGAGACAGAGGAGATGGTTAGAGCTGTTAAAAGATTATGATTTGACTATTGAGTACCATCCGGGTAAAGCAAACGTAGTGGCCGATGCTTTGAGTAGAAAAGTGGCCGTTGAGCTGAGAGCTATGTTCGCTAGATTGAGTGTGTCCGATGATGGTGGTTTGATCACCGAGTTGCAAGTGAAGCCTCCTTTGATTCAGTTGATTAGAGAGAAGCAGTTGCAAGATGCGAGCTTAGTTCCTCATGTTCAAGACATAGTCGAAGGAAGACCGACTGAGTATAGTTTCAGTGGTGAGAGCTTGTTGTGCTTTAGAGGTAGAATTGTGGTACCGGAAGATGTTGAGCTGAGACGTCAGATTTTGAGCGAAGCACATTCGAGTCCCTTTTCTATGCATCCGGGTAGTACCAAGATGTACCGAGATTTGAAGAATGATTACTTCTGGGTTGGTTTGAAGAGAGATGTGGCCGAGTATGTGAGCCGTTGTATGGTTTGTCAGAGAGTGAAGGCAGAACATCAGGTTCCTTCAGGTTTGCTACAGCCTTTGAAGATTCCGGAATGGAAATGGGAAAGAATCACCATGGATTTTGTATCGGGGTTGCCTTTGTCTCCTTCGAAGAAGAATTCAGTGTGGGTGATTGTTGATAGGTTCACTAAGTGTGCTCACTTCTTAGCAGTGAACACTACAGACTCCTTAGACAAGTTGGCAAACTTGTACATTCGTGAGATTGTGAGACTTCATGGAGTTCCGAAGTCTATAGTTTCAGATAGGGATCCTAGATTTACTTCGAGGTTCTGGAGTTGCTTACATAGTGCTTTGGGTAGTCGTCTGCATTTCAGCACATCTTATCATCCGCAGTCCGATGGACAGTCAGAGCGAGTGATACAGATTTTAGAGGATATGCTTCGTTGTTGTGTGATTGATTTTCAGGGTTCTTGGGAGAAGCACTTACCGTTGGTTGAGTTTGCTTACAACAACAGTTATCAGTCTAGTATTCAGATGGCTCCTTATGAGGCTTTGTATGGTAGACGGTGTAGAACTCCGATTTGTTGGGCTGAGACAGGTCAGAGATTGTTACCTATGCCAGATTTGCTTAAGGGAACCACAGAAAAGGTGAAGTTGATTTGTGACCGTTTGAAAGCGGCTTCGGATCGTCAGAAGTCCTATGCAGATTTGAAGAGGAAAGAGATTGAGTACGCAGTGGGTGAGAAAGTGTTTCTGAAGGTATCTCCGTGGAAGATGGTGATGAGATTTGGCCGAAAGGGCAAGTTGAGTCCGAGGTTCATTGGTCCGTATGAGATAGTTGAGCGGATTGGGCCCGTAGCTTATCGATTGAGGTTACCTTCTGGGTTAGAAAAGATCCATGATGTCTTTCATGTGTCTATGCTTAGGAGATATAGGTCAGATCCTTCTCATGTGATGCCCGTTGAGGAGATAGAGTTGAATCCGGATTTGTCCTATAATGAAGAGCCCATTGAGATACTTGCTTCTGATAGCAAGGTGTTGCGTGGCAAGACCATAGAGTTGGTCAAGGTGTTGTGGAGACATAGGGGTGTGGAAGAGGCCACGTGGGAGAGGAAAGCGGATATGGTTGAGCAGTTTCCGTATCTGTTTCCGCCAGGTAATTTCGGGGACGAAATTTCCTTAAGTGGGGGAGAGTTGTAACACCCGTGTCTCGGGCCTAGGAGTTAGCCGGGTTGTTGTTCGAGTCAAATGAAGTCTAATTAAAATAAAACAAACTTAGATAATGACCTAATTGAATTTAAATAAAGAGGGAGGGACCAAAGTTGTAATTTACCCCATTTAAAAATAAAGGAAGACAACTTTTCCATAAAAGTTGTCATCTTCCTCTATCTTTTCCTCTTTACCAATTTCAAAACCCCACCCCACTTTCAAACTCTCCTAAAGCCCTAATCACTATTCCATTGGGTTGGCTAATCAATTTCATCATCAAATCAAGAGGTAAACATAAATTCTTAACCTCCTCTCCATCCTCTACTCACCTATTGTTTTAAATTCCAAAAATAATGAGTTTGGGAATTAGGGTTCTTATGGAAAATTAGGGTTTCGATGGGGCTTTTCAATCTATTTTGAAAAATTGTTTTGGGGTTATGTTTGGGCATGATGAAACTCACAACATAATTTAATTTGATAGAATTTGGGTGAATTTTCGTGGTGGGTCTTTAAGGCCAATTTTGGGGTATGAAAAATTGGGTTTTTAAGAGGATTTGTGTTGGGAATGAAAGGCTGATGGTCTACCTATGTTAGGGGAGTGTTTTGGGATGTTTTGGAAGCCATTTGGGTGCTTGGAATTGGGTATTTCAGCCCTTGGTTGTGGGAGTCCGAAAATTGGGATTTTTGGAGATGTTATGTGGTTTGGAAAAATTGTGGAAATGGGTTGTGAGTTGCAAAGTATATTGATGGTTGAATTAGCATTTAATTGGGAAGTAATGTATGTGTTTTGTTTGATTAGAATCAAGTTTGGGCATCGGTGAAGCATCGGAAGTGAACCCGAAAAGTTGAAGGTGGTGGCTCGCTTGGTCTTGTGCTTGGAAGCTTAGGTGAGTGGTTGTTAGCTCTTAAAGGTTTTAAATTAGTTGGTTCGAGTATGTGGACTAGGTTGGGCTTGGTAGACCCACCTAGAGTTAGGATTAGGTTGGTAGCCTAATCCTAAACTTGATCTAGAGCCTTTGGATGAACTCAATTATATGGTTGTGCATGTCTCGTATGAAATGTAATATGAATACTTATGTATATTGTGTTATACATGTGAGATGAGACATGAATTATGATACTTGAGACGTACATGTGGATGGTTGCGGGTGAGTGCGTGCTAAGCACGGAAATGATTGAAATGAGCATTGTGGAATGAGTAAATATTGGCACTAGTATACTTAAATACAAATGATCGATCATTAGGATGTTAGTGTGTACACATGAGTCAAAAGTCGCGCGTGGCCTTGGTGGCGTTGAGTCACCAAGGAGGAGTACGGGTACGCCCGGAAATGGTATTTAAATATAGTCGGTGATGAGTGGAATCCCATCGACGGGGCGTGAGGATGAGTGGAATCCCCTCCGCGAGGCCGGTGATGAGTGGAATCCCACCGAGGTAATGTGGTTGTTGGATATGAGTTTCCAACGAGTCTATCCGTGTATTTGAGCGATAACTAGGTGCCAATGTTGTTTGATATATGTATCAATGTGTTGAGATTATGAGCTGCTTGGATGTTGTATGTGATTGCATGTATGGTAGTGTTGAGCTCATGATTATGGCATATATGTGTTATAATTGCTCATACATCTATATCTTGTGGACTCTTGAATTATGTATGTTGCCTTGGCTAGATCGTGCTCGGACCCTGCGATGTTGAGGTTTGTTTTTAGAGCTTACCCTCACTAAGCATCATTGCTTACGCTCTCCTTGTTCAACATTGCAGATCCTTAGTTCGTGGGTTGCTCGGCAAGAGGAGGGCCTCCAAGTGTGGTTTTTGGCTTGAGTACATCAAGTATGGCTTTTAAATGTTGAACATGTAATAGTTCAAGCAATGGGACATGTGTCTTTTGATGGATGATTATGGTTGGTTAGGAGCATGTTTAGACTCCATGTTATGTTGCTTTTGTATGGCTTGTGATGCCATGTTTGAGTTGAAATCCATGCCTAAATTGCTTATCTTGAATGTTGGTTAAGTACCTTTGAGTTGGCCTTGTGTTGAATGTTGAATTATGAGTTTATGCATGTTAAGTGTCATCTTTGGGTCAATTGCATGTTCCTTCAAGGTATGTATATGTTGGGTACTTGTATGGCTTTACTGTGGCCTGTAAGTGTCGTATGAATGCTTGTTGGGGCCTAGGAGAGTTCTAAAATGCATTTAGATTCGAGTCCTTATCGTTTTTGCTGAGTTTGGAGGCTCTTCTGTGCAGGGGTATCGATACGGTTGGTATGGTATCGATACCACCTTCTTGATCAAGCCTCGTGTATCGATACACTTGAGAGGTGTACCGATACTATTTTTGCTACTGGAGCTACTGTCCAGTTCCGTATCGGTACGGCCCTTCACGTGTATCGATACGGTCCCCTTTGCGTTGACCGTGGGAAGTCAACAATTGGAGAGGGTATCGATACACTCCCAGCCGTATCGATACGGTCTCCACAGGTTGACTTTGACCAGTTGACTTGGTCAAGGGGTATCGATACACCCCTTAAGTGTATCGATACACCTGCAGC
The DNA here is from genome assembly GCA_958450335.1 of Hibiscus tridactylites. Taxonomy (NCBI): domain Eukaryota; kingdom Viridiplantae; phylum Streptophyta; class Magnoliopsida; order Malvales; family Malvaceae; genus Hibiscus; species Hibiscus tridactylites. The sequence goes on from OY288284.1 coordinate 68,863,804, forward strand.
TAAGTCTTAAAATTGGGCTGTTTTATGATTGTTTGATGTTCGTTCGATTGTTTTGAATGTGTTGTCCCGCTGTATGATCACGTAGGATTAAATACTCATCTAGACAAGATTTAAAATGAAAAAAAAAAATAGGGTTGCTAACCGAGGGGGAATTCCTTAGGGAGTTCTCGCTCGGTTTTCCCCGTGTGACCCACTCGGACCGGTCATTCGGCCAGACCGGGACGAGGGGGTTACAGCCAATTTCATTTATTACATCACATATCCACCATTCATGTCTCATACACATTGTATATACATAGCAAGGCATACGTATACAATCAATCCACACATCACATTAACAAATAGACAAAGGCATGAATAGCATACAAAATTCAAGGAGTTAAGTTACCAATTTAACTCTCACTTTGGAAAGGCCTACCAAGCACATTCCACACATACACGACACACACTTGAACCAATCTTTAAAACATGTTTAAAGTCACTCACCACCCTTCCTTAGCAACCAAAGCAAGCCTCCTACAAGCCCGGATTCGATCCCAATGCTTCTTCAACGTCTCCTCTTGCTTCTAGCCAACCAAAAACACATCCATTATTCCCAATCAATGCTAAAACTCAATCATCACTCAACTCCTAAGCTCAAGCCAAGCTTCAACAAATTTTCCAATCAAATTAACCACCCAAAATACCCATTTTCGTGCTCCTTCAAAACCTAGCTGAAAATTCCATTTTCAAACCTCCAAATGACACCCAAATGGTCCCAAAACACCCTCCTAATATACTTAAACCTATCAGCCCTCCAATTTCACCTTAAAAGTCACCCAAAATCAAGTTTTTGACACTTTAAAATTTGCCACAAGAACCCATTTCGGGTTTTCACCCAAACCTAACCATTTTAACATATTACGTACACTTTAAGGTGAATAAACTAAAACCCAACTTTATATTTCAAAACAAATTGAAAATCTCCATAAAAAAACCAAACTTTCATCAAGCCCTAATTTTCAAAAGTTCATACTTTGAAAATCTACAACTTTGTATGGATAGAGAATGAAGAGGAGAGTTAGAAAATGTTATTACCTTTGAAAATGGCCTTGGAATGAAGAAGGAATTTAATGGAATAGTAATTTTTGGGTTTTGGGGAGGGTTTTAGATGGTTTCACGTTTGGGGAAGAAAGTGGGGAAAAGATGAGAGCTTTTTCCTTGCTTTTTGATTTGAAAAAGTTGTCTTCCTTTTTAATTGGCTAAATCACCAACAAGGTCCCTCCTTTATTATTTAAAACCCAATTAGATCCTAATTAAGGTTGAATAGATTGAAATTAATTTTACTGACTCGGACCACTAACCCGGCTAACTCCTAACCCCAAAACACGGGTGTTACATAATAATCTTACAACTATTGGGATAGGCAATAGATATGCTCTTATTCATATTGAATCTTCTTTAAGATTTTTTCAGCTTATGTCTATTCATAGACAAAAAGAAATATATAAAAATGCTCGATCTTCAGGTCGAGATAAACTTGATGTCAAGATTCAAGTGCTTGTATTGAAAGTACTTCATGAGTTGCCAATTTGAAGCTCTTTGGGAGTTCTAAAATTATCATAATGGATCTTGATCCAAACTCCTTTATAAAATACATAAGGAAATCTGATCATTCTTATAGTATTTTCTCAATTAGTATTCACTAAGGCGATTATACCAAATGCACCAAAATATTCATGAGACATGTCTAAATAAATTTCTTCGGAAATTTCCAAATGCTTCCAGCATTTTAAATCATTCAAGAATAAATATGGATCAACAAATAATTAGACGCATATAAAATTTTTCATAACTGCTAAAGTAATTGCATCCACCATGAAGTTATTAAAACTTTTCATAAATCATAGTTCAAGTCGTATTTACGACTACTTATTTGTGCCTCACTTGCATTACACCTTTAGGTGTTTAGACTGCTGGTCCAAATACTTCTATTTTAGAAGTTCAAAGCATCTTTCAACATCGGCCAATTCAATATCTATACTTCTGGATAGATTTTATACAAGATCCTCGATTTCTTTCTTTACTTCTATAGAAGTATTTTATGTAAAATCGTTGTCGACAACTTTCCAATTTTCTGGTTCCATTCTCGTAATGACATAACTCATCGAGGTCTCTTCAAGATTTCAATCTTTATTTCAAGTACTTGAAACTCTTCAAGAGTTTTATTATTAGTTATGTCTTGGGTCTCTTTAGGAGCACCCGCCTCCAATATATGATCATCTCATAATACTTTTCATGTACGAGAATTTTGATCATTGGAATCATTTCAACTATCATGCTTCAAGCATGATTTACATCCACTTGCTCTAACATGTAATTTAAACTTAGAGCATTTCAGCTGATATATGAGACTTAATTACTCGCATTGGGCCAATAAATATGTTTGGCAGTTGACATGAAATAACATGAATTATCTTATGAACTTTTAGTTCATATTCGAGGATCTAGATAATAATAATTCATTTCCTTCTTTATCCAGCTGATTATTCTCTCCCTCTGATATTGAGAAAAATCATCTAATAAATGATTCTCCAATTAATGTTTAGAATTTAAACATAAAAGGAGACTCGTACTCAATATATATTCTCAACCATTTTTACTTGCCCATTTTGTGCGTTATGGTGGAACAATTCAACTATATATCACACATTCAAAAATTTAAAAATGGGAAATATGACTTCTGACCAAAAGTCAAATCATAATGGGGAGTTTATTATAACTCGTTGGATTGATGCGTATAAGTGTTGCTATATGGAAATATCATAAGTAATAAATATTTTGTTATCGCAGTTTAGCTATTAAATATGAGACATCCAATTAAAAATTTGTTAAACCGTATTTTTCATAATCAATAGGCTTTGTAACAACCGATATAGCCTAAAATATAAACCCACAAGCTTTTGCAAAATAAATAGTATAATTGCATAATCTGAATCCTTTTAGAATCAATCTCACAAACTTCTGGTTGTAAGTTGATAAAACAATGTAGATGCATCTACTAAAATCATATAAAACTTTCCACATTTGTGGATATATGTGCCCATATTTTGTTCAGATATGCAAGACATACAGTCTCAACTTCAGTACAAAAACTTCAAGTTCTAATTCTTTTGGTAAGTGGGATCATCTATATCCTTTGAGAACAAACAACACAAGAACTTCAGGTTCTTTTAGTAAGTGGAATTTAATCAATTCCTTTAAGCAACACAAGAACTTCACGTTCTTTAATAAGTGGAATTTAATCTATTCCTTTGAGAACAACCACCATAAGAACTTCAGGTTCTTTTAATATATGTGCATGTAAATCTTAATAGCTTTCGCATCATTATTGATCAGGATGGTCTAACTGATCATACCAACTACATACAAGTGTGTATATACATTTCTGAATTTCGTAAACTTCTGGTTTAACATAACATGTGATTCAATCTCACTCGTACATATCTAGTACGATCATCAAAATTGTTCCTTTAAATATGAATATATTTAGCTCTTTCGGAGCTTTCAATGGAAATTATCTTTTGGTAGCAATATATATAGCTTTTCTAGAGCTTTCAACTGACTTTTTGGCTACCAGAACTTATATCCGTAATGGCTTATTTCAAATGCTAATTGATAACATATGTTATCTATAATTTCCAAAGGGATATTTTGCGAACTCATATTTACTCTCTTAAAAATTTCCAATTCTAACGATGACGATATTATTACCATTAGCAATAATTATTGTAATATTTGCAATTGTGCACTTTTCATAGTGTGCTTTCTCTCAAGAATTTATTGCTCTTCTAGAGCATCAATATTTGCAGTACTTTGAGATATAGTACTCACATTATTCCCTTGCATTTAAATGGGAAAATATATCTTATGCTTATGTTGAGCATAAATCGTCACCATATAATGTTGATTTTTCAACGTACGACAAGTACGAGACCAATGGTTTATAACATCACATTGGTAATAAAAATAATTTTACTTCATTAGAATGATCTTTATCACTCTTATCATCCTTATAACATCACCACCAGTGGGTAGAAGTATCATTAAAATGCTATGTTTCCCATGTCTATATTCATGGTTTCAATCATGACCACAACCTCTAATATGGCTTTTATTCTTTCTATAATATAATCTCACATTTACTTTAGGGAATGGAGTAGAGCCATTGAGCTTTTGAAACTTTTTTCACGATATTGTGTCTGAGGACAACATTATTTGTCGTGAAAAGTGGAGTATGTTTTTATTAACATATTCTCATCACAGATAACTAAGATTTAATCATCGTACGTTGCGTTGTTAAACCAGTCCACGAGGTTCTTTAAAAACCTCCTTTGAGACCAATAGCCTCGCAGAACGGGATGTCCAGCCAATATACTTGGATTATATCGAAGTTATGTTTCCAATTGAATAGTGATTTACCATGTTTGCATTCACTTCAGTGAATGAAACAGATCCAATAATTACATGGAATAAACTTCCTGCTTGCATTCACTTTAGGGAATGCCTCTCATAAAACCTTTTGGATCAAGACGAATTTTTGTGAACTTGGGAAAAGTCTATAATCGAATTTTTCGACATAGAAGAAATATTGCTTTCAAGCAAATATAGATTTTATAGCAACTCTTTCATTCACTTTAGGAAAGGAAACAAATCTAATCGAACAAACATATTATAAGAAAAATCCTTATTAATAATTAAAAAAAAAAGATTAATACCTTAACAGATTGAGAAGAAAGTTGTGATATGGATTGCCAAACCGTTAATTCTCCCCAAAATCTAGCAACTTTACCTCTTCAGATTTTATCTTTGGAGAAGCCATGACTTTTTCCAACCCATTTAAACATATCATGTAAAACTCAAAACATATAAACTCTTATCAATAAAATAAGATAAACGAATATTGATATTTAATTCCAAGTTTAACCATTGTGTCAAACTTAAACATATACGAAACCATAATAATTAGATCTATATATATGGACTGAACTGAATATATTAGAAATTAGAGAATTTTTGGCATAATACTCTCTTTTTGTTTTTGTTTTTTAAACATAGTTGTATAGGCAATTACTAGGCATAACAATGATGCGTTTATATATTTCTTTTGTTTAGCATAAGTTAGCATAATGCTTAAGGGTGTAGAAAAGAAAACAATCAGGATCAAACTAAAATGATCTAAACTATGAAGAACTAAGGCCACAATTTACCCTTAAGATAGATGTTTTTTATATTAAAAATCTTGGTTTCACGATTTCATTGACAGAAAACATTTTTTCTTCATAAATAATATATATGGTTATTTTAACTAATCGCACCATAACTTTAATTATTTTTTTTGTCTAAAACTGTGTTTTTTTTTTCAAGTTAGAAAAATAAAAGCAGGTCAAAGAAAGCAAACCAATGGTAAGTTGTTCATTAGCTTGAACCACGATCATCAGATTTTGTGTAGCCTGACATCTCAATTGGTGTTTACGAGCGGCTTCAAAATTTATAGCTCGCTTAAACCTTCAAAATATATCACCAAAAATTAAAGACCAAATTAAAATATAAGATGCTGGCAGTTAGTAATTAAAAGAATAAAGAGAAAAAAAACTTATTTTCAGTTCAAAGTAGGATCAGACTTTTTCAGTAACTTCTTTGGGATTCGAACGAAGAGCACCAACATTTTTCGAGCAAACTCGTGCTGATAACGTGTTGTGAATAAAATAATAAAGAACAATAATAAGAACAAAGAACAAGAATGGAAGAACATAGAGATGAGAGAAAGATGGAGAGTTGTATTATTCTCAAATATAGACTTGTGTGCAATGTCTTCATCAAATCATCTATTCATAGGCATAAAAAGTATATATTACATTGAACTCTAATTAAATGAGATAATATACTTAATGATAAAGTAAATCAAACTCTTTAGATAAAGTTCTAATCATGATAGACATCCACATAGATAAATATTGATAACAAAATTAAATTTTTTAAAAATATAAAATTAAATATTATATTTTACTCTTGTTCAAATAACACAATTTAACTAAAATTAAAATAAGAAAAAAATAGTGTAGTGATGGGGCATTGTTTTATAATGGAAAATTTATATTCAACTCTTGAAATAATATTAATTATAATAATTTAATTTTTTAATATGATCCACTAATAGTACACGATTTCGAATTTTGAAGAGGATATTATAAGAGAAAGAACTACAAATTTTGAACATAGACTATAAAATAAATTATTTAATTTGTGTACACTTTGTAGATAAAGAATCATCGACTCTTTAATTGAGACCACTCCTAAAATTTTAAACAATATTATTGAGAAATAATCATTAATAAATAAAAAGTAGTATGTAGAAATAAATAAATGAATAAAATCCAGGTAAGTCCGACAGAGTTCACTCGCTGACTCATAACCGAAACTCGACCTGTGGACCACCAGAAATCGGATAAGCATTGCATCAATTTGCTAACTCAATTAACCATGGTTAAAAATATACCCCTAAAAGTCAGAAAAATAAAATAAAAGCTTAACTATTTTCTGCCAATACATTATTATATATAGTCCCCTCCCCTCAGTCCCCTGCCCCTCCAATTGTTTCTCGAAACAAAATAACCGAATCATACGAATACGATGCTCTCTTCTCTTCCTATCTCAACCTCTCTCTCGGTTTCTTCAATTTCTCCGCCGTCAACTTCCCGTGTCAGACTCCGGCCTCCTCGTGCCTCTGCTACCTGCGCCAATACTTACACTTCTCAACAAGAGAAAGGATCGGCTAGCGGTTATCTGAGCCGTCCAGGAATGGCCGCCTGCACCTCGCTGTACGAGGTTCTAGGGATTCCAATCGGTGCTTCGAATCAGGAAATCAAGTTGGCGTACCGCCGATTGGCTAGGGTTTGTCATCCGGACGTGGCGTCAATTGATCGGAAAGATTCATCGGCAGATGAGTTCATGAAGATCCACGCGGCGTACAGTACCTTATCGGACCCCGAAAAACGGGCCGTATATGATAGTAAAGTTTTCCGGAGAGGCCAACGGCCGTTGACTTCGGATTCTAGGTTTTCAGGATATAGGGGGAGGAGTTGGGAGACCGATCAGTGCTGGTGAACGAGTCACCTCTGTCATCAACGCTACCGAGTTGGAAGCCGAAACTCAATCAAGGGTTTTTAACCCCCAAAAAATCTGTACAGTGAATCAGTTAAGTAGATATCTCAGAAAAAAGAAAGCTGATCTGCTAACGAGAAAAGAAAAAAGACAACCGGGGAGTTTAGCGGGAGAAATCAGAGTCCTTGATTGCGTCACGTAAGAGAGCTCTGCTCTCTATCTCTCTTTTTTTTCGCCTTTGTGCTTTGGCTGATGCATCAAAGAAGACTCTGCGAAACCGTTGTACTTTTACAGTTACTAAAAAAATTAAGCTTTCTTTGCTTAATTAATACTATTACACTTTTTATGTTAAATATTATTAGACTATTAATTATGAAATTCTGGGGTGAGTTTTTTTTTTCATTCACATATATCGGAAGGCAAAAGATTTGGGAACTTTGGCAATTTTCCAATTTATCTAATTGAAGTTTGCCTTAAAAAAAACGAAAATGGCATTTTTCAACTTTTAAATATCTTCTTTTTGTAAAATAGAACTGTGCAATAAAAAAATAATCAAAACTTGTATCTTAACTCCATTAACTATCCTTAAATTATCATTTAAATTTTAAGTTCATCTTTAAATTTTAAGATATTTTAATGGAATTCTTTTTTATCAGCTTAGCTAGTAATGTGCAAACTTTTAGTAAAATTATAGGTTTAAAATTTTAAAGATGTGAAATTAGATCATCAATATAAAATAAAAAGAAAAATTTTAAAATATATGAGAATTTTGAAATTTCCAAGAGTGTGACTATTCCCTAACACCCCTCGACCCATCCTTACTACAACTAGTAGTCTAAGATTAAATGTTAATTCAAATATAATATAAAATATATTTAAAACATGTTAATCAAATTTTATAGGTTAAAAATAAGTCTCTTTAATTTTAATCACTATATATATTTGACAAATAATAATCGTTAAATTTATTAAATAAAAAGAAAATACCTTAAAATTATAAGATTAATTTACAAAATAAGAATAAACTATTTAAGGCAGTTATTTTAGAAGCATTACAGTACACGGATTAGACCAAACAACATTAAAATGATAATTATATGGAAAATGAGAAAATACCTTAAAACTTTTAAAAAATTAACTATCAAATATAACCTTGAGAAAACTTTCAAAAAATTAACTATGTTAATTTTGATGGAAAAAACATTCTTTGTCCTACCAATTAAATGGAAGGAATAGGATTGTTTCTAGATGATAGTGAGTACATGCAGCCAGTTTATTTTGGAATGGAAAATGACCACAAAATTTATTGGGACCCTTCTTCAGCTTGGAAAAGCATATAGCTACTGTTTTTCTGGAAAAGTACTGACTTTGTGTTTTTGGAGCAAAGTTGTATATTCCAACTTTATTATATTATATTATATTATATTATATTATATTATATTATATTATATTATATTATATTATATTATATTATATTATAGGTTCTAGAACATTTTGATTCCAGCTGTTAACATTGACAAGCAACCGGAAGATTTCCATCTGATTTGTTTTTGTGGAAAATGGAGGGTTATCGACAAAATCCTCAGGCCTCCAATTTCAACACCAGTTGTTGTCCAAATTCATTTCAATTATATATGTTTTTGGTGAAAATTTTAACATGCCTTCTTCTCCTATTCACAAGAGAAAGAAAAAAAAAACATTTGCATTATATTCATTAATTGACCGTGATATATTGCACTGGTTTTCGTGATACGTTGTAAAACAAAAAATATATATTTATATGAGATTCGTTAATTGATTGAATGGTCGAAAATTATAGTATTGTCCTATATTATATGAATTCGAATTCTGACATTTATATTGAGAACATAAATATTTCTCTATTTAATAAAAAATTATTTATGTTATTGAAATTCAAGAAGAAAAAAAAACTACCTTTCCAACAAGTCATATCACATTCGTCTATTCCATGGAAACATATGTATACAATTTGATTATATAAATACGCTACACATTTGATTCAAATTAATATTTAACATTTAAATTAAAGTATATATATATTTTTAAATATGCTGGGTGTGATGTAAGGGTAGCATCTGTTCAACTTTCTTAGTCTTTTCAAAGACGACACACACAACATGACATTACTGGTGCTCGAACTCGGATCTTAAGGGATGATAAACATCAACCTTTGCCACCAGGACACAGAAGGATGGGTAATTAAAGTATATATATATATATCTATAGTGTATAAATATATGTATCGTGAATAAATCACAAGATAATAATTACATTTTTTTAGTATTTTTAAAATTAGATTTGATTTATTTTAATATAATTTATTACCTATCAATACAAGTATTTCATGCACTGAAGTAAATAATGGTAATTCAAAGTATACAAAATGATATATTTAGTGGGGGATTTTTTTTTTTTGAAAAATTTTCATATACAGCGAGGAAAAATTTACTTTTAACATGTCTAAAACACATAATTTAAGAAGAGAAGAATATGTTAATCAAGAGCTTTTAACTAATTATTTTAGACATAATTAATTTTAATGGTTAATTTTAATTACGAATCATATAATTTTATCTGTACATGAGTCATGAGGATAAACAAAATCTATCTTTTTCATATTTGTTTTTTGAAGAATGAAAATAAAGAAATGTTTTATTTCACCTTAAGTTCAAACGGGGCGGCATGGAATTAAAAAAAAAAAAGAAGAAGACCCAATTAACATCTAGATTATTGTTTCTAGAACATGGTGTCATAGGAATATTTAGTTAACGGTGCATATAGTTTCCTTGATTGGCTTTACTTTTCAAACATTTTTTAATGTGATTAGGGACGTGGCAGGACTTGAATACTGTCGATATCATTTAATTAATGGATATAGTAGAATTATTGACACTTTTCCAACAATTTAAACTCAAAAGATTTTTTTAATGTACCAACTTTTAAGCATATACATATTTACAATCAATGCCTAAAAAACATTAAACAATATAATTAGTTTAATAATGAATTGAACTTAAATTAAAAATATGTGAAGACTCAATTAGAAGTCCTAGTAGAAAAGATAATAGATGTTTATTCTAAAAAATTCAAGTTCGATCAACTTCATCTGTAAAATGTGTAAACATTATTAAAAGGCTAAGAAAAATATGAACATATACTATCTTGTAAACACCTTAAAACAATTAAAAATACAATTAAAACAATTAAAAAATAAAATTATATAAATAACTTAGACATTATTTATACCAAATAAGTTTCGAAAGTAAGATTCATTAAAGAATTCAATGCCTCTACCAAGACTTTATTAGTGTATATCAAAGACCATAATGAATGCGCTTATATACTTTTAATTTTGCTTAGAAACTTCAGTAAATTTTTAAGATATATTTTCATATTTTTGTCGATTTAGTTAGTTAATTATTTATTAGGATAAATTACACTAAATACTATTGAATTTTAGGCGTTTGTATTGTTTATACAACTGAACTTTCAATTTGGCTTCAATTATGTTATTAGATCGTTAATTCAATAACGACGTAATAACGTGGACGACGGTTGCCGATGTGGATGTTGAATGAAAACAATGGTGTAGATTTCTATGCCCAAAACGACGTCATCTTAGGCACTTTAACTTTAGTAGTGTATTGATTTTGTCATTAAACTTTAAAATGATTCTACTTTTACCTCCGAACATTTCCGCCACCGCTATCGGTCAATCGTCACCCGTCATTAGTTGTCATTTTGTTAAGAATATTACTGTAAATCGAAGAATGTAACAAGAGAAGAAGAAGGATATAGAATTTCAAGGAAGAAACAAAATTCCAGAGTTTTTCATGCCCTTTTCAACTAGGTCAAAACAATTATTTATAGTCTATAGCCATTCAGAATAAGATAATATGTTAGTTTTTTAGTGGCCTTCTTTCTCGCATTCCTCGACGTGCAACTGTAGACGCAACGTTGCACTCTAGTGGGTCCTGGTTCTCTAGCTCATGGGTGCTCTCTGGTGGGTCTTGGTGCTCCAACTCATGGTCATCCATAACATCTCTTCCCCCAAACGAAGGAACCTTGTCCTCAAGGTTCGACATTGCCTCAACAGTTTAAGCAACACCTAATTCGAACAACAATGACAATGGAGTAATCTATTGCAATGGACGTCCTTTGCAAGGTTTCAGTTGGGAAACATGAACCACCGGGTGAATTCGTGAGGAGTCAAGCAAACCCAACTTATTCGCAACACTTCCCACCCTTTTTAGTACGCGATAGGGACCAAAAATCGAGAGCTGAGCTTATAGTGCTTCTTTAAACGCATTAATAATTGTCGATACGACTGTAACTTGACAAATACCCAATTTCCCTCCTTAAACTCCAGTTCGGGCCGATGCCTATCGACCTGCATCTTCATTCTGTTTTGAGCAATGACCAAATTCTGTTTAAGCTCCTGTAACAACAAGTCACGTTTGCGCAAGTCCAGATCAAGTTGGGCATTGGAAGAACCACTTTCCATATAGCTCACTAGTGTCGGAGGGTCTCGGCCATATAATGCCTTGAATGGTGTCATGCCTGCCGAAGCTTGATAGGCCATATTATACCAATATTCGGCCCAGACAAGATATTCTGCCCATTTTTCTAGATCGTTGCCTGTAATACACCTTAGATACATCTCCAAACACCGATTAAGGGCCTCCGTTTGACCATTCGTTTGGGGGTGATACGTCGAACTCATACACAACTAGGTACCTTGAAGTCGTGTTATTTTCATCCATAATTCATTGACAAAAATCTGATCACGGTCACTAACGATAGAGCGAGGAACTCCATGAAGTTTCACCACACAATCCACCATGATTTTGGATATCAACTTGCCATCAAATTGTCGCGGCAAGGCAAATAAATGGGTGTAATGTGTGCTTGGACATCAATCAAGATTTGCACTAGAGAATGTTCAGAGTATAACAACCAACCAAAGCATTAAGAGACACTAGAGAATGTTCTCAAGATTCTTGGGTTTTTTACTTTAGTGTCAGAAACCTCGCCGATACCGTCTGGTGGAGAATGATCGGTTGTATCATCCAGTAAGAAGAACCGTGGCTCCTTACAACGATGGCCGGGAACGAACTTGGCATCGCAGTAATAACAAAGGCCCTTATCATGCCGCGTCCGAGCTTCCATGACTGAGAGTTTGCTAGGCTGAGAAAAATTAAGGATAGAAGCTTTGTGCAATTGATCTACAAGTGGTGGTTGACCAGGTTGGATGTGTGGAATAGACGGGGTGAGTGATGGATTGGGCAGCAAAGATGATTGTTTGGGCCCAATGCTACGACCCAAAAGACGCCGCGTTTCATTTAACCGAGCCTCCTAGAAGCGGGCCACGGTCATCGCCTCACCCATAGAAGTAACTCGGGCTGCCAATACCTCCTTTTTAATATCCAAACGAAACCCTGAGATGAAACATTGAGTTAAGAAAATCTCATGCAGATTGGTTGTGCACAGAACGAGATCCTCAAACTAAGTCTGATACTCAGCCACCGTCGTCGTCTGGGTAAGTTTAGAGAGTTGGCCTTCCGGTGACTCAATTTATGTCACAGCAAAGCGTTCACGGATGGTGATAAATGCATGAGTGGGGTGAAACAAATCATCTTGGAAAAGAAGTTAAAACTGTTTTGCAAGTCAGAAACGCCAGTCAACTTGCGACCCGTTTTTGGATGAGATCCAGGCATTTATGGGTCAACATGTTTTCTTGAAACTTGTCTGGCTATCAATTAACTTTCTAACGGATCTTGAAACACCTCAATCGAACATATGGAACTCAAGATACGTCTATTTTAGCAAAGACAGCGCATGCAAAAATTCCTATACGGGATTAATACGAGATTTTTGGATAATTACGAATTTTCAAGATTTTATTTGATTGTTTATAATTTAAATCAATATAGGATTCTGCAATATCTATTAGGATCAGATTTATTTTATTAGGATTTTATTTCAATATTTATTTATTATTAGAAGTTACTTATGCAATTAGGAGATTAGATTTCAACATTTATTTATTGTATTTAATTCCTTAAGTTTACTAGGATTAGAACTTCTCCAAGACTTATATAAGGAGGCTTCAATCACATTGTAATTCAGATTTGAATGGCTAAAAAAAATTCTCTTTTGAGTTCAGACTTGCAAAAAGTATAACTTGTGTTCTTTATTTTAGAAGCGATTCTTCAAGTTCATCAGAATTTGTTGTTGATCTTCACACTCCTGCTTGCCTAGGTAACTGCGTCTAGGAGGGTGGGTTAGAGCCACTTGAGATTACTTGCTTGGTTAATTGCGATCAAGAGGGTGTCGGGGATAATTTATCCATTTATCTTCCATCTCCATCGTCATCGCCTATCTTCATCCATCTTTTCACCGATCCAACATTCACGCCAACATCCTTATCCTCTTCTGCAAGCTCAACGTTCACGTATATGGGGCCGTCTCCGTATCATTTGGTATCAGAGCCATGTCGTTCTTGAGGATGTTATTAAGCAACGTATTGGATTTTACTCTTTTGGGGACTCGATGTTAGTATTGTTGTCGACTAGATCATTCTGGGTATGATTGTCCAAATAAGTTTTATTTTCAAGAAAAAAAATTTAAGAGATATGTTGTCTGAATTCATGTATTCTAATGATATTGAAATCTGTGATTCGGGGCATGAGGGAGAAATTTGCTCTCCTAAAGAACATGATGAAGGCAATACCATTGAGAGTTTAACCTTGCGTATTGATGAGAAAGAAATTGTAAGTAGTGTGTTTGTTTCCAGTGACAAACCTACTATTCCGATTCAAGATGATCATCAAACGACAAACACCAACGAAGGTATGCTACAATCAAAAGGTATCATTGATTGTTTTCAAAATTCTATTTATGCTTATTCCTCTTCTAGCATTAATAACAATTTTGAATATGAGAATGAGTCACTTTGCAACCGAAAGAACAATAGTGATGATCTCAATGAGAAAGAACTTGTAAATTACATTGTAAAAAGAGACTATGCACAAGGATCCTTCAAGATATCTTATCTTTCCTGATACTTTGATGAAATTCCTCCATTTACCGACTTAGATTCGAGGGTGAATCTTTTTAAGGAGTGGGGGAATGATAGATGCATGATAGGGGTGAAACTAATCATCTTGGAAAAGAAGTTAAAGCTGTTTTGCAAGTCAGAAACGCCAGTCAACTTGCGACCCCTTTTTAGATGGAATCCAAACATTTATGGGTCGACATGTCATATTGAAACTTGTCCAGTTGTCAATTAACTTTCCAACGAATCTTGAAACGCCTCAATCAGACATTCGGAACTCAAGATACGTCTATTTTAGCAAAGACATCGCATGCAGAAATTTCTATACGAGATTTTTGGATAATTATGAATTTTCAAGATTTTATTTGATTATTTGTAATTTAAATCAATATAGAATTATGCAATATCTATTAGGATCAGATTTATCTAATTATGATTTTATTTTCAATATTTATTTATTATTAGAAGTTACTTATGTAATTAGGAGATTATATTTCAACATTTATTTATTGTATTTAATTCCTTAAGTTTACTAGGATTAGAACTCAAGATACGTCTATTTTAGCAAAGACAGCGCATGCATAAATTCCTATACGAGATTAATACAAGGTTTTTGGATAATTACGAATTTTCAAGATTTTATTTGATTATTTGTAATTTAAATCAATATAGGATTCTACAATATCTATTAAGATCAGATTTATCTAATTAGGATTTTATTTTCAATATTTATTTATTATTAGAAGTTACTTATGTAATTAGGAGATTATATTTCAACATTTATTTATTGTATTTAATTCCTTAAGTTTACTAGGATTAGAACTTCTCAAAGGCTTATATAAGGAGGCTTCAACCACATTGTAATTCCGATTTGAATGGTTAAAAAAGTTCTCTTTTGAGTTAGGACTTGCAAGAAGTATAACTTGTGTTCTTTATTTTAGAAGCGATTCTTCAAGTTCGTCAGAATTTGTTGTTGATCTTCACACTCCTGTTTGCCTAGATAACTGCGTCTAGGAGGGTGGGTTAGAGCCGCTTGAGATTGCTTGCTTGGTTAATTGCGATCAAGAAAGTGTCGAGGATAATTTATCCATTTATCTTCCATCTCCATCGTCATCGCCTATCTTCAGCCATCTTTTCACCAATTCAACATTCACGCCAACATCCTTATCCGCTTCCGCAAGCTCGGCGTTCATGTATACGGGGCCGTGTCCGTATCAAATGGCTTCCACTATATGGTCCCAACCCGCTAATTGGCGTTGGCGTTGCATCCACCGGAACCACTTTTTGGCAATGCCGTCCATGTAAAACGACGCCATCATCACTCTATGATGGTCCTTCGTACTATAGAAGTCGAAGAAATCTTGCGCCGACGCTATCCATTCCTCTGGATCTTGGCCAGTGAAGAGGGGAAGTTCGACCGAAACCGATTTTGGGGAGAACGAAAAACTCTCATTACCGTCTTCCTTGAGTTTTCCCTTGCCCCGAAGTAGCTTTGTGTCGCTCGATCCTTCTTGGATCAAGGTCGAGTGACCTTGGTGACCCATATGTGCTGTAAGCTCGAATAACTGTCACGAGATGTCCTGAAGAGTGAGCTTATTTTCAAAAACAATAGCCTGAAGAGCAGTCAACGTTTGCTCATGACGAGTGAAAGTTTCTTGGAGAGACTTGATTGCCTCAAAATTGTTCACCATAGCTCAAGAGAAGACAATGAAAGCACCAATTTGTTAAAAACAAATTGCTGTAAATCGAAGAATGTAACAGGAGAAGAAGAAGGATATAGAATTTCAAGGAAGAAGCAAAATTCTAGAGTTTTTACATGCCCCTTTCAACTAGGTCAAAACAATTATTTATAGTCTATAGCCATTTAGAATAAGACAAAATTTGTTAGTCCTTTTGGTGGCTTTCTTTTCCGCATTCCTCGACGTGCAGCTGTAGGCGCAACGTTGCTCTCTGGTGGGTCCTGGTTCTCCAGCTCATGGGTGCTTTCTGGTAGGTCTTGGTGCTCCAGCTCATGGTCATCCATAACACATTCGCAACAAGATTCATACTAAAATATTCACATTTCCCTGCTCTTTCTTCTCCTTTGATTGATTTTCCACGAAAATCTATCCTAACATGCTAATACTCCGATCTCTCCTGATGACAACTGGTATGTACTGTTGGGGTTCCAACACGCATCCCGATTGGGCCGCATACATTACATATATTCATTTTCCCCTAAATTTAATTATTTAACAAACGGGTCACACCACAAACTTTTAAACTAAATCAAACAAAATTCTAGTCACAATGCCTAATGCCATGCTAACTCGATAACTTGTTTGGTTATAATTCTAACAACTTGTCTTGGAAGATTATGTTGCCTGCCATCAGTTAAAATATAAGACTCCTAAGAAAATCAGTCTCATATTGCAAAGCCTGATTTATTGCATTTGATCTGAATATATTTTTCAATTTCCTATGGGTTGGTCCGAGTATGTTAACATACTTGCATGGAAAGTTAAAAAGGTAGAGTGATAAATATCAACGAAAAAAACATAAGATCGATCATTAAAGAATAATTATACTCTGAATATGAACAGTAAAAAAACAAAAGTATGTAGGGAGTCAAGTCATGGAGTATATGAACGAAACTTGCAAAAGTTGAATCTAGCAATAATGCTAGGAACAGTAGTTGATTAGGCAAGTGCATGTACATACGAGCCATGTGATAACAACAATACTACACATACCTGCCCGCCGCATGGGTCAACCGGCGAGAGAAGCTTTTCCCACGTGCAATCCATTGATTCTTGAATATGTGTAGATGATGGGGTGAATACCAGCTGCCGTAGTTTATCTGGTGATTCTTATTAATAATGGGTAACAATGATCCTTTTCATAGCCAGGCCACGACTCATCTCCGTTCATGAACCGTTGATGACACTTCCAAATGTTGGTGTCGTAGATCTCTGTTACGCTGAAAAGCAAGCCATTCTGCTCGATTTCCACCAGAAACTTATCTAATGAGTTACCTCTTTTGGGGCTGAGAAATATAGCTTCGGAGGCTCCTGCTTTTTTCAACAGGAGCTCGGTTATTCGAGCAAGATCTTTGTGGAATTCCTTGAAAAAGGTGCTGTAAAAGAGCGGATGTTAAACAAAGAACAAGAAACTATGGACCATGCAGATGCAGCCAACATATAAACTTTATCTCCAGTAGCCTCACTAGATCGACCATAAAATTCTTGACTAGGAAAGAAACTATGGACCGTGCAAAACAGCGTATGTGAGCTAGGAGATAAATGCGGAGATTGGACTGGATGGGACCAGCACTGCGCAGCTATCTATTGTAAATGAGAAAATACAATTTGCTAGTCATAAAGCACTTACAACACAGTCAATGGTAAGGCATGGACTCGATTGAAATTTCATGATTCTCTTCACTTTCGTGCATAATAAAAAAGATTGAGCATGATTCATGTGCTATTCATAACACAGGAACAGATAATAGGCATTACCAATCACTTGCAACAATGACGTCAAAAGCGTGTAGAAGATTTGAAACTTCTTTCTGATTCCAGTGCAGCTGCATGGACTTCACTCTTGTTTCACCAAATGCTTCGGTGTTCGTGTTAATATTATGAAGAATATCTTCATGTTAAGGAACCTTAGAACACATATTTAAAGTGAATAAGAATGAAAAAAAAAAAGAATTACACGGGCAAGTGTTTCCACAACAAATAGTATAAAACAAAAGAACCATTTATATTCCCTGTATCCAAAAGGAACAAATAAATTCAAAATTATAGGAGAACAAAAGATTTGAAGTCAAGAACAACCAGCCAGTGATGTTGAAATGAAAAAGACTATACCAAATTGTTTTAAATGCTAATTGTTTAAACACGATAGCAAAAACCGATAAATCAGAGATAAAGGGACCATGATCTGTTTTCCAATAGGCTACAAGTTTTAAAATCTCAAGAAGCATTCAGGGACACCTTTAAAACTTGGCTCATCAAGCAACTAAGCAGCTAACAGTGAAATTTCCCATCATTATCATTTTTATGCACGAATGCTGATTCATTTCAGAGTTCAGACCAAGCAACTGAGTGCAGTAGCAATTTCTTAAGCACAGTAGATGATCATAAAAAGTTGGCTTCACCTTTATACAGAGTTTCTATATCTAAATGTCTCAGGATGAGAATCTATTTTAAATGGGAAACTTTCGAATCCACATCAGAATAACATATTTTTCATTTCCAAAGAGATTACACTAGAAACAATGCTCGTAAGCCATTAAGCACTCGGTACCAGAAACTTTTATGTTTCACACCACAAGGTTGTTAAAGAGTGAAATCAAAACAAAAATTATAGGTAAAACCAAACCTCCTCATTAAATCATTCCCTTCTAGTTTGTACATTAAACTAAGATCATTTTTTCCTATTATGATAACAAGTTACATGATGAAGTCAAAAGGATACAATCAACCACTTGAGGGTTTCCATCTGAAATCACTACTTCTAATGCCTCTGTGGCTGCGGCAATGGTTAATCCAGCTAAGCCGTAACCTGATCCGAGCTCAATAACTCTTTTGGACCTGAAATATTAGAAGAATGCAAAGACATCATGGAAGTGCAGGGGAATAAAGAATAATTCCCAGAACAACATAAGCAGCCAAATCATGATACTATCCTGGTTCTCAAGCTCAGGCGATTTTATATGAGGAGACTAACCCTACGTACTAACCTGAACATGTCTGCGTGAGATAAGCAAAAATAGGCAAGGACATCTTCAGATGGCCACTGACCTGTACAAGAACATTTCAAATGAGAAACGAAACAAATTAGTTAAGAAAGACAAAATTTGGCACCCCAGACATTTACACAGCAATGTTCAAGCTGATCTCTAACAAACATCGAACTGTGAGTAAAAAGAGATGTCCCATATTCATCCTATAATTTCATTTATTTCTCAAAGATTCGCGACTGATGAGATGCTTATTATACAATCAGAGTGACCACAAGAAATTAACTTATGACCATAATGATAAATACAGAGAACTTTGCTATTTGTTTAAAAAGATTTCTTTGTTTCAATAAGATACCGCAATCAATCCACCACGCAATGAACCAGACACAAATCTTCCTTAATAAAGATAGCCTTGACAACTAATATCAGTGGGAAAAGTTCCAAAAAAAATCCCAAAAAAGGGTAAAAAAACTTACAGACAAGTCCAGTATTGTCAATGTTGTGTCTATTACAAATCTCGAAATCATTGAGGTCGGCATTATTATCCATTCTCTGACTGCATTAAGTTCCAAAGACAATGAACATGTTCAATGTTACTATAACATTTCAGTTGAAGCTTGAGCTTCAGTACCAAGAAAAGTAAGAAAAAAAAAACAAACCACTTTTTAACTATATAGTTGAAAAGATTGGTTTTTGAGATACCAAAATCATTCCAAAACAGCAATCCATTGTGTCAGCAATGACAATTCATTAACAAAAAAGAGGAATGATAAATTCATCGACCTTCCACCAAGTGTTCGAAGAAAAGGGAAAAAATGGAGTCTATGGAAACTAACGTTAAAACAAGCTTGGGGCATCCTTGAATGGGCAAAGTGTAGCAGAATCGGGCATCTCTAGACTCGTGATCATGCTGGAGCCGCTGGCACGGTATCAAGTTGAATCCTTTTGCTGCTTTTCTGGAAATGAGCTTCAATCCCAATTGAGACCCATCTTCTAAACAATGATTAAGATCAGTAATCAAAGCTTAACACTGCAAATAAAAACGAATAGATATCAGTGGATTGAAAAGGGTACCTGGATTTTTGGCGCGGGGAAGAACAGCTCGTCGAAGGATTTTCCATCTCAATGAAGAAGCTGAAGGCTTCGAACTTGCACTGTTACTGTTAGTTTCCATTAAAGTTTCTAATTTGTGGCGACAGATTTGTTGGCTTTGGAATTATAGCAAGAGATTCCTTTTCCTTTTTGAAGGTGAAACTATAGCATTACATAATCCCTTTTTTTCTAATTAATATTAAGAGAAAACTACACCAGTGACCACCAAAGATATTGGGATACCTATTTAAACCACCGAACTAAAAAAAACGTCAATCACACCACCAAACTTATTAAATCAACCTATTTTGACCATCGCCGTTAAAAATTAACGGAGGGGTGACGAAAGTGCCACGTAGCAGTTAACAGGACATTTTTAAAATTACATGTTTAGTCCTTGTTATTTACTTATTAAATCAATTTGATCCTAATTTTATTTTAATTAAATAAAAATTAATCAACCAATCAAATTATGACACGTGTCATCACCCAATCCAATTTATTTTGTTTAATATTTAATATATTTTTTCCTCCAATCAGGTGGTGACTTACCACCTAGTTAAAGGAAATTTAAAGAAGAAAATGAAGATGGTGTTATGGTGGTTCGAACTTGGGATCAAGGGGATAAAACCCCCAAGCTTTAACCATTGAACCAAATTGCTCTTAGTGTTATTATTTGCACCTTTTATATACATATCTTATAGTTTTACTTACAGTATCTAAGAGCAGTTTGGTTCAATGGTTAAAGCTTGGGGGTTTTATCCCCTTGGTCCCAAGTTCGAACCACCATAACACCATCTTCATTTTTTTCTTTAAATTTCCTTTAACCAGGTGGTGACACGTGTCACCACCTGATTGGAGGAAAAATATATTAAATATTAAACAAAATAAATTAAATTAATCCAATTGGGTGATGACACGTGTCATAATTTGATTGGTTGATTAATTTTTATTTAATTAAAATAAAATTAGGATCAAATTGATTTAATAAGTAAATAACAGGGACTAAACATGTAATTTTAAAAATGTCCTATTAACTGCCATGTGGCACTTCCGTCACCCCTCCGTTAATTTTTTAACGGCGGTGGTCAAAATAGGTTGATTTAATAAGTTTGGTGGTGTGATTGACGTTTTTTTTAGTTCGGTGGTTTAAATAGGTATCCTCAATATCTTCGGTGGTCACTGGTGTAGTTTTCCCTTAATATTAGGTAATCTGAGTCCCTCTATTATATTGAAATTTAAGATTCAATATCTTTACTTCAATTTAGTATAATTTAGTCCTTTACTTTTATTATTAGTACATCCAATTTGAAAGTATCCTTAGATTCTTAAGGAATAAGGTGGATTTTATTAGAAAATCAACCTTAATTTGGTTTAACTATTTGTATCTAACTTATTGGTCGACTAATTCGGATAAGATTTTACAGAGACTTAATAGGGGGACGACCCTCTTAATCTAATTTTCTCTGTTCACAAACCTTGCTTAAGGGATCTAGCGCCTCCAAATTTTCTCCAATATAGCCCCCAATATGTCAGGATTTGAATCCTTGAAATTTAAACTTATTATTGATTGAAAATAGGAGAAAATACATGTAGGGTCTGTCTGGGGTCATATGACCCTCCCAAAATTTAAAAAATTAGAGGCCGAATACACATTATTGAGCCAATATCATTTTTCGGGTCAGGTGGAAATCTCGAGACAAAAATCATCTGTCTCTTTTTCGGTGTTTTTTTTTCTATACTCTAACATTAAAAAAAATCAAATTCTAATCTTTAACTCTAAATCCTAAACCCTAAACACTAAAAATATATCAAACCCATAATTCCATTAATCCCTAACTCTAACCCTAAACCTTAAATACTAAATTTAATTTTTTTTAACGTGAAGAATAGGAAGTGACACCAAAATTGCATGGGATTTCTATTTGAATACTCACTACATGATGAGATTGGTGAAGATTCCAGTTACTATGTGAGGGTTCACACGTTGACATAATAGGCACTCTCATGTTGTTGCCAAGCTTTCATGTTGAGGTCAGGTGGAAATTCCATGTTTTCCAACAGCCTCCAGATGAAGTATTTGATGTACTACATGTTTTGAAGCATAGAATGGTGACTTTTTTTCAATACATTCAAAATTTATATACAAATAGTTTTAAAAAAATCGAAAAAAGAATGAAAATTTTTCATAGAATTCTATTAGCATTTTGCTGAAGAAGAATCTGGTGTAGATGTAGCAATGGATCGTTTGCTCTCATGAATCCTGATATAAACATTTCTCGTTCTGATGGCCAACAAAATATCCAGCCCCAATCCGAGAACGCATGTTATGGCCATAATCACAAAGACAAGGCAGTAACAATGAGCCCCAACACATGTGTTGCCTCCACCAGGAACGGCAATGGCCTGTGCATCATATAAATACCCAGCAAGCAGGCCAGAGAAAAGAAACGATCCTACAGGAAGATTCAGGATAAGGATGTTGTATAAAAGACCATAATATTTTAGCCCGAACAACTCCGAAGCAACCGGGACGGTTATTGTCAATCGAACCCCATAGCATATCCCAACCAGAATCGAGCCGATGTATAGTGAGCCTGGCAAGGCAAAGGCCATGATGATATATCCAACAGCCATTATAACTTGAGATGCTGCATTCCATAGAGGCCTTGGTGTCCCAAATTTCCTGCAAATATCAAATTGTTTTGTTGAGAGATCGAATGTTTTCATTTTTTTTTCAGAGGAAAAGGAAATTTGATTACCAGATGAAGTATTCTGATAATAAACCTGAACCAATGCGTCCAAAGAAGCCCCAGATGCTAGTTAGAGATATGAAAATGGATACATCAGAGTAGCCGAGAGCTATCCCCATTTGTCCCATGTTGTTCATCACACATAGTCCTGTTCCAACACCGCAGAGAAATGAGACAAACAATACCCAGAAATCAAATGTTCGTATCATCTCGACGATCGTATGGTCCTGTCCGATAGAAGGCTGTTTTCGTTCGAGATACTGCAGCTCAACACCGGTAGTGTTCGTTGTCTTTGGCTTCTTTGATTGGTTCACTAGCAATGGCACTTTCATCGGTTGCTCGATATCGGAAGTAGACCTTCCTTTGGACAGAATAGAATATAATGGGACTCCCAATGGAGTAGCTAATAGGATGAGAAGTCCTACTGCAAATACGAATGATAGAAGCTGGCCATGACTTCCAGTGATGTCAAACGCCAAAAGATAGACAGCTACTGTGATAGCCATGGCATTGAAGATGTTAAAATATTGTGTTTCTTGTTGGAATTCACTTCGTTTTGAAGCTGGAGGGGTTTCGTGAAGGAAGAAGGCCGCAACGAGGCAAACAACGGCCGGAACAACAGCTAGAATGAAGAGAAATGTTGAAGGGTCTGAAGAAAAGAGAGCCGTGCATATATCTGTGAATATAGCAGTGCTGAGTCCAAGGTAGCCCTTAAGGATCCCCGAGACCGGGCCTCGATTTTTCGGAAAATTCCGCATGCAAGTCACTAGAACCGCCGTGTTCATCCATGTTGTGCTATTGCCTCCCAGACAGAGGAATATACACATCTGCAATCGATCATGTAATACAAAATTAGCTAAAGCTTTGCAGCCTGCAGGCAGACATATCATATACTTCAATACAACACAAGCACTGTATAACAAGAAGGTTACCTGCCAATACGGAAGAGGACGAATTCTCTGGCTAACAACAAGCCATTGAGCACCATATCCTATAAGCCCTTCGAGTGATCCGATGATGAGTAAAACCGACGTCGGCAAACAATCGGAAGCAAAACCGGAAACAAGTCCGAAAGCCTTGCCAACATCTTTAGCCACTGACAGATTATTGAGCTGCAGCTGAGTCAAAGCCATGAGAGATTTTAATGCATGGGAGTAATTGGCAAATGTGTAGTTGTTGCCACAGACTGCCTGAACCCAAATAGCTGCCACCAACCCGACCCATTTTCCGGCACCTGAAGTTGAGAACAGAGGACTCATGTTGTAAAAGAATGAGAAAGAAGGAAGAGATACGAAAATCTTGATGTGTATGAGCTTTATGGGAAATGATATTTGCAACTGGCCATTGCTATATATAGTTTTTGTTTAAACCTTGGTTTTGAAATCCCACGACCGGAACCACATGGTTAAATGAAAGATCATTTAACATGCAAAAAGTATTTTGTGCCTTTTCCTGGTTTTTTGGTTTTGTTGACTCAAAAGATGAGTAGGCACTTGGTAAGGTTAGGTTGAAAATGTCTGCTCACTGCAGCCTCATACCAGCACCAGATAAAACCTGATTCACACTCTTTGGGGACCTCTCTTTTGTCATATAGGTACCATACAAGTATTCAAATTTAAGTTTGATACTTGTTAACTCAAAGGGTCATGCCACAACCATCAAACATTGTGCTCAAGGCGAAGCTAAGATCAAACATTGAGAGAGACAAATATATAATAAATCTTTAATTCTAAAAATTAAGAGAGACAAAAACCTTTATTTTACTACTATTTAAACTAAAAAAAGACCTTAAATATAATTATACCAAAAAAAATAGAGGAGCTCAAGCTCTACGGGGCACCGTCCATGATTGTGCTCGTTAGCTTCCCGAATAATTTTATCTATGTAATAATCTCAAATCAACAATGTCATCATTCATTTTTAATTTCATCAGTTTAGTTTCTCGAACTCCTAAATTGTATCAATCTCGTCTTTTAACTATTGTTGGCTGACATAATCGTTAAATTATATGCATGTAGTCGTTATCTACTTCCACATTAGTCGTTATTGACAACTTTCTTATAATATCGATGATGACATGTCAATTTTGATGACATTATAGTACAAACAGAGAGTTTTAGAATTGATTAAATTTTAAACTACAATTTTTTTTTTAAAAAAAATATACATAACTATACTACCACGTCATCAAAGTTAACTTATCATCATCTTATTGGAAAACATTAATTTATTAAAGAAAATAATTTATGAACTTGCTAACACAAACAACAATTATTTAACAATAAAGTGTTTAACATGACAAAGGGTGACTGATGATAACAATTTTGTTACTCAAAAACAATTAAAGTAAAGATTGATAAAATTCAAATGTTTAAGTGTTAAATTTAATGAAATTAAAAAAACAACAACAAAGTTGTTGATATGAGTTTACCACAAAGACAACATTACCCCTTAAACTTATTAATTAAAGTTTTGGCATAATCAAGATTATAGTCTAAATGTTGCCTAATTTGAATTCCGTTATTTGTAAAAAATAAATATCTATTATGAATATTTATTTATGGTGAATATCTATGTATTAAATGTGACTTTAATGTACTTTATTATTAGAATATTCATTGATATTAGAATTTTATTCTTGTGCCTATAAATATAGATATTAGAGAAAGCATTGTATACGACATTACATTGAGAATAATACAAGTCTCCCTCTTTCTCTTATCTCTTTATTCTTGTTCTTCTTTATTTTATTCACAACAATCCCAAAATTATAGTTTAAAATATAAATTATGAATTTTAATATATATATTTTTGAAATTATAGCTTAAAATATTAAAAAAATACCAAAACAAAATTCTAGTTATAACCGAGGGATCAAATAGGATATTACTTATTAATTTAATTTAATGTGTCACTCCATCCCCATAACACAGGTTAAAAACTAATTTTGTAACAAAATCAAGTGTTTAATGTGGATTTTGTAACTTCTTAAAGTTTAGTAATAAAAAGATTATATTTTAATCCAGAATGTGTAAAAAAATTTACACAACCATTCCTTATAATCTAAATATTTAACTTTAAAATCCTAAATCATAAACTCTAGACTTGAACACTAAATACTAAATTCATATCTTAAACCTAAACCTTACCACTTAAACACTAAACTCAAAATTTAATAAATTTGTGTAAACTAAACTTATATCGAAGCTTATTTTAATAGCCTGGTGTTTGGAAGTTGGGACGCTAAACATTGCATCGAGTGCATTTTTGTTCTCTTTGCATCCAACACGCGGTGTTGAAGAGTTTTCTCACCCCCAATGTTTAAACTTTTGGATGAGTAGGACATAAATAGGAGTACCGAAAAGGGCCAGAAAATTTCTATCCAAAAAACAAAGACTTATTTAAATATGCTAAAGGTAAGGTTATTTTCTCTAGAATAGTTAAGTTTAAA
This sequence comes from Hibiscus tridactylites, assembly GCA_958450335.1. NCBI lineage: Eukaryota > Viridiplantae > Streptophyta > Magnoliopsida > Malvales > Malvaceae > Hibiscus > Hibiscus tridactylites. Next base: position 68,890,050 of record OY288284.1, read on the forward strand.
AAGTTTGTCTATACGGTAAGTATGTTTTTAAAAAATTAAGAGTAAAAAACATACACTATTAAAGGCTTTTTAATAAATAAGCTAAAAATTGCCATCAGAGTGGATATGCTTAAGTGACCAAACTTTTAACCTCTAAAAATTGAGTGACTAAAATAAAATGACTTTTTAAGGACAAATCATAAAACACAATAAAGATGTTAATGGTTGAACTCATCTTTAAGAATAGAAGAGTGCAATTGAGGTCTCCTTTCAATTACACCAAAATTTATAGAAGAGTGTAATTATTTAAACACCTTAAAACGATGTAATTACACCGGTTTATTATATGAGGTTAGTTCTTTAAATTTTACAAATTTGAACATGTCACAAAACAACGGAAACAAAATGAAGTAAAAATAAATAAGACTAATATTCGATTCACATGCAATGCAATTTTTTTACACAAACGAATATATTTTTAAAACTTTACAATATAAAATTTAAATATCTAATCTTAAACATTAACTCTAAATCTTAATCTTTAATTCTAAATTTAAAATTCTTAAATGTAAATTCATAACCCCTAAACTAAACTTCTAAACGTTGAATTAGACTTGGTTGTGAAAATTTTCGTGCATGAAATATTTTCTCAAATAACAAACTACAATAGAAAATAGATAAGCACTAATAAAAATAAGCTTTATTACAAAATAAGTGTCTAAACTTCTAAACGTTGAATTAGATTTGCTTGTGAAAAATTCTGTGCATGAAATATTTTCTCAAATAATAAACTATAATAGAAAGTGATAAGCACGTATAAAAATAAGCTTTATTACAAAATAAGTGTCTAAACTTTAATTTTTATCCAAATGTTTGTCTAATATTTTATTTTGTTATATTTTAAGGTTTACCTAGTAATTAATGTAAAGAATCTGTCATCCAATGAATGGATGGCAAATGAGATATTTCTTAATTTCATTTCATTCATAAAAGTCATAAAAAGAAACTTTAATTTTCTCAAAATACCTAAAAAAATTTATTTTTCCATAAAACCCCGAAATCACTAACCCAAATCTCAAATCTTTAAATTCATCATTTCTCATTGTCAAATCCACAACCACAACTCACTTTCTCTGTTGTCGAATTTCGCTATCAATTATTTTATTATTTCGTCGATGTAAAACAAGAATAGAGTGTCTATTGAACGTCGAACGGCGAACGCGAAATGATTTCCACAAACGACAAACAGAAAAACAATAATTATAGTTTGTAGCTCTTGCGATGAGAGAAATAGATTTTATAGTTGCGACGACAGCATCGATGTAGTGTTCGATGCCAGTAGAAGATTGGGGTTTGGAGTTTAAGAATTTTGTTTATTTTTAAAAAATAGAGTTTTTAAGTTTTTTCATAAATGAAGTTTTTAGTTTTTTTTAATAAAAATTCAGTTACATGTCAAACAAGTATTGAATGATGATCTTTTAACCGACCAACCTTAAAATATTAATAGAATGAAATGTTAGGTACTAAAAATAAGATAAAGGAGGCATACGATGAAAACTTATTTTTTTATTAAAGCCTAAAATATACAAGTATTAAACGACATGTAGTCCTTAAATTTGACATGTTTTCAACTTGGTCCCAATTTTTTTTCCAATCTACATTAGTCCTTGAACGTGACTACTTTTTCTATCTTAGTGCTTTTAAGTCTGTAGTGACCCATAACTTTTCCAACTTGACCCCTAAACTTGAATTTTGTCATATATTTTTAGTTCTTAACAAAATCCAAATTCAAAGAATATATTGAAAAATGTTTCCTAGTTCAGAACCAATGACAAAGTTGGGAAAAGTTGTCATCCAAATGCTAATGTGTAAACAAAACAAAGGCTAAGTTAAAAAAGATTGTCTAAATTTAGGGACTGAATGCTACTTTATCCACATTTACATAATATGAATAATTGATTGAGCAAAATACTAATATGAAAATCACAATATTAATAGATGTACAATTATCCCATATACATGCGTGTAAAGTTTTTTTACACATACTTAATCCAGGGTTAAATTTAAAAATTAAAATTTTTAATCCTAAATCCCTAAATATTAAACAATAAATCATACACATTAAATTTTAATTATAAATCCTAAATTTTATATCATACTATCTAAATAGCTAACCTCTAAACCTTAAATTGAAATTCTAACCTCTCAACCTTAATAGAAATAGTTATAGGTGTCTATTTATTCATTCATAACTCATTTAGTCCAGTAAAACGCGGTTGTACCTCTTCTTTACAACTTATGGCGATGTTTTGTTGTTCCGCTTGACTCTTCTTAATTCTGCCTTGTCCATAGCCTATATACATATGACTTGTATTTTGATATACTAACTGTGTAAAAAAATTATACAACTTTTTATATTTAAACTATAAAATTTAAAACATAAATTCCTAACCTAAACCCTAAACTCTAAATTCTAATCATAAATACTAAATTCTAAATTATACAACATAAACCCCTAAACCTTAAACTATAACCTAAATTTCAAATCCTTAAAATTAAAAGACTTATATAAATTAGTTTACACAAACTAGTGCATCAAAGTATCTTCGTGTGTGTGTGTGTATATATATATATATATATATGAAAATACTTTGATACACAAGCTTGCGTAAACATTTTTAATTTTAAGGTTTAGGGTTTAGAATTTAAGGATTATGGTTAAAATTTAAGGATTATGGTTAAATTTTTTTACACGAATTGTGTATCAAAATATAACCCTATAACCCTTCATATTTAAGCTATAAAATATAAAACCTAAATCCATAGCCCTAACACCCTAAAACGTAAACCTTAAACCCTAAACTCTAACAATAAACCTTAAATTCTTCACCATATATATATATATGAAAAGTACTTTGATACACAAGACACAAGCCTTTTAATTATAGGGTTTAGGATTTTAGGTTAAAGTTTAGAGGTTTGGTGTATAGGGTGTAAAATTTAAAGTTTATTGTTAGAATTTAAATTTTAGGGTGCTAGAGTTTAGAATTTACGTTTTAAATTTTATAAAAGAGTTTGTGTAATTTTTTTACACAAGTGTATTAAAATATAACTATATTTAGTAAAACTCATAATTTTATAATTTTTTTAATCTACTCACAGGACGTAAAACTCAAAGAGCACATGTTGTTCAAATCAATACACCGTCGTTTCCTCATCAGCAACAGATCTCCTTCACTTCAAGTAAAGTACCAGATTTGTAAGCCCAAATTCTTCACTTTCTTTAGATCCTTCCTTCGTTTCTCTTCGCCATAGTTCCACCATGGTGCTCGAGGTAATCCAGAACCTCAATTTCCCTCTCCCACCCTAAATTCCAAGCCTTTCACTTGAATTGTTTTGATCTCAAACTTTTGTGCACTCGCAGGCAACGATGATCTGTATTGATAATTCGGAGTGGATGCGGAATGGTGATTACGCTCCCTCTCGATTCCAGGCTCAAGCCGATGCTGTCAACCTTATTTGCGGAGCTAAAACCCAGGTAAACAGGATTTAAGGAAATAAACAATTTGGTTTTTTTAAATGTATGTTTGAGCTTTTATTGAATTTGAGGATTTAAAAAAAAAAGGAAACAATTTGACTGTTGGATAAAGGTTTGAGCTTTTATTGAATTGGAGGGTTTCATTTACAGTCTAATCCAGAGAATACAGTTGGAGTTTTAACAATGGCAGGGAAAGGTGTTCGTGTTTTGGTCACTCCTACAAGTGATCTTGGAAAAATCTTAGCTTGCATGCACGGTTCGTTTCCTAGCTTATTTGTATCTATGTATTCTAATTCTCTCAACATTGTATCATACTAAAAGTTGCTAGATTGGAACTTTGGCTTATCATAATCTAGGCTTAGAAATAGGTGGTGAAATGAACTTGGCAGCTGGGATCCAAGTGGCTCAGTTGGCGCTTAAGCATCGACAGAATAAAAAGCAGCAGCAAAGGATTATTGTCTTTGCTGGAAGGTGCGTTTTTGTTATTTCCGTTAGCTGTTAACTGAGAAATGTTTTCTTTCTATGTTTTTGGTTGTAAAGATGTGCTGTGATTGCTTGCAGCCCCATCACGCATGAGAAGAAGGCATTGGAGATGATTGGAAAGAAGTTGAAAAAGAATAGTGTAGCACTTGATATCGTAAATTTTGGTGATGATGATGAAGGGAAGACAGAGAAGCTTGAAGCACTTCTTGCTGCTGTTAACAATAATGATACTAGTCACATTGTTCATGTTCCTGCTGGTCCGAATGCTCTCTCTGATGTACTTATAAGGTTAGTGATTCAAGTGTTTTCTCTTTCCTGCGTGGTAATTGGTCACAACTATGATATTATTGCTGAAGCTGGATACTTCTTGCATCCATGGCAGTACCCCCATCTTCACTGGGGATGGGGAAGGTGGAAGTGGTTTTGCAGCATCGGCAGCAACAGCTGCAGCTGGTGGCGTCTCAGGTTTTGAGTTTGGTGTGGATCCCAACCTTGATCCTGAACTGGCCCTTGCTCTTAGAGTTTCAATGGAAGAGGAGAGAGCCAGGCAAGAAGCAGCTGCTAAAAAGGCAGCAGAGGAGGTGTCGAAACAAGAAAAAAGTGGGGAAGAACAAGATGCAACAATGACCGAACGTGGCAGTGAGGGAGCTTCAGAAGCTGATAATAAGAAAAATGAAATTTCAGTTAGTGTCATTATACTCCCATTTAATTTTGCTGTTCTTGTCTTAATGTAGATGGTTTTGTAAAAGGGTAGTATTATTTTGTGTCTCATTGTTATTTGGTTTGATAGGATAGAGCTGCTTCAAGTGGAAAAAGCATTTGATAAAAATACACATGATTGACCCTTGCACAATCTTTCATTGTTGAGATACGACTGACCTTGAGTTTGTCACAGGATGATGATGATACTTCACTACAGCAGGCTCTTGCTATGTCAATGGATGAGCCTGCCTCTAGCCAAGATTTACAGGATACTGAGATGTCAGATGCAGCAGCTGAGGATCCGGAGCTAGCATTAGGTAAGTACTCCTGCTGGAGAATCAGCAACGTTGGTAACAACTGTTCCTTGCTTTGTGAGAAAAACCAGTTGCATAGGTGTCAGGAAAAATTAGTTATATACATATTTTACTGGTTGCAGCTGATGGTCAATGATGACCAAAGAGTGTCCTTGGGTCACTTAAGTTTTTTGAATGATTAATCATAAAAAGTTCGTACCTTTTGTAGCTTACCATGCGAGTTAAACCATCTTTCAAAATTAGTTGCCCTTTGTCTAGGAAACTTGTTGGTGCGAGTTTAGACCCTGGGTATGTCCATATTAATTTCGTTTTCCTTGTATGTTGATTTAATTCCCTGTATTTCCAATTCTCTCAGCTCTTCAATTATCTGTGCAAGACAGTACAAAAGATTCATCTAGTCAGGCAGATATGAATAAGTTGTTGGCAGACCAGTCCTTTGTATCCTCCATCCTTGCATCGGTATGTCTGCTACATTTCCTGTATATCTTTTTTCGTCCTTACACCGAGTTAAAATAAAGATCATTTAATGGTAAAATAATTGCTCGTGCAGCTTCCTGGGGTAGATCCAAATGATCCTTCAGTTAAGGAGGTGCTTGCTTCCATGCAAAACCAGTCTGAGGTGAGCTCATCAAACTCAGTGGCTGGGTAAAATAAAATGATTTATATTAGGGATTGGAGGATATTTTGCATTTCTTCGTGGTTCATAGTTGTATTAAATACAGTGCTATTCGTTCCCATTTAAACTGGCATTGGAGTTTTAGGTGTTAGGGGACTACCCCATTTTTGTACCTTTACCATTGGATTGAGAATTAGGGTTTTCGATATAATGTTCTTTATCAGACACCTAGTTTATACGCTCAATGTGTGCTTGTTATTATTAATTTAGTTTCAACATTTTCTGATGGTGTTTATGCTACCCTTTCAGTCCCAGCAGAAGCCAGATGAAGACAAGGTGCCAAAAAAGGAGGAAGAGAAGTGATGTTTGTTCGGATTTCTTTCGCCCACATGCTCAGGTTGCACTTTATGATTTTGCATAATTCATTATACATAGCGACTATCAATACATGCTAGATTGTTTTTTTTTTTGGGTTTTCTAATCAAAACTCTTTTTGCAGATTTGGAAGCTCTTCATTGTAGCCACCGAGATGGATGTTGATGGTGTTATTACTTGTTTCAAAGGCTTTGTAAGCGCTTCAGTTATTTTCATTGAAATGCATCTCATTCATGTTTCCACCAATTCTATATATATAGACTATAGTACAGTGTGACTTGTATTCTTATGTATGGAAACTTATTTGCAATGTCATCATTTTTTTGTTGCAACACCTGGTACAGGAAAATTAAGATTGTTATGTCCATTTCTGGTAAATAATTGGGATGGTTGAAATTGACCCAAGTCATTGTAAATTGTAAAGTCACATCTCACCAGGTGCCAAATGACAAGCAGTATATAGGGAGATTTCTTGTTGCTTTCCATATCTTCAGAAAGAGATGAAGTTCAAAATCATGAAAAGATATAAGTTCAAGCCTTTTTTTTTGGCATTCTACCATTCAACTCCATTATGTACATACTGGATATTTGATTTAAAATATTCTACTCCATTTCACTTCTGTAGAAATATGTATTAATCTATTTAAAAGTGTTTTAAATCACAATATAATTTTTTGTTTTATTTAATATTACCCTTTTTTATATTTAAAAGTGTTTTGAAACATTAAATGACATTTTTATTTATTTAATATTGTGCTTATTGTATATCTTATATTATTTATACAAATTATGTCTTCATTAAAACAAATTATTGTTCACACTTGGTGATTATCGAGCGAGTCGATCGCGAGTTGAGTAGTGTTTAATTCGTGCTCGTTAAAAAATCTTGTTGCTTGTTAAGTTTGCCAAATTTGTTACCTTATTTTTTAAAATATAAATAAAATCTAGTGATACTATTAGAACTTAATATAAACATATAAATTCAGGGGGAAAATGTGAGGACTGAGAAGATAAATTTATCATGACCGAGTTAGAGATGAAGTTGATATTCGAGTGTGAGACTCTTTTTAATTTCTCAACAATCTTCGATGAACAACGACATATAGAAAGCCTTAGGGATTTCTGGTTTTTAACTTTCAACCGTATGTTTTATATGGGAACAGAAGATTTTTCATCTTTTATACTTTTGTACATAAAATAATAATAAAAGAAAAATGAAAGACTAATTATTATAAGGGTAAACTACTGCAGGGGTCACTTTCGTTTCCTGTTTGTACAGATTTAGTCACCACTTTTGAAAAGTGTCAATAAGTGGTCATCTACGTTTTCGATGTGTAAAGACTTGGTCACTCCGACGTTATAGTCCGTTAGTCCCCTAACGGATTGCTGATGTGGTGAAATTAAAATAAGGATAAATTACTGCAATAGCCATTAAAATTTATCTCATGTACATTTTTTCTCCTCAATTTAAAAAAGTAAACATTATAGTCACTAATAAATATGTTTCTTTATAATTTCACCCTTAAATATTTAAAAATTTATTTTTCAATCCTAAAACTTTACAATCAATTAGTACAATAATATTATAAATGCTTAGATGAAAAATAGGTGCCCAAAGTATACCCTTTGAAACTTAGGTGCCCAAATTGCTCCTATTTAATAACTCAAACTTAAAAATTTAGTTCACTAACTACTAAAAAATTCGAGTTATTGGAATTTCTATTTTATAATTCAAACTTTATTTTGAATTTTGAGTCGAGTTTATGAAATTATGAGTCGAGTATTTCACATCAAACCAAAAAATTTAATTTTTTCGAGTCAAGTCGAGTTATTGAAATTTCTATTTTATAATTCAAACTTTATTTTGAATTCTTGAGAGATGCAAAAACGTGTTGGAAATCTAAAACCAAATATCTTATTTGTAAATTACCTAGCAAGTCGTTGAATCTTTTTAGAGTTTTCAACTAACATTTAAACTTCTTGGAACATAATTGTTTAAGATAGCCACCAAAAAATAAAAATATATATAAAAAATAACGAGCTGCTCACGAACTTATCAAAGCGAATTGAGCGTTGTTCGACTCGCTAAGATTTCGAATCGAGCTCGAATTTGAGTTGAGCCAATTTAAAACGAGCGTTGATTGAATTTTATCCAGGTCAAACTCAAGCTGTTTGCAAGCTGCTCAATTCAATTATCACCCCTAATTCACGTAAATATACTTGTCTTTCAAATACTAATATGATTAATTTTATTCAAATTATAATATTCCACCTATTTTTTTATTACAACAATCTTAATCGAGTTAGTGCAAAATTAGTTCTAGTTCATAATTTTATTCAGAGGATGTATAATGAGGTTGAATCCAAAAACTTCGTATCTAAAAAATAATCAAACAATTAAATATTGACTTAATGGTAATAACATTTTTAAGGGATGGAGTCAGAATATTAATTTAAAGAGGATAGTATAATTTTTTAAAAATAAAAATAAAATGAATAATTCTTAATTAATTTATTTTTAAAAAATTATTATATAAAGGGTTAATTACTCTGTTAGTACATGAATTATATCAAATTTTTAATTTTATACATAATATTTTAAAATTCTAGTTTCATACATAAAATATTTCGTCGTTAACGAGTTTAGCCACATATGTTACAAAAGTTGATGTGAACCTCTTGGACTAGTAAAAAATGACAAGTGACATTTTTTAAAGATAAAAAATTATTCATTTACTTGAGGTATAATAACAAGATTAATCTTTAATGTTTTATTATTTTTTTAATTTCACCCTTACAATTTAAAAATTAAATATTTATTCTAAAATACTTAATAAAAATATTCAAACCAACTAATAATTGACATGTGGCATGATATTAATTAAAAATTAAATATATTTTTCGGGGTTGCTAATTTTGCTCGGAGTCGGAGACGTGTTTATTGAATGGAGCTACTGATTTTATGAATCTTCTGCCGGCCGCCTAAAACGGTTCTTCCATTTTCCAGATCTTCATTTTCTAAACAAACAAACCCAAAATACTATGAAGAGGGCGATGGTTAAAATTACAATTGCAACAACAATTTTATTGATTTTAGTCGTTGTCGATGTTTCAGATGCTTCTCCGTTTTGGAAAATTCGATTCTTAGCCGATGAATCTCCAAAGAAGAATGAGACGACCGCCGCAACGTCGCCAGTAATTTCTCTTCCCTTCTCCGTATCTATCTCAACAATTTATTTTAGTTACTCCTGTCGTTTTTGTTGCATTTTTTCTGGAATTTTGTGTTTAAAAAATTGCTTATTGGTGGGATTTTAGAGTTCTCAGTCGCCAATTAAGAAATTGGATCCTAAACCGAATAATCAATCGAGATTGGATCCGGAGCTGTTGAATAAAATAGATTACGTGAATCAACCTCTAGTGGACAAGAAGGATCCAAAACTATTAGATAAACTGGGGAAAGTGATTCCACCTCCTCAAAAGGGAACCAATTTGAGTTCAACTTCAAATTCGACTTAATAAATGAGGAAGAAAAGAACTGATGAGTGTTACTCTTCGCCGGAGAAGTCACAATTTGAGGGTGCGAAAGTACATGGCTCATGGCCGGGATGCAAATGAAATAAGGTGTGACTGGGTTCAGAGATTGTAAGGTCTGAACGATGCGGTAAGGGGTCGGCGAGGGGAGTGCAGCCGGTGTAGAGAGGCGGCAACGGCGACTGAACAAACTGGCAGCGACGACGCTGGGCATGGTGTTGGTTCAAATGTTTTTAATAATTGTTTTAAGGCCTAACCGTGAAATAGGTACCCAAACTAAGTTTTTTTTCTTTCAGTTATTTGTCCAAATTATTTTTGTTAAATTAGGACTTAAAATTTTATTTCGTGACCCATTTAAGGTTGTCGATAATTTTCACTGTTAAATGTCACGTGCCACCTCCAGAAAAATTTAAATTATATTAAAAATAAATAAGGTTAATTAATTTTTAAAATATCTCTAAACTTTTTAGATTTTACAAAATAGCACTCAAATTTTAAAATTCTTAAACCCCAAAACCTAAATCTCGATTTGGGTTGATTTCGCCGCCTATTGCCACGCCATCTCCCACCATATTGGTCGCCAGACCATCACGACCATTTTCCCTACCATTTCGTCGCCGGAAATCGACGAATGGTGTGCGGTGAGGGGAGGGTGCTTCATTCTGTCGCCGGCATGAGTGGTCGAATTTGGGAGGTTTATGGATTAAGGGACTATTTTGAGAATATTTGAAAATTTTAGGATATATTTTTATTTTGTTTTATTAATTTTATTTAGTTTTAATATAATCTTTGGAATTTTCAGGAGATGACACATGTCCTTTAACGAAAAAAAATTAACGACGAACCTTAAATAGGTCACGAACTGAAACTTTAGGTTTCAATTTGGCCCGAAAAATAGTTTGAGCACCTAACTGAAGAAAAAGGCATAATTTGGGCACCTATTTTGCCTATTAAACCTTGTTTTAAAATAAAGGCTTAATACCAAAATAGGTGTCCAAACTATCTTTTTTTTTTATTGCCTAAACTTTTTTTTATCCCTTTTAGGTGCCTAAACTATCATTTTTTTTTGTCAAAATAGGTGCCAGACTATAAATTTTTTTGTCAAAGTAGGTGTCTTAGTTTGACCTTAAAAGGAACAAAAAATAATTGTTTGGGTACCTAAAAGGGTCAAAAAAAAGTTAGGCACCTAAAAGGAAAAAAATGAGATAGTTTGGGCACCTAAAAGGAACAAAAAAATGTTTAGGCACTTAAAAGGGAAAAATTGAATAGTTTAGGCACTTATTTTGACATCAAGTCTAAAATAAATATTAAAATTTCAAATTGTACGGGTGAAATTAAAAAATTAACAAAACATCGAGGATTAATCTTGTTATTATACCTTAAGTAAATGAATAATTCTAAATCTTTTAAGAAATGCCACTTGTCATTTTTGACTGGTTTAAGAGGGCCGTCAACTTCCGTAACAGAAGTGGGTAAACCCGTTAACGGCGAAATACTCTATGTATGAAATTGAGAATTTTAAAACATTATGTATGAAACTGAAAATTTGGTATAGTTCATGTACCAACGGGGTAATTAAGCTTTCAAAGAAAGAAAAAGTAGTTGAGAGGAGGGGACGTGTATAACATACGACAAGTTATGGTGTGGCTACTGTGTCGCACCAACTGAAAATATTATAAAATTTGAAACATGGAACTGAAAATATTACATTGTTTGATAACGTTTTCGGTTGGTGGTTAATATCGAAGCCTTAACTTCGAGTATCAAAACTTTCATTGCTTCTGATAACATTTTAAATTTTTGTAAGTATCGAAAATATTATCAAACAGTGTAACATTTTCAGTTTCATATTTTAAATCTTATAACATTTTCAGTTGGTGTCGTACCATAGCTGCACCATAACTTATCGTATCGTAGAACTAGCCGAGAGGAGGGTGGGAGCTAGAGCCCTATTCTGGCATATAGGAAATTTCGTCACAACAAAGTATTTCATGACCTCGCATTTTTCGTTGAAGCGAGGTTTCATTAACTTTTTAATACGTATTTTTTTGGTATAATATATATATATATATATTATGATTTATGTTTAAGATTTGTGGTTCTCTTTAAATAATGTAATTTCTAAAGTTCTAATCTAAATATTTTAAGAACATCGTGCTTTGTCATTGCACTTAACACTTGTTGATTTTATCACGTGATTTTGATTAAAATTGATATTTAGTTCTAATTAATATAAATAAAGGACCTATATCTTATTAGCCCAAATTTATTTATGAAAAAAACTTTGATGGACATGTAGTGTGAACTTTAATTTACAATTGTTTTTTAGTTATAGTGGTTAGAGTTTTAGTTTAAGGTTTAGATTGTAGGGTTTAAAATTTAAGATTAGTGTTTAGAATTTAGGGTTTAATGTTTAGGGTTTAATATTTTAGGGTTAGAGTTAGAAATTTAAGATTTGAATTTTACATTGTTACAATGCAGATTTGTGTAAAATTAGTTTTACACGGCATGCTTATCAAAATTCACTCTTTATTTATTAACTAAATTGTTAACTTATTATCCTAATACTTATAATTAATTCTAGCTTAAGTTTTTTTATTTATTTATAGTTCTAGGCTTCTAGCTCGGTTAATAAAGGATATTAATTAAACTCAACCTACATCTTTTATCATTCTTTTGTGTTTTTTTCTCTTGAAAACCCAAACTAAAAAAAGAAATCTGAACTAAAACAGTTAGCTACAAATTGCACCATCTGTTCAGCATCTATGCTAACTACTACATACTTCCAAGTTGTTACTTCAAATCAATAATTCATTTATGTTATTTGAATTTGTACATATTAAGTATGGATATGTTTATTTCTTTCAAAAATTATCTATCTATATGGGCATCCAAAAATATTTTTGAGGATATATATCTTTAGTGAGTTCTTATCATAATTTGTATGTTGGACACAAATAAAATATTTTTTATGGACACAATCAGTAAAATAGATAAATTCAAATTTCATGATGAGCACTTGCTTACCCCAAGTTATATTTGGATCCGCCACTAATATATATATAACAAGCAGTAGAAATAAAAAATTTCAACAAAGAGCCTCAGTTTTAGGGATCAATTTAGCTTTTAGGACTATAATTTAGAGTGAAGGTAATATGGTTAAGGATTAGGTTTTTCTTATAAACTATAAGTTCTAATTATAAACCCTAAATTTTAACCACAACTCACCAATTCTAAACCGCTAAACATAAAACACTAATCTTTAAACTCTAAAACTATAAGCTTGTGGAAACTTTTTTTTTATTTTCATAGCATGTGTATGGAATAATTACCCGTATATAAATTCAAGCATACAAAACGTTACCAACTAGTCTAGAGTCAAAAACTAAGACCACATTGAACTGATCGAAAGTATCATTTTGTCCGTAAGAGGTAGTGCCAGGTAAGGGTGTGTAAAACCGAGTTCGGTTAACCGTTAAAAAATTATTTCGGATAACTAGTAAATTTGGGTTGTTTAATTCTCGACCCTAAACCTTAACCATTAAACCAGTTAACTAAAATATTCGATTCAGTTCGGGTAATGGTTTATTAACTAAAGTTGAATTTTTTACTTCCCAAAGTAAAATAAATCTACTAATATTTGGGAGAGAAATATATTAAAAATTATCGCTAATTTTTTACTTTCTAAGACAATAAAAATATTCGAAAATATTTAGGTAAGAGAATAAATTAACAATGATGCTAAATTTTTTTCAATATAATTGTATAAATATGCATATATTATATATATATTATGTAATTGGTCGGTTCGGTTACCCGTTTTTGTTCAAAACTACAAACTGTATCCAAACCGAAATAATTTTTTTTCTAAAAAAACCAACCAAAACTAATTTTTTTGGTTCGATTAACCATGTTTTCGGATAATTTTTTTTTCCGAATTTCAGATTCGATTTCGATTTGTTGAGTTTTTTACACAACCCTTGTGCCGACAAATAATTCCAGAGCCAAAACCGAGGACATTTTCGTTGTTTTCCTTTTCCCTAATCTTATATTTGGCATGGAGGTGGCAAACGAGTCAATCGGTTTAGGTTCGGTTCGAGTCATTTCGATTTTAGTTATTTCAGGTCTGATGTCATTCGATTTAGTTTTGATTCAGTTTTATTGTGCTTCGGGTCATTTCAGTTCGGTTGATTTTCGATTCGGGTCAATTTCGGGTCAATGTGAGATCGGTCGGTTTTAATCAAGTTTTTAGGTTGGTTAGTTTTTTACACCCTACATATGACTTTATAAAGTCAATATATTTAACTTTTTGGTGAGTTATGCGGCTGTTCATATCTCATCTTTCTTTATTTTTATTAATATCTTTTATTTATTTCGGGTGGTCTTCGGTTCAGGTTCATTCGGTTCAAGTTCATTCGATTCAATTAAAATTTGGTTCAATTTCGGTTCGATATCGGTTTCAAATTAAATTTCAAGTCATCATATTTGGGTAAATCGATTCGATTCTCAAGTCTCGAATAGGTGGGGGTGGGGACCTTGCTACGTATATAAGTTGATAAGAGAGACCCGATTGCATGTTCTAAGCTTTAATGTTGATGGAACTGCATTGAATATTTAGATAAACCAACAAAATATAGTCTCCGGGTTTAATATTCTCAACCTTCACGAAATCATCATCGGATCACCGTATTTTTTTTAAAAGTAATACTAAATTAATCCTAAATCTATTCGAACATCATATAAAATCTTTGCAAATTACCATAATATAATGGTTATAATAATTAACCAATATTTAAGTATCACTGAAAGCACAAATAGGGATAGAACTATACCATGGAAGAAAATTTTCTTTTCACTTTTTTCTCTCTATATAAATTTTTTAAAATCTAGTTTATTTTTAAATTTATTTAACTTTTAAATATTTATGTTTTGTTTTTTAACCTCAAATTTTAGCTCCGAGCACCGGCATCTTTTTAAAGTTGAGACAAATCCAATTATTTAATCCCTATTAATAACTTCCCATATTCTGCCGAGCTTTGGCCTACCCACCCAGGGCTTGTTTGCCTTTTTGTTATTGTCATTTATGATGCTCGGCTTCAATTTAGATTTATTATGTTTTTTAATTTTTTACTACAATTCATTTTTTTGGGTTATTTTTCTATTCTAATTTTTAATAAAATTCAGCCGGTATATTGTTAAAAAAATGAGAATGCATGAGATTATTTTTCGGCTTCAGCTTTTGTTGTTCTTGATTGTTGTTTCTATGTGAAGGCGGTTGATGTGAAGTACAGTACCGGAGCCGGGATTGTTCCCGGGAAACTGAACGTTCATTTGGTTCCACATTCGCATGATGATGTTGGCTGGTTGAAGACTATTGATCAGTACTATGTCGGATCAAACAACAGCATTCAGGTTGGTTCATAATCTTTTTTAGCGTTCACCATGTTAACGTTGTTATTACTCATTGATGGTTGATATTTTTAAGTGATTTTCTTGTGCAGGGTGCTTGTGTTCAGAATGTACTGGACTCGGTTGTGGAAGCATTGCGGCGTGACCCGCATCGAAAATTTGTGTTTGCTGAGATGGTAAATCCATCCAGTTCATCAAATTGGATTATATTCCTCTCTTGTTTCGAGTTTGATTGTTTACTTGGCATCTAATAATGAAGTTTGATTTGAAAATAGGCTTTTTTCCAACGGTGGTGGACAGAACAAAGCCTGGTAATACAAGAACAAGTGAAAAAACTTGTAGATGCAGGCCAATTGGAATTTGTGTATGTTGATTACCAACCAACTTGAAATCTCAAGTTTTGATTATTGCATATATATTTAAACCGGCCTTTTGGGATGTATCTGCAGTAATGGTGGTTGGTGTATGCATGATGAAGCTGCAACACATTACATAGACATGATCGATCAAACGACTTTAGGTCATCGCGCCTTAAAAGAGCAATTTAACACCGTTCCTCGTGCCGCATGGCAAATCGATCCTTTTGGTCATTCTGCTGTGCAAGGTTACCTCCTTGGTGCTGAGGTGCGTCTCAACAGTACTTACAGTTTCCACCATTTAATCTGGAGAATGACACATTTTGGGTGACTACATTGTTGTTCCTGCAGGCAGGTTTTGATTCAGTGCATTTTGCAAGAATTGATTACCAGGACAGAGCAAAAAGGAAGAACGACAAATCTCTCGAGGTTATATGGCGAGGGTCGAAGACTTTTGGTTCTTCATCTCAGGTTTGGAATTGAAGCATCCTGCAATTTTAACCTTTTCTTTCTGCAAGGAGCTTCATTGTATTAATAGTTTACTTGTTGCGCTATCTGCAGATTTTTGCAAATGCTTTTCCCATTCATTATGGTCCGCCAACCGGTTTTCATTTTGAAGTGAATGATCAATCTGTGCTTGTTCAGGTTATGCAATGCTTAACAAGAGTTAGGTGATCTATATATAGACTGTTTTCGGGTTACTTGTTCCTCATGTATTTACTTTCTATGGTTGCAGGATAATCGTCTTCTATTCGATTACAATGTTGAACAGCGGGTTAATGACTTCATTAACGCTTCAATGGTCCAAGTAAACTATTTGTTCCTTTTCGGGTTTTGTTGTTTTTCAGTTGTGATATTGGAATCGTGTTGGCTTATATCTTCCTAGGTGAACCATAAGCATTATTCATATGACAGTTTTTATGTTTCCTTTATTCTGTCTATAGGCCAATGTGACAAGGACAAACCATATTATGTGGACAATGGGAGATGATTTCCAGTATCAATATGCCGAAACATGGTTCCGACAAATGGACAAATTTATTCACTATGTTAACAAGGTAGTTCTCGTGACGAAATCGATTTAATCACTAAAATTTTCAGAATTATAGCTTCTGAGCTTGAATTTACGATTGATGCGCAATAGATTGTTTCAAACTGCATGTTTGAATAACAAAAGAAATCTGTGATTGCAGATATAAAATTAGTTTAAATTTCTACTTTATCTTTGTTTCTCAAAATCATTATTATTTCTGCTCCATTTTTTCAGGATGGCAGAGTTAATGCATTGTATTCCACACCATCCTTGTATACTGATGCAAAAAATGCTGCAAATGAACCATGGCCGATTAAAACCGATGACTATTTTCCGTAAGCACTACCTTAAATGTTCTTCTCCTTGTCATTGTTCTCATCTTCATCTGCTTTATCACCATTACTTTTCCAATTAACTTAGGCTGATCTACTACATATATGCTTGTCTGATGATTCTTGGCAGTTATGCAGAAAGCGAAAATGCTTATTGGACGGGATATTTCACAAGTCGGCCAGCCTTTAAACGATTTGTTCGGAAGCTTAGTGGATATTATCTGGTATGACATCAAAGTAACTCCTGGGGCAGCAATGTTTTATGTATATGAGTTTCAATGTATAATTTTCCATGTCAATGTAAAGAAGTTTGCAATGGAGCCTCTTTTTGCATGTTGTTATGGTAAAATCGAACTGATTTTTTTCGGTATCTTTGAATAGGCGGCAAGACAGCTTGAATTCTTGGTGGGAAAGAGATCCAGTGGTCCAAATACTTTTAGTTTGGGAGAGGCTCTAGGAATTGCACAGCACCATGATGCCGTCAGCGGTACTGCCAAGCAACATACAACTGATGACTACTTGAAACGCCTTGCAATAGGGGTCACTGAGGTTGGCAGCTAACTTCCTCCTTATTTGGACCCTATTGGTTGTTTTCAGTTTCATATCCTGAAGTATTATAATCATGTATGTCAGATTTCTATATTTCATCACTGAAAACTGAACAAATTTTTACGTCACAGGCCGAAGCGGTTGTGTCTTCTGCTCTCTCATGCCTAACCAAGAAAAATTCCGGAGATAAATGTGAAGACTCTGGAAAGACATTCAGCCAGGTAAGGCATTAAGAGGTGTTAATGACTCCTTGTACTGTAAATATCTGAGATTTTCTTTAATCGAAGTTCGATATCTTAGTTTCCCGATTTGTAGTCTACATATTCATTTTGATTCATGGATTTAACCAGGAAAACAAATTCTATATCTTTCAATTGTAACAACTGATGAACCATTTTACTTTGAAAAATGTAGTTTTCTTTCTTTGTTTGACACTGCAACTTCCAACCATTTCTAACAGTGCCAACTAGTCAACATCAGTTACTGTCCACCAACAGAGACGGATATTCCACAAGGGAAGAGCTTGGTAAATTTTTCTGCATTTTTCTTTCCCTTTTCTCTTCTACAATTCATATTTTTTAGATTTCATTGATTTTTCGGAAAATGGTCACTTTCAGGTGGTGGTAGCATATAATCCTCTTGGATGGAATCGAACTGAATTTGTTAGAATACCAGTGAGTACATTTTGACACTTTATTTTTCTGGTTTCTGTTGATCTAGTATAAGTGTAACTTTTCGGTCCCGTCTTGAACCATTTACAGGTTAATGACGCCGATCTTGTTGTCCAAGATTCTTCTGGTAATAACATTAATGCACAATATATAGCTTTGGATAATGTTACAAGAAATGTACGGGTGTTCTACACAAAGGCTTACTTGGGACGGTCCTTGGGTACGGCTCCAAAGTACTGGCTACATTTTCAAGTATCTATACCACCACTAGGCTGGAATACTTACTTCATTTCTAAAGGAGCTGGCAAAGGTATATATTTCGCTTCTTTCAATTCCGGCACTGGACTGTTGTTGAGGTCTTGAAGTCTATATGCGAAAAGGAAATTTCGTACATGACTGTTCTACCTTTTTTATATTACAACAATGGTGTAGGACAAGGCACAGCTAGAAAACTCTCAGCGAAGCCACAAAACGGGAATATTGAGGTTGGGAAGGGAAATCTAAAGATGTCTTTTTCTACTAGTTCTGGCCAACTCCAACGGATGTATAATTCTCGAACCGGAGTAAGTTGTTTGTAGTTTCCAGACAATGATCACTACATGTAAATCCCCGCTTTCAGATTTGTTATTTTTATTGCTTTGAATGCCATTTCATTTACCTTTTGGTAAGCATATTTGATTTTTCCATTTCACCAGGTAGATGTACCGGTGCAGCAGAGCTACCTGTGGTATGTTTCAAGCACAAGTGATGCTGATCCCCAGGTAAGCAATCACTACATTCGAATTTCAATGAAAAAGTTCATGTCGAGATCATAAGAGCCTGCTTAAATTCCAGCCTTATAACAATGATCAATCTTACAGGAATCTGGTGCATATATATTCCGGCCTGACGACGCACCTCCAACTGTTGTTTCACGTTCGGTAAGCCTCTCATTGAGCATTTTCATCATCTTGGCTTATCACAAGTCTAAAATATGCATTATCCCCTGCAGGTGCCATTGAGGGTCACTCGTGGACCCCTAGTTGATGAAGTTTACCAACAGTTTAATGAATGGATCTACCAGGTCATTACTTTTCTTTGAGCTCACTTCAGTGCTTCCTCCCCCCAAAAATAGCTAATTTTTCTATTTATGTCCATTCATTAGGTCACAAGACTTTATAAAGACAAAGAGCATGCTGAAATCGAATTCACTGTAAGGCAGTCTAAAATGAACTCGAATCTTATCATATATGTTATCCTTTCCCCCCCTGTCAAATGACTTTGAACTGTGTTTGTTTTTGAAAGCAATACCTCAGGTGAATGATCTATTGTCTATGAAGTGTAATGGTGTCATTTTACTAATTGCTTTTTTCAAGTATTTCTGACAATGTATTATTTTGAAGATCGGTCCAATCCCCGTGGATGGCGATGTCGGGAAAGAGATTATTACTCGGCTGACATCAAATATGGTCACAAACAAGGTGTTTCATACTGATTCTAATGGGAGAGACTTTCTAACGAGGGTAATTTCTGAAATATTCCTTCATTTTGAGTTTCTAACAGTCTTGATGGAAAGATCATGCTAGTTATATTAGGTTCAATATATCATAGTGTTTCTTGATGCTGGCTGGTTTTGATCTTGAATAATTTGACTCCTTTTTATATATTTTGAGGTTTTTACCTTTACTATGGCTTAGTGCCAGCCTGAAATGTTTGATCATTGTTCCGTTTCAGGTTCGAGACTTCAGAGAAGACTGGAACCTTAACGTTACTCAACCTGTAGCAGGAAATTACTATCCAGTAATATTCTCAATCCTGGTTTACAAGTCAGAATTTACAATCATTACTTGGCCAGCAGGCCAAAATTCATGCAAAATGCTCCATGATATCTTGCCGTGAGTCACTGACTCAGTTACATGGCAGGCTGTTTGAGATTAAATAGTTGAAACCTATGTCATTGTTCCTTTGTATTGTTTTAAACATCATGTTAACAGCAGTTCTATCTATTTATTTCATCCAGGAGTTTGAGAACTCATCATTCTTAGAGTCCATAGATACCGTGATCCGCTTATTTATAGGTTTTCATGGTATGTTAAAACTATCTTTCTTTAACATTTTTTCAGATTAACCTTGGAATTTATACGGCGGATAAGAAATCTGAACTGTCCGTCTTGGTTGATCGGGCCACTGGAGGATCAAGCATTAAAGATGGAGAAATAGAACTAAATCTTCACAGGTTTCCTTATACATTCCACATTTATGTTACTAATCATATCCGTATCCAATGCATATCGATGGGGTAACATAGATTCTCACACACAATACATGCATTTTTAACAAAAATGTAAACCTGATAAACTCACTTTTCTTTCTTAGGCGGATGGTCACCGATGATTCCAAAGGAGTAGGCGAACCCCTTAACGAAAAGGTCTGCGCAGGAAACAAATGCGAGGGACTTACGGTACACTCTAATGAAATGCATACCTTTTTTTCTATCTTCATCAATAACAACCAACATTCAGACTAAAATGTTGCACAATTGTTCATCAAACTTTTAAAACGGGCTCAGATTCGAACCCCCTGCTTGAATCTGATATCTCTCTCTGACTCAGATTCGAGGGAATTACTACGTTAGCATCAACAGGAATGGAGAGGGTGCACAGTGGCGTCGAACGACCGGTCAAGAAGTTTACTCACCGCTTCTTTTAGCTTTCACACATGAGGTAACATTGAAACATGATTGTGCCACACAACATGTCCAACTATAGGAAATCATATATAACTGTATACAACGATCGATCGTTCAGAAAACCGAGACTTGGAAATCATCCCATTTGACAAAAGAAACCACCATGGATCCGGGGTACACTTTACCGCTCAACGTTGCTGTAATCACTCTTCAGGTGACAGTTCTTGAACAGGGTACTTTTTCTACTTTAAACAGCTCTCTCCCTTTCCTCTAAAGCCAGCAGTTCTTTTGCAGGAACTGGATGTCGGACTCGGAACTACTCTCCTCCGTTTAGCACATTTGTACCAAGTAAGTAACTCGATATCCCATTCCGTAATTCAAAATTATTCGTTCGAACACACTCCGATGTATGTTTTTATCAGGAGGGTGAGGATTCTACATATTCAAAACTAGCAAAAGTTGAACTAAAGAAGATGTTCAATGGAAGAAAGGTATGTAAAGGCTCTCACATCACATCATGTACGTATAAGCATGCATGCATGCATGGTAAACAAAATTTGAACTGCGTTTCTGGGTTAACTTGTTTCAGATGAAGGAAGTGGAAGAAATGAGCTTAACAACAAATCAAGTGAAGTCTGAGATGAAGAAACTGTCGTGGAAAGTAGAAGGTGGCAATGGAAAAGAGCCTTCCCCTGTTAGAGGTGGCCCTCTTAATAATTCAACACTTATAGCGGAGCTTGGTCCAATGGAGATCCGCACTTTCCTATTGAAATTTCAATAAGCATTGTATTCACCACCACATCCAAATAAGCAGCAGATTCTGAGAGGCTATGAAATTTTTTGAGTAAACTACATAAATAGTCTCTTGATTTGGTTATAGAATGTTTTTTTTTCTTTAGGGACTCTCCTGATTATGAAAAATTATAAAATAATCCTCTGACTTTAAAAGTAAAAATAAGTGTGTCGTTTTCTTAAACATAGTTTTCCAAATATATTATTATGTCAATTTATTAACTGACACGTGTATTATGTATACACAACGCATCAAGTTCAAGCTATTCATGTGTTAGGTTCATATGTGTTTAAAGTTTAGTTTATTTATTTTTAAATATAATTAACGTTATATTCGAGCTAACATTTAACACTCTAGTTGACAATAGATTTAATTGACATGATACTTTGAAGACTTAATTAAAATGTTTCAAAGTACACAAACTAAATTAGAATTTGAATCATAGTTAAGTATTTATGGAACAATTGACAAATTTGGTACATGTATATGTCAAAAGTTGCATATTTGATACTTGGCTTTGAGAATGTGGTACTTGTGCTTTTATGAATTTGATGCATGATTTTGACAATTTTTACAAATATAGTACTTGGTTTGATAATTTTAGCACATACAACATTGATTGTTGAGAGGAAATATAATCAAATATCAAAAAATTTAAATTTAGATACCAAATGTGTAATATTTATAGAGAAAATATTGAAAATCCATGTACTAAGTTGTTTATTAAGCCCAAATCCAATCTTATACTTACAGTTTGTATCTATTTACTCGAACGAAGGTCCGATACAATTGACTGTTAAAATCGCCAACCAACAACTGCCACAAATTTTTTCTTCTTCTGAAAGACTGTTTCTCCAACAGACTTTAAAATTTTTCTTTAGTGCAAGAAAGAAGTGTTTGACTTAACTAGTGAAGTTCTTAGCTATTTTCTTTTTGAATTTGTAGTTTCCTTTTCATATATATATGAAACTTTTTGAAAGGTCATGTTATTATTTTACTTTTGTTTATTAATAGTGTCACAGGCCAACTTTTCGCAACCGGGCCAGCCGCACCCATAGGTGCTGACCCATGCGCACCACATCTCCCATCCGACCGAGGGATCCAAGTAATTGTCGAGTTCACACACTAAGAGGTCATGCACAACGCCCTTGGTGGTGTCCGCGCCCAAGAGAGCTGAGCTGGGCCAGTCCCAGCGCACCATGGGGCCTTGTCAAGCACCCCATGTGCTGCCCACGAGACTTGCACCCGAGGGGGCCCAACACACGCACCCGAGGGGCCTTCGTCATGCACCCTCCATGCCACCCAAGCCATGGAGCCCGAGCCCGCACCCGACGTGCACGCCAAGGAGGCCGAGTCCGCACCCGATGTGCGCGCCAACAGGCCTAGGGGTTGCCCATCCGAGTTGCCCACACCCCTAGGGCCCGACTTAGCATCCAACATGCTAGAGAGGGGATTTTGGACACCAAGATCAGGCCATGAGAGGCCCAATCCGCCCAAACATCCAAATCCCATGCCAAGTTGTCATCCTTGGAGAAATACATATGGAAACCTATTCATCCATGGGGAAAGTATTTCAAGACAACAAAGCAATGATGTCATACGCTATCTATTGTGGGCAAGAGTGATTGTAATCATGGCAAGTCTATTTGAATATGACAAGCTTGCCTTGAATAGGAGATTCTTTTGTAAGACTCATCCAAGGCCCTTGGATCGAGTCATTCCTAGCCACTGGATCGAGGGGGATTAGGCTATAAATAGAGACCTCCTCCACCCATCCTAGGCATTCCACACATTCCACATTCCACCATTTGTATCTTTTCTCTTCCTTTGTAATCTTTTCCTTTCTTTGTTAATAAAGAAGCTTTGGTACTCTTTTCTCCCCACTTAGACTTAGGGGGAGTTTTTAACGAGACCTTAGCTTTCTTAAACGAGTGTGCATCCTCTTCTTTTCTTTGCTTCGTGAGTCATCGCCCCTTTCATTTTCCAAGAGAGCTTCCGCAATCCGAGACTAAGCCTTCCAAGCTTTGTGAGTAAGGCTGACTTGGCCGCTTTTCAAGCCTTTCCAAGTGCTTTGCGACCAAGGCCGCACGAGACTAGACCCGCCTAGACCTAGCCCCGTGACAAGTAGGCTTATATAACAAATAAGTACCTAAAGTATATCAACCTTTTTATTTATGTACCTAAAGTATTTTTTGGTCAAAATAAGTACTTAAAGTATACTTTTTGCTTAAATTAAGTACTTAAAGTGTACTTTTTGGTCAAAATAGATATCTAATGTATTTTTTCATCAAAATAGGTATTTAAAATATTTTATTTGTCAAATAGGTACCTAATGTATTTTTTAATCAATGTCACATGACAACCTTTAAGAACTTATTTATATATCTAAGATACTTGTTTTGACCAAAAATACTTTAAGCACCTAAATTAAAAAGTTAATATACTTTAAGTACTTATTTATAATATAAGTCTTATTAATCCATTTGCCAAAGTGGATTGTTCTTTTGTTTTCGGCAGATTTGTAAGAGCTCAAAACCAACTGTGATCGACCTTCCATCACTTTCTCAAGTAAATCTTTTTACTATGTGTTAGTTTATTTACTTATTCCTTCTCCACCTATTTAGGGTTTTTAAAATGGCTTAACTACAAAATAAGTGTACAAATTATTTTTTTGTAATAAGTGCTTAAAGTATCTTTTAGTTGAAATAAGTGTTTAAAGTTTCATTTTTAGCTGAAATAGGTGCCTAAAGTTTCATTTTTGGTTGCAATAGGTGCCAAATTAGGTGTCTCAGTTGACTTTTAAACAAGCCAAAAAATAAAATTTTAGGCACCTATTTCAGCCAAAAAATACTTTAGACACTTATTTCAGCAAAAAAATGAAACTTTAAACAACTATTTCAGTGAAAAATATTTTAGGCGCCTAAAGTGGGCACCTAAAGTTTAGTGTAGTGGGCACCTAAAAACGCCGCTATAGGGTTATAAAAACGCCGCGAAAAGTCTGTTTTGCTGTAGTGGGCACCTAAAGTTTTAAAGAGATATAGTTTGGTCTTTTAATTTTCATTTAAGCCTTTTTAAAACTTTCCCCTTTCTTGCCAGACTAAACGTGGTGACATTAGTACCCTTGTGCCTAAACAGCAACACTCAAGCCAATCACCATGGCGAAGCGTATTGGACTTGGATTTTCGAAGCTGTTGATCATGGCTAGCACATGCATTCTTAAAATTCACTCCTTTACTCCAATCCTCGTTTTGTTTTCCTTGTATTTTAATTGTATTTTTTTATAGTTAGGTTACACCATTCAAGAGAGCCATAGTAAATTATCGAACATAGATTGGAACATGGTTATGACTTATGAACAAACTTTATTTGGAAGAACAAATTGCTGGTATTCTGACTCCGGTATATGATTTAAACATAGTTTAATAGTTAGAACTTTTGCTTTTGGCTGCATGTAAATTTGAACTTGTTTTATCAACTAACCTGCAGGTGTATTGCTTATCAATGGCAATTAAGGAAGTGGCCTTGGATTCTGGCGGTATGTTTTTTTTATTAAATATGAAAACTTTAAAATCAAAATACATGTGAAACCGGTTTATCTTTACTCGATGCTTATTTAGTTGAGCAGCTCGCAAACGACTTGAGCTCGACTCAGTTAAAACTTAGTTAACGCTCGACTCGAGATTTTAGCGAATCAAGTCGAGCAAGGCCCAATTCAACTCGATAAGTTCGTGAGCAGCTCATTATTTTATTTTATAAATTCTTTTATGATTTTTTGGCGTCTATCTTAAAAAATTATATACCAAGAAGTTTAAATATTAGTTGAAAACTCTAGAAAAAATTCAATGAATTGCTAGGTAATTTACCCATAAAAATTTGGTTTCAAATTTCCAAAACTTTTGTATTTTCCGTGAATTAAAAAAGTTAATTTGTATTAATAAGAAATTAAATTATAATAATGATTCTTTCCATTTTATTAAAGTATTTCCTTTTTATTTTATTATTACTTTAGGTATAAAAGTAGAAAATGTAAAAATTTTGGTGAGCTTAATGAGCAACGAGTTGAGTCGAGCAACGAGAATTTTTAACGAGCACGAGTCGAACACTACTCAACTCGCGATCGACTCGCTCGATAAGCACCCATAATCTTTACACTAGCTAGATGCACTAAATGGATGCAGCATTCCATTAGTTTACAATTATTATTAGGCTTTGTCTAACATATGCCCCTAGGGCATATGTTAAGATGTATCTAATAGCATTAATTAAGTAGAAGATTTTATTATTGCATTTAATAAGAAACATTTAATAAGAATCTCATTTAAATAGACTCTTTCATTATTTAACTCATTTTTTTAAAAAAATAATAAAGGGCATTGTTAAAAACCTCTTCTAGATTTTGCCAATCCAATCCTTAATAAAGGAATTGAGTTGCGGATAGAGAAAAAGAGTGCCCCTAAACATTTATTAATAACCGTTAACAAGAACCTTACATAAAATTTTCAGATTCCAAGCCTCATTTAATAATATTAATTTATATTGAGTTGTTTAAGTGTTTAGGTTTAGAGTTTATGATTTATAGTTTTTATTTATGGTTTAGTGTTTATGGCTTTTGTTTAAGGTTTATGGTTTTTAATCAGTGTTTAGGGTTTGGAGTTTATGATTTTAGGGTTTAAGTGTTTTTATTTAGGGCTTAGTGTTTCTTGTTTAGGGTTTAGGGTTAATGGAATTTATTTAGGGTTTAGGGTTTAGGGTTTATGGTTTTAGAGAATAAATGAGTTAAATAATCAAATAATCCTCTTAGATGAGATTCTTATTAAAATTTTCATATTAAATGAAACAATATGGTTTATGGTTTATGACTTAGGGTTTAGTGTTTTGTGGTTTAGGGTTTAAGTGTTTTTATCTTGGGGATTTTTGTTTATAGTTAGGGTTTAAGGCTTTTATTTAGGGTTTAAGGTTTTTTATTCAGGGTTTAGGTTTTTTATTTAGGGTTTTAGGTTTAGGGGTTTAGGGTTTAAGAGATTAAATGAGTTAAATAATCAAATAATCGTCTTAGATGAGATTCTTATTAAAAGTTTCATATTAAATGCAAGTATGTAACCATAGTGTTAGACTTGTAGCACGCTCGAATCGATCTTCTGAAACCGTCAAGAGGGTTGAATTGAACTCCCGAAAGAATTGGCTAAAACCGATAAAATAGTAGACAATTTGCACGATGATTTTAGAGTGGTTCGACTTTCTAACCAAAGTCTACATCCACTACCTTAGCACACCACTAAGGATTTTCCAATTCACTACTATGAATTCTTCCTTTTGAGGCCAAAGGGATAACCTTACAACCCTATCGTTTTAATGGTTAAGATAGAACCACTCTAGTTTTTAATTAGGCTAAACTAGTACCTCTCTCTTTTACAAGGTTTGTTTGGTAAATAAAATACCTCATAAGGTGAGTGTTTACACAATTGAGCTCACAAGAAAGAGTGAAGGATAAAAATAATAAAATCACTCTCTACAAATATTTACAAGAGAAATGAACAAAATAAAGACTTAAACTCAATTTCTCTTGAACATTAAGCTTGGATGTTGTCTCTAACCATCTTCAAGTGTTCTAGCCTTCCTTTTATCGATTGAAATGAGCTTATGGCTGTTACTAGCCGTTAGGGATAGTTTGGAGCCGTTGGAGACTGATTTCCATATAAAATTTCCACTTCTGGTGCCTTCGGTATCGATACTCGCGTGGGCGTATCGATACGGTCCTATTATGGAAATAGATCTTGGTGGCTGAAAAAGTCAGGCTAGTTTCGATTCCAGCAAGGTGGTTTTGAAACTTATTGGTTTCGATACCAGCAAGCTGGTTTTGAAACCTATTGGTTTCGATACCAGCAAGGTGGTTTCGATACCTCTAGCCCTGCATTTGGGTTTTGCTTACTGGAAATGGTGGTATCGATACGAATCAAGATGTATCGATACGAACCTTGTAAAATGATATTTTGGCCATTTAAAAAGCATTTTAGACATGTTAAAAACCTATGAAACCATTTCAAACATATTTTCAAGTTGTTTGGACTTTAAATAAGTTTTCAAAATATTCAAAAAAGTCCAAAAACATTTTCAAGTATTATATCAAAACATTAGTTCTTCACATATGGTTTAAGGTTTTTATTTAAGGTTTAGTGTTTTGGGGTTTAAGTGTGTTTATTTAGGGTTTATGGTTTTAGGGTTTACAATTTATGTGTTTTTATTTAGTGTTTAGGGGTTTTATTCAGGGTTTAGGGTTTAGAGATTAAATGAGTTAAATAATCAAATAACCCTCTTAGATGATATTCTCATTAAAAGTTTCATATTAAATGCAATGTTTATGGTTTAGGGTTTAACATTTTAGGGGTTTAGGGTTTCGGTGTTTAAGTGTTTTATTTAGGGTTTATATTTTGGGATTATGGTTTAGAGTTTTAGAGATCGAATGAGTTAAATAATTAAATAATCCTCTTAGATGAGATTCTTATTAAAAGCTTCATATTAAATGGAACAATATGGCTTAGGGTTTATGGTTTATGATTTAGGGTTTATATTTTTTCTTTAGGGTTTAATGTTTAGGATTTTTTGGGTTTAGGGGTTTATGGTTT
Source organism: Hibiscus tridactylites (assembly GCA_958450335.1). Lineage (NCBI taxonomy): Eukaryota > Viridiplantae > Streptophyta > Magnoliopsida > Malvales > Malvaceae > Hibiscus > Hibiscus tridactylites. The sequence continues at coordinate 68,918,022 of OY288284.1, forward strand.
TATGGTTTAAGTGCTTTTATCAAAGGTTTATAGTTTACGGTTTAGGATTTTAATTTAGGCTTTAGGGTTTCTATTTAAGGTTTAGGGTTTTATAGATAAAATGAGTTAAAAATCATATAATCCTTTTCGATGAGATTCTTATTAAAAGTTTTATATTAAATGGAACAATTGGGTTTAGGGTTGAGGGTTTTTATTTAAGGTTTATAGTTTTTGTTTAGGGTTTATGTTTTGGAGTTTATGGTTTTATTTAGGGTTTTAGGGCTTAGGATTTTAGAGATTAATTGAGTTATTACTTGTTTCGAAGGCTTTGTAAGCGTTTCATTTATTTTCATTGAAATGCATCTCATTCATGTTTCCCCTAATTCTATATTTATATAGCGTTGTGTGACTTGTTTAGGGTTTCATGTTTTAGATATTAAAAGAGTAAAACAATCAAATAATCATCTTAGATGAGATTCTTCTTAAAAGTTTCATATTAAATACAATAATAGGGTTTAGGGTTTATAATTTTATTTAGTGTTTAGTGTTTTGAGGTTTAGGATTTAAGTGTTTTTATTAAAGTTTCATATTAAATGAAACAACATGGTTTAAGATTTATGGTTTATGAGTCAGGGTTTATGGTTTTTACTTAGGGTTTAGTGTTTTGGGGTTTAAGTGTTTTTATTTTGGGGTTTTTGTTTATGGTTAGGTTTTTATTTAGGGTTTTGGGTTTAGGAGTTTAGGATTTTAGAGATTAAATGAGTTAAATAATCAAATAATCCTCTTAGATGAGATTCTTATTAAAAGTTTCATATTAAATGCAAGTATGTAACAATATGGTTTAAGGTTTAGGGTTTTTATTTAGGGTTTAGTGTTTTGGGGTTTAAGTGTTTTATTTAGGGTTTAAGGTTTAGGGTTTGATTTAGTTGTTAAGGTTTAGGGTTTTAGAGATTAAATGAGTTAAATAATAAAATAACCCTCTTAGATGATATTCTTATTAAAAGTTTTATATTAAATGTATTGTTTATGGTTTAGGGTTTAGGGTTTAGAGTTTGTAGAAATATATGTTTTGATATAATAATTAAAAAATGTTTTAGACTTAATTGAAAAGAATTTAAAATATTCTATAAGTCAAAAACAACTTGAAAATAAGTTTGAGGATGTTTAAAAAGGTTTTGGCAATGTTTGAAACGTTTTTATGTATCCAAACCAGTGCTTTTAACATACCCGTTTCGATACAAGCATAATCCGTATCGATACGTTTTGAAACTGCCAACACCCGTTTCGATACAGGGCTTATATGTTTTGATACAGACAAGGGTTGTTTCGAAACAGCCTTTGGTGTTTCGATACACCTACGTGGCATACACCTCAACGGCTAAAAACCCCAACGGCTGTTTCCCAACAACTATTTAAATTGCAAGCTGTTGTGATACGACACTAGGCGTTTCAATACGGGCATTCTAATATGGCCCAAGGTGTTTCGATACGGCACACTACATCAGACTCCAACGGCTAGTTCTGAAAAAGGGCGTTTCGATACAGCTACGCGTGTATCAAAACAGACATCACCAAAACTGTATTTATGGTGGGAAATAAAGTCTCTAACGGCTCCAATTCAATCCCAGCGGTCCTCAACGGCTAAAAACTCAAATGGGAGTATAAAAGGGACCTCCAAGCATCAAGGAAAGGTTAATGCTTCGATTGTCAACAACTATATGATGTCAAATTGTCTTTAGAGCTAAATTGTACATTTATTGTATAGACAACACTTGTGAGCCAAAATTGTCAAATTTGCTCAAGTGTTTTAGGATTGGGTGAGTGCTTAAGAATGCAAACATCAACCTTGTAAGAGGGATTTAAGTTTGCCTATCTTTATCTCTTGTAGAGAGGGTTTGATCAAGCTTTGATCATTGTATGAGTTTCCTCCTAAGCCTAGAAAAAAGGATGAGTTAATTAAAGAATTGGTTGTGAAATCCTTAGTGGGAAGCTAAGGTAGTGGATGTAGATGCTTATTAGAAGGCCGAATCACTCTAAATTATCGTGTCTTTTATCTTTTAGCTTCCACACCTCAATCACCCAAAAATCCAACTTCTCCACCATTTGGCTATCCATAATGATTGAAGGAAATCGAGCTTATCAAGCCTAACAATTGGTATCAGAGCGAGGCTCAATCGAAAGGGATTAACATCCTATTGAGGTAATCCGGGAAGCTCGATACAATATTCAATCAATCGGTCAAATGGCGTAATCCATCGACAAGCCACCTTTCTTTGACAAGACCAACTACGCTCATTGGAAGATTAGAATGAAGTTCTTCATCAAGTCTAAAGACTACAAGCTTTGGGATATTGTTGAAGAGGGTCCTTATGTGCTACAAAGAGTAAAGGCGAAATGTGTGCGAATGATCGCAAGAAGATGGAGCTTAATCGTAAGTGTTGAGTGGATCGAAAGATCGATATGAACCAAGAGGGGGGTGAATTGGCTTTTTAAAGTTTGTGTGGTGGAAATTGCAAATTAAAAAGATTGACAAGGGATTTTAGAGTGGTTCAAGTTCCAAATAAACTCTACATCCACAACCTTAGCTTCACTAAGGATTTGCAACAATTCCACTAATTGCTCTTCCCCTTTTCTAGGCTAAGGAGGCAACCCTTACAATTTCGGTTAAATTTTCTACCCAAAATTTAACCCAATCCTCACAACAAGGTAACAAATAATTTTATGGCTAATAGAGTATCTCTCAATACAAATTGTAGCCCAATTACAAGCACTCAACCCAATTGAACAAGATAAGAATGAAAATTACAATTGGGGTTTCTAGACAATATGGGATTTTTGCACAATTGCTTGGATTTGATGTATAGATGTTTTCTTGAGGATCAAGAGTTGTTGCTGACCTTCAAATGGCTTTATTTTATACCTTCTCCATTAATTCTAGCTGTTTGGGTGGTTGGGAACATAAATGGAGCCGTTGGAACCCTCTTTTACCACCATAAATGCACTTCTGCAGCTATCCGTATCGGTACACGGGGAGCCGTATCGATACCTGTCTCAGAAAAGAAAGAGCCGCCGTGTGCAATAAATAAGGGGTATCGATATGCACGTAAGCGTATCGGTACGAGGTATCGAAATGGTAAAGGCCGTATCGATACCTTTTTCTCGACTAAACTCAATGTCAAAATCCGTATCGGTACGAGGGTTTTGCGTATCGATACGGGTCAACGACTATTTAAAATTTGGTTACCAACCAACTGACACCAACGGTCAAAATATTTAAACCGACTTGATTTAAAAATTTATTAAAACCGTATCGATACGAGGGTTTGCCGTATCGGTACGCCATTCAATCTCTTTAGACTTTTACAAAGGGGCGTATCGATACAGGTGAAGAGCGTATCGATACGAGTTCCGACAGTAGCCAACTTTGGTAAAAAGGTATCGATACGGATGGAAGCGTATCAATACACCTGGACGTTTTTCAATAGTTTGGCCTTGGAACACTTAGAAAATATTTAGAGTTTGAGTTTTTCGAATCAGTTTTAAAGTGTTGGTGATTTAAAACTTATTAAGGGACTTATAAAACAATTTTAAGTTTTTCAAATTGATCCTTAAAGGTTTAATTATATCAAAATCAAACATAGGTTTTACGATCTCCCCCTTTTTGATATAACAAAACTAAAACTTAAAATTTTTGACACTTTGAAAAACTTTGTAAAATTAACTCCCCCTTAATATAAGCTTGGTAACTTTTGAGTTGAAATCAAAAATTTTGAAGTGTTGTGAGCTAGTTTCTCTCCCCCTTTTTGTTAGATCAAAAATATTGAAACAATAGATAAGTGCATAAACATAGGCAAAGGTATAAATAAGCAACATTAATATTATTGATCATAGCATCAAACTTAAAATCCAAACAAAAGTAGAAAATCAAAGCATAGGTTTAAACATAAAGCAAACTTAGTCCTAAGAACATAAATCAAAGATGCATAAAATAGAAAATCCTAAATTATATGCATGAGATGCAAGAAGAAACGTCTAGGCATCATCTTCATTGTCTTCATCATCTTCATCATCAACTCCCATTGGATCATTGTCCCTCATGCTATTTCGCCACTCATCATGGAAAGCGGAGATGGAAATATTCAAAGAATTGTGACCGCTTTCAAGAGATGTGAGGCGATTCTCCATGCTCGTCATCCTTGTATCAAAAGTTGTTTCAAGGGCACTAAGACGATTTCCCATGTCCGTGCGCAACCCGGTAAATTGCTCATTGAGGTAAGTCATGAGAGCATCCATGGAGGGTTGAGGAGCTTGAGGATCTTGAGGTTCTTCAAAAACGGCGGCGGCCTCGGGTGGTAGCTCGGCAAGACGTACCCATTCACCATTAAAATATTGGAACTTTGCCAGTGCAAGAGATCGCTCATCAATGGGATCGGTGAGGGGAGTTGGGTAGTCAAAAGAGCAATCAATATCCTTTTTAACAAAGAAATAACTTAAGGTCGTACCATATGTAAAGGAGGTGACGAGAGGTGTGTGACGATTTTGCACAAGATAGACGATCTCCGCGAACATGATTCGAGCAAGATTTGGGCGCTTTCGCTCACGGAAGCAACGGATCCAAAAATCATGCACTTGACGGATGGTAGAATATTTTCCTCCGGAGGGACGAAACCACCAAGACACCATCAAATGGAGGATCCGGTCTTGAACATTTAGGACGGTGACGGATCCACTAAGAACATGCCCCAAAGCATTCTCATCTTCAAGGCCTTCATCCTCTAATTTAAAAACTTCACAAATGGATTTGACATCAAGGATGATTTTCTTTCCCATGAGATAAGAGCTAATGGCAACAACTTCCCCATTGCGAGTAATACATTTGGCATTAGTGTAGAAAATCAAAACCAAAAGACGATAATAAAAACCGGGAATATATATGAAATCCATGAAATTCCAACGTCGAAACAAAGGAAGATATTCAAATTTAAAACGCTCCGAGTCGAGAAAAGGAATGGATATTACCCTTTCCGCACGAATCTTATAATTCTCAAATTGACGAAAATAAGCTAGACCCGTGGGACCTTCAAAGGATTGTTCATAGATGGAGGTGTAGTTCGGACGTGCAACCGCTCCAAGAGTGGATGATTCACCGGTTTGAGAAACCCTTGATCGCTTCCTCAATTTCTTTGGTGCCATGATCTAAAAGAGAAATCGTGCATAAAGATTTCTTCAATTTTGGTTAAAAACCAAGGTAAAAAAATTAAAAAAAAAAGTTTGAAGAGAAAGAAATTTTGAAGAAACAAAGGTTTAAAAGCAAAACAAAAACAAAACAAAACAAAAAAAAACAAAATAAAATAAATAAATAAAATTAAAAATGAAAAAGAAGAAATTTTACCTTGATAGAAACTTGAGAGATTGAAGAAAATTCTAGCACAATTGTGATGAGAAGGAGCTTAAAGCTTTGCTTGATTCAAAAACTCTTTTAGATTTTGAGTTGTGGTGTGAAAATATGAGGGAGGAAGAGCCCTTTTATAGGCAAAAACGGCTAGGGTTTTTAGGTTTTGAAGAGTTTTAATTTTGGTAAAAGTTGAACACATTAAAAGCCAAATTTAAAGCTATCTGCGCAATCGAGTATCGATACGCCTGAGGGTGTATCGATACGGGGGTAGAATCGTCATTTCCGCAAAAATGCCCGTTGGAGAGTCGTATCGAAACAGATGAGATCCGTATCGAAACGACCCGTATCGATACGGGTTTAATCGTATCGATACCCGTTTAAGCAAAAAAATTCTGGGAATCTGAATGAAGAACACGTATCGATACACGTAGATCCGTATCGATACCTTATGCCCAGAAATGCATATTTAGTTCTAAGAACAACCATAGGCTCGAATTTAACATCTCCTAAAAGTATGCCAATGATGAATGAACAGTTCTGAGCATATTTTAATAGAAGTATACTCTCCCTAACTATAGGCATGAATGAAATTAGGAGTCTAAACACATAAACATGGCATTTCACAAGATCAAGCAAATTTAAGCACAAAAGAGGTCCTAAAAGGTCAAGATAGGCTAGCTAGACCTAACTCTCTCCTAAGGGACCAAAAACGCTCTTTGTCTAAAGGTTTTGTAAATATGTCCGCTAATTGATTTAAGGTGTCTACATACTCTATAACCACATTTTCTTTAAGGACATGATCTCTAATGAAATGATGCCTTATTTCTATGTGTTTGGTTCTAGAGTGTTGGATGGGATTTTTTGTTAAACATATTGCACTAGTGTTGTCACATTTTAGGGGTATGGTTTCAACTTTAATTCCATAATCTAAGAGTTGTTGCTTCATCCAAAGGACTTGAGCACAACAACTCCCTAAGGATATGTACTCGGCTTCGGTGGTAGATAAGGCTACACTATTTTGTTTCTTAGAGAACCAAGATATGAGCATACTACCTAGGAATTGACAAGTTCCCGAAGTACTTTTCCTATCGATTTTGCAATCCCCATAATCCGCATCCGAATAAGCATGAAGGTTGAAGGTAGAGTCTCTAGGGTACCAAAGACCTAAACAAGGAGTATCTCTAAGGTACCTAAAGATTCTCTTAACGGCTATAAGGTGAGACTCTCTAGGACTAGCTTGAAACCTAGCACACAAGCAAACACTAAACAAGATATCTGGTCTACTTGCGGTAAGGTAAAGCAATGATCCAATCATGGAACGGTAAAGCTTAGAGTCAACACACTTACCTCCTTCATCTTTGTCAAGCTTTGTAGATGAGCTCATAGGTTTGGCTTGAGGCTTTGCATTCTCCAAGCCAAACTTCTTGAGCACATCCTTTATGTACTTTGCTTGATTGATGAAGGTGCCATCCTTCTTTTGCTTGATTTGGAGTCCCAAAAAGAATGAGAGCTCCCCCATCATGCTCATCTCGAATTCACCTTGCATTAACTTAGCAAACTCTTGACAATGACATTCATTAGTAGAACCAAAAATAATATCATCAACATAAATTTGAACTACTAAGATGTCATTTTTATACATTTTTATAAAAAGTGTAGTGTCCACCTTACCTTTTTCAAATCCTTTTTCAATTAAAAAGTTTGAAAGTCTTTCATACCAAGCTCTAGGAGCTTGTTTTAAACCATAAAGAGCTTTGGTGAGTTTGAAAACATGATTTGGAAATTTTGAGTCTTCAAAACCCGGTGGTTGTTCCACATACACTTCTTCATTTATAAAACCATTTAAAAATGCGCTTTTAACATCCATTTGAAAAAGCTTGAAATTATGATAACATGCATATGCAAGCAACATCCTAATGGCTTCCATTCTAGCTACGGGTGCATAGGTTTCATCAAAATCTATTCCCTCTTCTTGAGTGTAACCTTGTGCTACTAGTCTAGCTTTATTTCTTACAATGTTACCACTCTCATCTAGCTTGTTCCTAAAGACCCATTTAGTTCCTATGGTAGATTGATTACTAGGCCTATCAACTAATGTCCAAACGTTACTTCTCTCAAATTGATTTAACTCTTCTTGCATGGCCATAATCCAAAAGTCATCTTTCAATGCTTCTTTAATATTCTTAGGCTCTATGCATGAGATAAATGCAACATGATTCATTAATCTAAGAGAAGATCGAGTGGTTACCCCCTTGGATGGATCACCCAAGATTTCACCATCTTTGACATAGTTCAACTCCCTTGGGTAGCTCACTTCCTTTTCCTCAAGAGCCAAGTCCTTCAAGGCTTCAAGAGGTGGATCTTGTGTGTCCTCTTCTTTTGTTGAAATCTCATCCTCCTTTGAAGTTTGTCCTCCATCAAAGGCATTTATGATTCCTACATCATCATCATCACAAGAATCCTTCCTAAGAAGGAGGTTATCATCGAATACAACATGAATAGATTCTTCTACTACTAAAGTTCTTTTGTTAAATACTCGATAGGCTTTAGAGGTTAAAGAGTAACCTATGAAAATAGCTTCATCACTTTTTGCATCAAATTTACCTAAGTTGTATTTTCCATTATTTAAAACAAAACACTTGCAACCAAAAGGGTGAAAATAGCTAATGTTAGGCTTCTTAGATTTTAAAATCTCATAAGGTGTTTTCTTTAAAATTGGCCTAATCATTACTCGATTTACAATATAGCAAGCGGTGTTTGTGGCTTCCGCCAAAAAATATTTAGGTAAATTGTTTTCACAAAGCATAGTTCTAGCCATTTCTTGCAAAGTTCTATTTTTCCTCTCAACTACCCCATTTTGTTGAGGAGTTCGAGGAGCCGAAAAATTATGGCTAATACCATTTTCATTTAAAAAATCTTCAAACCCTAAATTTTGAAACTCGGTTCCATGCATGATCACTTATAATATGTGAAATTTTAAGTTCAAGATCATTTTGGGTTAGTTTTGAAAATGTGATGAATTTTTCCAAAGCCTCATATTTAGTACTTAAAAATAGAACTCAAGTAAATCTAGAAAAATCATCAACAAGTACAAAAGCATAAGACTTACCACCCAAGCTCATAGTCCTAATTGGCCCAAATAAATCCATATGGATAAGTTGTAAACATCTACTAGTAGAAACATCATTAATGGATTTAAAGGAAGACTTATGTTGTTTACCCTTAGAGCATGCATCACAAATTTTATCATTTGAAAATTTTATCTTGGGTAAACCTCTAACTAGATTAAGGGAGACTAGTTTTTCTAAAACACTTATGCTAGCATGTCCTAGTTTCCTATGCCACAACCATGCATCATTTTCATTTTGTGCAACTAAGCATGCATGAGATGTATGAATGTCATCTAGATGCACCATGTATATGTTCCCTATGCGATGACCTATGAGCATAATATTATTAGATTTAATGTCTACAATTTTGCATCCATTTTTATCAAATAAAACATTAAATCCTTTATCACATAATTGACTTATGCTCAATAAATTGTGTTTAAGACCATCGACATACAAGACATTTTCAATGAGAATAGTAGAGTGATTACCTATGGAGCCAATACCTTTAATGTGGCCTTTGGAGTTGTCACCAAATGTCACTCCTCCTCCACTTTTTGGCTTTAGATCCATAAATCTACTCTTGTCTCCGGTCATATGCCTTGAGCATCCACTATCAAGGTACCACGAGTTTTGACTTTGTGCTTTGGCCTTGTAGCAATGCTCCCCCTACAAACAAAGATATTAAGCTTTTGTTTTTGGTACCCAAATCATTTTGGGTCCATGAGTGTTAGCTCCCAAAACCTTGGTTCCCTTAGGAATCCAAGATGACATAGCAATAATATTATTAGATTTTACAAGTTCCTTAGGAACTCATACACTTCTAATTCTTTTAGCTCTACTATGTCTAGGATAGCTACTTTTTTTGTAGTAGTTAGTCTTTTTCTTAGGTTGGTGTGTTCTTGAGGATTCACCTATCTTATGCTTGACACTACCAATATTTTTAAAAGAGTTTTTGAGCTCATTTAGCTCATCCAACACCTTTTGGTGTTCACTATTGCATTGAGACAAAAGATTATTAAGGTCAACATTTTCATCTTGAAAGAATTTTAATTCATCTTTTAACCCTAATATCTTTTTCTCAAATTTTGAATTAGCTTGAGTGAGTGAGTCATTTTTCTCATTTAGTTCCAAAATAATCTTTCGTTCCTAATGACCGACTCTTTATACTTCTCAACTAATTCATCATAGACCTCTTGTAACTCATCATATGCATCATTCAATTCATCATATGAAAAATCTAAAGTAGACGAGTTAGAGGTTACCATGGAGGAATCTTCCTCAAGTGCCATGAGGCAAAGGTTAGCCACTTCTTGTTCGTCATCCTCCGATGACTCCTCATCACTCCAAGTAGCAAGCTTGGCTTTGAGCTTCTTCTTCTTCTCAAAGCCCTTCTTCTTGAGTTGAGGGCACTCCGAATGTATGTGGCCGGGTTGTTTGCACTCAAAGCAAATGATTGGATCCATTGCTTCTTCTTTGTTCTTGCTTTTGACGTCCATCTTTCTTTGGATTTTTCTTCCCTGGTTGGACCTCATAAAACATGAGAATCGTTTGGCTATCATAGCCAATTCTTCTAGTTCATCCTCCTCACTAGAAGAGCTCTCTTCATGTAGTGAAGCTTTGAGAGCTATTCCCATCTTCTTCTTCTTCTTCTCAACCTCAAGCTTTTCTACTCTTTTCTCTTCTTTCTTCTTCTCTTCTTCCCTTCCTTGCTTCATGATCTCATGAGTAAGGAGAGAACCCACAAGCTCATCAAGCTTTAACGTCTTTAAATTCTTAGCTTCAATGATGGCGGTTGTCTTCCCATCCCAAGATTCGGGAAGTGAATAGAGTAGCTTCCAGACAAGCTTGTCTTCGGGTATGATTTCTCCAAAACCCTTTAGCCCATTGACAATAGTGGAGAAACGATCAAACATCTTGGACACCGTCTCATCGGGCTCCATCTTGAAATTCTCATAACTAAGATTGAGAATTCCAATCTTAGTTTCTTTAACATCGTTGGTGCCCTCGTAGGTAGTCTCAAGAGTGTCCCACACTTCTTTGGCACTCTCAATGGATGAGACCTTAGAATAGATGTCCGGACCGAATGAACAAAAGAGCATGTGAAGAGCTTTGTCATTTACTTGAATCTTTTTCCTTTCTTCTTCACTCATCTCCATCTTTTTCTTTAAGACCATCTTGCCTTCACCATCTTGCTTCAATGGAATATAAGGGCCATCTTCAATGACATCCCACACTAAGTAGTCATTTGACTTGATGAAGAAACGCATTCTATTCTTCCAAAAAGAATAGTTATCACCATTAAAGAAGGGAGGCTTTGTAGTGGATTGAGACTCATACATGCCCGAACCGGAGGTTGAAGTCATCTCTTGATATTTGATGATCACACTCTTCCAAGGAACTCCTCTTGTGGTTGTTAATCCTCAAAGAGGTAGGCTCTGATACCAATTGTTGAGTGGATCGAAAGATCGATATGAACCAAGAGGGGGGGTGAATTGGCTTTTTAAAGTTTGTGTGGTGGAAATTGCAAATTAAAAAGATTGACAAGGGATTTTAGAGTGGTTCAAGTTCCAAATGAACTCTACATCCACTACCTTAGCTCCACTAAGGATTTGCAACAATTCCACTAATTGCTCTTCCCCTTTTCTAGGCTAAGGAGGCAACCCTTACAATTTCGGTTAAATTTTCTACCCAAAATTTAACCCAATCCTCGCAACAAGGTAACAAAGAATTTGATGGCTAATAGAGTATCTCTCAATACAAATTGTAGCCCAATTACAAGCACTCAACCCAATTGAACAAGATAAGAATGAAAATTACAATTGGGGTTTCTAGACAATATGAGATTTTTGCGCAATTGCTTGGATTTGATGTATAGATGTTTTCTTGAGGATCAATAGTTGTTGCTGACCTTCAAAGGGCTTCATTTTATACCTTCTCCATTAATTCTAGCCGTTTAGGTGGTTGGGAACATAAATGGAGCCGTTGGAACCCTCTCTTACCACCATAAATGCACTTCTGCAGCTATCCGTATCGGTACACGGGGAGCCGTATCGATACCTGTCTCAGAAAAGAAAGAGTCGTTGTGTGCAATAAATAAGGGGTATCGATACGTACGTAAGCGTATCGGTACGGGGTATTGAAACGGTAAAGGTCGTATCGATACCTTTTTCTCGACTAAACTCACTGTCGAAATCCGTATCGGTACGAGGGTTTTGCGTATCGATACGGGTCAACGACTATTTAAAATTTGGTTACCAACCAACTGACACCAACGGTCAAAATATTTAAACCGACTTGATTTAAAAATTTATTAAAACCGTATCGATACGAGGGTTTGCCGTATCGATACGCCATTCAAACTCTTTAGACTTTTACAAAGGGGCGTATCGATACAGGTGAAGAGCGTATCGATACGAGTTCCGATAGAAGCAAACTTTGGTAAAAAGGTATCGATACGGATGGAAGCGTATCGATACACATGTACGTTTTTCAATAGTTTGGCCTTGGAACACTTAGAAAATATTTAGAGTTTGAGTTTTTCGAATCAGTTTTAAAGTGTTGGTGATTTAAAACTTATTAAGGGACTTATAAAACAATTTTAAGTTTTTCAAATTGATCCTTAAAGGTTTAATTATATCAAAATCAAACATAGGTTTTACAGTAAGGCCTTGCATATCCTCTTTTGTGCATTTGGCCCCAACATCTATGAGAAGATGTCCTCTTGCGAAGATGCCAAGGAAGTTTGGGACAAGCTTGAAGTCACATACGAGGGAACAAACGAAGTAAAGGAGACCAAGATCGGCCTCCTCAACCACGAGTATGAGAACTTCAAGATGGAATCGAATGAAGATATCACAAAGATGTTTGATAGATTCTCCACCATCACAAATGGATTCAAAGGCTATAGAGAAATCATTCCAGAAGAAAAGTTTGTCCGGAAGCTTCTCTATTCTCTTCCCGGGTCATGGGACTCAAAGAAGACTGCCATCATCGAAGCAAAAAATCTAAAGACCTTGAAGCTAGATGAACTCATAGGATCTCTTCTCACTCATGAAATTATGAAGAAAGGAAATTGTTGGGTTGTGTGGAGCTCGATTCGATCAACCAATATTGCTCACCAAGTGGTGGAGAGATGGATATTTGGGTGGAAGGGTTTAGGAAGCTAGAAAGAATAAAGACACAATAATTTTAGAGTGGTTCGGCCTTCTAACAAGCACCTACATCCACTACCTTAGCTCCCCACTAAGGATTTCACAATCAATCCACTAATTGATTCGTCCCCTTTTCTAGGATTAGGAGGAAACCCTTTACACCGATCAAGCTTCTACCCAAAGCCTTGATCAAAACCCTCTTTACAAAGAGAAATAAGAAAGCAAACTTAAACCCTCTAATAGGTGTTTGTTTGCACTATTAAGCACTCACCCAAAACCTAAAACACTTGAGCAAATTTGACAATTTTGGCTCACTAGTGTTTGTCTATACAAGAATTGACAATTTAAGTGCTAAGACATTTCTTGATCATTTGTTGATTGACAATTGAAGCATTAGTCTTCTCTTGATGCTTGGAGGTCCCTTTTATACTCCCAAATGAGTTTCTAGCCGTTTAGGACCGTTGGGATTGAAATAGAGTCGTTGGAGCCTTTATTTCCCTCCATAAATGCAGTTCTGCAGCTCCCCGTTTCGAAACGCTTGAACCTGTTTCGGAACACCCTCAATATAGAAAGAGCCGTTGCAATCTGTCAGGGTACCTGTTTCGGAACACCCCTTCGCCGTTTCGGAACGCGTATCGGAACGCCCTTAGCCCGTATCGAAACGACCTGCATTTAAAAGTTAGTTGGGAAAGAGCCGTTGGGGTTTATGACCGTTGGGGTCAGTGCCACGTGGGCGTATCGAAACGACCTAGCCTGTTTCGAAACGCTGGCCCCGTTTCGATACGTGTATCGAAACGTTTTGGCCACTGGATGGCACCTGTTTCGAAACGCCCTAGGGTGTTTCGAAACACATGGTCAGTTTTGTGAAATTTGGCCTTTAAAAACATGAAAAACCTTTATGAAAAATTCCTTACATATTATTTCAAGTTATTTGGACTTTGGAAATGTTTTAAATACTTTTTAAATTAGTCCAAAACATTTTTCAATTATTATATCAAAACATTAGTTCTACAATCTCCCCCTTTTTGATATAATAAAACCACTTGAAAAATTGTTTGGAATTCTCCCCCTTTAACTTTAAAAATGTGAATAAGAGATTAAAATTTTAATTCAAACAAAGCTCCCCCTCATTCATTTGAAGATTGAATTTTTCAAACCATTTCTCCCCCTTTTTGTTATATCAAAAAGATTTAAAACATTAAGTTCAAAAATAACAATAGAAGTAAAAATTTTGATAAAAATGAAAATTTGGTTTTAAAATGGCTCCCCCTTACTCAAAGCATCATTTAAATGTTAGTCCAACATATATGATCATCTAGTTGAATTTAAATTAAAATAAACAAATAAAAGCAAAAACAACTAGAATTTTACCAACACTTGAATTTAAGGGAGGATGTGAAGCCTTCCTTCTTCAAGTGTTCATCCTTGTGTGCATGGAGCTCCCCCTCATTGTTTGACTTGTTGAACATCTCCATCACACCTAGCAAAAGACAATCAAGTGATTTTTGGTATCCAAATTGCTTTGGATCCATGAACATTAGTAGCACAAATTTTTGACCCCTTAGGAATCCATTTTTCAATGTCATCCTTTTTAATTGAAGTGGTTAGTCCTTTTGGGACCCAAACACTTCTAAAACATTTTCCTTTAATAAATCTAGGGGCACTAGATTGTCTAACATAAAAATTTGATTTTCCAAAATTGTTTTTCTTTTCAAGCTCTTTGGAAATCAAATCTTTTTCTCCTTGAACTTTTTGAAGCAATTTTTGTAAATCAAGACATTTTAGTTCAAACTCTTCAAGTTTTGCTTCAAGTTCAAGTTTGGTTTTAGAAAGCAAATCATTTTGAATTTTTAACTTTGAAACCAATTTATTGTTTTTCAAAATGTGGCTTTTAAAATCTAAAACCAATTCATCATAGGCATCTTGTAATTCATCAAAAGTGTAAGAACATGAAGTAGATGAATTAGAAGTTACCCTTGAATCTTCTTCGATGGCCATAAGGCAAAGGTTGGCTTGTTCATCGTCGGTGGAGTCTTCATCACTCCAAGTAGCCACATGTGCCTTCTTCTTATGGCTAGAAGTGCTTGCCCTCTCCTTTCTTTTAGGTTCTCGTTCAAGCTCTCTCAAAGCTTTCTTCATGAAAGGGGCACACTTCTTGAAGAGATGGACTATCTCTTCATCTTCCTCCTCTTCACTTGAGTAGACATGATGGCAAGTGGAGGACTTGAGAGCCATGGCACTAGCATTGATGCCAAGCCCTTTGATTTTCTTCTCTCCCATAGCTCTAATTTCTTCCCTCTTCTTCTCATCCTCTTTGTTCTTCTTCATGATTTGATGAGTAAGGAGTGACCCCATGAGTTCATCAAGCTTCAAAGTCTTCAAATTTTTGGCTTCGATGATGGCGGTCCTCTTTGAGTCCCAAGACTCGGGAAGTGAGTAGATGAGCTTTCGAACAAGCTTCTCTTCCGGGATGGCTTCTCCAAAACCTTTAAGACCGTTGGTGATGGTGGAGAACCGATCAAACATCTTCTCGATGTTCTCTTCCAAATCCATTTTGAAGTTCTCATACTCAAGAGTTAGGAGCCCAATCTTGGTCTCCTTGACTTCATTGGTTCCCTCGTATGTGACTTCAAGCTTGTCCCATACCTCCTTGGCACTCTCACAAGAAGACATCTTCTCATAGATGGATGGACCAAATGCACAAAACAAGATGTGCAAGGCTTTGCAATTAAGCTCCATCTTCTTGCGATCGTCGGCACTCCACTCCGCTTTATTTCTTTTAGGCACGAACGGACCATCTTCAACTACATCCCATAGCTTGTAATCTTTTGATTTGATGAAGAATTTCATCTTTGTCTTCCAATGGGCGTAGTGGTCTCCGTCAAAGAAAGGCGGTTTGTCGATTGATTGTGCCATTTGAGCCGGTTGATGAAATAGTGATCGAGCTTGCCGGATCTTCTCAATAGGATGTGAATCCTCTTCGATTGAGCCAAGCTCTGATACCAATTGTTGGGTTGTGTGGAGCTCGATTCGATCAACCAATATTGCTCACCAAGTGGTGGAGAGATGGATATTTGGGTGGAAGGGTTTAGGAAGCTAGAAAGAATAAAGACACAATAATTTTAGAGTGGTTCGGCCTTCTAACAAGCACCTACATCCACTACCTTAGCTCCCCACTAAGGATTTCACAATCAATCCACTAATTGATTCGTCCCCTTTTCTAGGATTAGGAGGAAACCCTTTACACCGATCAAGCTTCTACCCAAAGCCTTGATCAAAACCCTCTTTACAAAGAGAAATAAGAAAGCAAACTTAAACCCTCTAATAGGTGTTTGTTTGCACTATTAAGCACTCACCCAAAACCTAAAACACTTGAGCAAATTTGACAATTTTGGCTCACTAGTGTTTGTCTATACAAGAATTGACAATTTAAGTGCTAAGACATTTCTTGATCATTTGTTGATTGACAATTGAAGCATTAGTCTTCTCTTGATGCTTGGAGGTCCCTTTTATACTCCCAAATGAGTTTCTAGCCGTTTAGGACCGTTGGGATTGAAATAGAGTCGTTGGAGCCTTTATTTCCCTCCATAAATGCAGTTCTGCAGCTCCCCGTTTCGAAACGCTTGAACCCGTTTCGGAACACCCTCAATATAGAAAGAGCCGTTGCAGTCTGTCAGGGTACCTGTTTCGGAACACCCCTTCGCCGTTTCGGAACGCGTATCGGAACGCCCTTAGCCCGTATCGAAACGACCTGCATTTAAAAGTTAGTTGGGAAAGAGCCGTTGGGGTTTATGACCGTTGGGGTCAGTGCCACGTGGGCGTATCGAAACGGCCTAGCCTGTTTCGAAACGCTGGCCCCGTTTCGATACGTGTATCGAAACGTTTTGGCCACTGGATGGCACCTGTTTCGAAACGCCCTAGGGTGTTTCGAAACACATGGTCAGTTTTGTGAAATTTGGCCTTTAAAAACATGAAAAACCTTTATGAAAAATTCCTTAAATATTATTTCAAGTTGTTTGGACTTTGGAAATGTTTTAAATACTTTTTAAATTAGTCCAAAACATTTTTCAATTATTATATCAAAACATTAGTTCTACAGAAAAGAAGAGGAGAAGAAGAATGAAAAGATAAAGAAGATGGGGAAGAAGAAAATCTTGGAGCTTGGCATCAATACAAATGTCATGTCACTCAACTCCTCCAAGTGCAATCATGTTGAACCAAGTGAGGAAGAAGAGATCGCCTATCTCTTCGAAAAGTTTGCCCGATTCATGAAGAGCGAGATGGCTAAATCCAAGCATGAATCGAAAAACAAGATGAAGGATTCCCACAAGTCCAACAAAAATGGATCATCTTCAAAGAAAGCATATGTGGCGACATGGAGTGATGAAGACTCCACCGATGATGAGGTAGCCCACATATGCTTCATGGCCCTCAATGAGGGGGAGGTAACTTTTAACTCTTCTAGTTCAAATTCATATTCTTTTGATGAGTTACAAGAAGCCTACGATGAATTGGTTTTTGAATTCAAGGCTTCCTTTTCGAAAAACAAGAAATTGATTTCAAAGTTAAAAACCAAAAATAATTTGCTTTCTAAAACCAATTTAGAGTTTGAAGCAAAAATCAAAGATTTTGAACTTAAAGTCTTAAGTTTACAAGAATTGCTTCAAACGATTTTGATAAGGTTTTTTTTCTTTCTAAAAGTCCCGCTTTTGAAACATTTAATTAAAAGGGGATTTAAAAATTCGAGCTTTAGAAAAAAACCTTTGAAAAATCTTTTTTTGAGTCGCCACTGGCCACTGAGGTAGGCCGGACACCATAAAAACTAAATCATAGATTCGTTTGAAAGGTTTGGGAGTTGGTTACGTGTGGGGAAGGGTTAGCACCCCCATCACGCCCGGAAATCGGTACCAAAACAATTGTTGCATTTAATTGATGGTAATTATCTGAAATTTAAAATGAATTTAATTAGGGGTTATTAATTGAAAACTGGACTTTAATTATGTGAGTTTTATCAAATCGGTGGTTTCGAATTAATTTGACATTTAATTAAAAAGGGTGACGGTACATCGGACCAAAGACTAAACCGACATCATATAAGTCTGACTGTTGTGTTAGTTTAGGGTTCAGATCCTATATGTCACCTTTATACATGATGCAAGCAAATAAAATATGGTGTTATGGTCTTGTTCGTTTTAATTACGAATTTACCTTTAGACGATTCGAATTAACCCGAATATCCGAGGAATATCCAATAAGCTAGGATATTTCGACTCGAATACGCGAATTAATAAGTATGTCCTGTTTATAACTAAAGTTAATTAGCATACAAATTAGGGCATTAAAAATCACATGAAATGACATTTAAAATGCATGTCACACGTTATAATCCACATATTATGTATGCTCATTAAACAAATATAAACAAAATGCAAATTAATAAATTCGATATCAACATACAAAAAAGGCAAATGCATAAATAACATGTAACAAAAATAAAAAAGCTAAAAAAGAAAACTGACAGGGGCCACAATTGTAATAAACTCATTTAAAAAAACTGATTAAAACACGAAACAAGACTCAATTAAAAAGGTACGAAAACCTACAGGGACTAAAACGGTAAATATCCCATTCGGAAATCGAGTTAAACCAAATCAGGACGAGATTGAAAACATTTGAAAAAAATTAGGGACCGCAGAAGGGATTTTAAAACAAGGAAACCCTGCTCGCATGATTAAAGGGACTCGAAGGTCCTTAAAACGTAATTACACCAATTTTAAAATGAAAAAACGTTATAAAAACTAAGTTTGACACATTTAACTCTTTTTTGTCTCTTTTAACCGAAACCTAAACCTAAACACACAGAACCCTCACCCCTCTCTGGCTTTCTCTCCGGCGTCGTCATCGTTCTGGTCGCCGTTGTCGACACCGGAACTCCTAAAAAACAAATTTTCCAAAACCCAAAACCCGAAAAACCCTTCTTTTCACGAAACCAAAACCAAAAACCTCTGTTTTCCCTCTTTTTAAAAGATCGAACCCAAAAAAAGTATTAAAAAAACTTCTCAAAGCCCTCTTCCTCAGCGATTCACCATGCATGGTCTCGGAGGAGACATCGAGGCTTGTCACCGGCGAGGGAAGGTGATAGGCACGGAGACGACGAATCGTCACGAAGGTAAAAAAATAGATGCCCTTTCGTTTATTTTTTTATGATTCGAAAATATAAAATAAAAAGATGATACCTCCGAAACTTTGAGGTTGTTTCTGCCTTGTATTTCTCTGAATTTTTTTGATTACAACTGGTTTTTTCCCTCAAACTTTTTCTCTCCATTACAACGCTTTGTTTCTGGTTTTTATAGCCCCGAAACTATATCATTTTCGAATTTGTAAAACCCTTACAAAAATGTGATTGGTTATGCTATTCTATTTTGGCCGGATTCATCTCTGAAGTTTTTGGTTTGTTATTGCCTCGTACATTTCTGGTATTTGTGTGCTTTCTGACATTTACGTTTTTTTGCCTCTGATATTTGCTTTTTTTGGTGTGCATGTGAGGAGAGGGGACCAGAGGACGTGGACGGTCGACGCTGGGATCCAGAGAGGCTCGGGACGATCTGGATGGCTGTGAGGAAGCTGGAGGGGCTCGGGTGTGCTTCGTACGCTCGCGTGAAGGAGGTGGACGATCACACGTGGATCTCATGCGCATGGAGGATTGATCGTGGCCATCCGATCACGAACCTGATCCAACGTCCTTGATCGATGCGGCGTTGAGGGACTTGGGGCCTCTCTAGGGTTTTCTTGCATCCGTGTCATCTGGACCGTCAGATCTAGATCCAGATATGACGGTTGAGGATGGGCTGCGCAAAACAGAAGAAAGGCATTAGGGTTTATTATTAGATTTAGGATTTTTAATATATGGGCCAACAGACCTTGTAATATTTTTTGGTCTTTTAACTGTAATGGACACTATTAAGAACTTAGGCTTTATTATACATATATTTAAGGCTTTATTTATATATTAGTTTTCCTTTCAGATTTTTTGATTTGATAAATAATAATAATACTAATAATAATAATAAATATAATACTAATAATATAGATAATAATAATAATAATAATAATAATAATAATAATAATAATAATAATAATAATAATAATAATAATAATAATAATAATAATAAATAGATCATAATACTAGTATACGATAATAGCATAAGTAATAATAAATAATAATAATAGATAAAGATAATGGATAATAGGTAATAATGACAATAATAGTAAATAATAATAATAATAGTAATAATAGATAGCAATAATAATATATGATAATAAAATAGTAATGATAATATAATAAATATATACATATACTGTTTTTTTGTTTTTTTTGTTTTTTTAGTTTTTAATTATTCGATATATATAAAAGAGTAATAAAGCCTATTATTGTAAAAAAGAAAATGGGTTTATACCCCGGACAAAATAGATGATTACAGTTGCCCCCATTTGTTTATACTTTTGGAACAAGAATAAAGCAAAGGCCATAAGCACCAATTTTGTTCGACTTCCCTGTTTGGATCCCGAGTCACCATGCACTTGAACTAGTGGCAGTTCGGAAGTCGGTACAGGAAAATGCAACGGTCGCGGAGGCTTGAAGCTGTCCTTCTCATTTCAACATTCTTCAACCCTTCGAGGTCCGAGTGAAAGCTCCGTTCTCAAAGTGTCGAACGAATAGACGGATTCCATTCTCCCCATGTCTGAACGGATAGGCGGGTTCCATTCTCCTTATGCCTGAACGGATAGGCGGGTTTCCATTCTCAAAAAGCCCGAACGGATAGGCGAGTTCCATTCTCCAAAAGCCCGAACGGATATGCGAGTTCCATTCTTTAAAAGCCCGAACGGATATGCGGGTTCCATTCTCCAAAAGCTCGAACGGATAGACGGGTTCCATTCTCCAAAAGCCCGAACGAATAGACGGGTTCTATTCTCCAAAAGCCCGAACGAATAGACGGGTTCCATTCTCCAAAAGCCCGAACGAATAGGCGGGTTCCATTCTCCAAAAGCCCGAACGAATAGACGGGTTCCATTCTCCAAAAGCCCGAACGGATAGGCGGGTTTCCATTCTCAAAAAGCCCGAACGGATAGGCGAGTTCCATTCTCCAAAAGCCCAAACGGATAGGCGAGTTCCATTCTTTAAAAGCCCGAACGGATAGGCGGGTTCCATTCTCCAAAAGCTCGAACGGATAGACGGGTTCCATTCTCCAAAAGCCCGAACGAATAGGTGGGTTCCATTCTCCAAAAGCCCGAACGGATAGGCGGGTTCCATTCTCCTCATGCCTGAACGGATAGGCAGATTCCATTCTCCAAAAGCCCGAACGGATAGGCGGGTTCTATTCTCCAAAAGCCTGAATGGATAGGCGGGTTCCATTCTTAAAAAGCCCGAATGGATAGGCGGGTTCCATTCTCCTTATGCCCGAACGGATAGGCAGATTCTATTCTTCTCATGCCTGAACGGATAGGTGGGTTTCCTTCTACTGGGAAAAGCTTTAACATACCTGTCAAAAATAGGTAAAATGATATGATGATGTGAGTTAGCATGCCCCTATTCTTAGGGATGCCTAACTAAAAATGATGCATGAATTATGACATCAAAATTGGTCGGACGCTTTCACTCTCCGGGTTGGTCGATCTTGACCTCCTTCTTCTTCTTAGTCTCTTTTTTCTTTCTCATCCCTGCCAAATCTCAACCCCTGGTCTCTTCTGGAGAGATGATTGTTGACTTCCACTTGTCAGACTGGACATAACACTTCTTGCAGTGCTCGTTCTCAAAACAATGCCCCCTATTCAAATTGGGTCTTCAACCATTCTCTTCGTCTTAACTCGACACGATGTCTTTTCTCTTTTCTCAACACTAGGGGAAGCGCATGCCCCCAAGCCCCTGAATTTTTCTCTTAAATTCATTAAGATCCTCTTTCATTTTTTTAACCAATCAAGGAACTTGCCTCGAGTCCCTGAACTGTAGCATGTAGAGTCTTACTACTATCCTCACCATGGCCACCGGTGAGCTATCATTTGCATTCACGGCATTGCATTCTGAACTCTATCCTTGAAGCAATGAAAGGAAATTAATTTGTGTTCACAAAAAGATTTAAATTGCATCTTTTAATTTCAAAATGAAATGCGTTTTCAAAAACTCGACTTTCTTTTCAAATTGTGGATACATCATGCCAGATTAAATACCCCGAATATCAAGTGTACGAACGACACTACTATGGCTTACCAAGGATTGCCTCAAGCATCATATATCTAGGAGACCTCGAAAGCTGAGCGGATGCCGGAAAACGTTACATACTCTCCGAGTTATTTCAGTTTTTAATTAATTAGACTCATCTTCCATATGCTTCACCTTTATCAATTCTTTATGATTTTGGGGAAGTCAACTCATCACATTCCTTTGGCTCAAAATAAATGATGGAGAAAACAACAAAATCACGAGCTACTCGGCATTGTCATGATTTAAAAATATTACCATCACTCATGTAGCTAAAGTGAATGGTGCAAAGAAACCTTATTGGTCCTTTTGCTACAGCAGAGTGCCCAAAAAATTCCACACTCGTATCCAAAAATGCCTATACCAGGCTTCGAACATTGGAGTGCTTTTGTTAAGCTTTCATTATTCTCGAATTTTTCCTCTCTTTTTTTTCTTCTTTTTTCCCTTTTACTTCTTTCTTTCTTCTTTTTTCTTTTTTACCTCTTTCTTTCTTTTTCTTTTCCTTTCTTCTTTTCTCTTTTTTTAGCACGGAAGATTTCTAGTTATTCTCCCGAAGGCACTAATTCTATGTGTACTCAATAGATGACCAAATTAACTTGGAGTGTGAGCCATATATTCATCATCTTCACGACTTACGATTTCCACTAGACAAAGGTTGCTCGAAATCAACCTTTGGGTCAAGGTCAATGTCCCTTGTGTAATTGATATACGGGGACTCAACAGACAAATATATACACAAAATAAGGAGACAATTGAAACACAATGCATCATTTCATTGAAATTAAAAAAATGCAATCTTAGGCCCTTACAAAAAGATCTTTGCTACCTTCGGGCAAAGGGTAGCATAGTCGATTCCACACACTACTTCAAAGAAAAGACTAAACTGCAATGAAATTAAAACAAGCAAACTTGGATGCATAAAAGCTCTTGACTATCACTAGACTGGCCATCCATCCCACCCTTTAAGCTTCTTCGAGGAACTTGATCTCCTTATTTTCCATCAGTCCCTGAACCAACTCCTTGAATTCCGGACAACTCTGAACCTCATACCCCGGAGTCTGATGGTACTCAAAAAATGACTCATGGCCGTCATATGCCCCCTTTAGACCATTCTCAATTAAGCCCGCCGCGCACAGCTGTTCGTACACCCAAATCAGAGGGCAAACTTACCTCACTTACCTGCCTAAGATCTCGGTAACCTCAGGCTCTAATACCAACAAATGTAAACCCCTCGTCCCGGTCTGGACGACTGACCGGTCCGAGTAGGCTACACGGGAAAAACTAAAGTTAAACCCGTTAAGGCTCCCCTTCGGTTAGCAACCCTAGAAAATTTCTTTTAACATTATCTTATCTAAAGGCATTAATATTTTCTATGTGAAACACAATAGTAGAAACACAACGAAATAAAACAACCATCCAAAACAACACTTTAAAACAGTCCATTTTAGTTTATACAGCAAGCTGTATCAATACACTAGAAGAGGGTATCGATACGCCTTGACCAGGTCAACTGCCCTAAGTCAACCTAGGGAGATCGTATCGGTACACTAGTTGTTCGTACCGATACGCCCTCCTTGATCAACATCTCGCGGTCAACGATAAACAACCGTACCGATAC
The DNA here is from genome assembly GCA_958450335.1 of Hibiscus tridactylites. Taxonomy (NCBI): domain Eukaryota; kingdom Viridiplantae; phylum Streptophyta; class Magnoliopsida; order Malvales; family Malvaceae; genus Hibiscus; species Hibiscus tridactylites. Next base: position 68,941,534 of record OY288284.1, read on the forward strand.
GCCTGGAGCCCGTACCGATACGCCAAAATCTCGTCAAAATCTCAGATTTCCAGAGAGGTTTTGGCGTATTGATACACCCCCGTGTATCGGTACACTAAGCCTAATCTGAGTCCCAAAGTGTAAGACCTTATCGATACGACCCTTAGGCGTACCGATACGCCCTGCACTGCAAGACTCAAATTAGTAGCAAAACACACTAAGACTCGACTCTAGATGCAATTTACGACTCCCCTAGCCACAAACAACCATTCATACAACATTTAGCAACCTAGAACTAGTATATGGAACTATTTAAACGAACAACAGAGCATTAACAACAAGACATTCATACAAAAGAGAAACTTGCATTCAAAACATACATAAAGTGTCTAAAAAGCCAAAAAGGCACATGTATTCACTAACAAGGTTTACATGCTCACAAGATAACATATAGCATTCAAGGAACAAAGGTCATAAGCCCTCAAACACAAAGCATTAGACAAAACATAACATGGTTAACAAATCCAAAGCAAGGCATAAACAACAAGCCATCATCTATGAGTCTACAACGCTCAAACAAACATAGCAGTCTCATTGCTAAACTACCACATTATTTACTAAACCATACTTGAGCAACTACAAAAGCTTGGAATGCCCCTTTCATTGCTCCTTGCTAACTCCACGCTAATGATATGCATTGTCAAAAACGAGAGCGTAAGCTAGAAGCTTAGTGAGGGTGCCCTAAAACCAAAAACAACAACAATGCAGGGTTCAAGCATATCATCCTTAAGACAATTCACAAGCATACATATGCATCACATAGCATCAACATAACACCATGGCTAACAACTCATAAATGCAATAACATGGCATCTTACTTCACGTTAAGCTCAACGAGATATATCAATTATCTTAACAACAAAACCACATGAACACGTATATTGACAACTATTATTTTACTCGGATATGTGGATACCTCCGTTGGGGCTTTCACCACCAACATACACAACAACAACATTACCTCGGTGGGATTACACTCATCACCGGACCTTGCATGGACGGGATTACACTCATCATCACATGCCCTACGGATGGTATTCCACTCATCATCACGTATAATATAAAATTTTCGGTGGAATATTACATCACTGTACTCCTCCTTGATGACTTTACGTCACCGAGGCCACGCGCGAATTTGACTCAACTGTGTGCACACTCTCATCCTAATGATCGATCATTTATACCTGGTAATTTAACTAGTGCCAATCATACCATTAAGTCACACCATGACAAACCATCATGCAAATCACAATATTAAACATCGCACACATCAATGTATATAACACATACATAAACAACACATGCTCTACAAGTTTATATCAAGCATAATTAATCAAAGCTCATAAACACACAAGAAGTTAAGCTACCAACTTAACCTCTACCTTGGATTGGCCTACCAAGCACAATCCAACTCCTCAACCATACATTTGAACCAATTTAAAAGTTCCACTCACCACACTTCCTTAAGTAAACCAAGCAAAGCCGACTCAAGCCTCCACAACTTCCGGAATTGTGCCCGAACCTTCTCCAAAGTTTCCCCTTGATTCTATTTAAACAAAAACAAAGTATTACTACACCAAACATCCACAATTCACTGTCACAACTCAGATTTCAACCAATACCCATTTCTCAACAACTTCAAGCCAAAACTAACAACCTCAAATTCCATTTTGGTACTCCCATTAAACCCAGCAGAAAACTACCATTTCCAACACCCAAAACACCTTTAAAGACCTTCAAAACACCTCTCTAAAATCACTATAGCATCAGCCCAACAACCTTACACTAAACCCCTCCAAAAACACAAGTTTTGGCACCTTTAAAATACCCCCAAAAAACCATTTCGAGATTTTTGACAAAATCCCACCAATTTAAGATATAATGTGCATTAGGGTAAGATTAGTTCAAAACTTAACTATATAAATCGAAAACAAGTCAAGAAACCATTAAAGTTTCATACTTTTCCTTTAAAGGCTTGAAACTTGGAAACTAAAAAGATGGTGTTTTCAAGAATCTAAAACCATAGAAATGTTCGGAATAACGAGAAGTCAAAAATGAAATTACCTTGAAATAAGCTCTTGAAATGATGAAGAAAAGTGATGGAATAGTAGCTATGGGAGGTTTAGGGTTTTTGACGTGAGTTAAAAATGGTAAAATGGAGAAGATGAGAAAAGCTTTCAAAAAGCTTCTTTTACTCATATTATCTTCCTTCTTTTAAAATTTACAAAATTGCCATTACTAAAATTCAAATCCCCTTTCTTTATTTTTTTATTTTTTTAAAATAAAACCAAAGCTTATTTTGATTAAACAGAGTCTAACGACTCGAACCCGACTCACACACTCAACTCCCGACCTCAAAACCCGGGTGTTACAGATTAAATGAGTTAAATAATCAAATAATCCTCTTAGATGATATTCTTATTAAAAGTTTAATATTAAATGCAACAATAGGGTTTGGGGTTTATGGTTTTTTATTAGGATGTAGTGTTTTGGGGTTTAAGGTTTAGGTTTTTAGGTTTTATGACTTTAGGGTTTAGGGTTTTAGAGATTAAATGAGTTAAATAATCAAATAGTCCTCTTAGATGGGATTTTTATTAAAAGTTTCTTATTAAATGTAACAATAGCGTTTAGGGTTTTTATTTAGGGTGTAGTGTTTTATTTAGAGTTTAGTGTTTAGAGTTTTGGGTCTAGGGTTTTAGAGATTAAATGAGTTAAATAATCAAATAATCTTCTTAGATGAGATTCTTATTAAAAGTTTCATATTAAATGCAACAATAGGGTTTATGGTTTAAGGTTTAGGGCTTTAGGTTCTAGGTTTGTGTTTAAGGTTTAGGGTTTAATGTTTTAGACTTTAGGTTTTAGGTTTTAAGTGTTTTTATTTAGGGTTTAAGGTTTTGTTTAGGGGTTATAGTTTAGGGTTTTTAGATTTAGGGATTTAGAGATTAAATGAGATAAATAATGAAACAATCATCTTAGATGAGATTCTTATTAAATGTTTCATATTAAATGCAATAATAGAATTTATGGTTTAGGGTTTATGGTTTTTTAGTTAGGGCTTATTGTTTATGGTTTAGTATTTTTATTTAAGGTTTAAAGTTTTTTATTTAGGAATTAAGGTTTAGGGTTTAGGGTTTTTTGGTTTATGATTTAGGGGTTTAGAGATTAAATGAGTTAAATAATCAAATAACCCTCTTAGATGAAGTTTTTATTAAATCTTTCATATTAAATGCAACAATAGGTTTTAGGGTTTAGGATTTTTGTTTAGGGTTTAATTTTTTTGTTTATGGGTTAATGTTAGGGTTTAGAGTTTTTATTTAGGATTTAGGGTGTTATCGATTAAATGAGTAATTTCTTGTTTTGGAGTTATTTTCATTGAAATGCATCTCATTCATGTTTCCCCTAATTCTATGTTTATATAGTGCAGTGTGACTTGTATTTTTATGTATGGAAACTTGTTTGTAATGACATGATTTTCTTGCAACACCCGATGAAGGAAATAATGATTGTTATGTCCATTTCTAGTAAATAATTTGGATGGTTTAGGGTCTAAGTGTTTTTTTGTAGGGTTTTTTATTAGGGTTTAGTAGGGTTAGGGTGTTGGGGCTTAGGGTCTAGGATTTTAAAGATTAAATGATTTAAATAATCAAACAATCCTCTTAGATGAGATTCTTATTAAAAGTTTCATATGAAATACAAGGTTTAGGGTTTTAGGTTTGGTTTTTCGTGGTTTAAGTGTTTTCTTTAGGGTTTAGGGTTTTTATTTAGGTTTTAGGTTTTGGGGAATTATGGTTTAGGGTTTTAGAGATTAAATGAGTTAAATAATTAAATAATCCTCTTAGATGAGATTCTTATTAAAAGCTTCATATTAAATGTGACAATAAAGTTTAGGGTTTAGGGTTTTTGTATAGGATTTAGGGTTTATTTAGGGTTAGCATTTAGGGTTTAAGTGTTTATTAAAGGTTTAGGGTTTTTATTTATAGCTTATGGGTTTTTAATTAGGGTTTATGGTTTTTGTTTAGGGTTTAGGGTTTTAGAGATTAAATTAGTTAAATAATCAAATAATCTTTTTAGATGAGATTCTTATTAAAAGTTTAATATTAAATGCAACAATAGAGTTTAGGGTTTTTATTTAAGGTTTAGGGTTTTTGTTTAAGGTTTATGGTTTAACGTTTTAGGGTTTAGGGTTTAGTGTTTAAGTGTTTTTATTTATGGTTTAGGGTTTATATTTAGGGTTTAAGGTTTTTTAGTTCTTAGGGTTTAGGGTTATGTCTTTAGAGATTAAATGAGTTAAATAATCAAATAGTCCTCTTGTTGATAGATGGATGAAATTTGAAGCCTTCAAGTGGTTAGTAGGGGATGGTGTTTCCATACTTTTTTGGGAGGATTGGTGGTGTGGTTCACAGCCACTTTGCAAGGCATTTGGGAGACTCTACAGATTAGTAATTAACAAAAGCATATTGGTCACGAAAATGTCTTCAGAAGTCGAGTTCTCGAGAATTCAATGGTATGAAGTTTTTTCGAGACAGTTACTTGATAGAGAATGTTTGATGGTAGACGAGTTAAAGAAGGTAATTGGGAATATTTCTTTGCGACCTGGTGTACCGGATCAAATCGTTTAGATTCGTGACAAAATGGGTCAGTTTTCTGTTAAAAAAACTTTCGTTCCTGCTTGTCGATTCTGATATTGTGACTCCAGATTTCAATTCTGGTAACATATGGAAGATGAAAGTACCTCCAGAGGTTAAAACTTTCTTTTGGTTGCTTAAATTAGATAGAGTTCCTACGAAAGTGTTCCTCAGAATAAGAGGAATAGCTTTAGATGCGAGCCATTGTATGTGTGTTTGGTGTGGATTAAATCAGGAGGACTCAGACCACTTGTTTGTTAATTGTACGTTTGTGAATTGCTTTTGGGCGTTGTTTTGCCAGTGGTGGAATATTCTGAAGAGACACTTCCAAAATGTTAAGGGGTTGTTAGATTTTTGCTTTGAAGTTTCGCTATCGGGTGACATTAAAAGTATATGGTTAGTTTTGGTTGGTGCGGCGTTGTGAAGTATCTGGTTAGCGAGGAATTTGAAGGTTTTCAAAGATAAAAATACAACTCTCAAGGACTTGTTCTTCTTGTCAAAATTGAGAGCATTGTTTTGGTTAAAGGCTTCGAAAGAAGATTATGATCCCAATATAGATGATTGGTGGCTTGACCCGAAAAGAGGATACTGCAATATTCCTAGTGCGAGAAAGACGATTTCAGGCTGGTTACCTCTTGAAAATGGAGCGGTTAAATTTAACGTGGACGGGGCAGAAAAGGACAATGTCGTTGGATATGGTGGTGTTCTCAGAATGGGAGTTTGCGGAAATTCAAGCTATTAAAACAACCTTAGAGATTTTTATTGAGGAGGATTGGATTGATAAAACTCCGCTGGTTGTTGAATCCGATGCTAAGGTGGTGATCAACTAGATATTGAATAAATTCCAAAAACTGTGGGGCTGGTGGTTGGAGCTGGTTGAGATCGATAGGCTGGTTAAAAGGATAGAGAATGTGCAGTTTAATTTTGTTCCAAGACAAGCAAACGTGTTAGCAGATGGATTAGCGAAGGAGGGTATGTTTCAGGAAGCTATTTTCAAAGCATGGTGGTAACTCTATTCAAACTGTTAACTTCTACTTTACTTATTGTTATTGGGTGTTTTCTTCAACTTTGTCTTTTATTGCTGTAATTTTCTTAGTAGTGTTTGGCGATGTATGGTAGAGTTGGTTGATCTGGAAAATCTCTTTGTACTAGGTAGTTTGGTACATATGCAGATTTGAACTTAATTTTCGAGGTCTTTTGTTTTTTTGGGTTCGTTTTTGTTACCCCGATTGTGTTGTACTCTTTTCCTCCACTTAGGCTTAGGGAGGTTTTTAACGAGGTACACAACCGGGATGAGCTCATCTTTTTATTAATAAAAATTATTTTCCGAGCAAAAAAAATCAAATAGTCCTTTTAGATGAGATTTTGATTAAAACTTTCTTAATAAATGCAATAATAGGGTTTTGTTTAGGGTTTTTAGGGTTTTAAGTTTTAGGGTTTAAGTGTTTTTATTAAGGATTTAGTATTCAGGATTTACAATTTTTATTTTGGGTGTATAGTTATTTTATTTAGGGTTTAGAGTTTAGGGTTTTAAGGTTTTAGAGATTAAATGAGTTAAATAATCAAATAATATAATTCTATGTTTATATAGTGCATTGTGACTTGTATTCTTATGTATGGAAACTTGTTTGTAATGACATGATTTTCTTGCAACACCCGATAAAGGAAAATAAAGATTGTTATGTCCATTTCTTGTAAATAATTTGGATGGTTTATGGTTTAAGGTTTAGTGTTTTGGGGTTTAGGGTTTAAGTGTTTTTATTGGTGTAGGGTTCTTTATTAGGGTTTAGGGTATTTATTTAGGGTTAGGATGTTGGAGTTAGGGTTTAGGGTTTTAGAGATTAAACGAGTTAAATAATCAAATAATCCTCTTAGATAAGAGTCTTATTAAAAGTTTCATATTAAATGTAACAATAGAGTTTAGGGTTTTATGTTTTATGTTTAGGGTTTATGGTTAGGGTTTAAGTGTTTTATATAGGGTCTAGGGTTTTTATTTATTTTTTAAGGTTAAGGTTTTTGAGTTTAGGGTTTAGGGTTTAGTGTTATTGAGATTAAATAATCATCTTAGATGAGATTCTTATTAAATATTTCATATTAAATGTAATAATAGGGTTAGGGTTAAAGGTTTAAGGGTTTTTAGGGTTTATGGTTTTTATTTAAGGTTTAGGTTTTTGTATAGGGATTATAGTTTTGGGTTTAGGTTTTAAGGTTTTAGAGATTAAATGAACTAAATAATCAAATAATCCTTTTTAGATAAATTTCGTATTAAAAGTTTCATATTAAATGCAACAATATGGTTTAAAGTTTTTATTTAGGGTTTATGTTTTTGTTTAGTGGTTACTATTTTTGGGTTTAAGGTTTAGGGTTTTTATTAAAGGTTTAGGGGTTTTTATTTATGGTTTAAGGATTTGGATTTAAAGGTTTAGAGTTTTAGATATTAAATTAGTAATTTCTTGTTTCAAAGGCTTTGTAAGCGCTGCAGTTATTTTCATTGAAATGCATCTCATTCATGTTTCCTATAATTATATATTTATATAGTGCAGTGTGACTTTATTCTTATGTATGGAAACTTGGTTGATATGACATAATATTCTTGCAACACCTGGTAAATGAAAATAAAGATTGTTATGTCCATTTTTGGTAAATAATTTGGATGGTTTAGGGGTTAATGTTTTGGGATTTAGGGTTTAAGTTATTTTATTTAGGGTTTAGTGTTTTAAGAGTTTAGGGTTTAAGTGATTTTATTTAGGGTTTAGTGTTTTTTAGAGTTTAGGGTTTTAGAGATTAAATAAGTTAAATAATCAAATAATCCTCTTAGATGAGATTCTTATTAAAAGTTTCATATTAAATGCAACAATAGAGTTTAGGGTTTGGAGTTTTTATTTACTGTTTAGGATTTTAGATATTAAATGAGGTAAATATTCAAATAATCCTCTTAGATGAGATTCTTATTAAAAGTTGAATAATAAATGCAACAATATGGTTTAGGGTTTAGGGTTTAGTGTTTAGTGTTTTGGGGTTTAGGATTTAAGTGTTTAAGTTTTTTTATTTAAGGTTTATGGTTTATATTTAGGGTTTATGGTTTTTATTTATGTCTTAGGATTTTAGGCTTTAAGGTTTATAATTTAGGGTTTAGAGTTAATTGTTTATAGTTTTAGGGTTTAAGTGTTTATTAATGGTTTATAGTTTATGGTTTATGGTTTTATGTAGGGTTTTTGTTTAAAGTTTAGGGTTTCCAAGTTTATAGATTAAATGAGTTAAATACTGAAATAATCTACTTAGATGATATTCTTATTAAAAGTTTAATATTAAATGCAATATTATGGTCTAGGGTTTAGGATTTTATTTTAGGGCTTAGTATTTTGGTGTTTATGCTTTTTAGTGTTTAAGGGTTTTTATTTAAGGTTTAGTTTTTTAGGTTTTATGGCTTTGGGGTTTATGATTTTAGGGTTTTAGAGATTAAATGAGTTAAATAATCAAATAGTCCTATTAGATGAGATTTTTATTAAAAGTTTCTTATTAACTGCAATAATAGGGTTTATGATTTAATGTTTAAGGTTTATGATTTAGGGTTTTGTTTAGGGTGTAGTGTTTTTTATTTAGAGTTTAGAGTTTATGGTTTTAGGTTTTAGAGATTAAATCAATTAAATAATCAAATAATCTTCGTAGATGATATTCTTTTTAAAAGTTTCATATTAAATGCAACAATATGTTTTATGATTTAAGGGTTTAGTGTTTATGGTCAGGGACGGAGCCACAGCTCCAATGGGTGGCTGTGCCCCCCACCTTTCAAAATTTATGTTTTGCCCCCCCCCTCAAATCCTAGCTCCGTCCCTGTTTATGGTAGTTTTTGGTTTTTGGTTAGTGTTTTTGGTTTAGGGTTTAAGTATTTTTATTTAATGCTTAGGGTTTTGTTTAGGGTTTATGGATTTTAGGTTTGGAGTTTTAGAAATTAAATGAGTTAAATAAGAAATAATCATCTTAGACGAGATTCTTATTAATTGTTTCATATTAAATGCAACAATAGGGTCTAGGGTTTAGGGTTTATGATTTTTATTTAGGGTTTATGGTTTTATTTAGGGTTTATAGTTTTTTATTTAGGGTTTAAGGTTTAGTGTTTTTGTTAGGGTTTAGGGTTTTAGAGATTAAATGAGTTAAATAATCAAATTATCCTCTTAGATGAAATTCTTATTAAAAGTTTTAGATTAAATGCAATAATAAGGTTTAGGGTTTAGGATTTTTATTTAAGGTTATGGTTTAGGGTTTTAGAGAGTAAATGATTAATTTCTTACTTTTGATTTATTTTCATCAAAATGCGTCTCATTCATGTTTCCCCTAATTCTATGTTTATATAGTGCAGTGTAACTAATATTCTTATGTATGGAAACTTGTTTGCAATGGCATGGTTTTCTTGCAACACGTAGTAAAGGAAAATAAAGATTGTTATGTCCATTTCTTGTAAATAATTCTGATGGTTTATGGTTTAAGTGTTTTTATTTTGGTTTAGGGTTTTTTCAGGGTACTTATTTAGGGTTAGGGTTTTGGTTTTTAGGTTTAGGGTTTTATAATATTCTTGCAACACCTTGTAAAGAAAAATACAGATTGTTATATCCATTTCTTGTAACACCCGTGTTTTGGGCCTAGGAGTTAATCGGGTCTATAATTCGAGTCAATAAAATTTAATTAAAACAATTCAACCTAAAATGTGGTGTAATTGAGCTTTATTAAAGAGGGAATGACTTATATTGTAATTTACCCAAAAGTTTTTAAAAATGATGACAACTTTCAAAGTTGTCATCTTCTCCCCCTTTCCAACATTTCCCAACGTGAAAAACACTCTCCCCCTCTTTCAAACTCTCACAAAAGCAAGTTACTATTCCATCGAATTGCCACTTGATTTCAACACCATTTTAAGAGGTAAACATATTTTCTTACTCTCCTCTTTATCCCGAATCTACTCATGGTCTTCAATTTCAAAGTTATGGAGTTTTGAAAATTAGGGTTTATATTAAAGTTTGGGTTTTTAAGGAGTTTTCCATTTGGTTTTGATAAATTGTGTCGGGGCTTTGTTTAATCATGTTGAAATACACATTATATGTAAATTTGGTTAAATTTTGGTAAAAATCCGAAGTGAACTCTTATACCCATTTTTGAGTTGTCAAAAACACCATTTTTGGTGAGTTTTAAGTTGAAAACAAAGGGCTGATGGTTAGGGTAGAATAGGAGGGTGATTTAGGACATTTTGGAGGTCATTTGTGTGCTTGAAAGTAGAGTTTTCAGCAAGGTTATTGGGGAGCACGAAAATTGGTATTTTGGGGATTATGTGGATTGGAAATTGGTGGAAAATTGGCTTGTGTTTGTAAAGAAGGTAAATGGTTGGGTTTTAGCATTGATTTGTGAAGTAATGTATGTGTTTTGCTTGGCTAGAATCAAGAGGAGTCGTTGAAGGAGCATTGGGGCCGAATCCGGGTTCGTATGAGTTTCGCTTGGTAGCTAAGGAAGGGCGGTGAGTGGTTTCAAACTTGATTTAAAGTTTGGTTCGAGTATGTGTAGTGTGTGTGTGTAAAGTGTGCTTGGTAGGCCACTTCCTTTTAACTCAAGTAGTTACATTTAGCCTTTGTTCTTCTTAAATGCTAATGCTCTTGTTGACTATGCTCTTGTGCTTGTGGTTAAATGGGTACTTGAATATTCATGAAATGTATATGTATATGATGAGCATGGAGTATGGTTGATGATATGTAATGTGGTTATGATAATTGGCACTAAATAAATTACCGGTTGTAAATGATCGATCATTAGGATTAGTGTGCACACAAATTGAGTCAAAACGTACGTGGCCTTGATGGCGTTAAGTCATCAAGGAGGAGTACGGTGATGTAATATTCCACCGGAAGCTTTTATTTATTTCTACGGGATGATGAGTGGAATCACATCCGTAGGGCATGTGGCGATGAGTGGAATCCCGCACATGCAAGGTCCGGTGATGAGTGTAATCCCACCGAGGTAAAGTGTTATTGAGGTTTAAATCCGCACAATCGGGGTAATTTAAAGTGGCCAATTAAATTTGTTCATATATTGTGATATGTGATGTTGAATTACTATTGTTGATATTTGATGCTTGATGCTTAGTATGAAGTAAGATGCCATGCTATGCCACTTGAAAGACTAGCTAGGTCTACTTGATTTCACGTCGATGCTTGTTATATGGGAGATTAGGATGTACATGCTTGAACCCTGCATTGTTGATATTTTTCGTTTTAGAGCACCCTCACTAAGCTTATAGCTTACGCTCTCAATGTTCAACAATGCAGATCATTAGCGTGGTGTTAGCTCGAGGCAAGGCAAGAAGGGCTTCCAAGGTTGTGTCTCAAGTACGGTGGTGATTTTGTATTAGTTAGCAATGTGGCAAGGGTTGTGTATGAGCTTGTATGACTCACTTGCATGTGTTGATGTTAGTTTTGACTATGGTTTGTAAGCATGATATACCATGATGAATGTTGGTGTGTGTGATGGCATGCTTTAGAATGTCTAGGTTGCCTTATGTATGAGTGTAAACCTCTTGTGATTGACTTGTGCCTTTTAAGACCCTTTTGAGTCTTTATGTATGCCAATATTGCCTAAATTGCTCTTTAATTGGAATGCTTGGTGTGAATGTAGTGTTTCATGTATGAATGCTTCCTTTGGCTTAAGTATGTTTGCTTGCATGTTTGTAAACGCTTAGGTGAGTCGAGTAATGCATTTAGAGTCGTGTTGGGGTCGTTTAAGTTGGAAATTATGGAATTGCAGTGCAGGGCGTATCGATACGCCTTAGGGCCGTATCGATACGGTCTTGCCCAAAGGCCACAGTTTTTGCCTGGCGTACTGATACCCCAAGGGTATCGATACCCTCCAAAGTTGCTGGAATTTGGAGTTTTGAGTGAGAGTAGAGCGTACCGATACGGGGTTCCCGAGTATAGGTACGGGTCTACTCTGTTGACCAAGAAGGTTTGACCGAGAAGGGCGTATCGATACGCTCAAGGGCTGTATCGATACGGACTTCTCGGGGTTGACTTCTTAGGTTGACCTAGACAGGGCGTATCGATACCCCTAGCTAGGGTACCGATACGGTCTGCCTTATAAGCTTAAAATGGACTGTTATGCATGGTCGTGGCTCGAATGCGTTTCCTTGAATGTTGTTCCGCTGTATGACCACGTAGGTTTAAATACCCATCTAGACAAGAATTAAAATGAAAAAATAGGGTTGCTAACCGAGGGGGAATCTTTTAGGGGTTTTCACTCGGTTTTCCCCATGTGGCCCACTCGGACCGGTCATTCGGCCGGACCGGGACGAGGGGGTTACATTTGTTGGTATCAGAGCCTGAGGTTACCGAGACCTCGGGCAGGTAAGTGAGGTAAGCTTAATATGTTAAATGCTTATGTTGTTCGATGCATGTCTTGCCATGAATTCTTGAATATTTGACTGTTCGTATGATGTTTTGAAGCATGAATTGTCGTGTCTAGTGTGGAGTGTGTGCCTATTGCTACTATTACTTAATTTGAAAAGATTTTTGGAAAGAGGAGTACTTGAGCACTATTGGACCCTTGCTTTGACTAACGTAATCCTATCTGTTTCTTGTTGTAGTTTATACCTTGCTAGCTGTAGCATGAGACCACGTGGGAGGCCTAGGATGGTTCGACCGGAACAATGGGCAGAGGCTCCAAGAGTTGAGCCAGTAGTGAGAGTTGAGGCTCAAGTGGGAGAGCCTGTGGTTGGAGTTGGAGCTCCTCCACCACCTCCACCACCACCACCTCCTCCACCGGGAGTGGGAGGTGAGGCCGGGGCCGAGGGAGTAGGACCACAAGGAGGTCAAGGTGGCCAAGGACTGGCCGGGATAGACTTAGCTCCGTTGGTACAAGCAATAGCCGGGGCATTTCAGGCTGCAGTAGCTGGGGGTCAGGCAGCACACCATCAGGGTGAGGGCACCGGATTACCTTTAGAGAGACTTTGGGGCCTTGGGGCCAAAGAGTTCAGAGGTGCTACTCCGGAGAGATCAGAGTTGTGGTTTGAAAAGACTGTCCGTATTCTTGCTCAGATGGGGTGTACTGGTGAGCGCAAGTTGGGATGTGTTGAGTCTCTGCTTCAGGGTGATGCCTACACTTGGTGGGTCACCATTACTACGGGTATGGATGAGGCCGAGATCACTTGGGAGTTCTTTGAGACGGCTTTTCGTAAGAAGTATCTGGGTCCGCGATACCTCGATGAGAGGAAGAGGGAGTTTATGGCATTGCTTCAGGGGAGTATGTCCGTGACAAATTATGAGATCCGATTTGTTAGATTGAGTCAGTATGCACCTGAGCTTGTACCTACTGAGGTGGAGCGTTGTAACCACTTCCGTTATGGGCTAAGTGAAGAGATCAAGACGTATACTCTAGCTTCGGACTACACTGATTTTGATGTCTTGGTCGCGAGGGCCAAGGATTTAGAGCACAGTTTGAGTTTGACCAGGCGGTCAGGTGGATCTAGTTCGGGTAAGAGGTCCAACAACTTTGATAGAGGTGATGCCAAGAGGCATCGGGAAAACAGACATCATTTTGATCATAGGCGTGGTGGCGGTAACCACGGTAGGGGCCATCAGGGTCAGAGAGCTGGTGGGAAGTTGCCCACATGTGCTACTTGCAGGAGGAACCACACCGGTGAGTGTTGGGGAAATTATCATTCTTGTTGGAGTTGTGGTGCTAGAGACCACATTAGGCGTGACTGTCCACATCAGGTGGGACAGGCACCAGCTCAGGCTCCTGCTAGAGCCAATGACTTTCAGAGAGGCCGCGGGCGCGGTAGAGGTAACTTCCAGCCGAGGAACGATGGTCAGAGGAACATAGCACATGTAGTTGCAGTTCAGCCAGAGGGCGGAGGTCAGGCCAGAGTTTATGCTCAGCGTGGGGATCAGCATGACACCGATGTGATCGCAGGTAACTTCTCGATATAGTCTTTGGGTTTGCTTTCTTTGATTGACTCTGGGTCTACACATTCCTACATATTGAGTGAGCATGCACAGTCTTTGAAATTGCCTTGTGAGATGTTAGAGGTAGGAGTTAGTGTTACTAGTTCCTTCGGGGACACGGTAGTAGTTAGGAAGATGTACCGAAGGTGTCCGTTGATGGTTCAGGGGCATGTGTTTCTAGTGGATATGATGGAGCTTCCTTTCTATGGTTTTGATGTGATTCTGGGTATGGATTGGCTCACGGAGCATAGAGCTATGATAGATTTTGAAACTAAGCGGATTTCTTTGAAGCTCACAGATGACTATGAGATTGTAGTGGTGGGTGAGAACGTGAAGTTCTTGTCCAATGTGGTTTCAGTGTTAGAGGCTAAGGGATTAGTTGAGTTGGGTGTGAAGCATACTTAGCGTATGTGATGAACCCTAACATGAGTGAGGTTAGACCTCAGGACATCCGGACAGTATGTGACTTTCCTAGTGTGTTTCCGGAAGAATTGCCAGGGTTACCACCGGACAGAGAGGTAGAGTTCAGCATTGAGACCTATTATGATTCAGCTCCTGTTTCGATTGCTCCGTATCGCATGGCACCGAAAGAATTGAAAGAGTTGAAGACTCAGTTGCAAGAATTGACAGATAGAGGTTTTATTAGGCCTAGTTCTTCACCTTGGGGTGCACCAGTGTTGTTTGTGAAGAAGAAAGATGGAAGCATGAGAATGTGTATAGATTACAGGCAGTTAAATCAGTTGACAGTGAAGAACAAATATCCATTGCCTAGAATTGACGACTTGTTTGATCAGTTGAGGGGAGCATCTGTCTTTTTGAATATTGATTTGAGATCATGCTACTACCAGCTAAAGGTAAGAGAGGTTGATATACCGAAGACGGCCTTTAGGACTAGATATGGACATTATGAGTTTTTAGTCATGCCATTTGGGTTGACTAATGCACCGGCTGCTTTCATGGACATGATGAATAGGATCTTTCATCAGTATCTAGATCAGTTTGTAGTTGTGTTTATTGATGACATTTTGGTGTACTCGCGAACTGAAGAAGACCATGACCGACACTTGAGACTTGTTTTGAAGACTTTGCTAGATCATCAGTTGTATGCGAAGCTCAGCAAGTGTGAATTCTGGATCCGAGAGGTAGTCTTCTTAGGACATGTAGTGTCAGCCGATGGGATTAGAGTTGATCCGAAGAAGATTGAAGCCATTGTTGAGTGGAAGCAACCGAAGTCTGTGACAGAGGTACGTAGCTTCCTAGGCTTAGCCGGATACTATAGGAGATTTGTAGAGGGTTTCTCTAAGTTAGCCGCTCCATTGACACAGTTACTTCAGAAGAGTGTTCAGTTTGAGTGGACAGATGCAAGACAGAAAGCCTTTGAGAAATTGAAAGAAGCTTTGACCCAAGCACCGATCTTGATACAGCCTGAGTCCGGGAAGGACTATATAGTTTACAGTGATGCTTCTTATGTAGGGCTAGGATGTGTTCTTATGCAAGATCGGAGAGTAGTGGCTTATGCCTCAAGACAGTTGAAGACCCATGAGCGCAACTATCCGACCCATGACATAGAGTTAGCCGCAGTTGTGTTTGCTCTGAAGATTTGGAGGCATTATTTGTACGGTGAGAGATGCACAGTGTACACCGATCACAAGAGTTTGAAATACATTATGACTCAGCGAGATTTGAATCTCAGACAACGTAGATGGTTAGAGTTGCTAAAGGACTATGATCTTACTATTGAGTACCATCCGGGTAAGGCCAATGTAGTGGTCGACGCATTGAGTAGGAAGGTGGTCGTGGACTTGAGAGCTATGTTTGCTAGATTGAGTTTGTCCGGAGATGGTGGCTTGATAGCCGAGCTTCAGGTTATACCTACTCTAGGTCAGTTGATTAGAGAGAAACAGCTCTTAGATAGATCTTTGGCACCTCACGTGCAAGATATAGCCAAGGGTAGATCTTCAGACTACAGTTTCAGTACTGATGGGGTTTTGTGTTTCAAAGATAGAATAGTTGTGCCAGAAGACAGTGATTTGAGACGTACGATCTTGACTGAAGCCCACAATAGTCCGTTTGCTATACATCCTGGAAGTAAGAAGATGTACCGTGATTTGAAGAATGAGTACTTTTGGGTTGGCTTGAAGAGAGATGTGGCCGACTTTGTGAGTAAGTTCTTAGTGTGTCAGAGAGTGAAGGCGGAACATCAGGTTCCCTCAGGTTTGTTACAGCCGTTGAGAATTCCGGAATGGAAATGGGAGAACATCACCATGGATTTCGTTTCGGGTTTGCCTTTGACTCCTACGAAGAAGAACTCAGTTTGGGTGATAGTGGATCATTTTACGAAGAGTGCTCACTTCTTGGCAGTCAACACTACTTACACCTTAGATAGATTGGCCGATATGTACATTGGCGAGATTGTGAGACTGCATGGTGTGCCGAAGTCCATTGTGTCAGATAGAGATCCGAGATTTACTTCTAGATTTTGGGAGTGTCTGCATACAGCTTTGGGTACCCGTTTGAACTTCAGCACTTCTTATCATCCTCAGTCAGATGGTCAGTCAGAGAGGGTTATTCAGATCTTAGAGGATATGTTGCGTTGTTGTATCATAGACTTTCAGGGTACTTGGGAGAAGCATTTGCCTCTAGTAGAGTTTGCGTACAATAACAGCTTTCAGTCGAGCATTCAGATGGCTCCGTATGAGGCCTTGTATGGCCGGAAGTGTAGAACTCCAGTGTGTTGGGCCGAGGTAGGACAGAAATTGTTACTTATGTCGGATTTGCTCAAAGGGACAACAGACAAGGTAAAATTGATTTGCGATCGTTTGAAGGCTGCTTCGGATAGGCAGAAGTCCTATGCCGATTTGAAGAGGAAGGAAGTTGAGTTCTCAGTGGGTGAGAAGGTATTCTTGAAAGTGTCTCCGTGGAAGAAAGTGATGAGATTTGGCCGAAAGGGGAAGTTGAGTCCGAGGTACATAGGACCGTATGAGATTGTGAAGAGGGTTGGTCCCGTTGCTTATCAGTTGCGTTTGCCATCCGAGCTTGAGAAGATACATGATGTGCTCCATGTGTCGATGCTTCGAAAGTATAGGTCCGATCCGTCACATGTTATGCCCGTAGAAGAAATTGAATTGAATCCAGATTTGACTTATGAAGAAGAGCCTGTGGAGATCTTAGCTTCTGACAGTAAAGTGTTGAGGGGTAGATCGATTGAGTTAGTGAAGGTGCGGTGGCAACGTAGAGGTGTGGACGAGGCCACTTGGGAGAGGAAGGAGGATATGGAAAAGCAGTTTTCATATCTCTTTCAGTCAGGTAACTTCGAGGACAAAATTCCTTAAGTGGGAAAGAGTTGTAACACCCGTGTTTTGGGCCTAGGAGCTAACCGGGTCTATAATTCGAGTCAATAAAATTTAATTAAAACAATTCAACCTAAAATGTGGTGTAATTGAGCTTTATTAAAGAGGGAGGGACTTATATTGTAATTTACCCAAAAGTTTTTAAAAAGGATGACAACTTTCAAAGTTGTCATCTTCTCCCCCTTTCCAACATTTCCCAACGTGAAAAACACTCTCCCCCTCTTCCAAACTCTACCAAAAGCAAGTTACTATTCCATCGAATTGCCACTTGATTTCAACACCATTTTAAGAAGTAAACATGTTTTCTTACTCTCCTCTTTATCCCCAATCTACTCATGGTCTTAAATTTCAAAGTTATGGAGTTTTGAAAATTAGGGTTTATATTAAAGTTTGGGTTTTTAAGGGGTTTTCCATTTGGTTTTGATAAATTGTGTTGGGACTTTGTTTAATCATGTTGAAATACACATTATATGTAAATTTGGTTGAATTTTGGTAAAAATCCGAAGTGAACTCTTAAACCCATTTTTGAGTTGTCAAAAACACCATTTTTGGTGGGTTTTAAGTTGAAAACAAAGGGCTGATGGTTAGGGTAGGATAGGAGGGTGATTTGAGACATTTTGGAGGTCATTTGGGTGCTTGAAAGTAGAGTTTTCAGCAAGGTTATTGGGGAGCACGAAAACTGGTATTTTGGGGATTATGTGGATTGGAAATTGATGGAAAATTGGCTTGTGTTTGTAAAGAAGGTAAATGGTTGGGTTTTAGCATTGATTTGTGAAGTAATGTATGTATTTTGCTTGGCTAGAAACAAGAGGAGTCGTTGAAGGAGCATTGGGGCCGAATCCGGGTTCGTAGGAGTTTCGCTTGGTAGCTAAGGAAGGGCGGTGAGTGGTTTCAAACTTGATTTAAAGTTTGGTTCGAGTATGTGTAGTGTGTGTGTAAAGTGTGCTTGGTAGGCCACTTCCTTTTAACTCAAGTAGTTACATTTAGCCTTTGTTCTCCTTAAATGCTAATGTGCTTGTTGACTATGCTCTTGTGCTTGTGGTTAAATGGGTACTTGAATATTCATGAAATGTATATGTATGTGATGAGCATGGAGTATGGCTGATGATATGTAATGTGGTTATGATAATTGGCACTAAATAAATTACCGGTTGTAAATGATCGATCATTAGGATTAGTGTGCACACAAATTGAGTCAAAACGTACGTGGCCTTGATGGCGTTAAGTCATCAAGGAGGAGTACGGTGATGTAATATTCCACCGGAAGCTTTTATTTATTTCTACAGGATGATGAGTGGAATCTCATCCGTAGGGCATGTGGCGATGAGTGGAATCCCGCACATGCAAGGTCCGGTGATGAGTGTAATCCCACCGATGTAAAGTGTTATTGAGGTTTAAATCCGCACAATCGGGGTAATTTAAAGTGGCCAATTAAATTTGTTCATATATTGTGATATGTGATGTTGAATTACTATTGTTGATATTTGATGCTTGATGCTTAGTATGAAGTAAGATGCCATGCTATGCCACTTGAAAGACTAGCTAGGTCTACTTGATTTCACGTCGATGCTTGTTATATGGGAGATTAGGATGTACATGCTTAAACCCTGTATTGTTGATGTTTTTCGTTTTAGAGCACCCTCACTAAGCTTATAGCTTACGCTCTCAATGTTCAATAATGCAGATCATTAGCGTGGTGTTAGCTCGAGGCAAGGCAAGAAGGGCTTCCAAGGTTGTGACTCAAGTACGGTGGTGATTTTGTATTAGTTAGCAATGTGGCAAGGGTTGTGTATGAGCTTGTATGACTCACTTGCATGTGTTGATGTTAGTTTTGACTATGGTTTGTAAGCATGATATACCATGATGAATGTTGGTGTGTGTGATGGCATGCTTTAGAATGTCTAGGTTGCCTTATGTATGAGTGTAAACCTCTTGTGATTGACCTGTGCCTTTTAAGACCCTTTTGAGTCTTTATGTATGTCAATATTGCCTAAATTGCTCTTTAATTGGAATGCTTGGTGTGAATGTAGTGTTTCATGTATGAATGCTTCCTTTGGCTTAAGTATGTTTGCTTGCATGTTTGTAAACGCTTAGGTGAGTCGAGTAATGCACTTAGAGTCGTGTTGGGGTCGTTTAAGTTGGAAATTGTGGAATTGCAGTGCAGGGCGTATCGATACGCCTCAGGGCCGTATCGATACGGTCTTGCCTAAAGGCCACAGTTTTTGCCTGGCGTACCGATACCCCAAGGGTATCGATACCCTCCAAAGTTACTGGAATTTAGAGTTTTGAGTGAGAGTAGAGCGTACCGATACGGGGTTCCCAAGTATCGGTACGGGTCTACTCTGTTGACCAAGAAGGGTTGACCGAGAAGGGCGTATCGATACGCTCAAGGGCTGTATCGATACGGACTTCTCGGGGTTGACTTCTTAGGTTGACCTAGACAGGGCGTATCGATACCCCTAGCTAGTGTACCGATACGGTCTGCCTTATAAGCTTAAAATGGACTGTTATGCATGGCCGTGGCTCGAATGCGTTTCCTTGAATGTTGTTCCGTTGTATGACCACGTAGGTTTAAATACTCATCTAGACAAGAATTAAAATGAAAAAAAATAGTTGCTAACCGAGGGGGAATCCTTTAGGGGTTTTCACTCGGTTTTCCCCGTGTGGCCCACTCGGACCGGTCATCCGGCCAGACCGGGACGAGGGGGTTACATTTTTGGTAAATAATTTGGATTGTGTAAGGTTTAGGGTTTTTTTAGTGTTTAGCGTTTTGAGTTTTAGGGTTTAAGTGTTTTTATTTATGGTTTAGTGTTTTGTTTAGCGTCTAGGGTTTTAGGGATTAAATGAGTTAAATAATCAAATAATCCTTTTAGATGAGATTCTTATTAAAAGTTTCATATTAAATACAATGATAGGGTTTATGGTTTAGGGTTTAAATTTTAGGGTTTATGATTTATGGTTTATGATTTAGGCTTTATGTTTTTATTTATGGTTTAGAGTTTGGGCTTTAGGATTTTATGGTTTAAATGTTTTTATTTAGGATTTTTTGTTTATGGTTTATTGTGTTTGGGTTTGTGGGGTTTTCATTTAGGGTTTAGGTTTTTTATTTAGGGTTTTAGAGATTAAATGAGTTAAATAATCAAATAACCCTCTTAAATGAGATTCTTTTTAAAAGTTTCATATTAAATGCAACAATATGGTTTGTGGTTTTTATTTAGGGTTTAGGATTTTTTAGTTTTGGGGATTTGGGTTTTGGGATTTAAGTGTTTTCATTTATGATTTAGGGTTTTTGTTTATGGTTTAGGATTTATTGTTTTTATTTAGGTTTTATGGTTTTGTATTTAGGGGGTAGGTTTAGGGTATTAGAGATTAAATGGGTTAAATAATCAAATAATCCTCTTAGATGAGATTCTTATTAATAGTTTCATATTAAATGCAAAGGTTTAGGGTTTAAGGTTTTGGGCTTAGGGTTTTTGTTTGTGGTTTAGTGTTTTGGGGTTTGGGGTTTAAGGGGTTTTATATAGGGTTTAGGGTTTTTTATGATTTAGGTTTTTGAGGATTATGGTGTAGGTTTTTAGAGATTAAATGAGTTAAATAATTAAATAATCCTAATGGGATTCTTATTAAAAGCTTCATATTGAATGTGGCAATAGGGTTTAGGGTTTTTTGTTTAGGATGTATTGTTTTATTTAGGGTTTTAGTGTTTTATTAAAAGTTTAGGGTTCATGGTTTAAGATTTAAGGGTTTTATTTAGGGTTTATTGTTTTTATTTAAGGTTTATGATTTAGGGTTTTGTTTAAGATTTAGTGTTTAGGGGTTTAGAGATTAAACGAGTTAAATAATCAAATAATCCTCTTAGATGAGATTCTTATTAAAAGTAATATTAAATGCAACTATATGGTTTAGGGTTTAGGGTTTAAAGTTTAAGGTTTAGGGTTTTTGTTTTAAGGTTTAATGTTTTATTGTTTTTGGTTTAGGATTTAAGGGTTTTATTTAAGGTTTAGGTTTTGGGATTTAAGGGTTTTAGAGATTAAATGAGTTAAATAATCAAATAGTCAACTTAGATGAGATTTTTATTAAAAGTTTCTTATTAAATGCAACAATAATGTTTATGGTTTATGGTTTAATGTTTAGGGTCTAGGGTTTTTATTTAGGGTGTATGGTTTTTTATTTAGAGTTTAAGATTTTGGGCTTTGGGGTTTTAGAGATTAAATGAGTTAAATAATCAAATAATCCTCTTAGATGAGATTCTTATTAAAAGTTTCATATTAAATGTAACAACGATGTTTAAGATTTTTGTTTAGGGTTTATAGTTTTTATTTAGTATTTTTGGTTTATGTTGTTTAGGGTTTTAGGAATTTTATTTAGAGTTTAGAGTTTTTGTTTAAACTTTAGAATTTTTATTTAGGGCTTAGAGTTTTATAGATTAAACGGGGATTTAAAAATTTAATGAATTATTTCTTGTTTCAAAGGCGCTGTAAGCGCTGCAATTATTTTCATTGGAATGCATCTGATTCATGTTTTCCCTAATTTTATATTTATATAATGCGGTGTGACTTGTATTCTTATTTATGGAAACTTGTTTGCAATGACATGCATGTTTTTCTTGCAACACCTGATAAATGAAAATAAAGATTGTTATGTCCATTTCTGATAAATAATTTGGATGGTTAAAGATTTAGAGTTTAGGGTTTTATTTAGGGTTTATGATTTAGTTTTTTGAGGTTTAGAGTTTATATGTTTTTATTTAGAATTTAGGATTTTATAGACTCAATGAGTTAAATAATAAAAAAACGTCTTAGATGATATTCTTATTAAAAGTTACATATTAAATGCAATAATAAGGTTTAGGGTTTTTATTTTAAGATTTTTGTATATATTTATAGTTTAGGGTTTAGTGTTTTGTGGTTTATGGTTTAAGTGTTTTTAGTTAGGCTTAGATTTTTAGGGTTCAGTGTTCATTGGGTTTTATTTAGGGTTTAGGCGTTTAGGGTTTTAGTAATTAAATGAGTTAAATAATCAAATAACCGTCTTAGATGAGATTCTTATTAAAAGTTTCACATTAAATGCAACAATATGGGTTAGGACTTAAGGTTTAGGTTTTATGGTTTTTAGTTGTATTTGTATTTATAAAACTTGTTTGCAATGACATGATTTTCTTGCAACATCTGGTAAAGGAAAATAAAGATTGTTATGTCTATTTGTGGTAAATAATTCGGAAGTGTTAAAGTTTTGAGTTTGGGATTTTAAGATTTAGGGTTTAGGGTTTTTTATTTATGGTTTTTATTTGAGGTTTTGGGTTTTAGAGATTAAAAGAGTTAAATAATCAAATGATCATTTTTAGATGAGATTCTTATTAAAAGTTTTATATTAAATGCAACAATATGGTTTAAGGTTTAGGGTTTTAAGAGTTTAGGGTTTTAGGGTTTTAGGGTTTTATGGTTTAAGTGTTTTTATTTGAGGTTTAGGGTTTTTGTTTAGTGTTTAGGGTTTTTATTTAAGGTTTATGATTTATATTTAAAGTTTAGGGTGTTGGGGTTTAGGGTTTAAGAGATTAAATAATTAAATAATCATTTTAGACGAGATTTTTATTAATAGGTTCATTAGAGTAAAGTGTTTTTGTTTAGGGTTTAGTGTTTTTGGTTTTATGGTTTTTATTTAGGGTTTGAGTTTCTAAGGTCTAGGGGTTTTATTATGGTTTAGGGTTTAGGGATGAAATAAGTTATTTCTTGTTTTACAGGCTTTGTAAGCGCTTCAATTATTTTCATTGAAATGCATCTCATTATGTTTCCGCTAATTATATATATTGACCGTTAATTTATAAAGATTAAACATTTAAAAGACTCATTGTATAATTATAAATTATTTAAAATTCAATAGGTAAATTAATTAAAATATATTATTTTATTTTTAATTTTCTTTTAAACATAATTAGATCAAAATACCTACCCTAAATTACAAAATTTAATTTTTTTTCCATTCAAAATTTAAGTCGCCGCCGGCGGCCACATTCTCACCGCTCTGCGTGGCCGCGCCTACGTGAACAAAAGATCTTTTGTGAGGATGGGATTTGCCAAGCTGGGATGGGAAAATAATTTAATAAATTAAGGTTTAAATTATGTCAACCCATGAGAGGTGCTCTTATCGGATAATGGGACTTTTTGTGAACAAAAGACTTTTATGGATGCCAGCGGCAGCTTGAATTTTAAAAGAGAAAATTACGATTTTATAATTTAAGGTTAAGTATTTTAATTTAATTATGTTTAAAAGAAAATTAAAAATAAAATAATATATTTTAATTAATTTGTTTTTTAATTTTTAAATAATTTATAATTATACAATAAGTTATTTAGATTTTTAATTTTTATAAATTAAATTAATAGTGCTATCGATACTCATCATTAGTGGTGCTCATCAGTTCTGGTCGAACAGACTCATATATATAACTTGTATTCTTATGTGTGGAAACTTGTTTGCAAATTGCTATGACATGATTTTCTTGCAACACTTAAAGGAAAATAAAGATTGTTTAATCCCTATTAATAACTTGCCATATACTGTCGAGCTTTGGCCTACCCACCCAAAAGGTGTAACCCCCTCGTCCCGGTCTGGTCGGATGACCGGTCCGAGTGGGCCACACGGGGAAAACCGAAGCGAAACCCGTTAAGGCTCCCCCTCAGTTAACGACCCGGAAAATTTCTTTTAACATTAATCTTATCTAGATGCAATTATAATCCTATGTGAAGCACAGCAGCGGAAGAACCAAACAACGCATCACTCACCGACCAAACAAACATAAACAGTCCATTTTACTTCATTCCAGCAGGCCGTTTCGAAACACCTATAGGGTGTTCCGGAACGACCCTCATCCGTTTCGAAACGGCAGGCCATTTACGCAGGGCCGTTTCGGAACACGGGGACCCGTTCCGAAACACCCCCTGTCTGCAGACTTTTCTGGGCTGTTTTGAGACACAAGGATGCCCCAAAACATTCCCAAGACACCAAGCAACTTCAATGCAAGACATCCTAAGGTATAGCAATCATACAAGCATGCTTCAACAATATTTAGACATATCTAGTACCAAAGCAACAATCCATAACATGTATTCATTCAACAACATTTAAACACATGTAGAAACTCTTAAGGCATAGGCTAATATTCAAGCAAGTAAAATAGACATAAGTTAACATTCAACATGGCTACACATCCATGCATAAGCAATATATTTAAAGGAGTCTACACATGCTCCTACCAACCAACAACAACCACAAAATATTACACATCCCATTGCTCGACCATTACATGTCTAGTATTTTAAACCCATACTTGATGAATTCAATCCAAACCACACTTGGAGGCCCTCCTCTTGCCCGAGCAACCCACGAACTAAGGATCTGCAATGTTGAACAAAGAGAGCGTAAGCAAGGATGCTTAGTGAGGGTAAGCTCTTAAAACAAACCTCAACATTGCAGGGTCCGAGCACGATCTAGCCAAAGCCATTTACACTTATCAAGGTCCACAAGGTATAAATGCATGAGCAATGTATTACATGTATGCCTTAATTAAGAGTTCAATACTACCATACATGCAATCACATATAAACATCCAAACAGCTCATATATCTCAACACATTGCTACATAAATCAATCAACATTGGCACCTAGTTATGACCCAAATACGCAAATAGACTCGTTGGTAACTCATACCCAACAACCACATTACCTCGGTGGGATTCCACTCATCACCGGTCTCGCGGAGGGGATTCCACTCATCCTCACGCCCCGTCGATGGGATTCCACTCATCACCGACTATATTTAAATACCATTTCCGGGCGTACCCGTACTCCTCCTTGGTGACTCAACGCCACCAAGGCCACGCGCGACTTTAGACTCATGTGTACACACTAACATCCTAATGATCGATCATTTGTATTTAAGTATACTAGTGACAATATTTTACTCATTCCACAACACACATTTCAATCATTTTCGTGCTTAGCACGTACTCACCATGGACACAACCATGAACCATCACCATGCATGCTTTAAGCCATACAACCCATGCCTCAATTCACATGTATAAAACAATATACATAAGCATTCATATCACAAGACATACGAGGCATATACATTCATACATTTGAGTTCATCCAAAGGCTTAGATCAAGTTTAGGATTAGGCTACCACCCTAATCCTAACTCTAGGTGGGTCTACCAAGCCCAACCTAGTCCATATACTCGAACCAACTAATTAAAACCTTTAAAAACTAACGACCACTCACCTAAGCTCCCAAGCTCCAAGACCAAGCAAGCGACAACCTTCAACTCTCCGGATTCACTTCCGATGCTTCACCGATGCCCAAGCTCGATTCTAATCATCTCAAACACAACCAAAACGTTCGAATCAATAACACATCATCGGAAACAACCCGGATTAACATTAACAAGCATTCAACACCCCAAACAAAGTCACAAAACAGAATTTTCGAGTAGCCTTTATAACCCGCTGATTTCTTCCATTTCAAGCATCCAAATAACCATCAAACACACCCAAAGCAGCCCTCATATATTATACTAACATCAGCCCTCAAAAACCAACCTTAAACAACCCCCCAAAACCTCTTTAAAACCCTCCAAAAACCCCTTTGAAACCCAAATCCGAAAATTGTTCAAAACCCTTTGAAATTCACATATATCATACCATTTGACTTCTATATAACTTATCTAAACATACAAATTCAACACATTTACTTTAACAACATAAAGCTCCCATTTTTATTCAAACTTCCATAAATTCCATTTTCTAAAACCCTCATGAAAATGAAAATAAAAAGTACTTTTAAGGAGGGAAAGATGAGGACAACCCAAAAATGTCATTACCTTTTAAAAATCTTCAAAGATGAAGCAAGGAGATGATGGAATAGTAACCATCCATGGTGGGGAGAAGATACCGTGAATTTTGAAAGAGAGAGAGGGGAGAAAGATGAGTGAAAAATGAAGTTTTATGTGTTTTGTTTTATTTTAAAAGTCAAAAGTCCTTTGTACCCTTAATGAGATGGGGTATTCTCAATAGTATGAAAACCATGGTTTATTGGGGTTTAAATCTTAAAACATGATCAACCCAATTTATAATTTTGAAACAAAACCCGAAACATTATTTGGAGTATAAAACCGAGCCCAAACTAATATTAAAATAGTATTTTTGCCTAACCCCTAAACCCGGGTGTTACAAAAGGTTTTTGTTTTCTAGTGCCGTTCTTCAACAGATCCTTATCCCACGCCTCTCGTTCATCTTCCCTTATCTTGAAGCTTTCTTCAATGGCCACAGGCGTGCGTTTCAGCTGGACCAGTTTGTTTCTCTTGCTCAAGGGAGAGTTTTTGTTTTCGTTTTGTTTTTTCATTATGTGTTTTTCATTTTCTTGTGCTGGGTGGGCCCCTGTTTTTTTAAGCTTTTGTTTCATCTCCTTTTTATTAATAAAAGACTGGCCGACACCTTCTGATTTATGATTTTAGAGATTAAATGAGTTAAATAATCAAATAATTAAATAATTTATTTAATTAATTAAATTAAAATTAGGACTAAATTGATAGAGTGTATAAGTAATAAGGATCAAATGTGTAATTATACCCTTATTTTTTTAACTGCCACATCACCCTTTCGTTATCCTTTAACGGCTGGTGGTCACATTGAAACCATTTAAATAGTTTGGTGGTTTAATTGAGTCAATTTTTTTTAATGTGGTCATTTTAATATATTTACCATAGTATGGTGGTCATTGAGTTAGTTTACCCAAAAAATAACGATTTTATTTATTAATTTTTGTTTAGGGTTAGAGTTTTTACTTGGTTGAGGGTTTTAGAGTTTATGATTTTAGAGATTAAATGAGTTAAATAATCAAATAATTGTCTTAGATGAGATTCTTATTAAATGTTCCATATTAAATGCAACAATTAGGTTTATGGTTTAAGGCTTAAGGTTTAGTGTTATTAGAGTTTAGAGGTTGGGTCATATTTTTTAGGGTTCATTAAATGCAACAATCGGGTTAAATTTTTTTATAGATTCTCATATTTTTTTAGAGTTTAGGTTTAGGGTTTTTAGAGTTTCATTTTAAATGTAACAATCAATTTTAGGGTTTATGGTTTTTAGAGTTTAGGAGTTTAACGTTGCAGTAGAGGTATTTATGTATGAATTTTTTTAGGGTTTTTGAACGATATAAATTCAAATCTTTATTTACTTATAAGAGTTATATTTTGATATTGTGTAAAAAAATTCACACAACTCTTTATATTTAAATTAAAAATTTTAAAATTTAAATTTTTAACACCCTAAATTCTAAATCTTGAACTGAAACTCTAAATTTTAACTATAAATTCTAAATCTTACTTCATACAACATAAACTTCTAAACTCTAATATAAATACTTAAACCCTAACATTGAAAGTCTTGTATAACAAAGTATTTTTTTTATTTGAAAGTGTTTTGAAACATTAAATGTGATATTTTATTTGTTTACTATTGTGTATATTGTATATCTTATATTATTTATACAAATAATGTCTTCATTAAAAAAGTACTGTTCACCCAAATATACTAGTGTTTCGAATACTAATATGATTAATTTTGTTCAAATTATAGTATTTCACCTATTTTTTATTACATCAATCTCAATCGAGTTAGTACAAAATTAGTTCTAGTTCATAATTTTATAATTTTGTTGGGAGGATGTATAGTGAGGCTGAATTCAAAAACTTCATATCTAAAAGATTATCAAACAATTAAATATTGACTTAACGGTAATAAAATATTTTAAAGGATGAAGTCAAGATATCAGTTTAAAGGGATTATACAATTATCCGGAAAAAATTAAAACAAACAATTCATAATTAATTTATTTTTTTATAAATAATATTATATAAATTAAAGAAAAACTAGTTGAAAGGATGGTGGATGTTCGTGATCCATAACATTTTATCCTAATAATATATATTTTTTGAAATTCGAGCTTAAATTTTTTCATTGAGAGAACATTGTACTTTGTCATTGCACCAAATACTTATTAATTTTACCACTGATAGTCTGATTTTGATCAGAATTGAAATTTAATTCTAATTAATATAAATAAAGGCCTTATATCTTATTAGCCCAACTTTATTTATTAACTAAATTGCTAACTTATTATCCTATACTTCTAATTAATTCTAGCTTAAGTTTTTTTATTTATTTCTAGGCTTCTAGCTCGGTTAATAAAGGATATTAATTAAACTCAACCTACAACTTCTATCATTCTTTTGTGATTTTTCTCGAGAAACCAAACTAAAAAAGAAATCTGAACTAAAACAGTTCTCTACAAATTGCACCATCTACACTAACAACTACAGACTTCCAAGTTGTCACTTCAAATCAATAATTCATTTATGTTATTTGAATTTGTATATATTAAGTATATATATATATATATCAGTCACAGATTAAAAAAAACTGAGGATAAAATATCTTTAGCCGGTACTTGATTATAATTTGTATGTGGGATAAAAAAAATATTTGGGTGAACACAATCAGTAAAATGGATAAATTCAAATTTTAGGGGTGAAAACTTTTAATTTTTATAAGCATTTTAGTTTTAGGGATTAGGGTTAAAATTTAGAGTTTAGAAACTAAGGTTTAGAGTTTACGGTAATATGATTAGAGATTTAAGTTTTAACTTATAAAGTAAAAAATTTAATTCTAAACCCTAAATTCAAGAATACAAAACGTTACCAAATAGTCTAAGTCAAAAACCAAGACCACATTAAACTGATCGAAACTACTATCATTTTGTCCGCAAAAGAGGTAGAGCCGGCAAACAATGCCAGAGCCAAAACCGAGGACATTTGCGTCGTTTTCCTTTTCCCTAATCTTATATTTGGCGGGGGGACTTTGCCCACGTATATAAGTTGACAAGAGAGAGAGACCCCATTGCTTGTTCTAAACTTTAATGTTGATGTCGACTGCATTGAATATTTAGAATAAACCAACAAAACATGTTTTCTTCATGTTTAATATTTTCAACATTCACGGATTTATAATTGGGTCACTGTATTTTTTTTCAAAAACAATGCTAAACTAGTCCTAAATCTATTCGAAGAACGTATAAAATCTTTGCAAATTACCATAATGTAATGGTTAAGAAAATATTAAATAATATTTAAGTACCACTTAAAACACAGGCATCTTTTTAAAGTTGAGAAAATCCAATTATTTAATCTCTATTAATAACTTGCCATATACTGCCGAGCTTTGGCCTACCCACCCACCCAGCAAGGGGCTTGTTTGTCTTTTTGTAATTGTCATTTATGTTGCTTGGAAATGTCATTATAAATGTAACAGTGGCATTGACAACAATGGGAAGAACTGTATTATTGCTATGTGAAAAGATGAAGAAAATGAGAATGCATGAGATTTTTCCGGCTTCAGCTTTTGTTGTTCTTGTTTGTTGGTTTTTTGTGAAGACAGTTGAAGGAGTTGATGTGAAGTACGGTACCGGAGCCGGGATTGTTCCCGGGAAACTGAACGTTCATTTGGTCCCACATTCGCATGATGATGTTGGCTGGCTGAAGACTATTGATCAGTATTATGTTGGATCAAACAACAGCATTCAGGTTGGTTTAATATTCTTTTTTAGCGTTGACCATGTTAATGTTGTTATTACTCATTGATGTTTTAAAGTGATTTTCTTGTGCAGGGTGCTTGTGTTCAGAATGTGTTGGACTCGGTTGTCGAAGCATTGCGGCGTGACCCGAATCGAAAATTTGTGTTTGCTGAGATGGTAAATCCATCCAGTTCCATCATATTGGATTATATTCCTCTCTTGTTTCTCTTCGAGTTTCGAGTTTGATTGTTTACTCGACATCTAATAATGAAGTTTGATATGAACATAGGCTTTTTTCCAACGGTGGTGGACAGAACAAAGTCTAGAAATACAAGAACAAGTGAAAAAACTTGTAGATGCAGGCCAATTGGAATTCGTGTATGTTGATTACCAAACAACTTGAAATCTGAAGTTCTGATTATTGCATATATATTGAAACCAGCCTTTTGGGATGTATCTGCAGTAATGGTGGTTGGTGTATGCATGATGAAGCCACAACACATTACATAGACATGATCGATCAAACGACTTTAGGTCATCGCGCGTTAAAAGAGCAATTTAACACCGTTCCTCGTGCCGGATGGCAAATCGATCCTTTTGGTCATTCTGCTGTGCAAGGTTACCTCCTTGGTGCCGAGGTGCGTCTCAACTGTACTTTCAGTTTTTACCATTTAATCTGAAGAATGACACATTTTAGGTGACTACATTGTTGTTCCTGCAGGCAGGTTTTGATTCAATGCACTTTGCAAGAATTGATTACCAGGACAGAGCACAAAGGAAGAACGACAAATCTCTAGAGGTTATATGGCGAGGGTCCAACACTTTTGGTTCTTCATCTCAGGTTTGGAATTGAAAAATCTTGCACTTTTAACCTTTTCTTTCTGCAAGGAGCTTCATTGTATTAATAGTTTACTTGTTGCGCTATCTGCAGATTTTTGCAAATGCTTTTCCCATTCATTATAGTCCGCCAACCGGTTTTCATTTTGAAGTGAATGATGACTCTGTTCTTGTTCAGGTTCTGCAATGCTTAACAAGAGTTGTGTGATCTATGTATCCACTGTTTTCAGGTTACTTGTTCCTCATGTATTTACTTTCTACGATTGCAGGATAATCATCTTCTATTTGATTACAATGTTGAACAACGGGTGAATGACTTCATTAACGCTGCAATGATCCAAGTAAACTATTTGTTCCTTTTCGGGTTTTGTTGTTTTTCGAGTTGTGATATCAGAATCATGTTGGCTTATATCTTCCTAGGTGAACCATAAGCATTCATATGACAGTTTTTATGTTTCCTTTATTCTGTCTATAGACCAATGTGACAAGGACAAACCATATTATGTGGACAATGGGAGATGATTTCCAGTATCAATATGCCGAAACTTGGTTCAGACAGATGGACAAATTTATTCACTATGTTAACAAGGTAGTTGAAATTGATTTAATCACTAAAATTTTCAGAATTATAGCTTCTGAGCTTGAATTTACCATTGATGCACAATAGATTGTTTCAAACTGCATGTTTAA
Organism: Hibiscus tridactylites; assembly: GCA_958450335.1. Lineage (NCBI taxonomy): Eukaryota > Viridiplantae > Streptophyta > Magnoliopsida > Malvales > Malvaceae > Hibiscus > Hibiscus tridactylites. The sequence continues at coordinate 68,972,685 of OY288284.1, forward strand.
ATAACTAAAGAAATCTGTGATTGCAGATATAAAATTAGTTTAAATTTCTACTTTGTCTTTGTTTCTCAAAATCATTATTATTTCTGCTCCATTTTCTCAGGATGGAAGAGTTAATGCATTGTATTCCACACCATCCTTGTATACTGATGCAAAAAATGCTGCAAATGAACCATGGCCGATTAAAACCGATGACTATTTTCCGTAAGCACTACATGTTCTTCTCCTACTCATTGTTCTCATCTTCATCTGCTTTATCACCTTTTCTTTTCCGGTTAACTTAGGCTGATCTACTACATATATGTTTGCCTGATGATTCTTGGCAGTTATGCAGACAGTGAAAATGCTTATTGGACCGGATATTTCACAAGTCGGCCAGCCTTTAAACGATTTGTTCGGAAGCTTAGTGGATATTATTTGGTATGACATCAAAATAACTCCTGGGGCAGCAATGTTGAAACAGAACGACATAACGAACTCATTTCCTCAAACCTGTATAGATTGCATTTGCTTGATGAAAACCCCGAACCTACCCTGTCTTTTGTATATGAGTTTCAATGTATAATTTTCCATGTCAATGTAAAGAAGTTTGCAATGGAGCCTCTTTTTGCATGTTGGTATGGTAAAATCGAACTGATTTTTTTCGGTATCTTTGAATAGGCAGCAAGACAACTTGAATTCTTGGTGGGAAAGAGATCCAGTGGTCCCAATACTTTTAGTTTGGGAGAGGCTCTCGGAATTGCACAGCACCATGATGCAGTCAGCGGTACTGCCAAACAGCATACAACTGATGACTACTCGAAACGCCTGGCAATAGGAGTCACTGAGGTTGGAAGCTAACTTCCTCCTTATTTCGACTCTATTGGTTGTTTTCAATTTCATATCATGCAGTATTATAATCATGTATGTCAAATTTCTATATTTCATCACTGAAAATTGAACAACTTTTTACGTCACAGGCCGAAGCGGTTGTATCTTCCGCTCTCTCATGCCTAACCAAGAAAAAATCCGGAGTTAAATGTGAAGACTCTGGAAAGACATTCAGCCAGGTAAGGCATTAAGAGGTGTTAATGACTCCTTGTACTGTAAATACCTGAGATTTTCTTTAATCGAAGTTCGATATCTTAGTTTCTCGAATTGTAGTCTACATATTCATTTTGATTCATGGATTTAACCAGGAAAACAAATTCTATATCTTTCAATTGTAACAACTGATGAACCATTTTACTTTGAAAAATGTAGTTTCCTTTCTTTGTCTGACACTGCAACTTCCAACCATTTCTAACAGTGCCAACTAGTCAACATCAGTTACTGTCCACCAACAGAGAAGGATATTCCACAAGGGAAGAGCTTGGTATTTTTTCTGCATTTTTCTTTCTCTTTTCTCTTCAAGAATTCATTTTTTTAGATTTCATTCATTTTTTGGAAAATGGTCACGTTCAGGTGGTGGTGGCATATAATCCTCTTGGATGGAATCGAGCTGAAATTGTTAGAATACCAGTGAGTACATTTTGACTGTCTATCTTTATGGTTTCTGTTGATCTAGTGTAGGTGTAACTTTTCGGTCCCATCTTGAACCATTTTCAGGTTAATGACGCCAATCTTGTTGTCCAAGATTCTTCTGGTAATAACATTGATGCACAATATATAGCTTTGGATAATGTTACAAGAAATGTACGGGAGTTCTACACAAAGGCTTACCTGGGACAGTCCTCGGGTACAGCTCCAAAGTACTGGCTACATTTTCAAGTATCTATACCACCACTAGGCTGGAATACTTACTTCATTTCTAAAGGAGCTGGCAAAGGTAGATATTTCACTTCTTTCAATTCCGGCACTGGACTGTTGTTGAGGTCTTGAAGTCTATATGCAAAAAGGAAATTTCGTACATGACTGTTCTATCTGTTTATATTACAACAATGGTGTAGGACAAGTCACAGCTGGAATACTCTCAGCGAAGCCACAAAACGGGAAAATTGAAGTTGGGAAGGGAAATCTAAAGATGTCTTTTTCTACTAGTTCTGGCCAACTCCAACGGATGTATAATTCTCGAACCGGAGTAAGTTGTTTTTTGTTTCCCGACAATGATCACTACATGTAACCCCCGCTTTCAGATTTGTTATTTTTATTGCTCAGAATGCCAATGCATTTACCTTTTGGAAAGCATATTTGATTTTCTATTTCACCAGGTAGATGTACCGGTGCAGCAGAGCTACCTGTGGTATGGTTCAAGCACTGGTGATGATTATGATCCCCAAGTAAGCAATCACTGCATTCGTATTTCAATTGAAAGAGTTCATGTCGAGATCATAAGAGCCTGCTAAAATTCCAGTCTTATAACGATGATCAATCTTACAGGAATCTGGTGCATATATATTCCGGCCTAACGGCTCACCTCCAACTGTTGTTTCACGATCGGTAAGCCTCTCATTGAGCATTTTCATTATCTTGGCATATCACAGGTCTAAAATATGCATTATTGATTATCCCCTGCAGGTGCCATTGAGGGTCACTCGTGGACCCCTAGTTGATGAAGTTTACCAACAGTTTAATGAATGGATCTACCAGGTAATTGCTTTTCTTTGAATTCATTTCAGTGATTCCCTCCCAAAAAAAGCTAAATTTTCTATTTATGTCCATTCATTAGGTCACAAGACTTTATAAAGACAAAGAGCATGCTGAAATCGAATTCACTGTAAGGCAGTCTAAATGAATTCGAATCTTATCATATATGTTATCCTCCCCCCCCCCCCCCCCTGTCAAATGACTTTGAACTGTGTTTGTTATTGAAAGCAATGCCTCAGGTGAATGCTTTCTGAGTCTGACAATGTTTTATTTTGAAGATCGGTCCGATCCCCATGGATGATGGTGTCGGGAAAGAGATTATTACTCGGCTGACAGCAAATATGGTCACAAACAAGGTGTTTCATACTGATTCTAATGGGAGAGACTTTCTAACGAGGGTAATTTCTGAAGTATTCCTTCATTTTGAGTTTCTGACAGTCTTGATGTAAAGATCATGCTAGTTATATTAGGTTCAATGACAAGCTATATATATATCATAATGTTTCTTGATGCTGGATGGTTTTGATCTTGAATAATTTGGCTCCTTTCTTATATTTTGAGGTTTTTACCTGCACTATGGCTTAGTGCCAGACTGAAATGTTTGATCATGGTTCCGTTTCAGGTTCGAAACTTCAGAGAAGACTGGAACCTTACAGTTACTCAACCTGTAGCAGGAAATTACTATCCAGTAATATTCTCAATTCTGGTTTACAAGTCCGAATTTACAATCATTACTTGGCTAGTTTACAAGTCATAATTTACGAGTAGTACTTAGCCACAGGCTTGGCCAGCAGGCCAAAATTCATGCAAAATGTTCCATGATATCTTGCTGTGGCAGACTGTTTGAGATTAAATAGCTGACACCTCTCTTATTGCTCCTTTGTATTGTTTTAAACATCGTTTTAACAACAATTCTTTCTCTTCACTTCATCGAGGAGTTCGAGAACTCATCATTCTTAGAGTCCATAGATACCGTGATCCGCTTATATATAAGTTTTTATGATATGTTAAAAACTATCTTTTTCTAACATTTTTCCAGATTAACCTTGGAATTTATACGGCCGATAAGAAATCTGAACTATCCGTCTTGGTTGATCGCGCCACTGGAGGATCAAGCATTAAAGATGGAGAAATAGAACTAATGCTTCACAGGTTTCCTTATACATTCTTCTTTCAAACATTCCACACCTATGTTACTTATCCGGGTTCTTCATTACTCTTAAAGTAGTGTTTTGTATCCGTGTCCAATGAATACCGATGGGGTAACATAGATTCTCACACACAATACATGCATTTTAAACAAAAATGTAAACCTGATAAACTCAATTTTCTTTCTTAGGCGGATGATCTCTGATGATTCCAGAGGAGTAGGCGAACCCCTTGACGAAAGGGTCTGCGCAGGAAACAAATGCGAGGGACTTACGGTACACTCTAATAAAATGCATACCTTTTTTTCTATCTTCATCAATAATCAACCAACATTCAGACTAAAATGTTACACAATTGTTCATCGAACTTTTAAAACGGGCTCAGATTCAACCCCCTGCTTGAATCTGATATCTCTCTCTCTGACTTAGATTCGAGGGAATTACTACGTTAGCATCAACCGGAATGGAGAGGGTGCACAGTGGCGTCGAACGACCGGTCAAGAAGTTTACTCCCCGCTTCTTTTAGCTTTCACACATGAGGTAACATTGAAATATGATTGTGCCACACAACATGTCCAACTATAGGAAATCATATATAAACTGTATACAACGATCGATCATTCAGAAAACCGAGACCTGGAAATCATCACATTTGACAAAAGAAACCACCATGGATCCGGGGTACACTTTACCGCTCAATGTTGCTATAATCACTCTTCAGGTGACAGTTCTTGAACAGGGTACTTTTTCTACTTTAAACAGCTCTCTCCCTTTCCTCTAAAGCCAGCAGTTTTTATGCAGGAACTGGATGTCGGAACTACTCTCCTCCGTTTAGCACATTTGTACCAAGTAAGTAACTCGATATCCCATTCCGTAATTCAAAATTCTTCGTTCGATCACACTCCGATGTATGTTTTTATCAGGAGGGTGAGGATTCTACATATTCAAAACTAGCAAAAGTTGAACTAAAGAAGATGTTCAATGGAAGAAAGGTATGTAAAGGCTCTCACATCACATCATGTACGTACATGCATGCATGCATGGTAAACAAAATTTGAACTGCGTTTCTGGGTTAACTTGTTTCAGATGAAGGAAGTGGAAGAAATGAGCTTAACAACAAATCAAGTGAAGTCTGAGATGAAGAAACTGTCGTGGAAAGTAGAAGGTGACAATGGAGAAGAGCCTTCCCCTGTTAGAGGTGGCCCTCTTAATAATTCAACACTTATAGTGGAGCTTGGTCCAATGGAGATCCGCACTTTCCTATTGAAATTTCAATAAGCACTGTATTCACTATTCACCACATCCAAATAAGCAGATTCTGAAAGCAGTAATTAATGTTTTAAAAGTTCTTCCATTCTACAGCTTCCTTCTCAATCCTCCTTAGTCGAGTTCGCATTGAATATGGCCAAAACATTGCAGAAAATTTGTTGCCTCTCCTCCATACTCAATTCTAAAAAAAAACTCGAATTTGGAACTGAATAATTCAAGAACAGAAAATCCCTCTTTGTTCATTTAGCAATAAATTATATGACCAATAAAATTTTCTTTCTTTTTTTTTAGTTTCGTGCTCTATGGTACATGTTTTCCATTTAGTGTTTATTTCTTTGATACAAGTATGCTTGCTTTTCTGATTGCAAATGGAATTAGTTGGGTATGATGATTACGGACAAAAATCATGTCCCTTTTCGATAATATTTTCTATGTCTAGTACTAAAAAAATCAAATTCTAAGATATAATCATAAATTCTAAATCTTAAACTATAAAAAATATACCCTACTCAAATTCTCTAAAGCCTAAACCTAAACCACAATCTTAACCTTAACCTTAATCTTAAACTTTAAATTTATTTTTTTAACGTGGAACATAAATAGAAGCGCCGAAAAAAATAAAAATCTTTCGTTCTTTTTTGGTGTTTTTTCCTATATGCCACACTAAAAAATTGAGTTTAGGGCTAATGGTTAAAGTTTAAGGTTATGATTTAGGGTTAAAATTTAAAGAATTATGGGTAAAGTGTATTTTTTAAAATTTAAAATTTAAAATTAAAATTTAAAATTTAATTTTTTTAATGTTAGGACATAAAAAAATAAAAAATTGTTAACCAAAAAGGGGCGGAGGTTTCTATTACGATGAATATCCAATTTTTCATCAAAAGAATGAACTATTGTTTTAGGAAAGTAATCAATTTTTTACAAGTTCCCTTTTCGTCTGGCCACTTATTTATGGCCTTTTTGCTCGATTCATAACTCTCTTTCAAAGTATTGATGGTGGCTGTTACCAAACTTACCGTATTCATTCAACAGAAATGATTTACACCTAGAGATGAGTATAAAATTCGACTCAACATGAAATAATTAAATTTTTTAACTTGACTCGACGTGAAAAAGTTTAACTCGACCTAAAATAAAGTTTAAGTTGTTAAATAGAAGTTCGAATAATTGAAATTTTTAGTAATTAGTAAATCAATTTTCAAGTTCAAGTCGAATCTCTCAATAATAAATGATATTATATATATATTGTGCATGGATATAAGAAGCTGTTTAAATTGAAATCGATATGAATTATAAGATTGTAAATAATTACAATTAAATTTGTACAAAAACTTGAAAACTCGACTTGACTTGAATCGAAAAAATTAAATAAAATTAGAATTGTAAAATATGAGTTGTAAAGTCAACTAACTCAAAAAAAATTGACCCAACTCAATCAAAACCTGACCCATGTTTATAACAACACAAGTAAGTTCAGCTGAGTGATTGAACACCCAAGATTCAGGGCACATATTCATCCTAGACTGTTTAGCCACCCAATTTACAACAACATTACAAGATCGATTCGCATAAGAAAAATAAATCGAGCCAAAGTTGACAGCAAGATGAAGGATATCATCCTTGTTGGAAACGTTAGGTGAGCACTCGGTATAATTTATAATAATTCACACAATATTATTACATGAACAAAGTACATACATATATTTTCCTAACACTAGCTGGTGCTAGTTCTTTTTTCACTCACTCTCGACAACTTTGCTAAGCTTTTTTCTCACTCTCTCGTTTTTTCCTTTCTTGATACACACTCTATTCTTGTTTCTTTTTTCACTCATACATACATAAACTAATAACACACACATATATAGAAGAACTAAACCTCCTTAATTGTTGACATTCCTTGCCGTGTACTTCTTGAATTTTAAAGGAGGCTGTCACATGTTCTATGTCATTAAATTGCTTAGGGCTTCATGAAAATTTTAATTATTGTGTTTCATTTGGTTGCTGCCACATCAACCTTATATTACCGCCTTAATCTTTCTTAATTGTTAAGCATTTGTGCCACCAAGGCTTCAATTTCTTGCTGCCATGCCACGTCAATGCTTTGATGCCACCATTGTTTAATTGCTAAGATTTTTTAAATAAATTTTCTTGTTGTGTTGCCACACCACTTCATCTCCTCTTGCCACATATGGTTACATAGTTTTCCAAGTGGATATTTTTATATCCTCAAATTTTTGCCGACATAAGTGACTTTTAATTGGGTTTGATTTCTAACACTCCCCTCAAACCCAACCTTCATTCCGAGCTTTTCTTTTAATCTGTAAAATGTTTCGGCTTTTAACGGCATCGTAAAAATGTCTGCAAGTTGATCTTCAGTTCTGCAGTAGATTAATTCTACGTTTTTGCTCTTCACTTGCTCTCGTATAAAGTGATTTGTATCGATGTGCTTGCTTCGGTTGTGAGAGACGAAATTTTTAGCAAGAGATATTGTAGACTTGTTGTCAACATAAATTGTAGTCGGTTCTTCTTGTTCCAAGTTTAGCTCGTTCAAGATATTTTTTAACCACAATGCTTGGCAAGTGCACGCTACTGCGGCTATATATTCTGCTTCACATATTGAAAGAGTCACCGTTTGTTTCTTCTTTGAGGACCATGAAATGCTGCATAGCCAATATGGAATAGGTACCCGGAAGTACTTTTTCAATCATCCAAGTCTCCCTCGTAATCGCTATCAGAATAACCAACCAACTTTGAATCTTGTGAATGTGTGTAAAATAGACCATGATCTGTTATGCCTTTGACATATCTTAAAATTCTCTTTGCTGCAATCAAATGATCTTGTTTCGGCTTCTCCGTGAATCTGCTTATTAGCCCCACAACATACGTTATGTCTGGCCGTGTGATAGTCAGATACCTTAAACTTCCAACGATGCTTTTAAAGAATGTTGGATTCACCAGCTCTCTTGTTGAATCAACACTCAATTTCATGTCTGGTTCTGCTGGCGTGGCTACTGGCTTACAACTTTCCATTCTAAATTTGCTTAAAATTTGTTCTGCGTACTTCTTTTGTGATATAAATATTCCATCTTTCATTTGTTTTACTTCGACTCCAAGGAATTATGACATTTCTCCTATATCTGTCATTTCGAATTCTTTAATCATGGCTTTCTTGAAATCAATAAACATACTTGGATTGTTTCCTGTGAAAATCATGTCGTCCACATATAAGCACACGATCATGATATCACTATCTCCATTTTTCTTTGTATATAAGGCATGTTCGTACAGACTTTTCATGATCCCATTTCTTTGGAAGTATTCATCTATTCTCGTGTTCCACGTTCTTGGAGCTTGCTTTAATCCGTACAAGGCTTTCTTCAATCGATAGACTTTGTCTTCATGCCCTTTTTTAGTGTATCCAGGTGGTGGTTCGATATAAACTTCTTCTTCTAGGTAGCCATTAAGAAATGTTGACTTCACATCCATCTGGTAAATCTTCTATTTGTTTTGTGCTGCAATTGTTGTGAGAAGTCTAATAGTTTCGATCCTTGCCACTGGAGCAAATACTTCATCATAATCTATTCATTGTCTTTGTTTGTATCCTTTCGCAACTAGTCTCGCCTTGTATTTTTCCACTTCTCCTTCCTTATTGGTCTTCATTTTGTACACCCACTTGACTCCAATTGGGTTGTGACCTTCAGGTCGATTTTTTAGCTCCCATGTATCATTTCTATTTATTGATGCAATTTCTTCATCCATAGCATTCTTCCACTTATCATCTTCAATTGCTTCTTCATATGTTATTGGATCATTGTTTACAAGTAAGCAGAAAAGTGAAGTATTTTGTAATTCATAATCGTTGTACCTTTCTGGCATTCTTTTTTCTCTTGTAGACCTTCGAACTTCAGTTGGTTGTACTTCAGAATTTTCTGTACTAGTATTACAGTTGCCGCTGCTTGACGGAGATGGGTCAATTGGATTTTGCTGATGACTTTGATCATCACCTTGTTCTTCTTGGTTGATGAAATCATCATCGTCTTTATCTTCATTAAAAAATAGTCCTTCAACTTTCTTTTCTTCTTTACTCCATTTCCAGTGATCTGCTTCATCGAACTTGACGTCTCTTGAAATGATTATCTTCTTTGTGAGAGAATTATATAGTCTGTAGGCTTTGCTTCTTTCATCATAACCGATGAAGATACATTTTTCTCCTCTATCATTGAGCTTCTTTCTGATTTGTTCAGGAACATGGGCGTATGCAGTGCACCCAAAAATTTTGAGGTGTCCAACTCCTGGTTTTTTACGGCTCCACGCTTCATTTGGTGTCATATACTTAACACTTTTGGTTGGACATCGATTTAACAGGTAGATTGCACAACGAACAGCTTCAGCCCAAAAATTTCTTGGTAAGTGCTTCCCTTTTATCATGCTCCTTGCCATTTTAAGGATTGTGCGGTTCTTTCTTTCAACAACTCCATTTTGTTGAGGCGTGTATCTAACTGTCAACTGATGGATGATGTCATACTCTTTGCAGAAGTCTTCAAATAATTTTACGGTATACTCGCCTCCTCTATCAGATCTGAGTATCTTTAAGTATTGACCGCTTTGCTTCTCCGCCATTGCTTTTGTAACACCCGGGTTTGGGGGTCAGATGAAAATAATATTTAAATAATGAGTCGGGTTTCAGTTTTAAAATTTAAAATAATAAAATATTATTTTAGGCTTCGGATATTCGAAACAAAAATTTTATGTTGGATCAAAATTGTTTTGGGAATTAAATCCCATGGATTTTTATGATAAAAGAGAATTTGACATCTCATTAATGGCAAGATGGTAAATATGAGAGCTTTCAAATTTAAAACCCTTCTTTTATTTTAGAAGACAACTTCTCTCTCTCATCTTCATCTTCTTCATTTATTCTTTCACATTAAAATGCCCTTTCCTCTCCAAATCTCTATTCCTTCACCCCATGCTCTTTGTAGGTGATTTTTGAAAGGCAAAACCGTTTTCAACTTGTCCTCCTCTTCCTCTTTAAGATGGTACCTTTAATTTTCATAAAGCTCATAGATTTTGAAGTTTGGGGTTTTGAGTTTTTAGGTTAAAAATGCAAACTTTAATGTCTTTAATTTGAGCTTTCGATTTGTTGAAGTTATATATGTTGTTTACTACCCATAAGGTCCAACATAGTTAATTTTTACATAGTTTTATGTTGAATCCCGAATTTGGGTATAAATAGGTTTTTTGAAGGGTTTTGGGTGAGTTTTGGGGGTTGTTTTAGGTGAGAATTGATAGGCTATTGGTAGTACTATGGTTGGGGGTTGATTTGGGATCATTTGTGGGTGCAATGGGTGTTGGAAACATGGATTTTGGAAGGGGTATGTGGGTTGTCCGAGATTGCAAAATAAGGGGTTTGTTCATGGTTGCAATATTGTAAATTGTATTTGAATTGTATTACGGGTTGGTATTTTGATGTTGGGCTGATTTGAGGATTATTTGAATTGTATTGAGGTTGTTTAGAAGCGCGAACTTGCGTTGGAGAAGCTTCGGGAAGAAATCCGGAAACTTGAAGGTGATGCTTGCTTGGTAGTTGAGCTTGGAGGTAGAGGTGAGTGGTTAAATATTTTTAAAATGGTTTTGAGTTTTTGGTTCAAGCATGTGAACCTAGGATGGGCTTGGTAAACCCACCTAGAGTTGGGATTAGAGTGGTAGCCTAATCCCAAGCTTTGATTAGAGACTTTGGTTGCACTCTTTAATGGTTGTATATGCCTCGTGTTAAATGGTGATGGTGTTGATTATGTATATGTTGTATACATGTATGTTGAGGCATGTTTGATGCATTGTTATATGCATGTTGATGATAGATATGATATGGTTATACACATGTGTAAAATATGATGTGTAACCCCCTCGTCCCGGTCTGGCCGGATGACCGGTCCGAGTGAGCTACACGGGGAAAACCGAGTGAAAACTCCCTAAGGAACTCTCCCTCGGTTAGCAACCCTATTTTTTTTTTCATTTTAATATTGTCTAGATGAGGATTACATCCTAAGTGATCATACAGCGGAACAAAATTTACGAAGAAATCAAACGAACCCAAACTAGCACTTAAAAGCCCATTTTTAATGTTACACTGCAGGCGGTATCGATACCCTCAAGAGGGGTATCGATACCCCTGTGACTAGGTCAACAAGGTTTGGTCAACCTGAGGAGGCAGTATCGATACCCCAAATGAGGGTATCGATACCCTCCCCTAAAGTTGACTTCCCACGGTCAAAGCCAAGACAACGGTATCGATACCCTTGAGAGGAGTATCGATACCGAAATCGACAGTAGCACCAGTGGCCAAAAAGGTATCGATACTCCCCCTCGAGTATCGATACACGAGCCTAAAACCACAGGGTAGTATCGATACCAGATCAACGGTATCGATACCCCAGCTACGAAATTGCAGGTTTGAGCTGATTTAGAGCACAATGAGGCCCCTAAATCCCTCCAACCCTTCAACCAACACACTATCATCAATCCCTAAGGCAAGCCAACCATAAAGCATGCATATTTAAGCCAAGGGAGTCAATCAAACATGAATTTAAGCAATCATACATAGCATTCAATTCAATGAGCAATATAGGCATTAATGAGCATACATGAAGGCTCAAATGGTCTTAAAAGCACAAGTCAAACTCAAGAGGTTTGCATCCATACATAAGGCAACCCAAAACACCCTAAAGCATGCCATCATACACATCTACAATCATCAAGGCATTACATGCATACAATCCATAATCGAACCAAAAACAACATCCATCAAATGAGTCACACATGCTCATACAAAGACACTTGCCACATTGCTAGCTATTACAAAATCGGTAACCATACTTGAGCTACAAACTTGGATGCCCTTCTTGCCTTGCCTCGAGCTAACACCACGCTAATGATCTGCATTGTTGAACATTGAGAGCGTAAGCTATAAGCTTAGTGAGGGTGCTCTAAAACGAAAAACAACAACAATGCAGGGCTCAAGCATGTAATCCTAAACTCATACATATCAAGCATTGCATATAACCAAGTAGACCTAGCTAGTCTTTCAAGTGGCAAATATGGTCTCTCAATCCTAGCAAGATTAAGCATCATTAGATCATCATGCAATACCATATATCAAAACCACATATCACCATCATATATCACAATTCATGAACAAGTTTAATTGGCCACTTTAATTACCCCGATTGTGCGGATTAAAACCTTGACAACACTTTACCTCGGTGGGATTCCACTCATCACCGGACCTTGCATGTGCGGGATTCCACTCATCGCCACATGCCCTACGGATGGGATTCCACTCATCATCCCGTAGAAATATAATAAGCTTCCGGTGGAATGCTACATCATCGTACTCCTCCTTGATGACTTAACGCCATCAAGGCCACGTACGTTTTGACTCAATTTGTGTGCACACTATCCTAATGATCGATCATTTACAACCGGTAATTTTTAGTGCCAATTATTATAACCACAACATGTATCACCAACCACATATCATCAACACATTCATGCTCAACACATATATCCACATCATGATATACATATACATGCACCATCTAATTACAAGCATTTGAGCATAGTCATCAAGCACATAGCATTTAAGGAAATTAGACTAAGTTAACTACTTGGATTAAAGGGAAGTGGCCTACCAAGCACACTTGCACACACACACTACTCATGCTCGAACCAACTTTAAAACAAGTTTAGACCACTCACCGCCCTTCCTTAGCAAATCGAACAATCCTCCTACGCACCCGGATTTGGTCCCAAAGCTCCTTCAACGTTTCCCCTTGCTTCTAGCCAAACAAAATACATTCATCACTTCCCAAATCAATGCTAACTCAATTATCAATCCACATCGCAAAACACAACTCAATTTCCACAAATTTCAAATCACATAGTATCCCAAAACCCAAATTTTCGGACTCCCACAACCAAGGGCTGAAATACCCAATTTCAAGCATCCAAAAGACTTCCAAAACATCCCAAATCACCCTCCTAACATAACTAGACCATCAGCCCTTCAATTCCCACACAAATCCTCTCAGAAACCCAATTTTTCAAACCCTAAAATTGGCCCTAAAGACCCCCTACGAAAATTCATCCAAAATTGACCAAATTCATATATGTTGTATACTTTAGCATGATTAACAAAAACCCCAACACAATTTCTTAAGACCAATTGAAAAACCCCATTAAAACCCAATTTTCATCATAAACCCTAATTTTTCAAAACCCACATTTTTGAAATTTAAGACAATAAGCAAGTAGAGGATGGAGAGGAGGTTAAGAAAATACAATTACCTCTTAAAATGGTGTGGAAATCGGGTGCTAAAATTGATGGAATAGTAATTCCAAGCTTGGGAGGTTTTAGAAATGGTGGGGGTTTTCAAAATGGGAAAAGGAGGAAGAATGGGGGAGGAAGATAACTTTACCATAAAGTGGTCTTCCTTTTTTTAAAAAAAACTTGGGTAAATAGCCCCATAGGTCCTTCCCAACTTAATAAAATTCATTTAGACCATTATTTGAAATTGAATTGCTTTAATTTAGTTTTATTTAACTCGAACTAATACCCGACTAACTCCTAGGCCCGGAACACGGGTGTTACAACTCTCCCCCACTTAAGGAAATTTCGTCCCCGAAATTACCTGACTGAAAGAGATACGGAAACTGCTTTTCCATATCCTTCTTCCTCTCCCAGGTGGCCTCGTCCACACCTCTACGCTGCCATCTCACTTTCACTAACTCAATTGATCTACCCCTCAGCACTTTACTGTCTGAAGCTAAGATCTCAACAGGCTCTTCCTCATAAGTTAAATCCGGATTCAATTCAATTTCTTCTACGGGCATAACATGTGATGGATCGGACCTATACTTACGAAGCATGGATACATGGAACACATCGTGTATCTTCTCTAACTCGGATGGCAAACGCAACTGATAGGCAACGGGACCAACTCTCTTCACAATCTCATACGGTCCTATGTACCTCGGACTCAACTTCCCTTTTCGGCCAAATCTCATCACTTTCTTCCACGGAGACACTTTCAAGAACACCTTCTCACCCACTGAGAACTCAACTTCCTTCCTCTTCAAATCGGCATAGGACTTCTGCCTATCCGAAGCAGCCTTCAAGCGATCACAAATCAATTTTACCTTGTCGGTTGTCTCTTTTAGCAAATCCGGCATAGGTAACAGTTTCTGTCCTACCTCGGCCCAACACATTGGAGTTCTACACTTTCGACCATACAAGGCCTCATACGGAGCCATCTGAATGCTCGACTGAAAACTGTTGTTGTACGCAAACTCCACTAGAGGCAGATGTTTTTCCCAAGTACCCTGAAAGTCAATGATACAACATCGCAACATATCCTCTAAGATCTGAATAACCCTCTCTGACTGACCATCTGACTGAGGATGATAAGAAGTGCTGAAGTTCAAACGGGTACCCAAAGCTGTATGCAGACACTCCCAAAATCTAGAAGTAAACCGCGGATCTCTATCTGACACAATGGACTTCGGCACACCATGTAGCCTCACAATCTCACCAATGTACAAATCGGCCAATCTATCTAAGGTGTAAGTAGTGTTGACTGCCAAGAAGTGAGCACACTTCGTAAAACGATCTACTATCACCCAAACTGAGTTCTTCTTCGTAGGAGTCAAAGGCAAACCCGAAACAAAATCCATGGTGATGTTCTCCCATTTCCATTCCGGAATTCTCAACGGCTGCAACAAACCTGAGGGAACCTGATGTTCCGCCTTCACTCTCTGACACACTAGGCACTTACTCACAAAGTCGGCTACATCTCTCTTCAAGCCCACCCAAAAGTACTCATTCTTCAAATCACGGTACATCTTCGTACTTCCAGGATGCATAGCAAATGGGCTACTGTGAGCTTCAGTCAAGATCGTACGTCTCAAATCACTGTCTTCAGGCACAACTATTCTGTCCTTGAAACATAAGACCCCATCGGAACTGAAACTGTAGTCTGAAGATCTACCTTCGGCTATATCTTGCACGTGAGGTGCCAAAGATCTATCTAAGAGCTGTTTCTCTCGAATCACCTGACCTAGAGTGGGTCTTACTTGAATCTCGGCTACTAAGCCACCATCTCCGGACAAACTCAATCTAGCAAACATGGCCCTCAAGTCCACGGCCACCTTCCTACTCAATGCATCGGCCACTACATTGGCCTTACCCGGGTGGTACTCAATAGTAAGATCATAGTCCTTTAGCAACTCTAACCATCTACGCTGTCTGAGGTTCAAATCTCGCTGAGTCATAATGTACTTCAAACTCTTGTGGTCGGTGTATACTGTGCATTTCTCACCATACAAATAGTGCCTCCAAATCTTCAGAGCAAACACAACTGCAGCTAACTCTATGTCATGGGTCGGATAATTGCGTTCATGTGTCTTCAACTGTCTTGAGGCATAAGCCACTACTCTTCGGTCTTGCATCAGAACACATCCTAACCCTACATACGAGGCATCACTATAAATCACATAGTCCTTCCCGGACTCAGGCTGAATCAAGATCGGAGCTTGGGTCAAAGCTTCTTTCAATTTTTCAAAGGCTCTCTGTCTTGCATCTGTCCACTCAAACTGAACACTCTTCTGAAGTAGTTGTGTCAACGGAGCGGCTAATTTAGAGAAACCTTCCACAAATCTTCTATAGTATCCGGCTAAGCCTAGGAAGCTACGTACTTCTGTCACTGACTTTGGTTGCTTCCACTCAACAATGGCTTCAATCTTCTTCGGATCAACTCTAATGCCTTCAGCTGATACTACATGTCCTAAGAAGACTACCTCTCGTATCCAGAACTCACACTTGCTGAGCTTCGCATACAACTGATGATCTAGCAAAGTCTTCAAAACAAGTCTCAAATGTCGGTCATGGTCTTCTTCAGTTCGCGAGTACACCAAAATGTCATCAATAAATACAACCACAAACTGATCTAGATACTGATGAAAAATCCTATTCATCATGTCCATGAAAGCTGCCGGTGCATTAGTCAACCCAAAGGGCATGACTAAGAACTCATAGTGTCCATACCTAGTCCTAAAGGTCGTCTTCGGTACATCAACCTCCCTAACCTTTAGCTGGTAGTAACCTGATCTCAAATCAATCTTCGAAAAGACCGATGCTCCCCTCAACTGATCAAACAAGTCATCAATTCTAGGCAACGGATATTTGTTCTTCACTGTCAACTGATTCAACTGTCTGTAATCTATGCACATTCTCATACTTCCATCTTTCTTCTTCACAAACAACACTGGTGCACCCCAAGGTGAAGAACTAGGCCTAATAAAACCTCTATCTGTCAATTCTTGCAACTGAGTCTTCAACTCTTTCAATTCTTTCGGTGCCATACGATACGGAGCAATCGAAACAGGAGCTGAATCGGAATAAGTCTCAATGCTGAACTCTACCTCTCTGTCCGGTGGTAACCCTGGCAATTCTTCCGGAAACACGCTAGGAAAGTCACATACTGTCCGGATGTCCTGAGGTCTAACCTCACTCATGTTAGGGTTCATCACATACGCTAAGTATGCTTCACACCCTAACTCAACTAATTTCTTGGCCTCTAACACTGAAACCACATTGGATAAGAACTTCACATTCTCACCCACAACAACAATCTCATAATCATCTGTGAGCTTCAAAGAAATCCGCTTAGTTTCAAAATCTATCCTAGCTCTATGTTCCGTGAGCCAATCCATACCCAGAATCACATCAAAACCATAGAAGGGAAGTTCCATCATATCCACTGGAAACAAATGCCCCTGAACCATCAACGGACACCTTCGGTACATCTTCCTAACCACTACCGTGTCCCCAAAGGAACTAGTAACACTAACTCCTACCTTTAACAACTCACAAGGCAAATTCAAAGACTGTGCATGCTCACTCAATATGTAGGAATGTGTAGACCCAGAGTCAATCAAAGAAAGCAAACCCAAAGACTGTATCGAGAAGTTACCTGCGATCACATCGGTGTCATGCTGCTCCCCGCGCTGAGCGTAAACCCTAGCCTGTCCTCCGCCCTCCGGCTGGACTGCGACTACATGTGCTAAGTTCCTCTGACCATCGTTCCTCGGCTGGAAATTACCTCTACCGCGCCCGCGGCCTCTCTGAAAGTCATTGGCTCTAGCAGGAGCCTGAGCTGGTGTCTGTCCCACCTGATGTGGACAGTCACGCCTAATGTGGTCTCTAGCACCACAACTCCAACAAGAGTGATAATTTCCCCAACACTCACCGGTGTGGTTCCTCCCGCAGGAAGCACATGTGGGCAACTTCCCACCAGCTCTCTGGCCCTGGTGGCCCCTACCGTGGTTACTGCCACCACGCCTATGATCATACTGATGCCGGTTGTCCCGATGCCTCTTGGCATCTCCTCTATCAAAGTTGCTGGACCTCTTACCTGAACTAGATCCACCTGACCGCCTGGTCAAACTCAAACTGTGCTCCAAGTCCTTGGCCCTCGAGACCAAGACATCAAAATCAATGTAATCAGAAGCTAGAGTATAAGTCTTGATCTCCTCATTCAGCCCATATCGGAAGCGGTTACAACGCTCCACCTCAGTAGGTACAAGTTCAGGTGCATACTGACTCAGCCTGACAAATCGAATCTCGTAATCAGTCACAGACATACTCCCCTAAGACAATGCCATAAACTCTCTCTTCCTCTCATCGAGGTATCGCGGACCCAAATACTTCTTCCGGAAAGCTGTCTCAAAGAACTCCCAAGTGATCTCGGCCTCATCCATCCCCGAAGTAACGGTGACCCACCAGGTGTAGGCATCACCCTGAAGCAAGGACTCAACACAGCCCAACTTACGATCACCAGTACACCCCATCTGAGCAAGGATACGGACAGTCTTCTCTAACCACATCTCTGACCTCTCCGGAGTAGCACCTCTAAACTCTTCGGCCCCAAGGCCCCGAAGTCTCTCTAATGGCAATCCGGTGCCCTCACCCTGATGATGAGCTGCCTGACCTCCAGCTACTGCAGCCTGGAACGCTCCGGCTATTGCCTGAACCAACGGAGCTAAGTCAATTCCGGCCGGTCCTTGGCCACCCTGGCCACCTTGGCCTCCTTGTGGTCCCATTCCTTCGGGCCCGGCCTCGCCTCCCACTCCCGGTGGAGGAGGTGGTGGTGGTGGAGGTGGTGGAGGAGCTCCAACTCCAACCACTGGCTCTCCCACTTGAGCCTCAACTCTCACAACTGGCTCAACTCTCGGAGCCTCTGCCCGTGGTTCCGGTCGAACCATCCTAGGCCTCCCACGTGGTCTCATGGTTCAACTAGCAAGGTATAAACTACAACAAGAAACAAATAGGATTACGTTAGCCAAAGCAAGGGTCCAATAGTGCTCAAGTATTCCTCTTTCAAAAATCCTTTTTAATTAAGTAGTAGTAGCAATGGGCACACACTCACACGAGACACGACCATTCATGCATTCAAAACATCATACGATCAATCAAGCATCAAGGATTCATGGCAATTCATGCATCGGACAACACAAGCATTTAACACATTAATCTTACCTCACTTACCTGCCCGAGGTCTCGGTAACCTCAGGTTCTGATACCAACAAATGTAACCCCCTCGTCCCGGTCTGGCCGGATGACCGGTCCGAGTGAGCTACACGGGGAAAACCGAGTGAAAACTCCCTAAGGAACTCTCCCTCAGTTAGCAACCCTATTTTTTTTTTCATTTTAATATTGTCTAGATGAGGATTACATCCTAAGTGATCATACAGCGGAACAAAATTTACGAAGAAATCAAACGAACCCAAACTAGCACTTAAAAGCCCATTTTTAATGTTACACTGCAGGCGGTATCGATACCCTCAAGAGGGGTATCGATACCCCTGTGACTAGGTCAACAAGGTTTGGTCAACCTGAGGAGGCAGTATCGATACCCCAAATGAGGGTATCGATACCCTCCCCTAAAGTTGACTTCACACGGTCAAAGCCAAGACAACGGTATCGATACCCTTGAGAGGAGTATCGATACCGAAATCGACAGTAGCACCAGTGGCCAAAAAGGTATCGATACTCCCCCTCGAGTATCGATACACGAGCCTAAAACCACAGGGTAGTATCGATACCAGATCAACGGTATCGATACCCCAGCTACGAAATTGCAGGTTTGAGCTGATTTAGAGCACAAGGAGGCCCCTAAATCCCTCCAACCCTTCAACCAACACACTATCATCAATCCCTAAGGCAAGCCAACCATAAAGCATGCATATTTAAGCCAAGGGAGTCAATCAAACATGAATTTAAGCAATCATACATAGCATTCAATTCAATGAGCAATATAGGCATTAATGAGCATACATGAAGGCTCAAATGGTCTTAAAAGCACAAGTCAAACTCAAGAGGTTTGCATCCATACATAAGGCAACCCAAAACACCCTAAAGCATGCCATCATACACATCTACAATCATCAAGGCATTACATGCATACAATCCATAATCGAACCAAAAACAACATCCATCAAATGAGTCACACATGCTCATACAAAGACACTTGCCACATTGCTAGCTATTACAAAATCGGTAACCATACTTGAGCTACAAACTTGGATGCCCTTCTTGCCTTGCCTCGAGCTAACACCACGCTAATGATCTGCATTGTTGAACATTGAGAGCGTAAGCTATAAGCTTAGTGAGGGTGCTCTAAAACGAAAAACAACAACAATGCAGGGCTCAAGCATGTAATCCTAAACTCATACATATCAAGCATTGCATATAACCAAGTAGACCTAGCTAGTCTTTCAAGTGGCAAATATGGTCTCTCAATCCTAGCAAGATTAAGCATCATTAGATCATCATGCAATACCATATATCAAAACCACATATCACCATCATATATCACAATTCATGAACAAGTTTAATTGGCCACTTTAATTACCCCGATTGTGCGGATTAAAACCTTGACAACACTTTACCTCGGTGGGATTCCACTCATCACCGGACCTTGCATGTGCGGGATTCCACTCATCGCCACATGCCCTACGGATGGGATTCCACTCATCATCCCGTAGAAATATAATAAGCTTCCGGTGGAATGCTACATCACCGTACTCCTCCTTGATGACTTAACGCCATCAAGGCCACGTACGTTTTGACTCAATTTGTGTGCACACTATCCTAATGATCGATCATTTACAACCGGTAATTTTTAGTGCCAATTATTATAACCACAACATGTATCACCAACCACATATCATCAACACATTCATGCTCAACACATATATCCACATCATGATATACATATACATGCACCATCTAATTACAAGCATTTGAGCATAGTCATCAAGCACATAGCATTTAAGGAAATTAGACTAAGTTAACTACTTGGATTAAAGGGAAGTGGCCTACCAAGCACACTTGCACACACACACTACTCATGCTCGAACCAACTTTAAAACAAGTTTAGACCACTCACCGCCCTTCCTTAGCAAATCGAACAATCCTCCTACGCACCCGGATTTGGTCCCAAAGCTCCTTCAACGTTTCCCCTTGCTTCTAGCCAAACAAAATACATTCATCACTTCCCAAATCAATGCTAACTCAATTATCAATCCACATCGCAAAACACAACTCAATTTCCACAAATTTCAAATCACATAGTATCCCAAAACCCAAATTTTCGGACTCCCACAACCAAGGGCTGAAATACCCAATTTCAAGCATCCAAAAGACTTCCAAAACATCCCAAATCACCCTCCTAACATAACTAGACCATCAGCCCTTCAATTCCCACACAAATCCTCTCAGAAACCCAATTTTTCAAACCCTAAAATTGGCCCTAAAGACCCCCTACGAAAATTCATCCAAAATTGACCAAATTCATATATGTTGTATACTTTAGCATGATTAAAAAAAACCCCAACACAATTTCTTAAGACCAATTGAAAAACCCCATTAAAACCCAATTTTCATCATAAACCCTAATTTTTCAAAACCCACATTTTTGAAATTTAAGACAATAAGCAAGTAGAGGATGGAGAGGAGGTTAAGAAAATACAATTACCTCTTAAAATGGTGTGGAAATCGGGTGCTAAAATTGATGGAATAGTAATTCCAAGCTTGGGAGGTTTTAGAAATGGTGGGGGTTTTCAAAATGGGAAAAGGAGGAAGAATGGGGGAGGAAGATAACTTTACCATAAAGTGGTCTTCCTTTTTTTTTTTTTAAAACTTGGGTAAATAGCCCCATAGGTCCTTCCCAACTTAATAAAATTCATTTAGACCATTATTTGAAATTGAATTGCTTTAATTTAGTTTTATTTAACTCGAACTAATACCCGACTAACTCCTAGGCCCGGAACACGGGTGTTACATGATGTAATATGGTTGTTAATGACGTACATGTGGTGTTGACGTGTGAAATGATATTATGAGGTGTTTGTATGATCCGAGGATCATGGTGAGTACATGCTAGGTATGGAAATGTGGTTTGTGCATGACGGTGAGTCATGGTGAGTACGTGCTAAGCACGGAAGTTATTATGAAATGATATTGTGAAAGATTATTGAAATGTGTAGTATTGGCACTAGTATGCTTGGGTACAAATGATCGATCATTAGGATGTTAGTGTGCACACATGAGTCTAAATTCGCGCGTGGCCTTGGTGGCGTTGAGTCACCAAGGAGGAGCACGGGTACGCCCAGAAATTGTATTTATATTAGTCGATGATGAGTGGAATCCCATCGACGGGGCGTGAGGATGAGTGGAATCCCCTCCACGTGAAATGAGGCGTGAGGATGGTGGAATCCCCTCCGCATGAACGGTGATGAGTGTAATCCCACCGTCAGGTAATGGTTATGTTGTTGGATGAGAGTTCAAACGATTATCCGCGTATTCGAGTCATAGCTAGGTGCCAATACGGATTGTGGTTTATGTTGCCAATATGTGATTAATTGTGAGCCGATGTGATTTGGGATGTGTTGCTAACATGGTTTAATATATGTGATTTCATATGTTGTGGATTTAAACATGTTGAGCATGACATAATATTGAATATATGTTCATGCATCATCTATATTTATGGCTCATGTGGATCGATGGTAAGATCATGCATTCTACCTTGGTTCTATGCTCGTGCTTGGACCCTGCATTGTCGAGGTTTGTTTTATGAGCTACCCTCACTAAGCTTTTACGCTTACGCTCTCTTTTGTTCGACAATGCAGATTAATAGCTTGTGGTTGGCAAGGGCAAGGAAAGGTCTCCAATGGTTGCTTTTGGTTAACTCAAGTATGAACTTTAAATTGTAGATTGTAATAGTCAAGCAATGGGATAAGTGTTGTTGATTTTTGCTATTGTTGGTTGTTTAGGAGCATGTGTAGACTCCCTAATTACGTTGTTTTTTATTGGCTTGTTGATGCCATGCTTGGATTGTAAATCATGTCTAAATTGCTTACCATGCTTGTTGGCCATGTGCCCTTTGAGGATGTTTATGTGTTTGGTTGTTGAAGCATGAAACCTTGAATGCCTATGTGCCATCCTTTGCTAAAATGTATGATTTCCTTGTTGAGTGATGTATGTCCAATTTGGGTGTCTTGTATGATTAGACTTTGATCGTTAGATGTTGTATGAATGCTTGGATGTGTCTTGGGAGGTCTTAAATCGCATCTAGGTTCGAGTCTTGTATTGTTTAGCCGAGTTTGGGAGACTTGCAGTGCAGTGCGTATCGGTACGCCCGAGGGCCGTATCGATACAGTTTTGCCTGTTGGACTCAGTTTTGGCTGGGCGTATCGATACGCTAGGGTGTATCGATACGGTTTTTGCTCACTAGAATTCTGAGATTTTGGTGAGCTATTACCGTATCGGTACTATAACGGGGTTTTTTTTCGTCCCGCTACTTTTGAAAAATATTCGATTTGATTTAAAAAGGGGGAAATTTTGAAAACAATTCAGGTTTGGGTTTTGGGAAAATCCCTTTAAAAAAAATCCTTTTCTCGGTTGGAGTCGCCACCGGCCACTATGGTAGGCCAGACACCGTAAAAAAAACAAAACCAGAGATTCGTTTGAAAGGGTTCGGGAGTTGGTTACGTGTGGGGAAGGGTTAGCACCCCCATCACGCCCGGAAATCGGTACCAAAACAATTGTTGCTTTTAAGTGATGGAAATTATCTGAATTTAAAAAGAATTTAATTAGTGGTTCTTGATTGAAAATTAGGCTTTAATCACGAGCTTTTTCCAAATTGGTGGTATCAAATTAATTAAGCATTTAATTAAAAAGGATGACGGTACACCGGACCAAAGACTAAACCGACATCATATAAGACTGACTGCCGTGTTAGTTTAGGGTTCGGATCCCGTACGTCACCTTTATGCATGATGCAAACAGATAAATATAGTGTTATGGTCTTGTCCGTTTTAATCTCGAATTTACCTTTAGACGATTCGAATTAATCCGAATATTCACGGGACATCCAATAAGCTAGGTATGTCGACCCGAATACGCGAATTAATAGGTATCTCCGTTTCATAATTAAAAATGAATTAATTTAAAAATGCTAAAAGTCACATGAATGACAATAAAAATGCATGTCATAAATATATTCGAACGACATTAAAAAAAGCATACAACAAGCATATATTCGAATGATATTAAAACAAATAGGCATGCAACATGTATGACAAAGCTACATTACGCATAAAATTAAATGCTAAACATAAAAGCATACGACCACATAAAAAAAGCAACAATCACATCTCATACATTTATGTTAAATAAACATAACAACATGGCACACAAATAAATATATATTCGATACTAAGTAAAACGCATGGATAACAAAATCACTTAACACAAATATAATGCAGAAGAAAAAGCAAACTGACGAGGACTAAATGGCAAATTTCCCATTTTAAAAAACTGATTAAAACACGAAATAGGGGACCAAAATGGTGATTCGACCACCCAAAAAACGATTTGGACGAATATCAAGACGAAATTGAAAACGACCGAAAACATGGAGGGACTGCGGAAGGGGTTTCAAAACACGGAAGCCCTCCCCGCGCAATTAAAGCGACGCGGAGGTCCTTAAAATGCGATTAAACCGATTTTAAAAACTTTAAAACATTATAAAACCTAAATCAAAAAACATATCAGCCCCTTTTTTCGTTTGGTAAACCCTAAAACCAGAGAACTCTCCCCCCATTTTTCTTTGAAGTCCGGCGCCGCCAAGGGGTTCCGGTCGCCGTTGCCGGCGCCGGAACCCTAAAAAAGTTTCTTTTTTCTTTCTTTCTTGAAACCGAAAAAAAACCCTTCTCTTCTCAAAACCAAAACAAAAATCGTTTTCCTTCGTTTCCGAACCCAAATCGAAACCCAGAAATATTTTAAAAACCCTTTTTTTGGCGTTCGTTCCTCACCGACTCACCGTATGTGGTCTCGGAGGAGACCCAAGGCTTGTCGCCGGCAAGGGAAACGAAACGGCGAAGGAGGGGACGCGGAGGTAAAAACCCTAACCCTCTCTATTTTTTATTTTTTGGTTGCGATTCAAAACTGGAGAAATGGAGACGAGCGTATACCTCTAAAACTCGAGATTGTTTTCTGGCTTGTTTGTATTGATTGAAATCTGTTGGTTACAAACTCTCTGAATAAAAAAACCCTCTGATTACAATTTTTTTTCTGAGAATATCCTCCTTTTTACAATTTTTTTCTCTAAAAAATCCTCCTCTCATTACATGCATCTCTCGGGTTTTTATAGGCCCCGATTTTTACATTTTTTTGCTTTTCTAAAATGTGTATAATGCTGAAATATCTGTTGGGTTGTTGATGATTTTGGCTGTATTCATGTCTGTGATTTGCGGTTGTTGCCTCTGCCATTTCTGTTTCTTTTTTTCTTTTGCATTTGCGCGTTTTCGGCCTCTGACGTTTTTGTTATTTTTGGCTGCATGTGAGGCTCGTACGAGGGGAGGGGACCAGAGAAGGCCGACCGAGCGACGTGGAGTGATCCGGACGGTCAGCAGAATTCGAAGGGGCTCGAACTCGCGCGCGTGAGGGAGCTGGGAAGCCGCGCGTGTGGGCGTGAGGGTTCTGGAATCCTCCTCGGTTCGATCTCAACCGCCCGATACGCTCTTTATCCGACGGCTGCAAGCGATGCGGCGCCCGTGAGCTGAGAGCCATCTAGGGTTTCCTCCATCAGGGACCATCTGAGCCGTTGATCCTCTCCTCGATCCAACGGTGATGCGGAGTGCGGCGCTAGGGCTAAGGGGCCTCATCTAGGGTTTCTTCGTCCTGGAGCAATCTGGACCGTTAGATCTGGATCCCAGATCTAACGGTGGGAAATGGGGGCGGCTGCAAGAAAACAGAAGTGGGCATTAGGGTTTCTGTTATTTAAGTTTGGGCCCGAATTGGGCTGTGCAAAGTGTTTAATTTTTTGGGGCTTTTTTATTATGTAATGTGGACTTTTAAATTAATAAACTGGGCTTTTATTTATTAATATTGGGCTTTTATTTATTCAATGTTTTTGGGTTTTCAGATTTAATAATAATAATAATATTAATAATAATAAGGATAGTATAATAGATAAATAATAACAGATAATAATAATATTACTAGTAATAAATAAAATGTATAAATAATACATAAGTACTAGTTAATGATAATAACAAATATAGTAAAATGACATAATAAGGTATTAATATGGTAATATAAATGATAATATGATAGGTAAAGATAGTAGGTAGTAATTAATATAATGATGATGATGTTAGTAGATAATAATAGATAATATAAATAATAATACTAGCAATAATAAGTATAGTAATAATAGATAATAATGATATTGATAGGCAAACATAAGCACGATAGTATTATAGTAATGAGATTAATAGGTGATTAATAGTAATATTATATTTAAGCCCATTATTTAAAAGAAGAAAAAGCGGGTTTTAACACCCCGGACAAAATAGGTGATTACAGCTGCCCCCCGTTTGCTTATACTTGTGGAACAAGAATAAAGCAAAGGCCATAAACACCAATTTTGTCCGACTTCCCTGTTTGGATTCCGAGTCACCATGCACTTGAACTTTTGGCGGTCCGGAAGTCGGTACGGGAAAATACAACGGTTGCGGAGGCTTGAAGTTGTTTTTCTCACTTCAACATTCTTCACCCTTCGAGGTCTGAACATATAGACAAATAGTTAAAAATCTCCATTCTTCGAGTGCCTGAACGGATAGGCGGGTTCCATTCTCCAAGAGCCTGATCAGATAGGCGAGCTTCCTTGTATGAGAAAAGCTTTGATATTCCATTCTTCACGAGCCTGAACGGATAGGCGAGCTTCCTTGTATGAGAAAAGCTTTGATATTCCATTCTCCACGAGCCTGAACGGATAGGCGAGCTTCCTTGTATGAGAAAAGCTTTGATATTCCATTCTCCACGAGCCTGAACGGATAGGCGAGCTTCCTTGTATGAGAAAAGCTTTGATATTCCATTCTCCACGAGCCTGAACGGATAGGCGAGCTTCCTTGTATGAGAAAAGCTTTGATATTCCATTCTCCACGAGCCTGAACGGATAGGCGAGCTTCCTTGTATGAGAAAAGCTTTGATATTCCATTCTCCACGAGCCTGAACGGATAGGCGAGCTTCCTTGTATGAGAAAAGCTTTGATATTCCATTCTCCACGAGCCTGAACGGATAGGCGAGCTTCCTTGTATGAGAAAAGCTTTGATATTCCTGTCAAAAATAGGTAAAAATGATATGCTGATGTAAGTTAGCATGCCCCTAATCCTAGGGATGCCTAACTACAAATGATGTATGAATTATGACATCAAAATGCTCGGATGCTTCTGCTCTCCGAGTTGGTCAATCTCGACCTTCTTATCGTCTCTTCTTCTCCTCAATTTGTTCGGGCTTTCTCATCTTTGCCAGATCTCGATTTCTTGGTCTCTTTTTCTTCTCAATCTCTTTTTCCAAATCTTGGTCTATTCTCGTAACACTTCTCGTAGTGCACGTTTTCAAAGCATTGCGCCCTATTCAAACTGGGTGCTCAACCGTTCTCTTCGTCTTTACTGAATGTGACGAATTTTCTCTTTTCTTAACATCGGGGGAACACATGCCCCCAAGTCTCTGAACTTTTCTCTTAAGTTCATTAAGGAGTGCTCAGACGCTTCCACTCTTCAGATTGGTCAATCTTGACCGTCTTCTTCTCTTTTGGCTTTCCTCCTTACCAAATCTCGATCTTTTGATTTCTTCTCGAAAGATAACCACTGACTTTCACTGGTCATACTGGTCATAACACTTATCGTAGTGCTTGCTTCCAAAATATTGCCCCCTTTTCAAACTGGGTGCTGAATTATTTTCTTCGTCTTAACTTAATATGACGGCTTCATCTCTTCTCAACAACGGGGGAAACACATGCCCCCAAGTCCCTGAACTATTACATGTAGGAACTGATTACAATCTCCACCATAGCCACTGACAAGCTGTCATTTGTATTCATGGCATTGCATTCTAGACTTTATCCCTGAAGCAAAGGGAAATTAATTTGTGTTCACAAAAAGATTTAGACTGCATCTTCTAATTTCAAAATAAGATGCGTTTTCGAAAACTAGATTTTCTTTTCAAATCATGGATATATTAAGCTAGATCAAATACCCTGAATATCAAGTGCGCGAACGACACTGTTATGGCTTACCAAGGATTGCCTCAAGCATCATGTGTCTAGGAGACCTCGAAAGCTAAGCTGATGTCTGAAAATGTGACATACTCTCCAAGTTATTTCAGCCTTTAATCAATTAGATTTATCTTCAATAGGCTTCGCCTTTATCAATTCATTACGATTTTGGGGAAGTCAACTCATCACATTCCTTTGGCTCGAGAATAAAGATGGAGCATACAACGATACCCCGAGTTACTCGGCATTGTCACGATTTTACCACCACTCATGTAGCTAAAGTGGATGGTGCATAGCAACCTTATTGGTCTTTTGCTACAGCGGAGTGCCCAAAAATTCAACATTTGTATCCGAAAATGCCTATTACCAGGCTTCGAACATTGTTAGGCTTAGTATTCTTGATTTTTTTTTTTTTTAGCACGAAAAACTTCCGGTTATTCTCTTGAAGGTCATAATTCTATGTGTGTTTGATTAGGTGACCAAATTAACTTGGAGCGTAAGCCACATATTCATCATCTTCAAAGCTTTCGATTTCCACTAGACAAAGGCGGCTCGAAGTCAACCTTTGGGGTCACGGTCGATGTCCCTTGTGCAATTGATATACGGGGACTCAATAGGCAAATATATACACACAAAATGAAAAGGAAATTGAAACGTAATGCATCCTTTCATTGAAATTTTGAAAATGCAAACTTGGGCCCTTACAAAAAAATCTTTGCTACCTTCGGGCAAAGGGTAGCAAAGTGGATTCCACACATCACTTCTGGGAAAAACTAAAATGCAATGAAATGAGAGCAAACAAGCTTGGATGCATTAAACTTTTGATTAAATTGGCCGTCCATCCCACCCCTTTAAGCTTCCTCGAGGAATTCAACCTCCCGATTGTCCGTCAATTTCTGAACCAACTGCTTAAATTCGGGACAATTCTGAATCTCGTGCCCCACAGTCTGATGGTACTCGCAAAAGGATTCATGACCATCATATCCCCCATTTGGACCCTTCTCGATTAAACCTGTCTTGCACAATTGCTCGTACACCCAACTCAGAGGTGACTTGATCTCAGACACTTCTTCCTTCACCTTCTTCGTATCTACCACTTCGAGGGCATTCACGCCCCGACCCTCATGTTTCGGAAGTGGGTTGGTCGTCACATTGGGTTTCTCTAATTCGAGGACCCCGGTGTTAATCATGTTTTGCACGAGCTTCTTGAATGCTGTGCAGTTCTCTATCGTGTGCCCCGGTATTCCGCCGTGGTACTCACAGTGTGCCTTCTCATCGTACCATGCAGGGTAAGGCGGCTGGAAGGGAGTAACATGATACGGGCGGACCAGATCAGCCTCGTATAAGTGCTTGTACACCTCCTTGTACGGTATAGGTAGAGGGGTGAAGGTCATTCTTTCTTGCTCCTTCCTGGGAGCCCTATTCTCTCTTCGGTTCGAGCCTTGCGCATTCCCAATTGCGGCTTGAGGCGCTGAGACTGTGAAGTGCTTAGAAGCCTCATAAGTACCGACATTGTTCACATCATGGTCCTTCTTCTTAAACTGCTTTCGGGCATTCTCGCCTCCATCAATCCTACCACTCTTGATAGCTGCTTCAATTCGCTCACCGGTCATAACCATATCTGAGAAGTTACCGATAGGGTTGCTTATCATGCGGTCATAGAGGGTCCCCTTTAGTGTATCGACAAACATAGGGGATATCTCATTCTCACGGAGCGGGGGCTGAACCTGTGCCACTACATCTCGCCAACGCTGGGCGTACTCACGGAGGCTCTCATTGGGCTTTTGTTCCAAACCTTGTAGCATGAGTCGGTTCGGAACCATGTCGGTTATGTGCCTATACTGATCGGTGAAAGCTTTGGCCAAATCCTTCCATGACCTGATCTGAGCGCGAGTCAACTGATTATACCACCTCACCGCGGGTCCTACCAAACTGTCCTGAAAACAGTGAATTAGTAGCTTCTCGTTGTCGATGAAACCCGTCATCTTTCTACAAAACATGGTTATGTGAGCAGTAGGGCAAGTCGTCCCGTCAAATTTCTCGAATTCCGGTGTCTTAAACTTAGGCGGAATTGTCAGATCTGGAACCAAACTGAGGTCTCTGGCATTCATCCCGTATGCCCCATCTTCTCCTTCTGTAGTTCGGAATTTCTCTTCGAGGTCTTTTCGAGTTTCCTCTAGTTGTTTTGAGAACTCGGCCTTCACTTTGTTTAAGTTCTCGATCTCATCCAGGTCCGGGACACTATCCCCGACATTCTCCGTATTAAAAATCAGACCCGATGGAATATGGGTAGAGGCGCCCGCCTGGTGTGATGTTGCCCCATCTCCTTGGGCAGCCGCTCCTTGCGAGGGCTTAGGGGTATCGGTAACAAAACCGGGAGAAAACGAGGGGTCTCCCTTATCCTGACTAGGGTTTCCGGAAGCACCCTTTCCTTTCAAATTGGCTTGTAGCAACTGAGATATCTCTTTCATCATATCTTGTTGGGACTTGATGATGGTGTCCCTTAATTCTTGCTGGGCTCGCTCTAACTGACCTCTCAAATCAGCTTCCAACTTAGCAAAACTCTCCTCCATTTGCCTCCTTTGGTGGCGAGTAAAGTGTGGGTGCGGAATCTTCGATAGTCACGAATGTTGCCATGACCCCGAACAATTAAATTCCATGAATCAATGATGCCATGCATGATATGTCAAATGCAAAACATAAACATATGATTAAATGCAACAAATTAAAAAACAAAACTGAATGCAAGGAAATGTTGGTTCGACGAACATCCTTATCAAACAACTTCCCCTAACGGAGATCGAGTCTTCTTACAACGCGGTAAGAAAATAAATACGAGGGTATGATTTTTTCTATAAAATAAATTTCCTTGTCCCTTTCCATTAGGGTTCCGAAAACTTCGTTGCTGTGGACTCTTTCTCCCGTTATGAAAGTTTTCAACTTAGACTGTTCTCGAATCAACACTTCGTATGAAAATGCGATGAGTATGCAAAAATAATCAAAACAAGACAAAAAGGTGACTGGGTTAGTAACACCAATAATGAATATCTGGATAAAACAAATAAACAGGGAACACCAAAGCAGGTTAACAAAACAAGACCTAATAGCACGAATTCTAATTCTACGGTTATCCGCATGGCTCTAACTGGGGTAGGCTTCTTAAATTCTCACTCATGTGGTTCGGTTCTAACAAGGGTACCCGAACCTATCTTATTACCTACTAAGGTAACAAGAACCCCAATTCTGGCCCATTACAAGCTTGCGAATTGGTTTCGGTTCGAGGGAAAGCACGACCTAATGACGTGGAGGGCTGCTCACATGTCAAAGGCGTGGATTCCGGAAGTGAATTACCGACCCGTGGAGGGAGACTCACGTGGGTATGGGCGTTTCACTCCCACTTAAGGGACGAAGCTCGGGTATAGAGCCTAATGCGTGATGCAACACATGTCGGTGATTCCTTTGAAATTAAATGAAAAATTAATTCAAGACCACCAATTATCCAAGCTCGTGTACTTAAAGTCTTATTTTCAAAGAAGAACCATCTCGTTAAAGTCAAATTAAATTCCAAAAATTTCCATCATTAAAAGCAACAATTATTTCTTTGGCCTAACTCTCTTTTTGTTTTGAAAAACAAAATTTCTCCCCAGCGGAGTCGCCAAGCTGTAACGGGGTTTTTTTTCGTCCCGCTACTTTTGAAAAATATTCGATTTGATTTAAAAAGGGGGAAATTTTGAAAACAATTCAGGTTTGGGTTTTGGGAAAATCCCTTTAAAAAAAATCCTTTTCTCGGTTGGAGTCGCCACCGGCCACTATGGTAGGCCAGACAACGTAAAAAAAACAAAACCAGAGATTCGTTTGAAAGGGTTCGGGAGTTGGTTACGTGTGGGGAAGGGTTAGCACCCCCATCACGCCCGGAAATCGGTACCAAAACAATTGTTGCTTTTAAGTGATGGAAATTATCTGAATTTAAAAAGAATTTAATTAGTGGTTCTTGATTGAAAATTAGGCTTTAATCACGAGCTTTTTCCAAATTGGTGGTATCGAATTAATTAAGCATTTAATTAAAAAGGATGACGGTACACCGGACCAAAGACTAAACCGACATCATATAAGACTGACTGCCGTGTTAGTTTAGGGTTCGGATCCCGTACGTCACCTTTATGCATGATGCAAACAGATAAATATAGTGTTATGGTCTTGTCCGTTTTAATCTCGAATTTACCTTTAGACGATTCGAATTAATCCGAATATTCGCGGGACATCCAATAAGCTAGGTATGTCGACCCGAATACGCGAATTAATAGGTATCTCCGTTTCATAATTAAAAATGAATTAATTTAAAAATGCTAAAAGTCACATGAATGACAATAAAAATGCATGTCATAAATATATTCGAACGACATTAAAAAAAGCATACAACAAGCATATATTCGAATGATATTAAAACAAATAGGCATGCAACATGTATGACAAAGCTACATTACGCATAAAATTAAATGTTAAACATAAAAGCATACGACCACATAAAAAAAGCAACAATCACATCTCATACATTTATGTTAAATAAACATAACAACATGGCACACAAATAAATATATATTCGATACTAAGTAAAACGCATGGATAACAAAACCACTTAACACAAATATAATGCAGAAGAAAAAGCAAACTGACGAGGACTAAATGGCAAATTTCCCATTTTAAAAAACTGATTAAAACACGAAATAGGGGACCAAAATGGTGATTCGACCACCCAAAAAACGATTTGGACGAATATCAAGACGAAATTGAAAACGACCGAAAACATGGAGGGACTGCGGAAGGGGTTTCAAAACACGGAAGCCCTCCCCGCGCAATTAAAGCGACGCGGAGGTCCTTAAAATGCGATTAAACCGATTTTAAAAACTTTAAAACATTATAAAACCTAAATCAAAAAACATATCAGCCCCTTTTTTCGTTTGGTAAACCCTAAAACCAGAGAACTCTCCCCCCATTTTTCTTTGAAGTCCGGCGCCGCCAAGGGGTTCCGGTCGCCGTTGCCGGCGCCGGAACCCTAAAAAAGTTTCTTTTTTCTTTCTTTCTTGAAACCGAAAAAAAACCCTTCTCTTCTCAAAACCAAAACAAAAATCGTTTTCCTTCGTTTCCGAACCCAAATCGAAACCCAGAAATATTTTAAAAAACCCTTTTTTTGGCGTTCGTTCCTCACCGACTCACCGTATGTGGTCTCGGAGGAGACCCAAGGCTTGTCGCCGGCAAGGGAAACGAAACGGCGAAGGAGGGGACGCGGAGGTAAAAACCCTAACCCTCTCTATTTTTTATTTTTTGGTTGCGATTCAAAACTGGAGAAATGGAGACGAGCGTATACCTCTAAAACTCGAGATTGTTTTCTGGCTTGTTTGTATTGATTGAAATCTGTTGGTTACAAACTCTCTGAATAAAAAAACCCTCTGATTACAATTTTTTTTCTGAGAATATCCTCCTTTTTACAATTTTTTTCTCTAAAAAATCCTCCTCTCATTACATGCATCTCTCGGGTTTTTATAGGCCCCGATTTTTACATTTTTTTGCTTTTCTAAAATGTGTATAATGCTGAAATATCTGTTGGGTTGTTGATGATTTTGGCTGTATTCATGTCTGTGATTTGCGGTTGTTGCCTCTGCCATTTCTGTTTCTTTTTTTCTTTTGCATTTGCGCGTTTTCGGCCTCTGACGTTTTTGTTATTTTTGGCTGCATGTGAGGCTCGTACGAGGGGAGGGGACCAGAGAAGGCCGACCGAGCGACGTGGAGTGATCCGGACGGTCAGCAGAATTCGAAGGGGCTCGAACTCGCGCGCGTGAGGGAGCTGGGAAGCCGCGCGTGTGGGCGTGAGGGTTCTGGAATCCTCCTCGGTTCGATCTCAACCGCCCGATACGCTCTTTATCCGACGGCTGCAAGCGATGCGGCGCCCGTGAGCTGAGAGCCATCTAGGGTTTCCTCCATCAGGGACCATCTGAGCCGTTGATCCTCTCCTCGATCCAACGGTGATGCGGAGTGCGGCGCTAGGGCTAAGGGGCCTCATCTAGGGTTTCTTCGTCCTGGAGCAATCTGGACCGTTAGATCTGGATCCCAGATCTAACGGTGGGAAATGGGGGCGGCTGCAAGAAAACAGAAGTGGGCATTAGGGTTTCTGTTATTTAAGTTTGGGCCCGAATTGGGCTGTGCAAAGTGTTTAATTTTTTGGGGCTTTTTTATTATGTAATGTGGACTTTTAAATTAATAAACTGGGCTTTTATTTATTAATATTGGGCTTTTATTTATTCAATGTTTTTGGGTTTTCAGATTTAATAATAATAATAATATTAATAATAATAAGGATAGTATAATAGATAAATAATAACAGATAATAATAATATTATTAGTAATAAATAGAATGTATAAATAATACATAAGTACTAGTTAATGATAATAACAAATATAGTAAAATGACATAATAAGGTATTAATATGGTAATATAAATGATAATATGATAGGTAATGATAGTAGGTAGTAATTAATATAATGATGATGATGTTAGTAGATAATAATAGATAATATAAATAATAATACTAGCAATAATAAGTATAGTAATAATAGATAATAATGATATTGATAGGCAAACATAAGCACGATAGTATTATAGTAATGAGATTAATAGGTGATTAATAGTAATATTATATTTAAGCCCATTATTTAAAAGAAGAAAAAGTGGGTTTTAACACCCCGGACAAAATAGGTGATTACAGGTACGGTGTGTTGGCGTATCGGTACGTGTTTATCTCATTGACCACGAGATGTTGACTGGGAAGGGCGTATCGATACGCTCAAGGGTTGTATCGATACGATCTTCCTGTGTTGACCCTTGGGTGTTGACTTTGGTCAAGGCGTATCGATACCCTTGACAGGTGTATCGATACAGCCTACTTAATTACAGAAAATGGGTTGTTTTACCAGTGATGTTTGGATGATCGTTTTTGTTTTGCTCTTGTTTCCGCTGATGTGTTTCACATAGGATATGGTAATGTATTTAGACAAGATAAATAAAAGAAATTTTCTAGGGTTGCTAACCGAGGTGAGACCTTAATGGGTTTCGCTTCGGTTTTCCCCGTGTAGCCCACTCGGACCGGTCATCCGGCCAGACCGGGACGAGGGGGTTACATTTGTTGGTATCAGAGCCTAAGGTTTCCGAGACCTTGGGCAGGAAAGTAAGGTAATTTGTGTTTTGTGATTGATATGCACGGTGTTTGCTTGCCATGTAAGCATGTTTCTTGTTATCCATGAATGCTGTGATGTATAATTGTTTGATTGAGAATGTATGTTTTTTTATTGTACGCATATGTTTGCTTGTTTAGCAAGTAAGCCTTGTTATATGCTTGATTGAACATGTATGTGTGTTGAGTTGTTTGAAACATGTTTAGTAGAGTCTCATTGCTTATATTACATCGGAAAAAGGATTTTGAGTGAGGGAAATCATACTTGAGCCACTTGGACCTTTCCTTTGCTAACCCAACTTGTATGTTAAACTGTTGATTGGTTTACTGCTTTTAGTAAGTTTGAGGTCAGTGTGTGGGCCGTGATTTGGTAAGTGGGAGTTGTGGTTTCTAAAAATATGGATGTTGTTGAGGAAGTCCTTTGTTGTAGTTAGGGGAGTATGGTTGTACCAGAATTGAGGTACAATTTGTCCGGTTGCGACGGTGTGTATGTGGGTTGATTCCTGTGGATGAGGGACGATGTGATCAACTCTAGCATTAGTTGGTAGGAAGAAGTGAAGGCCTATGAGTGGGAGTCTGAGTGGTGTCGATGTTTTAACAGATAAGCCTTTGGTACAGTATTAAGTTGTTTCCTCCAGTTAATTATAAATTCGTGCTTTTGTATATCGTTAGCAGGTATGCAAGTTTGAACATGCCTGGTGAAGTGTTAGAGGTAGGTGCGAGTACCTCGGTTCTTTTAGCAAGATCAAGGTAAGGGGTTTTGTGTGAGTAATCTGAGACTCGAAAATGCTAGTTAGTGATCGTTGGGGTTCGACCTACGGTTTTAGTACAGGACAACCGGTCGGTATTCGTGAGTGGGAATCGATTTGTGAGATTGGGCCAGTGTGTGTCTGAGTTGTTTTCCAGCATGGTTGTCTATGTGTGATCAGAACTGCGTTTTTAAAGTTTCGAAATGCTCTAAGAACAGTCTAGAAGAGTCAGATTTTATTGAAGAACCAGTCCGAGAACAAGAGGACCGAAGACTAATAGTTGTGTACTTGTAAAGTCGCAATTTCTGCGGATTCGTCTGTTTGTGTGAGCATGCAAAGAATTTAGACATACTTGTTGAGATCTTAGATGTAGGGACACATGTGACTAGACCTTTTAGTGAGATAGTGGTGGTCAGATAATTGTACAGAAGATGTCTGTTGGTGGTTCAGAGTTACGTGTTTTTAGTAAATGTAAAGTGCTTGTCTGTTATTACGGTGTCGAGGTACCTTTGAAGATGGTTTGGCTTGTAGAACATCAAGTTAGGGTGTACATTGAGACAAAGAGAGAGTTGCCTTGAAGTTGCAGATTTCAGTGGGACTGTAGTAGTAGGTGAGGATGTGAACTTCTTATTGAATGTTGATCCAGCTTCAGAGGTCAAGGATTGATTGAGTTTAGTTGACAGGCTTGCTTAGCAATTGTGATGGATTTGATTTTGAATGAAGATTAAACCATATAATGTTAGAATAGTTTGTGTTTTCTTTTCCTAGAAGTGTTTGGAAGAATTGTCGATTTGTATCTTGACAGAGAAGAAGAGTTTATTATTGATATCGTCACTAAATTGCTCTCGTTTTAGTTTTGCTCGGTACCTTATGGTTTCCGACAGAATTGAGAACGCTGAAGAATCAACTTCGAGACTTGTTGGACCTTAGATTCTTTAGGCCTAGTACATCATCTTAGAGTATGACAATGCACTTTGTGAAGAAGAGAGAAGACAGTACGAGAATGTGTTTAGATTTCAGACAGTTGAAACAAGTGACAGTGAATAATTAGTATCTGTTTCCGAGTGTCAGTGATTTGTTGATCAGTTAGTTTGTGCTTCAACCTTTTCGAAGATTAGTTTGAGATCCGTTTACTACCAGTTGAAAGTGAGAAAAGTTGAAGTACCGAAGACAGCTTTAAGGGCAAGATGTGATCACCTTGAGCTCTGAGTTATGTCGTTTTGTTTGACTAGTGTATTAGTTACCTTCTTAGAGATGTTGAACAGAATAATTCCCGAGTTCCTTGATCAGTTGTAATAGTTCTCATAGATGACACATGAGTATATTCAAGTACCGAAGAAGACCATGACAAGCTTTAGAGTTAGTATTGTAGATTCTATTAGAGAATCAGTTGTATGCCAAGTTGAGCCAACGCGAACTCCGAGTCAAAGAAAATGTTCTCTTGGGACATGTAGATTAGCCGAGTGTACTAGAGCGAATCTTAAGTAGACAGAGGAAGATGTGAGTTGGAAGAAATTGAAGACTGTGGCAGGAATCTATAGTTTCTAGGTCTAGCAGTGTTATTATCGGAAGTTTGTAAATAGTCTTTCGAAGATATCTGCTCTTTTGACAGATTGCTACAGAAGAATGTTCAGTTTGTGAGGTTAGATGCGAGACATTGAACCCTTGAGGAACCGAAAGAAACTTTGAAGAGAGCTTCAACCTTGATCCAGCCTATACTAGAGAAAGAACTTGTGAATTGTAGTGATGTGTTACATGTAGGGTTAGGTTGTGTGCTTAAGCAAGACAGAAGATAGTGACTTGTTCATCGAGATAGTTGAGAGACCGAGAGAGGGGTTATTCGACACTAGACTTAGAGTTAATTACAATTGTATTTGCTTCGAAGACTTAGAGACAAAGCCGTAAAGTAAGAAATGCACAGTGTATATGTACGTATCTTCAGAACTTGAAATATTTGAAGACTTAGGAAGGGTTTAAACTTGAATAGCATAAAATGTTAGAACTGCTTGAAGATTGTAATATCAAGATTGAGTATCATCCGAAGATAGTCAACGTAGTAACCGATGTTCCGAGCTATGTTGTTGATAGATTAGTAGTAGAGTTGCGAGATGTAATTGCCGAATTCAGTTTACCGAATGATAGTAGTTTCGTGGCTGAGTTTCATGTTAAACCTACATTGAGTCAGAATGCTTGTAGAGAAACAGTTGCAAGACAGATTCTTGGCACCTCACGTGCATGACATAGCGGAAGGAAGACCTTCAGAATACAGTTTCAGAGATGATAAAGTTTTACATTTTAGAGACAAAATAGTTGTACCGATTGACATAGTGTTTTGAGACGTATTGTTTTGGCCGAAGCACACGGTAGTCCATTCATATTGCATCGGAGTAGTATGAAGACGTATTGTGGGTTGAAGATGAATACTTCGGGATTGAGATGATGTGTGATGCGGTTCAGTATGAGAGTAAGTGTAAAATTTGTCAGCATGTCAAGACCGAGCGTCAGATTTTTTTTCTAGTTTGTTACATTCGTGGAAGATTCTTAGTGGAAGTGGGTAATAGAGATTTGAGATTCCAGCTAGATTTTTGAAGGTGTCGGCATAGTGTTTGGTTACTTGTTGAAGATAGAGGATCAGTCAGAGAGAGTTATGACGTCAAGTATTCAAGCAGTACTGTATAAGATTGCGAATCGGGCTAGTTCTGTTGTTTATTTGTTGCGGTTACCACCAGAGTTAGAAAGAAGGTTGTGATGTGTTCTGTGTATCTATGATTCAGAAATTTGAAGATGATCTGTCTCGTGCTATGTTTGCAGAAGAAATTAAGTTTAGTTTAAAATTGACATGCGATGGAGAACCAGTTGGGGTCTTAGCATCAGATATCTGTTGTTGTGTGGTAAGCTTACTGAGTTGGTTAGTATGTGGTGGTGAGAAGGAAAGTGTGGAGTAGCAGGTTTTAGTGGCTCCTCATATTCGATAAATTTCGGAGACGAAATTTCCTTAAGTGGAAAAGAGTTGTAACACCTGGGTTTGGGGGTCAGATGAAAATAATATTTAAATAATGAGTCAGGTTTCGGTTTTAAAATTTAAAATAATAAAATATTATTTTAGGCTTCGGATATTCAAAACAAAAATTTTATGTTGGATCAAAATTGTTTTGGGAATTAAATCCCATAGATTTTATGATAAAGGAGAATTTGCCATCTCATTAATGGCAATATGGTAAATATGAGAGCTTTCAAATTTAAAACCCTTCTTTTATTTTAGAAGACAACTTCTCTCTCTCATCTTCATCTTCTTCATTTCTTTTTTCACATTAAAATATCCTTTCCTCTCCAAATCTCTATTCCTTCACCCCATGCTCCTTGTTGGTGATTTTTGAAAGGTAAAACCGTTTTCAACTTGTCCTCCTCTTCCTCTTTAAGATGGTACCTTTAATTTTCATAAAGCTCATAGATTTTGAAGTTTAGGGTTTTGAGTTTTAGGTTAAAAATGCAAACTTTAATGTCTTTAATTTGAGCTTTCGATTTGTTGAAGTTATATATGTTTTTTACTACCCATAAGGTCCAACATAGTTAATTTTTACATAGTTTTATGTTGAATCCCGAATTTGGGTATAAATGGGTTTTTTGAAGGGTTTTGGGTGAGTTTTGGGGGTTGTTTTAGGTGAGAATTGATAGGCTATTGGTAGTACTATGATTGGGGATTGATTTGGGATCATTTGTGGGTGTAATGGGTGTTGGAAACATGAATTTTGGAAGGGTATGTGGGTTGTCCGAGATTGCAAAATAAGGGGTTTGTTCATGGTTGCAATATTATAAATTGTATTTGAATTGTATTTCGGGTTGGTATTTTGATGTTTGGCTGATTTGAGGATTATTTGAATTGTATTGAGGTTGTTTA
The DNA here is from genome assembly GCA_958450335.1 of Hibiscus tridactylites. Lineage (NCBI taxonomy): Eukaryota > Viridiplantae > Streptophyta > Magnoliopsida > Malvales > Malvaceae > Hibiscus > Hibiscus tridactylites. The sequence goes on from OY288284.1 coordinate 69,012,222, forward strand.
GAAGCGAGAACTTGCGTTGGAGAAGCTTTGGGAAGAAATCCGAAAACTTGAAGGTGATGCTTGCTTGGTAGTTGAGCTTGGAGGTAGAGGTGAGTGGTTAAATATTTTTAAAATGATTTTGAGTTTTTGGTTCAAGCATGTGAACCTATGATTGGCTTGGTAAACCCACCTAGAGTTGGGATTAGAGTGGTAGCCTAATCCCAAGCTTTGATTAGAGACTTTGGTTGCACTCTTTAATGGTTGTATATACCTCGTGTTAAATGGTGATGGTGTTGATTATGTATATGTTGTATACATGTATGTTGAGGCATGTTTGATGCATTGTTATATGCATGTTGATGATAGATATGATATGGTTATACACATGTGTAAAATATGATGTAATATAGTTGTTAATGAGGTACATGTGGTGTTGACGTGTGAAATGATATTATGAGGTGTTTGTATGATTCGAGGATCATGGTGAGTACATGCTATGCATGGAAATGTGGTTTGTGCATGACGGTGAGTCATGGTGAGTACGTGCTAAGCACGGAAGTTATTATGAAATGATATTGTGAAAGATTATTGAAATGTGTAGTATTGGCACTAGTATGCTTGGGTACAAATGATCAATCATTATGATGTTAGTGTGCACATATGAGTCTAAATTCGCGCGTGGCCTTGGTGGCGTTGAGTCACCAAGGAGTAGTACGGGTACGCCCGGAAATTGTATTTATATTAGTCGATGATGAGTGGAATCTCATCGACGGGACATGAGGATTAGTGGAATCCCCTCCGCGTGAAATGAGGTGTGAGGATGAGTGGAATCCCCTCCGCGTGAACGGTGATGAGTGGAATCCCCTCCGCGTGAACGGTGACGAGTGTAATCCCACTGTCAGGTAATGGTTGTGTTGTTGGATGAGAGTTCAAACGATTATCTGCGTATTCGAGTCATAGTTAGGTGCCAATACGGATTGTAGTTTATGTTGCCAATATGTGATTAATTGTGAGCCGATGTGATTTGGGATGTGTTGCTAACATGGTTTAATATATGTGATTTCATATGTTGTGGATTTAAACATGTTGAGCATGACATAATATTGAATATATGTTCATGCATCATCTATATTTATGGCTCATGTGGATCGATGGTAAGATCATGCATTCTACCTTGGTTCTATGCTCGTGCTTGGACCCTGCATTGTCGAGGTTTGTTTTATGAGCTACCCTCACTAAGCTTTTACGCTTACGCTCTCTTTTGTTCGACAATGCAGATTAATAGCTTGTGGTTGGCAAGGGCAAGGAAAGGTCTCCAATGGTTGCTTTTGGTTAGCTCAAGTATGAACTTTAAATTGTAGATTGTAATAGTCAAGCAATGGGATAAGTGTTGTTGATTTGTGCTATTGTTGGTTGTTTAGGAGCATGTTTAGACTCCCTAATTATGTTGTTTTTGATTGGCTTGTTGATGCCATGCTTGGATTGTAAATCATGTGTAAATTGCTTACCATGCTTGTTGGCCATGTGCCCTTTGAGGATGTTTATGTGTTTGGTTGTTGAAGCATGAAACCTTGAATGCCTATGACATCCTTTGCTAAAATGTATGATTTCCTTGTTGAGTGATGTATGTCTAATTTGGGTGTCTTGTATGATTAGACTTTGATCGTTAGATGTTGTATGAATGCTTGGATGTGTCTTGGGAGGTCTTAAATCGCATCTAGGTTCGAGTCTTGTATTGTTTAGCCGAGTTTGGGAGACTTGCAGTGCATGGCGTATCGGTACGCCCGAGGGCCGTAGCGATACGGTTTTGCCTGTTGGACTTAGTTTTGGCTGGGTGTATCGATACGCTAGGGTGTATCGATACGGTTTTTGCTCACTGGAATTCTGAGATTTTGATGAGTTATTACCGTATCGGTACGGTGTGTTGGCGTATTGGTACGGGTTTATCTCGTTGACCACGAGATGTTGACTGGGAAGGGCGTATCGATACGCTCAAGGGCTGTATCGATACGATCTTCCTGTGTTGACCCTTGGGTGTTGACTTTGGTCAAGGCGTATCGATACCCTTGACAGGTGTATCGATATGGCCTGCTTAATTACAGAAAATGGGTTGTTTTACCAGTGATGTTTGGATGATCGTTTTTGTTTTGCTCTTGTTTCCGCCGACGTGTTTCACATAGGATATGGTAATGCATTTAGACAAGATAAATAAAAGAAATTTTCTAGGGTTGCTAACCGAGGTGAGACCTTAACGGGTTTCGCTTCGGTTTTCCCCGTGTGGCCCACTCGGACTGGTCATTCGGCCAGACCGGACGAGGGGGTTACAGCTTTAAATTCTTTAAACTTATCCAGTGCTTCCGACTTTTGTTTAAGAACATAAACCCAACACTTTCTGCTATAATCATCAATAAAAGTTAGGTAATACCTATTTCCACCAAGTGATGGGATGTCAAAAGGACCGGCGATATCTATGTGCACAATCTCCAATTGTCTTTGGGCTCGCCAGGATTTGCCAACTTCAAAACTTTGTTTATGTTGTTTTCCTTTGATGCAGCCTTCACAAAGTTGATCTGGAGGATTGATCTCTAGTAGTCCTCTCACCATATTTGCTTTTGATAATAGTTTCAAGCCCGAAAATCCAAGATGCCCATATCGTAGATGCCACAACCATGAATCATCTTTGATTGCAGTCTTCATGCACTTGACTTCTCCTGACTCGATGTCAATTGTAAAAAGACAATTTCGAGTCATATCAACTTGGGCTATCAATTCTCCATCTTTATTTGTGATGGCAAGGGAGCGATTTTTCATCAACACCTCATATCCTTTTTCTAGAAGTTGACCAAGGCTGATGATGTTGCTTTTCAAAGCCGGTACATAATAAACATCTGAGATGTACTTCTTTTCACCATTTTTTGAGTAATCATGACTTCACCCTTGCCTTTGACTTCTGCGTGCGAGTCATCTCCAAATGTTACTCGGCCATGGATTGTTTCATCTAACTTCATGAACAGCTCCTTTCGGCCACACATATGATTGCTAGCACAATTGTCAAGGTACCAAATATTTTTCTTAAATTCTCTATTTCCTTTGTAAGTAAGGAATACATGAGATTTTTTAACATTTTCTTCTTCAGCTGCTGCTACATTATTTCTTTCTTCTTGTTTAGGAGCTAATCGACACTCGTAACTATAGTGGCCTTATTTGTTGCAGTTATAACATTGTACCTAAAATTTATTTCTTTGTTGATATCTGCCCCGGCCTCGACCTCTGAATCCTCGTCCATGACTTGACGTCTGAAAATTTTCACTTGTTTGAGCTGTGTCATACGATCGACCACCGCGTCCTCGTGCTCCTTGTCTTCCTCTGTATCTTCCACGATAACCACCATGATTTCCTCGACCTCTTGTGTAGCTATTGCTAGCTTCTCCTTCATTGACGTTCATCTTGCTTTGCAAAGCTTGCTCCAAATTTTCAAAATCTTCATTTTGCTTCATTTTGTGCTCATGGGCTTGAAGTGAACCCACAAGCTCATCGAGCGATATCTGGGACAAATCTTTTGATTCTTTTATTGCGACAACCACGTAGTCGAATTTTCCTGTCAACGACCGCAAAATTTTTTCCATCACTCTAACTTCGTCAAGCGATTCACCATTTCTTTTTATTTCATTTACGACGCCTTTCACACGGTTAACATAGTCATCTATGCTTTCCGTGTTTTTCATTTTCAGCATTTCAAACTCGGCTCTGAGTGATTGGAGACGTACCTTTTTTGCCTTCTCAACTCCTTGGAGTGATTTTTACAGGGTTTCCCACGCTTCCTTTGCGGTTGTCGCTTCTGCAATTTTTTCAAAGGTGGATTCATCTATCGCTTGAAAAATGAAATACAACGCCCTTTGGTCTCTTTTACGAGCATCCCTTAGTGCTCTTTTCTGTTCATTGGTCAGAGCCGCCTCTACTTCCTCATTTTCCGGCTCAGCGTATCCTTTTACAACAATATCCCAGCATTCATTTGAACCGAGTAATGCCTTCATTTGAATACTCCAGTTGCTATAGTTCGTTTTCGTCAATCTCGGGATTTGGGATTGGATCATGTTCTCCATCTTCTCGTGACTTAAATTCGAACCAAGCTCGGATACCACTTGTTGGAAGCGTTAGGTGAGCACTCGATATAATTTATAATAATTCACACAATATTATTACAAGAACAAAGTACATACATATATTTTCCTAACACTAGCTGCTGCTAGTTCTTTTTTCACTCACTCTCGACAACTTTGCTAAGCTTTTTTCTCACTCTCTCATTTTTTTCTTTCTTGATACACACTCTATTTTTTTCTTTTTTCACTCATACATACACAAACTAATAACACACATATATATAGGGCTGTAAACGAACCCAACGTTCAGCGAACCGTTCGTGAACCGTTCGGCGGGAAGTTCGTTTATGTTCGTTTATTTATTAAACGAACGAACATGAACAAGATTTTTTGTTCGTCTAATTAAATGAACGAACACGAACAAAAGGCTTGTTCGTTCATTTATGTTCGTGAACGTTCGGTAATCCGTTCGTTTATGCTCGTTCATTTATGTTCGTTCGTTTATGTTCATTTACGTTCGTTCGTTTATGTTCGTTCAATTATGTTCGTTTATGTTCATTTAAATTTATTCACATATGTCTACCGGTGTTCATTATTCGGTTAAACCGAACTTACCAACCGAACCAAAACAAAATTGATTAATTTATTAGATAATTTTAGGTTTCGACTATTAATTAAGAGTTTTTTCAAATTTTAATTATCGATTAATTCGGTTTAAAAATCGGTTAATTAATTGAATTAATCGAACTAACCAAAAATATTAAATATTTAACAAATTATATATGTTCGTTCATGTTCGTTTTTGTTCGTTTTTGTTCGTTTGTGTTCGTTTACCATTTAAACGAACGAACATAAATGAACACGAACAAGCTACATTCCTTAATGAACGAACACGAACAAAAAATTTTGTGTTCGTTTATGTTCGTGTTCGTTCATTTGTTCGGTTAAAGCTAAACGAACATGAACACACCCTCTACATATATATAGGAGAACTAAACCTCCTTAATTGTTGACATTCCTTGCCGTGTACTTCTTGAATTTTAAAGAAGGCTGTCACATGTTCTATGTCATTAAATTTCTTAGGGCTTCATGAAAATTCTAGCTATTGTGTTTCATTTGGTTGCTGTCACATCAACCTTATATTACTGCCTTAATCTTTCTTAATTGTTAAGCATTTGTGCCACCAAGGCTTCAATTTCTTGCTGCCATGCCACGTCAATGCTTTGCTGCCACCATTGTTTAATTGCTAAGATTTTTTAATTAAGTTTTCTTGTTGTGTTGCCACACCACTTCATCTCTTCTTGCCACATATGGTTACATACACTACAAAAAAAATGACATATACCGACGCTTGTCTATACCGACGGACAAAATTTGTTGGTATACAATACATATACCGACGGCTAAAAGAAGTGTCGATAAAAGTTTTGATTTTTACCGACGGAACAATTGTTCGTCGGTATAGGCAGCATTTATATCGACGGAAAAGAGTGTATCATCGGTATATGTTTAATTTATACCGACGCTCTACAACATCCGTCGGTATAGGTGTACCGTATAACGACGAAATTTGTTGTGTGTCGGTATAGGTCATAGAGTATAACAACGGTTTAAATTGTTTGTCGGTATACATATACTATACCGACAGTTATTGTGTCCGTCGATATAGGGTGGTTAAAATATTTACCCCAAAAATTAAAATCCCTAGAATTAGAAATCATCAGAAAATGCTCGACCCTGACCCCTCCAGATAGCTCTCCTCTCTCGGTCATTAACAAAATACTGCGCTCATCTCGCCGGTCGTCGTTTCGACGCGCATCTCGACTCCAAACCTCCGGCGGTAGGAGTTCTGTGGCCTTCATAAAGTGAGAGGACTTACCGATACAACTGCTGGAGCAGAGAAATCTCTTCGTCATTTGGTGCTTCAATAATCTGAATCATAGAAAAGACATGACCAGCATTAACCTCAATGACCAGGTACTCCAAAAACATAAAAGTGCCATAAAAGGTTGGATGCTTTTTGGAAATAATAAGCACTTTCGGTCATAATGTTAATTTGAATTGGGTTCTACACTTGATTAGTTTTAACTTTTTACTGCTTTTTCATGGCTGAAGTACATATGTTTTGGTCTTATATTGTGTGTTACAGAACCCGTCAAGCTTCGATTACCACCGAGTTGATTGAGATTATATCCGGAGCATCAGCATTGGAGGGTTAATTTCAAATATTTTCCGCTGTAGTTTCTTTTTCCGACAGTGACGAAATAAAAAGTAAGTGCATTGTTTCTCTGGACTTTCATGGTGCTTCCCTTTGAATGTTTTGTTGAGGTGCTTCAATAATCCCCCCAGTGATAGATCTTCCTTTCTGGGGAATTTATTTACTTTGTGATGGTTTCAAATTTCAACAGCCTTTTTGGTTGTAAATCTATGATATTGGGAGGATAATTTCCTTTTCTTTTCCTCTCATTGAGTATATTCAATATTCACATACGAGTTTGTGCAAATGTGGTTATTTTATTATCGGTTAGAATTTAATAAATACTGATATTAGCTCGACTAGTTTGTTTCAAGTAGTCAGTATAATTCTTTTGGAAAGAATTATGTAAATTTTGTTTGTGATAGCAAATAAATGTCTTATTTCCTCATTGGTACTTGTATGTGAAAAGATAAAATAGGAATAAGAATTGCTGCAAGCCAAAGATTGATCTCTAGACATTGTATTTTCAGAGGATAAGTGCCTCACCGATTGTATTTTCAGAGTGATAGCAAATAAATGTCTTATTTTATTTTTGAATTAGTAGCATTTTATTATGTTCTGTTTCTGTAATGAATTTGGAGCTACTTTTGGAAATAAAGCTTCTGATTTTGGAGTATGTATGAAGCAAGTTTTTTTTTTTTTTAACGAGTGTTTACTAGATTTGCCGCTTGAGAAAATCTGGGGTAAAGATGGGCATTTTGTATTTTACACTTCAATTTTGCTTGGGAATTGCATTTCATTTTATGGAATGAAATTTCATGGTCTTTATGATCTAGGTCTACTTTACATTGCCATTCCTTTTGTAAATTTGAATTTCCAGTGTGGTAGCTGAGAAAATGTAGAATAAGGAAGGCATTCACTTCTAATTTCTTGCATTTTCTTCAGTTGATTGGCTAAATAAAACCTTTTTTATGGCCCTGGTGATTTAACTTTCTTGCATTGGTTCTATTTATGTGGATTTCTTCTCTCCACATCAAAAAAAGAAAACTTCTTTTAATGTAAATTCTTCATTTCTACAAATTAGTAAACTGGTTTTCTTTTTCCACTAAGTTTAATTGTAAAATGACAGCCATATGAATCTGTAGATAGATAGAAAATTAGCGTTGACTTAGAAAAAAAATTCTAGATAACATCTCTCGTTTAACTTCACATCCACGGTGACATGAGAACTTCAAGAACCCTCCTTCTAATGCTAAAATTACATAATAGTAAAAAAAAAGTAGGCATTTCTTAAAAGCTTAAACTCTTAGATTATTGATCACCCAACTTAACAGTTAACACAAATATTTGTTGGAATGGCAAAGGCTTTGTTCGGTTGACACTTACTTTAGTTCTTTTTATTTGCCAAAACATAAGCCAAATTGCCCTAGAGATAGAGAGGTACGTATGAAGAAATCTAAGGTCAAATTGTTGATCTCTATAGATAGTGTTAATTTTTGTTCAAGATTTGTCCTACCATTAAAAAGTGATTAAGACTTCTAAAGTCAACAATGAAATCGAATTCCAGTTGAATATTAGTAGAACAATAATTGTATGGGGTAGATAAGAGGATAACCCAAGCGTGCTCCATTATTGCATAAAATAGGAATAAGAATTGCTACAAGTCAAAACAAAATGTTGGAGCTGAACTAAATGGTAAATAAAACAAATGAGTAATGGAAATAGACAAATGGATAGTGAATGGGAAGCCACTAGAATTGAAGCATTAGTGTCTTTGTTTTATTTGATTTCTGAAATAACTTTACGGTACAATGATTTTGTATTAATTACTATTTTCTTGGACTGATCAGGCAACTGGATAGTGAATGGGAAGCCACTAGAATTGAAGCATTGCATTGGATATCAACCCTTTTAGACAGACATCGTGCTAAGGTGAGGAAGCAGTTATTTGTGATTTTCCGTTTACATCTGGCTGTTTGTGTGTGTTTTCTCATACTATGTTTTTTCAGTTATCTTTCCAGAAACTTCTTTGAATTCCAAGTTTGTATTACTTTCTAAGCATTTAAATTCCTTGCAATAAATCTCAAATCTCTTAAAATTACACATCGAAGTTGTCTGTTCTTCGTCTCAATAGAATTCCTAATTGACCTTTCTTTGGACTATTGTTAGCACTTTTTGTATATGCAAATCAGATGTAAGTACTCAATAAGAATTAAGGACTGTTTTGTTTGTATGAGAAAACTATGGACTGCTTTGGATTAATATGAATCAGGAGAGGGGCTGTAAATACTCAATAGGGACTGCCTTAAGAGGATATGTGCTTGTTAGGGGCTGTTTTACATTAATTTGAATAATGCTGGATAGTTTGGGTGAATACACATGTACACAAATATAATGGACTGTTTTGCCTAAATAAGCTAACTTAATGGACTGTTTTGCAAGCAACTAGAAACTGATTTGCCATTAATGAAACTAACGGGGCTGTTTTACATTAATTTATGCATTGATGTCCAAAATTCTTTCGTAAATGAGATCATTAGTTTATTGATAATACAGGTATTATTGATGGATAAAACGTGGATCAATCTTAGATCAAGGGCAAGTGAAGAATACATTAGAGGGGTTACTAATTTTTTAAACTTTGCCTTTAAGAGAACTGAAGATGGAAAAATTTGGTGTCCTTGTGTGAATTGTGTCAACACTTATAGAGTATCTAGGAGAGATGCATTTGATCACTTAATATGTGATGGGTTTCTTAAGGGTTATGTCCGTTGGATTTTTCATGGGGAGCGATGTGATGGATCTACGCCACCAATTCCAACTAATGAAGAAGAAAGAGAGTTTGAACACGACATTCATAACCTCTTGAATGATATGATGGCAGAGCGGGTTATGAATAATGATGAACGTAACAATCATTCGGTAGATGACACTACAAGGCTTGGCGATCATAATCATAGACTTCAAGGAGACAAATTTTTTGATTTACTCAAAGATGCAGAGGTGCCACTTTATCCAAATTGCAAGAACTTTTCAAAGTTGTCATTTATCATTTATTTGTTCCACATTTATCGTGAATTCTAGGGCCGTAGTTGTTGTGGTAATTTATTATTATTATTATTAAGTTTTGTATATGTGTTCAGTATAAATATAATATAGTTATTATATTATATGTTTAACTTGCTTATATTTTTAGGAACGCATTCAAGAGAAGAGAAATGAAAGCTCGTCTTCTGAGAATTTATCACAACCTTCATGGTCAAATGATGTGTTTGCTCAAGTTAAGGGGCCGGAAAGAAGAGGACGTGTTCGTTGTGTAGGGGCGGTTCACACCCGTTTTTAATTACTTTAATTACTTTTAATAGGCAACACCTGATGCTGGTAGTGCTTCAGCACCAGTCAATTGTATCAGTCCATGCTTGCCTTCAACAAATCAACAAAATACAAGTGGAAATGATGCTGGTAGACAATAGAGGGTGATTGTACTAAACTCGTAGGTACTTGTTTGCATATTACTTTTGTTTGTACTAAACTCGTAGGTACTAAACTCGTAGGTACTTGTTTGCATATTACTTTTGTTTGTACTAAACTCGTAGGTACTTGTTTGCATATTACTTTTGTTTGTACTAAACTCGTAGGTACTTGTTTTATTGATTATGTATTGCATACTTTTTTTATTCGAACATTAAATCTAATATTTTTCCTTTAAAATGAAATTATTTTTGTTATAGTAGTTTTAGTAATTTTAATATTTTAAATAAAAAAATATTAAATAAAAAAATGGAATATATTAATAATTATTTAATATGTAAAAAAACAAAAAATACCAATTAAACCTATACCGACGGACAAAACTGTCGGTAAAAGATAACCGCTAGGAGCTATACCGACGGACAAACCGTCATTATAGATACCAGCTATACCAACGGACACAACCGTTGGTATAGATCTATACCCCTATACCGACGGACAAAGCGTCATTATAGATAATATCTATACCAACGGACACAACCGTTGGTATAGATCTATACCCCTATACCGACGGACAAACCGTCATTATAGAAAATAGCTATACCGACGGACAAAACCGTTGGTATAGATCTATACCCCTATACCGACTGACAGACCGTCATTATAGATAACAACTATACCGACGGACAAAACCGTTGGTATAGCTATTCTGAGCCTATACCGACGGACAGAATGCGTTGGAATATATACCCTAATTTGTCGGGGTAGTCCACACCTATACCTACGGCTGTGTCCGTTGGTATAGGTTCAGAATACCTATACCGACGGTTTTGTCCGTCGGTATAACTTTATACCGACAAGCGTATTACCGACGGCATTTTGTCTGTCGGAATTTCCCTTTTGTCCGTCGGTAAAGGTGTTTAGGGTATATACCGACGGATATTTGGTGTTTTACCGACAAATTTTTGTCCGTCGGTATATGTCAATTTTTTTGTAGTGATAGCTTTCGAAGTGGATATTTCTATATCCTCAAATCTTTGCCGACATAAGTGACTTTTAATTGGGTTTGATTTCTAACAATCCTCCAACGTCACACTTTCCCAACAAAAAAGAGAATTAGACGGAAGACGTGAGATCAACCCAACATTGTCGAATTCGACAATGACCCTCTCTAATTCGTGTCAAATGACAGCGGCAAAACTCATTCTATAGGCGAACGCCTCTGCAAAAGTAGCCAAAAACTCGTTCACTTGCATATTCTTCCCACTAAAGACAGAGCCATCAAAATCTTTAAAATTGCTGCAAGTCAGAAGAATATGCAAATGAACATGTTTTTGGCTACTTCCGTAGCGTTCGCCTATAGAATGTTGCATCGAAGTACAATGATGAATTCAAGGAGTCTTTCTCCTATGTCTTGCACCTGGGGGGACATATTTTAACAGTTCATCGTTGTACCTCGATGCAACATTTCATGTTTCAATTGGGTCACTCTTACAACTATTGAAGACTTCGATATTACAGGTATTTCAAATGCGCCAACACAAAATAGCAATGAGGCTTAAGAAGTCCTTACGGTTGTTTCTCGCCAAATTTGCAGATAGAGCGAACACCATTTACAAAGTGTAAAAAATCCTTCACTCGATGGTTGGTAATTAAATCTGGAAGCTCTCCAAAGGTACAGACAAACAACACATAATCAATGTTTTTTGATCCTACGATGCAAATTAATTTGCATTAGACGCAACAACATTATCAGTAGCATTTCAAAGCTGTCCACGATTTCAAAATTTATCTATTAGCATGTATTATGTCATTCTTGCTTAGCCTAATGGGTTTGATCGAGAAATTGAAATAGAAATTAAAAATATATATATGAACTGGGTTTGCGGTTTGATGGTAATCAAATAAGATTTAGATATTATTAGTTTTAATTAATTGAGAGATTTGTGAATTCTTTTCGTCGTATGCAACTGTAACGAATTTGTAGGTTTTTCTCTTTTTTTTCGGGGGACAAGTAATTACATCCAAAAAATGGTTTACATATTTGCTAGAAGTTACATACAATAAGACCTTTACAACTATGCATTTAAAAATTATATATTCTTTTTTATTCTTCTGAATTTTTTATTACTCTCTCATAAATATTATAGAGCTGCTTCAAGTGGAAAAATCATTTCATAAAAAGACACATGATTGACCCTTGCACATTCTTTCATTGTTGAGATGCGACTGGCCTTGAGTTTGTTACAGGATGATGATAAAAATGATTTATATTAGGGAGAATACTTTGCATATACAAAGTATCGAGTTTAAAATCTATTTAAATAATGTGAAGTTATTTATTGTTGAATTAGTCCCGTAGGCAAACTCAAGCTTTTTTTTCATTCTGCCATTCAACTACATTATGTAGATACTGGATATTTGAATAATATTATTTTGAATTATTCTACTCCATTTCAATTCTGTAAGGATGTGTATTAATCTATTTAAAAGTGTTTTAAACCACAATATAAAATTTTATGTTCTATTTAATATTGTCTTATATTTATTTAAAAGTGTTTTGAAACATTAATTGATTTATTTTATTAAGAGAAAATATCTTATGCATTGATGGTGAAAAACGAAAAAAATTCTACAAACGCCTTACTTTTAGGATTTAATGACTTAGTTTAGGATTTAGGGGTTTAAAAGTTAAGGGTTAGTGTTAGAATTTAAGGTTTAGAGGTTGGGGTTTAATTTTTAGGGTAATATGATTAGGGATTTAGGTTTTAGTATAAATCTTAAAATTTAACACACAAACCCTAAATTCTAACCATACCCCTAAATTCAAAACTCATCCACTAAAATCCTAAACACTAAACCCTAAATGAAACCTCTAAACCCTAAAACTAAGGTGCTTGTGGGAAAAAATTTCCACAAGCGCTTGTGCATGTAATAATTATCCTTTTATTAATAAGATAATTATTTGATACACTGGCAATGGAAACTAAAAGTTTCCACAAACGCCTTAATTTTAGGGTTTAGGGACTCAATTTAGGGTGTAGGGTTTAGGAGTTTATGTTTAATAGTTTAGAATTTAATGATTGTGAATAAAATTTAGGGTTTAGGGTTTAAGAGTTTATGCCTTAAAACCTAAACCTTAACCTTTAAACCCTAAACCCTAAATTCTAACCAATGTCCCTAAATTCTAAACCCCTACACCCAAACTCCTAAACCCTAAACCATAAAACTAAGGCGCTTGAGGAAACTAAAAGTTTCCACCGCCAGTGTATTGGATATAAATCCTTATTAATAGTGTATATATTATGGGTAATTATTTGATACACTGGCGGTGGAAACTAAAAATTTTCACAAACGCCTTAGTTTTAGGGTTTAGAGACTTAGCTTAGGGTGTATGGTTTAGGAATTTAGGTGTATGTGTTTTGAATTTATGGATAGTAGTCAAAATTTATAGTTTAGGGTTATAATTTAGGGTTTAGAGATTAAGACCTAAATCCTCACTATATTACCATAAAAACTAAATTCTAACCTCTAAACCCTAAATTCTAACCATAAACCTTAAATTCTAAACATTAACCTTTAAACCCTAAACCCTAACTATAACCCCTAAATCCTAACCAATGTCCCTAAATTCTAACCCCCTACACCCAAACTCCTAAACCCTAAAACTAAGGCGCTTGTGGAAACTAAAAGTTTCCACCGTCAGTGTATTGGATATAAATCGTTATTAATATTGTATATATTATGGGTAATTATTTGATATACTGGCGGTGGAAACTAAAAATTTTCACAAATGCCTTAGTTTTAGGGTTTAGAGACTTAGTTTAGGGTGTATGGTTTAGGGATTTAGGTGTATGTGTTTTGAATTTATGGATAGTAGTTAAAATTTACAGTTTAGGGTTATAATTTAGGGTTTAGAGATTAAGACCTAAATCCTCACTATATTACCATAAAAACTAAACTTCTAACCTCTAAACCCTAAATTCTAACCATAAACCTTAAATTCTAACCACTAGCCCTGAATTCTAAATCCATACACCTAAACCTCTAAACTTTATACCCTAAACTAAGATCCTAAAACTAAGGCGCTTGTAGAAACTTTTAGTTTCTACCGCTAGTGTATAGGATAATAATCCATATATTATATATCTTGTATTGTTTATACAAATCGTATCTTCAGTTAAAAACAAGTACTGTCCACACAAATATATGTGTGTTTCAAACACTAATATGGTTAATTTGATTCAAATTATAATATTTCACCTATTTTGATTACATCAATCTCAATCGAGTTAGTAAAAATTAGTTCTACTTCATAATTTTATAATTTTATTGGGAGGATGTATAATGAGGTTGAATTCAAAAACTTCATATCTAAAAAAATAACCAAGCAATTAAATATTAACTTAATGGTAATAAAATATTTTAAGGGATAAAATCAGAATTTCGGTTTAAGAAATATTAATAGTTTTTTTTACAGATCTTAATCTTACTTAGAGGAAAAGGAAATGAAGACCCTAAGAGAAGAAAAGAGTGTGCTAAATGCCAACTTAACAAATACATTTGTTAACAAATGTTAAAAAATCCATTATGAATTTTTATTTTCAATACATTTGTTAAAAAGTCACAATAAAAAATGATAAGTAAAATGTCCATTGATGAATTTTTTTCTATACAAAATATTGAAAAATATTAGATTATGAGCTACTTATCACTTAATAGATAAAGGATTTATCAATTATTAATTTATTTTTTTACATCTGTATTATCCTTTAAGTAAAAAGTTCGAATTATAATAATTTAAATCAGTTATTTTTATTATTAGTTTGGGTTTTTTTATTTTAAGTTATTTTAATTTTAAAATTTATATTGATCAAACTATATATCTATTTTCAATACTTATTTATTTTGTAAATAATAAACATTTTTATAATTTAAAATCAATACTTGTAGTATTCAACACTTCGTTTTTCAATTTCTCAAACAAAACATTAAAATTTCACATTAATTTTTAGATTTCGTTCTAAGTCCTTAAAATAGTGTATTCATCGGATCATTTTTATCACCTAATAGATGTTAAATGCCAACTTAAATATGATGTGGAACATATTTAGAATACGTAGATCAAAATCTTAAACGCATATATACATATTTTATTAACACATCACGTCCAAGCTACTCGTATGTTAGGTTTATACGCGTTCAAAAATCTGATTTATTAACTTTTTAAATATGATTAGTATCATATCTGAACTAACATTTTAACCTCTAGTTGACAATAGATTTGAATTGACATAATATTTTAAAGATTTAATTAAAATATTTTAAGGTATGAAAACTAATTTAAAATTTGAGTAATAGTTAAGTATTTATAATTTAACTGAAAATTTTTGTTACGTATATCCGTCAAAAGTTATACATTTAATTCTTGAATATGAAATAATGCATTGTATTTTTTATGAATCAATTTGTTGCATGATTTTAACAATTTCATAAATATAGTATTTGAACTTGATAATTTTAACATCTGTAACATTAATTGTTGAAATGTTACATCATGGCATGTCAAAAATATCAAATTTAGATGCTAAATGTGTAAACTTTTAACAAATATATGTATCAAATTTATGGGGAGAAAAAACACAGCTATCAATTTTATGGAGAGAATATTGAGAAATCCAGTTGTATTTGTTTACTGACGCGGGAGATCCGATTTAGTTTTGACTGTTAAAATCACCAACCAGTGACCGCCACGCATCTTTTTCTCCGATCAACGACTCCGTTTTCAATAATTTTCTTTTATTCTTCATTACTTCCTCTCGCATTTTCCCTCTTCCCAAACAAAAGAAAATGGATTCTCAATACCCGAATCAGAAACCCTCTCTTTACCCGGAAGTGATCCAAACAAACCCTGAAATCCCCCAATACTCTTCTTATTCTTCTTCCAGCAACCTTTACCCCACCATTGACGAGCGTGATTTCGACGAAAACCTTTTCCCGGATTTTTCCCCATATTCCGATAGCCGCCGTAACGGCCACGCATATCCTCCTTCTGCGCCAACGGCCCACTATTCTCAATATCCCGTTAGCAGCCATAACGTCTACTCAGTTCCTCATTTTGCGCCATCGGTCCACCCGTCCCAATATTCCGTTAGCGGTCATAACGGCCACTCGGATCCTCCGTTCGTGATAACGGCCCCGCCTGAGAAATTTCCCGTTAGCGGCTCTAACGACCACTCAGATCCTCCTTTCGCGCCAACGGCCCCGGCTGAAGCTGTGGAGGAAGTTTTAATCAAAATCCCTGGCGCCATCGTAAATTTGATCGACAAATCTTACAGCGTCGAGCTCGCTTATGGCGATTTCGCGGTGGTTCGTCTCTGGCAGGACAACAACATTGTCGCTGTACTCGCGCATGTTGCTGATGAAGTCCAATGGCCAATTACGAAACAAGGGACCGCCGTTAAACTTGACGATTCTCATTATTTCTTCTCTCTTCAGTTCCCTAAGGAAGCCGATTCGATTGAAGACGATGGTGGAAAGATTAAGACTTCCGAGGAAGGCTCTGACTTGCTTAGTTACGGTTTGACAATAGCCTCGAAAGGACAGGAAAATTTGTTGATGCAATTGGATGATATACTACGATGTTATAGTTGTTTTACTGTGCAGGAAGTGAAGGGGAAAGGGGAGGAGGTTTTGGATGGAGGGAAGAACATGTCCCCGGAGGATTTGAATTCAGCAAGCATGAAGGAGGCGATGGAGGGGAGATGTGCGGCCTATTGGACTACACTGGCGCCTAATGTGGAGGAATATAGTGGGAAAACGGCTAAAATGATTGCGGCCGGATCTGGGCAGTTGATCAGGGGGATACTGTGGTGTGGAGATGTGACAATAGATAGATTGAATAGAGGGAATGAGGTATTGAAGAGCAGAATGACTCCGGCCGAGGAGAATTTGGAGATTAGTCCCGAGACATTGAAGAGGATACAGAGGTTATCAAATGAACGGTTTTGATTTTCTTTTTTCATTCTTATGAAATTTAAAGCTAATGAAGTAACTACTAACATGGTTGAATTTTGAAACAATTAATTTGGGATAGTAACAAAGCTCCAATAGCTGCATAGATATAAGCCCCCAATCAGAAAAATAAATGTTATTGAAAATTTTGGTATATAATTATATTTGCAGGAGAACACAGCAATGAGATAACTGATAAGTATTGGCAGAATGTTGAAACTGTTATGCTCTGTTCCTTAAGATAGTGAGGCAAAAGTAGAAATTCCTAAATGCCATTTGTAAAAAATCATGTAATAACCCTTTGCACATTGTCTCCTTCAAAGTTCTATGCTTGAAAGCAATGGAATTTTCTAATGGAACTGGAACTGAAATACAACTTTGTTCAAAAGAATTTTACTCCATAAGTTTTGATTTAGGTTGAGTAGCATACATAACAATGGTACAAAAATTTGTTCCTTTTCTTTCCTTTTTATGTCTAGTTCTGAAGTAAACATGCCTTGATGTTTTGGCTTAACTGTACGTACAGGATTAAGAAGGTGACAAAAGTGACGCACAAAGTGGCAAAGGGGGTTCTCTCTGGGGTTGTGAAAGTATCTGGATATTTCTCAAACTCAGTTGCAAACTCGAAACTGGGCAAGAGAGTTTTTCGGCTCCTACCTGGAGAAATGGTTCTTGCTACCCTGGATGGATTCGGTATGTCATACATCTGTCTCCACTTATTTTATATGCTTAGGTGCATCATTTTACAATTCCATTCATCCTGGCACGATTTGCTAAAGGAAAAAGAATATTTGATTTGTGTGCTTATTTATGGGTTCTAATTAATAAAGATGGCCACTAGATTGCATTTTAGGTTCTTCTAGGGCTGTGCTAGATTTATAAAACACAAAAGTTTTATTGATCTTAGGAACATATATAATTCGAGAAAAATGGAAAGTAGTTTGCCGGGTTGGTGTTAGGTGTGCTGTAGATTGATTCAAGCTTAAGGATCAATTGCATCCAATTTTATGATTTCTTCTCTTCTATGAAATTGAATGCAGTGGTTGTTTTAGAGTTGTTTGATCTCAGGCTATAGGCTGTTACCTATAGGCGCAGACTCCATTTAACAATACCAGTTAAGCTTGATATGTTCAGGTGCCCTGCGGTTCCTATCCCATTGCACCTTATTTTTGCTTGTATTATCCATTCATGAAGCATTTCATTTTAGTCAAACAGCTTATTAGCTAACTCTTTAGCCATTTGTTCATCTGTTATGTTTACATTGTTTATCAAATGTGCTCATTCAATTGGACCATACTCAGAGTTGAGGAAGATGACTGAAACTTGTGTGTCTGTGTATATCTTTGTGTTTGTGTGTGAATAATTGAGTTTATACTCTCAGAACCATATTATAAACTTTAGAGGTCTCTCAGATGCAATATAGGTGATTAAGCTTCTTGATATACTGATGAATTAAGTCGTCGTTGGCTTTGACTGATGGAATTTGTTTGAGTTTCCATTTTGGTGAGCTACTTTAGGACTCTACTATCCTTCCACAGCCAACAAGTTCATTGCCATTTTGCACTATTCTTATTCGGGTTCAATTTCCTGATTACCTTATTAAGCTAACAACTTTGTTAATTCAATTTTTGGGCATTTGAGGATCAGATGCAATGCTTCTGATTGTCAGATATGACTTCTATATAGTCATTTTCAAGTGAATTTAGATCTCTCCTATTGATTTATTGTACTATTTCATTGTGAACAGATAAAATTTGTGATGCTGTTGAAGCAACTGGGAAAAACGTGATGTCAACATCATCCACTGTGACGACTGAACTTGTCAACCAAAAGTAAGTTCATGGTATATTAATGGACAGGCAACCGAAGTTTGTGTCCGGATGTATTTCTAGTTCAAGGAATGTTGGCATGTTAATGTTTTATTGGTATTATCGATAGGGATTCTACTCTGCTCATTATGCATATAGTCATAGGTCCACGCACTCAACACTCACACACACACACACAGAGAACTATACCCTTGCTTTAAGGGAAATTTCATTCAAAGCCTCTCCTCTTACTTTGAACCCTCTTCTCAAGTAAGAAAGAGACAAATTTAGAGCTTATCCTTTATGCAGGTATGGAGAAAAAGCAGCTGAGGCTACAGGCGAAGGGCTGAATGCTGCAGGGCATGCTATGGGAACAGCATGGGCTGCATTTAAACTCCGAAAGGCACTAAACCCCAAAAGTGCTCTTAAATCTAGCGTGCTAGCCAAGGCTGCTGCTAAGGCTACTGTTGAAGAGGCAAAGGCAAAGGCAAAGAAGTGATTGCTTTCAGATTTCCGTTCTTCATATTTGTGAGTTAACAGAGAGATGTGGCTATAATCCTTACGTTCATAAGCTTCATAAATCATCAATATTTTGTTTGTTATGGTATTTGTAACTTGCTAATCCTTTATGCTTAAGCTGTACATATTCCCTCTTTAGTGGCAAGAATTAGAAGGCTTTACTCCGGTTATAGTGATGATAATTATGATGATTAAAAAATCATCAGCTTCACCCTTGAATGCATCAGTTTGGAGTTGAACCCAATTTGTTAGGATCTCCTAGGCATTGTGTTGTACAACTATGATTGTTTCGCTTTTTGCCATCAATTGCGGATGGCGACAACCTTTTCCTTCCTGTGGAGGTTCTGGTTCTGAATTATAATGTCCTAAATGATAGTGATATTTGTTTTCTGTGGATTTCCTTTGTCAATTACATGCCTGCCTGTCTGCAATGCAAATTGGTTAAACATCATTATCTCCATCCTAGGTTTCCTTCATCCTTTTTCTGGTGGTTTTACTATTGAGGAAAAATATTGCAGTATATATATAGTGTTAAGTATAGGTATGAATTGACCCCTTTATTCACAAATGTCCATAAACTGTTTTTTATGTCCAAGGAGCGAATCAAATGCTCTTCCATTGTTGAAACCAACTGGAAAATCTAATTTGATTTTGATATAACAAAGTGTCTAAAAATTTTAAGTCAAATCTCACAAATTGATAAGTAAATTTGAACCAAAATGATCATAGTCAAATAATTTGTTTAAGCAAGATATTTTAAAGTGTTATAGCCCAAAATCAATTTCTACGCCAAGACATATCGATACAATATAGCTGTATTGATATGATTTTTAGGTTATAGAATTTTAATAGACAAAAACGTACTGATATGGTATTTTATCTGGGTTTAACTTTAAGGCATAGCGTACCGATACGGTAGTTCCCGTATCGATACGGTTTGATCTGATTCAATAAATTTTTGCATTTAAAGTTTTTGATCGTCGCTTGTTAGTTATGATTTCAGCAAAATTCAAACGGTTGTTAGACCGTATCGATACGCCCATATAGCGTATCGATATACTTTTTACTAAAGTTTTCCTTAGGATTAAGTGAGCAAAATTCGTATTGATACGCCCTATTTTTACACTATACTCGTACCGATACGCTCATACGCCACTCTTAGATGTGCACAACGACTCTTTTTGTTTTGAGACATGTTTCGATAACCTTGTTCGAGTACTGATACGGTAGCTTGCAGAAGTGCATTTATTGAGGGAAAAATAAAGCCCAACTGTTCTATTGATGATCTCAACCACCATTACGGCTAGGGGTGGAAAAAAATACCCGACCCGATTGACCCGACCCGAAAACCCGACGACCCGAACTTAAAATGTCGGGTAATTCTCGAAAAAAGTTTATCCGACCCGACCAATTTACCGGGACACGGGCCGGAAGTTTCCTCTTACCGGGTACCCAACCCGACCCGATAAAAATTAATATATATTTTTTATATTTAAAATTATATTTTTATTTTATGTTTCTTAATATTTTCACTCTAAAATTAAGTTTAAATCCCTACATTTTTTCTATGTTTGTATTATATTCTTTTAAGTTTTAAGTTTAATTTTTTTAAATATTTTTGTGTTTAACATGTGATTTTTTTTTAATTTTGGAATTAAAAAAATAAAAAAATAGGAACCGGGTGCCCGGTACCCGATTATCCGGGTACCCGGATATAATGGGCCGGGACACGGGCCGCCTAATGAGGTACCCGGATGAACCAGGTACCCAATTTTTCGGGTACCTGACTATTCCCACCCCTAATTACGGCTAGAAATCAATGCAATGGTATATAAACAAGCCTCAAAAGCTACAATAACAACTATTGGACAAACTTGCAACAATTCAATCATTTATCCAAACCCAAGAGCTCTTAAAGTCAAATCCTTGTACCCCATTTGTGTAATCTTCAATTGTATTATTTTATTTTAAGTTTGGGGAGTGTTTAAGTGTAATTGGGCAATCTATCAACGTTGTGAGAGACGTTTTTCAGATTGTAAATCTTCTTTGTATTTGAGAGTCTTAGTTAATCTTTGCGCAGAAAGATTAACAAATTTGTAAGGTTTACTCCTAATCCGAGAAAATGGGACAAATTTCTAGTGAAATTTGTTGAAAATCCTTAGTGGGAGCTAAAGTAGTGGATGTAAAGCTTGTTCTAAGTTTGATCCACTATAAATTGCCTTCTCTTCAATGTTATATCTTTCAATTCACTCCCTTCAAGCCGACGTCTAAGTCACACATATCACATAAAATCAAAAGGAAAAAGATATGTAATATGAGTCAACACAAGATTCAACATTGAAAATTTTACTTTGACATCTTAAGTCGACTATAATGGCAACCGCAACAAGGGAGCACTGAGCAGCGGTCAACCAGAGCAGTTGGGCAGCGGTTAACCGAAGCAAGGGAGTTTCAGACGTCAACCGCAGTAAGAGAGTTTCTAGTATATGCGCAGCGGTAGGAAGGCGAGGAATAGTTAGTAGAGAAAATTTTGCAGTGTTCATCTCGGGGGTCAGTAAGAGAATACACCGGAGGACTTTGGCGGAGGCTTTCGCCGGCTATGGCAGGGTGCTGGACGTCTACATAGCTTATAATCACAGAAGATACCTAAGCAGAAGGCATACTTCCGCTTTTGTTAGGTTCGCGGAAGAAGCGGAGGCACGCCAAGCTGTATCAAAAGGAAACAACAGACTCATGGATGGCATGGTGGTCAAAGTGAAACCTGTCATTGCAGAGAAAATGAAAAGCAATTACGGAGCAGGTGAAAGATTAATGGGGAGACAAACAGTACAAAACAAGGATAGGTTCAGAAGTACATTCAATATGTACAAAACGACGGGTGGAAGATCTTTCAGAGAGGTTTTAAATTCCAAAGTAGGGGAGACTAAAACAACAGAGCCGAAATAAAAAAATGGGAGTCCCAGAAACAACCTGCAATCCAATCTGTAATCCTTTTCATTTTAGTGTATCAAAGTTTGAGATGCAGTGGCTAAATAATTGTTTGGCAGGGCAACTGAAAGGGATGTATGATGCAAGTTTTGTGGAACAAGTGCTTTGATCAGAGAGTTTCAAAATCAAGATTGTCGTTTGGTCGGGTCCTTACGTGATCATAAATTTCGAAGAAGAGGAGCAAATATAAGTTTTCCAGGATCTTAAAGGGTCGATGTTAGAAAATTGGTTTGAGGATATCGACTCAGTGGACAAATTCAGGGAAGGACGAAAGATCAAAGTATGGGTATCTCTTGAAAATTTTTCACTAGAAGCTTGGAACGACGGCGTTCTCAGATCCATGGCAGGAAGATGGGGGGACCTGATAAAGATTGATGAGGATACATCCAACAGGAAAAGATTTGACGCAGCAAGATTCCTAATCGGAGTCAAATATCCGTACGACATTCCAGCCCAGGTGAATATGTTTGTCAATGGCAGAAGCTCGATAGTAAGAATAACAGTTCCGGAATTTGAAGATGAAAAATGCTGGATCAACGGCTCTCCAATTTGGAACAACAATGAAAATCCAATTGACCTTTCAATGGACGAGAATCAGAGCTGCCGTGTAGAGGATTTTCCGTCGCCCACCTTTACATTTAGGCATGGGGTACTTCCCAATGTCTCGAAAAAATCAGACTTCAATGCTTCAGTTGCCGAGACGACAAAAGGAAAAAGTGCCAATGATAGAGCTGACAATCCAGCGTCGGTTGAGCTCACCAAGTCAGTGGGCCCTGTTTCTAATGAAGAGGGTTTTAATGTTCAAACGACAGGTACAAATAATATAGAAGCCAAGCTAGTTGGGCTCTTCGAAGTCCCAATAGTGGCAGCCTAAGACACGTCGAGTGGGTCATCAGGGTCTAGTGTACCAATACCTGAACTAGAATTAGAGACTGGTACCTTTAAAATAAAACCCAGATATTTTAGGGTATCCAGATCTCTTGATGTTGGACTCTTAAGGCCCAAGCCAGACGATCTTCCCATAGGGGTTTTCACAGAACAAGCGTTCATATCAGAATCTGAAAATAGCAAATCTAATGGTGGGTTTTCTTGTGAACCAAAAAGAAAGTCAAACCCGTTGAAAACAGTTGCAGTTTGCAAGTTAGCTGGTTTGAAGTTCGTAGCGGAAGATGCTCAAGTTTGTACGAAGCTCAGTGAATTGGAGGTCGAAGGTATGCAGATGTAACTCTCAATTAGTTGAAGTGTGAAAGTTTTTCTTTTTATGTCAGTGCAAAATTTGTTCTTGTCTTGGAATGTCAGAGGTATTGGTAAAGCAAAAAAGAAAAGTCAGACAAAAAGGGTGATCAGAATTCATAAGCCAGAGGTAATTTTTCTACAAGAAACTAAATGCAAAAACCCCACAGTAAATCTGGTTAGAGAGCTCTGTGGTAGACCGGATGATTATGAGTCTTTAACTGTTCTGTCAGAAGGCTTGTCAGGGGGTTTAGCAACGATCTGGAATTTGGTTTATTTCAAGTGTGACTACTCTTTAGTGAATCAGAGATACATTATCTACGTGGGATGTTTGCGGAAATTGAATTTCAGAATTGGATTAATTAATATTATGTTCCAAACGATTTTGAAGACATGAGTGCGGTTTTGGAAGAGATCAAAAGGTGGGTTGAAACAAATCAAATCCCAGTAATTTTGGGAGGAGATTTTAACGTGGTGAGGTCCCAGGAGGAAAGCACAGGGGTTAGCTCAAAAACAAGAGAGATGGAGAGTTTCTCTTCTTTTATAGATGATTTGGGTTTAATAGACATGTCGTGTAGGGGAGGAAAATTCGCATGGTCAAGTTTAAGATCAAGGCCGACTTACAGCAGGATCGATCGATTCTTAATCTCAACGGAATGTGCAGGTCTTTGGCCATCTTTAATGCTTCGAATATTACCCAGTGGGCTATCAGATCATAACCCCATAATGTTCACGATAGACAAGATGAATTGGGGTCCTAAGTACTTCAAATGGTTTGATCATTGGGGAGAAAATAAAATTTTGGTGGAAACTATTCAGAGAACTTGCTTGGAATTCGAGGGACAAGAAATAATGAAGCTGCTAAGGGCCTGTAAAACTGCAGCAAAGATGTGGGAGCAACGAGAACATAAATGCAATGGTGAATCAACACTGGAAATTCAAAGGAAGTGTAACGAGGTGGAACTGATGATAAGCAAAGGTGAACAAGCACCTAGAGTTGTGCAAAAACTCAGAGAATTGTGTTTGAAGCTGTGGAGGGTGGAGAGGAAGGAGGAATGGGAATAGAGACAAAAATCAAGGCTCAAATGGTTTTACGAAGGGGATAAAAATACTACATTCTTTCACCTCGTGGCATCGGCAAGGAGAAGGAGTAACCATATTGAGAATATTAAAATAGGAGAAGACACTGTTAAAGAGCCAGCTTGCATCAAAAAGGCGATCGCGAACTATTTCAAGAGTGCTTACAATGATTCTAAGACCATCCCCGTTTCTAGCCTTGATTGCAATCTAAAAGGTATTCGGATCGAAGTAACAAATTTATTGGAGAGCCCTTTTACTGATGAAGAAGTAAGTTTTGCGTTGTCAATGCTCGATAGCTCGAAAGCACCGGGACCTGACGGATTTAATATAGGTTTCCTGAAAAAATTTTGGCAAAGTTTGAAGCCGAAGGTATTACAATTCTTTGAGGATTTTTACTACGGAAAAATCACTGACTGATCCTTCAATCATTCCTTCATATGTTTGATACCAAAATCAGAATCTCCTACAACGATTGAAGAGTTTCGTCCAATAAGTCTGGTTGGCAGCATCTATAAACTCTTGACAAAGGTGTTATCCTTGAGACTTAAAAGGGTCATCGACGACGTTATCGGCCAATCATAGTTCGCCTTTTGTTATGGGAGACAGATCCTAGATTGCTCCCTCATCTCTAATGAGGTAATCGACTACATGGAAAAAAGAGGGTTGAGTGGTTTAGTCTTCAAAGTTGACTTCAGGAAAGCGTATGATTGCGTTGATTGGGAATTTTTATTTTTTCTGCTGCACAAAATGGGTTTTGGTGAAAAATGGATAGGTTGGATTTGAACTTGTATTACTACAGCCTCCATCTCGGTGTTGGTAAATGGTTCACCTACAACACAATTTGGTATAAGTCGTGGCCTCAGACAAGGATGCCCGCTATCCTCACTGTTGTTCAATTTGGTCGTTGAGGCATTAAACTGTCTTCTCACAGAGGCAGTAGAAGTTGGATTATTTCAAGCTAGAGGAATCAGATTGAGTGAGGTTAAAATCTCGCACCTCCAGTACGCTGACGATTTAATTATTTTTTGCGGTGCAAGCTTATCAGAACTGGAGAACATAGTTCATCTCTTGAGAGGGTTCGAATTAGCTTCAGGGCTTCGAATTAATCTGAAGAAGTCAAAATTGATGGGGTGAATGTAGAAGAATCGATGCTCAAGAAGTGGGCTCACACCATTAACTGCCAAGTTGAACAATTACCATCGACTTACCTTGGTCTGCCGTTAGGAATTAAGAAGAATAACCTCCAACTGTGGGAACCGATTGTGGGCAAATTCAAACAAAAATTTGCTGGATGGAAATCAAAGAACTTATCGTTTGGCGGAAAGATTACCCTGGTAAGGTCAGTGTTGCTCAGCCTACCCATCTACTACATGTCTATATTCTACATGCCGAAGAGTGTTAGTGTGTTAATTTCAAGTCTGATATCAAGATTTATATGGGGCGGTTTGGATAAAAGGCAATACATTGGGTAAGTTGGGAGGCGATGTGTCTACCCAAAAAATATGGAGGTCTCGGACTGATTGATCTCAAACTTAAAACCAAGCTCTTCTCCTTAAGTAGATTTGGAGATATGCTTCCGAACCGGAGTGTTTATGGCGAAAGGTTATCGTTTCAAGATATGAAGAAAAAAAAGAGTCCCTATTTCCGAATAATCTCGAGAGAAACAGTAAGTCAATCATTTGGAGAAATATAACTACAGCATTCCCCGAGGGGATTAGCAAGTTTCAACAACAAGTTCGGATCTTAGTGGGAGATGGCAAGAAGGTCGATTTCTGGAACGATACTTGGGTTTGTAACCAGCCCCTAAAAACAAAATTCCCAAGGATTTTCGTTCTATTAGTAAATAAGTCAGGTTGCGTTGCAGAGTTTGTTCTTTAACTACCGAAGGTTGGAAATGGGACATAAAGCTAAAAAGATCTCTATTCGAGTGGGAGAAAGAAATCTGGGAAGCTTTCAGCGAAACTTTGGAAGGCTGCAAATTGAAATCAGATATGGTGGACACTATTAGATGGGAGCCAAGCTCAAATGGAATTTACAGAACAAAAGCTTGGTGTGAGTTAGGCCAAATTCCAGGAAATAACAATGAAGGTCTCTGGGATTTGGTTTGGAATTGTAAAGCACCCCCTAAAGTTGTTTGTTTCGTATGGAAAGCTATGCTTGGTCGCATCCCGACAATGGAAGAATTGAAAAAAAAAAGAGGATGTAATATTAATTCCTCAATTTGCCAGCTATGCAATGTCGAAGAAGAGACGGTTGATCATCTACTGTGCCATTGTAGCTTTTCTTGGAAAATATGGCAGGGGTGGCTCAACATTTGGAATAAACAAGTAATTTTTCCGCAGAATTATACTGAATTTCTCAAAGTTTGGACAGATTCAATCCCTAGCCGATTTCAACCTTGGATTTGGAGGATGATTTTTTTTTCTGTTGTTCTTGGACAATTTGGCTATCGAGGAACGAGTTTGTTTTCAACAAAACCAAGCAATTAGCAGAGTATACTTTTCATCTTTGCACACTCAGATTGGGGTGGTGGTGTAAAGCTTTATCCCCGGAAAGCATCACTGATTTGAACGATTTGTTGAACAACCCAGCAAGATTTCGAGAAATAGGTGTCCAAAAAGCAAAGGTCTGCAATGTCAAATGGTCCCCTCCGGATCAGGGTAAGCTGCAATTCAACATAGATGGGGCTATGAGAGGAAGCTTTGGCGAAGCCGGCATTGGTGGAGTTCTACGAAATGAAAAGGGTACAATTCTTATCAGTTTCTCAAAGAATGCTGGTTGTCTAGATGCTACATCAGCTGAAATCTCAGCTATCAAGGAAGCTTTTCATATCTACAAATCAACCAAGTAGGCAAAATCGATTCAAGTCACAATAGAGTGCGATTGCTCCTCGGCGATAGATTGGATTCAAAATTCGTGGAGCTGCCCACAATCGTTCAAGGGTTTATTGAAGGCATGTCTGCATTGGAATGGAAGATTCAATATGTGCCTAGAGAGGCTAACGTTTCGTCCGACTTATTAACTAAGAAGGGGATAGGGAGGAGTAAAAATGTCATATGAATTGCAGGGTGAATAAAGTGCTAAACTCAGGTTCAAAAGCTTTAGGCTATAGGTAGGAGACGGGTAAAGCATGAAAGCTGGCCTACAGTAGGGTATTACCCAGGTTACTGAGTTCATAGTCTGGGATTGGTCTCGTTCGGGCAATTGAGATGAGTCAAGTGTGTATACAAGCTAAGTTTTTCATTACACAGGATATCAGAGTTTCATTTGTAACCATGATTTCTTGCACTCTTTTTCCTCCAAATTAAGATTAGGGAGGTTTTTTAACGAGACAAGATTCATGTGTTTCTTTTTTGTTCCGAATAAAATCTTCCTTTAAAAAAAATTCACTCCCTTCAATTTTAAAAAGTTAATTTATCCCCTCTTGACTATTTTCGATTCGATTGATCAATTTAACACCAACTATTTAATTTAATCAAATAATTAAATATAAGTTTCTTTAACCTTTAGTTAATAGAAAAAATTGTATTGTAACTTCTTTTAAATGATAACAATTTAATTTAATTCATTTTGACAGAAAGAATATTTAGATGTAATTTTTATTTGAAGCTAAGCTCCAACAATAATTCTTAGCTTTTGTCTTTGATCAATAATAATATTATGTATAAAGTGAAAAGCAAAATTCTTTTGATTTCGGGAACTAATATTTAAGTTTAGTTATAGGTTGAGCACTAGAGTAAAGCTAAAATGAGGCGGAATTTTATACAAATTTTTATTTAATTGGTAAAAATTTATATAGTTACACAAATCTTTATTTAGAATCAAAATTCTTATTTAATCTTACAAAATTTCTTATCATTTTACTAAAAATTTAATTGGCCGTATTTTAACCGCACCCTAAATGTATGGTATATTAGCCTTACCCAATATTTAAAAAGAAAAAGAAGAGAAAATGTTAAAAGCAAGAGCCAAGAGGTGTATGTGCTTTTAATTTAATTAATAAACTGGCTCTAAATCACAAACAAATAAAGATGTATATAGGCTTTTTAACCCAAATTAATAAATTTACGGGTTTTATGAAAGTCCCTACGTAAAGTATCAGATCAGAAATTAATATTTTTGAATGTTAAATCCGTAATATTATTTTAAAGGATTAATATCCTATACACTGGCGGTGGAAACTTAAAGTTTCCACAAGCGCCTTAGTTTTAGGGTTTAGAAAGTTAGTTTAGGATATAGGGTTTAGGGGTTTAGGTGTAGGGGTTTAGAATTTAGGGATAGTTGTTTCAATTTAAGGTTTATGGTTATAATTTAGGGTTTATAGGTTAGGGTTTAGTTTTTAGGGTAATATGGTGAGGATTTAGGTTTTAACCTATAAACCCTAAATTATAACCCTAAACCTTAAATTGAAACAACTATCCCTAAATTCTAACCCTCCACACCTAAACCCCTAAACCCTAAACAAACTACCTATACCCTAGAATTAAGGCGCTTGTGGAAACTTTCAGTTTCCACCGCCTGTGTATAGAAAATTTATCCTATTTTAAAAAACAAATGTTTAGATAAAAATGCTATATATATAAAGGGTAATATTTCTATACACAAGCGCTTGTGGAAACTTTTTTACACAAGCGCCTTAGTTTTAGGGGTTAGGGACTTCATTTAGGGTTTAAAATTTAGGGTATAAGTGTAGTAGTTTTGAATTTAGGGATTGTTGATAGAATTTTGGGTTTAGGGTTAAATTTTAGGGTTTATAGGTTAAAACCTAAATCACCACCCATATTAGCCTAAAACCAAACCCTAACCCTAAACCCTAAATTCTAACCCTAATTCCTAAATTCTAAACATGAACCCTAAATTCTAAACATTTACACTAAAACCTCTAAACTCTAGACCCTAAACACTAACCCTAAACCCTATAATTGAGGCGCTTGTGGAAATAAAAACTTTCCACCGCCAGTGTATAAGATATTAATCCATATATAAATTAAAGAAATAATTTAATTAAAGCTTTTCCTTCCCTTGGGGTTTCCTTTAAGTTGAAGCTCTAACCGAAAAAACAAAGCTTCAGCAACTCTGTTATAGGTTATAGCAAAAGCAAATCTAAAGGAATAGAAGAAAATGGCGAGATATGACAGAGCGATCACGGTGTTCTCGCCCGACGGCCATTTGTTCCAAGTGGAATATGCCCTCGAAGCCGTCCGTAAGGGTAACGCCGCCGTTGGTGTACGCGGCACTGACATCGTTGTCCTAGGCGTCGAGAAAAAATCCGCCGCCAAACTCCAGGATTCCAGGTTTATATTATCTTTTTGCTATGCTACCCCCTTCAATTTCACTTCCACTTTCATTTTCCTTTTCCTTTGTCTCTCTCAAAAATCGATTCTTTCAACTTCATCTTTGTTTAGAAAGAAAATTTAGGGTTAGGGTTTTATGA